>OZ021681.1:17997153-18597153 GCA_963978505.1 Listrodromus nycthemerus
TCGACTTTCACGTTGCGAAAGAATATTCATGCATCTATTCTCGCTCGAGCCATCCGAAGAGCGCCTGTGTCAAGCCTTGCGTAATCGAAATTCTCAGCCCGGTGAGCTGCTAGTTCGAGTTTCGTGTCCATCCGACACCGGGAACATTGTATAACTCTTCCGACAAGGAAGCAGTCAATCTGTCGAAAAATTGCACACTTCGAGGATAAACTTTCGACGGTACTTTCATCTCAATTTTTTACCAGTGACATTACAGTCATGAGTATCGTGAGAAAAATTTGCATCCGTAACATCCAACACGCCTATGCAGATTTCATTTGTTCCGAATGTCAGTATCGATAATCGAATCTTACACTCGGGATCGTATGTAGAATAATTATTCGATGGACGGGAAAAAAAGATCTGAGCTTCGGACCTAAATTAGAGAGTTCAAAGCAATTAGATTTGTCAGCTTTCTACGCTGCTTATTTTCAGTGATATTTCGCTCGAATTTAATTCGTAAAAGGCAAAAAAATATTTTTATTTCATATAAACCAGTTAGTCATCTACATGTGAATTCCCGAAATTTATGACTTTTCGATTGGATCTTTCGGTATCAGAATACAGAAAAGTATCGAAAAACCGCATCCGAAAATTAACATTTCTGACACTTCTTATTTTCTTCGGCAATTAAAAAAAAAAAGTTGAGAAAGAAAAATTTTTGTTCCTCCTTCTGATAACGTAACTTTATTCGGAAATATTCATCCGTGGAAGCGTTGTCTCTATTTTCGGGTTCCTCGCGAAGGAGTTTCGCGAATAATAAAACATTATGAGAAAGCGATATGGTAATTTCAATTTTCAACTTTTATAAGAACGTGTTATGGAAATTTTCAACGTTAAAAAAGGAAAAAACAAATAGGAAACCACCAGTTTGACATTGGTTCCGATGATTTACACAGAAAATTAATAACGAGTTTATATGGAACCGATAGCGATTAGGTGCCTTGTTAGTGGGAGATTCTGGCGGTCCCAAAAGTCAAGCGGTACCGATCGCCGTCACGACTTGTATGGGTGACCTAGCCGCACAATGGGCGGAGGGAAAATTAATTTTCTCAAAGATCGGTCATTCACCTGTAGGAACATAAATCCCTGCGAAAAGAGCCGACCGTGTATGACCAGGTTGTCCGCACTGTCCCTGTCCTTTGGCGCGAACGCGGCAAAGAGGATAAGTCAGCTGCGGATGCGATCCATGCTGTGCCCAGGGAGGAGGAAGGAGGAGAGGTGTAAAAGGGAAGAAACCACGTACAAGTGGAACGGATATGAAAAAGAAAAAAAGAGTTGACAACTGCCGAAATCTGAGGACGTTTTTGACCTTCCGGGCATTCGTTCTTTCACGTCAAATGGAGACCGGTTGCTGCTACAATCGAGCCAAAAGCGGAATGTCGTTCTCCTTGAATAAGCTTCTAATTCGTTAATAATTCTAATTCGTCAGCTAATTCGCTCGGACGACCTCGAGAATTAGGAAACCGCCGTGAAACGCTTCGATTGGCAAAGAGATGCGGAACGTCCGAATGACCCCACGATAGGACTTTGTTCTTTTCGGAGCCAACTTTTTTTCATCGTCGACTACCGTTTCTCGTCGCCTGCCGGAAACGAGAAAATAATCGATTAAAATTCAAGGATGCCAACTAAATTATAATCGTTTACAGATTGTCAGTGTTAAACACATCACGGGTTGTATAATTTTATGTTAAATTATACATGACCCTGAATATATCTGCATGACGTCTTTGTGAATGTTTTGCGTTAGGAAGATTGAAAAAATTTGAACCTTATCCTCAAGGTAGGGTTTACTGTAAAAAATAAATTCGTATACAACTCAATGGAACAACCCTGGAAGTTTTTATGCATCGACTGATATAAAAAATTTCATGTCAAACTGTGACAAGAAATTGCACACATACACATGATACAAATATTATATAAATGTTATGTGTGTAATATCAACGACGTTAGAAATACTTTCCTATCAACAACAATCTAACCCAGTCCAACGTTGCAATAAAAAAAAAAACTACTTCGAGTCCGATATTCAAGGTAAATTTCTCCGTAAAAGTCCATTAATTTTTCATCGCAATTTTCCGTTAAATTTAATCTGCCAGTTTCGGCATAAAAACATCCAGTGCGGTTGATTAAATTTGCAATCATTCATTTTAACAGTCCAGTAACAGAAAAACAGCCGTCGCAACTCGATGGAATTTTGTCACAATCGTGGCTATTAATTATATTCCGCTGTTGAATATGAACCTTTGTATAATTCTCAAATAATCGTTCAATAAGATTTGTGGCTCACGTTTTAAGGCTTGTCGAGTACAGACATTTGGCAGCTGCTCGTCGAATTGTCAGACAGCTGGTGCGCCGGTATCAATGTCCACAGGGGTATTTCCCGTTGCACACTGAAACTCGTTCGGGCCATCGATGCATTCGAGCCATCAAGAGTGAAAATTAAAAATTAACACGCGCTCATCCTCACCGATTACGTGACCAATGGCTTTCCGCAGGAATACGTGACAGGAATGCCGTGGTAGAAAGCCAAATACCGATACGTTAGTCCTACGTCTTATCGACACCGCGTACCGATCTATAACGCATTTACATCACGAGGAAAATTGCCCAGCCGATTATTGCGCGCATTTTCTGTGAATACAAGAAACAGCAGATAATCGACAACACTTTTTCATGTTACAAAGTTGCAATGAGTGTAACACTCTAGTCTTGTAATGATCGGTTGCGCCAAAGTCGTTAGCAATTGATCCCTTGAACTTGAGCCGTTCTGCATCGATTTCTTCGGAAACAATGCGCAAATTAAGCCACGTGTATATTGTTGTTTGCTTCCGCATGGAGACCGTTTACTTCTGGTAAAAAAAAAAATAAACGTTCGTCGATTTTTATAAAAACATATTTAAAATGTTGGATGTGCAATTTTTTATACAGTCTCGCATGCTTCATTGATAGTCGATGTGTCCGTGAAAATTTCATTAAAAAATATTTCGTTTTTTCTTTTTGTAAAACACTTTTGCACTGTTTCATCAGAGTCGAAAGTAGTAAAACAATTTCTCACGGTATCCTTAATATTCTCAGAGCTTCTTCTGTGAGAAAGCCAAATACATTGTGAATGCTTCCTCATAGAATAAGTTATCGAATATGAGGCTCGTAAAATTTTTGATTGATCGTCTGCAATGCCCTTGTGCTATCGTGTCGAAAAATGAATGAATTTTTCTTTGTCGAACTAATTTTTTATCGGAGCGTTCGACTCCGTAATTGGCACTAACGTGCATGAATATTAATGGGGCAATATAGTGCAGCCGTTCCACAAATATTATGACTGATATATATTTTTTTCTCCTCGACTAATCATGTGTTATGTGACGGTCGCAAAAAGACATTAACGATGCTGTAGCATATAATCGCTGACACGAATAATTAAATGAGAATAATATGTTAACGCGCAGGCAATTTTGAAATAATGCATCAGTGAACCGGGCGTCGAGACATACTTAAAGGATCGCGGAGCTCGAAGCTTACTTGATCTCGAACCATCGAGCGGTACTACAGTCTCTCACACATTCGTTGATAAGAAAATAAATATGGATTACAGAAAGTCGTTGAAGCCCGCTCGTCCTGTGAGTCTTTGATATTTTTACTTCCTCGAGAGAAGCTTGGTGTTGGTGAAAAAAAAAATTCGCAGTTCCAATAAAACCACGTGGACAACGTTCCAGAAGGTCGAAAAATTGAATCTAGAAAAAAATTTTCAAACGTATGTGCGCGTGCACCGGACGCGAAAAATTCAAATGGTTGTGACTCGAAGACGCTCGATCGACCGAGCTGATATTTCGCGCGCGCTATGTATCGTTAACAATCAATATTCATTTAAAATTTCGTCGGCAAATGTTGAGTTTTTTTTTTTTTTTTTTTTTGGTGTTCGACATTTTTTTAATTTCGCTTCGCATTCTAGCACTCGCTTTTTTTTTTCACCATCCGACTTAAAATGCGATGATCCCATTTTAATTTCGGGACAATCAATCCATCTTTGAACATTCTATTTTATCTCGAATTTTATGAAAAATCAGTACTCTACTTTGCACATAATTTTCTTCGTCGAATATTTTTTCATGAACAATATGTGTATTAGATTTGTAATCAGCGTGAAAAACACACGGAATTCAATGGCGGAGTAACGACTAACGAGAAACTTTATCGGTCATTCGTACGGCCGAAATTGCAAAAGAAATATGTTTCTGCGTATTTGCGAACAGCGATTTCTTTGCTTCACGATAGTATCACGGAAAACCTTGAGGATCTGTCGTGATCCACAGCAAGAAACACCCGAAATTATGCGTATGACGTGAAGAGCGTTCGGTGAAGCTGCGTCATTCGAAACTCTTAAGTAAAAGTTGAAAGATCGAAAAAAAAACACTGTAAACAACTCCATGTATTTACTCGGGCCGAGCCCGAGTGGTCCAACAGTTTTATCGAAATGTCACGTCAACGTGAAAAAACAAGTTTTAAATAAAAATATTCACAGCACTTTCTCACGAAAGGTAAAAATAAAAAATTCCATATCGCTTCCTGACGAAAAAATGAAAATTGACGATTGACATTTTTATAATACATTGTCTCAACGTCCCGTCATTCAACAAAGCTTCCTCCACGCGTGAGCAAAATAAATATCGTAAAAACTTTATCGTAGAAGAAGCTTCGTGAACAAAAAGACACAATGAAAAACTTCGAAAAAAAATAAGTAGAAAAAAATTTCGACTCTCAACTCGAAAGAAACATACATTCAGGACAAAAAAGTATATCCGTGAATCCGAACGAAAACGTCTCGCTATTCGTCAATTTTATTTTTACGAATTGTGCAAACGGTCCTCGAAAATGTCGTCATTCGGATATTCTCATGAATTTCTCCGCGCTAAGTACGAATCCGTCATCGACTCCGGCTCGATGCCCTTTGATATCTACGAGTATTAAAAAAAAAATGTATTTTCGTCGCTCGTCAATTACACATCCTGTTTCTCCCGAAGTTCGAGGCGCGTTCGCGTGGCGCTTGGAAGAGGGGGACGCACGTAGCGGCTCCGTAAAATCGGTACGGTCTGGGCGTCGAAGGTGTGCGATCAACGGTGGCAGTGGTAACCGTATACTGTACAGGAGTTACCCCGTTTCGGCACACTCGCGATCGATCTCCGAACGTTCGAGGATCGAACAACCGGGAAATCGACTCCGCCGCGAGCTGCAGTGCTCGCTGACCGATCGTTCGGTCTGACGAAGCGATTTTCGACGAAAGTGATCGGGACATTGAAACGAAACACTATGAGTCGCGATCGTGAGATCCTTTCCGCAATAATTCGAGAGTGCGCCGGCCGGGAACGATAAATCGTCGCATCTGCCCCGTTCGCTCGCGAAAGAAAGCCACCCAGAGGGAACTTACGGCGGAACGCGAGGTACGAGCAAACGCTTCGCCACTCTCCGAGTCTCGAATTATTCGCCAAGACACGCAGTCGCGATTCAGTCGGGCAGCCGAACTGATAATTCTCGCGGTCGAGACGAGCGAGAGTGGAAAGTGCCGGGAGTGTCGCTGAACGAGATAACAAAAAAAATAAAAAATAACAAACAAAAATTGTTATCGAAATTTCGTCGCCCCCGAGCCGTACGTCGAGAGAACAACAAGGGTGGTGCAGCTGCTCGCGGGCAAGATGCTTCTCGAACCCGGACACCTCGGAGGATACGTCGCTCCCAACGAAGTCAGTAAAATTTCACGGCCGAAGTGTGCCCATTAATCCGCGAGTCTCGCGGTGTTGTAATTTCGAGGCTGACGTCCAATTCCGCGCCGGCTCGGTAATCGCCAACGCAGCGTAACGATGCAGAAATCGGCCGGTTCCTCGCGACACTCCGCGCACGGAATGCACCTCGACGCGCACATTCCTCGTGACGCAGTCTTTCCGGACCCCCGAAAAAAAAAAAAAAAAAAAAAAAACAACAACGAATTAATATACGTTACACATAATTGTAATTAAGGGACATTTTTTTTAATCACAAATTAATTTCAGCGGTATAAGCGTCGAAGCTTTTCTCGGGTCCCTTTTCCGGACTTTCCGATCATCGAAGCAACTGTCGCGTCCGTCGATTCACCCCAGGATTTCTGCGTGACGGGGTTTTTAAACTCCTGCTTTTTTTTGCGTCATAACATACGATCCTACACATTGTTATATTCGGAATTTTTTTTTTTTTAATTACCATTTACACTCTGACGATCGTTTGCTCCAGCGTGAATATCGAATGTTCTCGCGCCAAAATTTTGGACTTTTCCTACTCGTCGGATCGTACGAACGATTGCGTTTCCGCATAACGTCGTCTTTTGTTACGTAAACACCGTAATAACGTTATAACGTGAGTCGGTTTATCTGCGCAGTGTCTCCGCTTTAATAGAGATAGCACGGTTACATAAAAGTCCCCTCTGGCATATCCGGTTAAACTTTCCTAACGTAACGAATCGTTTCTTCCGAGCGGCACGGACCGACGGAGATATCTCTCGCGGGCGGAGAGGGAGAGATCGAGAAATGGAGAAAAGGAGAGCCGAACGAATCAACACGGCGTGTGAACTCGTCGAGGACTCGTTATTTTTCAACCGGAGAAACGAAGACGTGGAGAAAGCATCCCACGAATTACTCACGATTGCTTCCCGAGCTCTCCGTCTTCGACAAACGGATCCGATCCTATTTTACTTTTTTACATACAATTTTTTTGTCATATTCATTTTACAGCCACGGAGCATCTACGAGAGCGCGACGGTGGCGAACGAGGGTAACAACAACAACCACAGCAACAACAATAACATCGAGGTGACGAGAGGGAATATCGACGAGAATGGATTCGCCGTCAATCGGGGAACTCCGATTCAAAATTTCTACGCCGGTCAGAGCGTCTTTGTCACAGGTGAGAAAAAAAGGTCATTGGTTCGTTTGGATCGGCTCGAATTCGATGATGAAAGAGTGGTTGGACACCCCAGTTGAAGTATTCATGAGGGAAGATGGGGAAAAATAACACTGGATGAAAACTAAATAATGGGGTGAAAATAAATTTTTCGAAAGTTTTCGAGTGCTCGGTGAATCGCGGTTGGTAGAAAAAAAATGAGGTCGAAAATCTGGACGTATCATTGGGACGTTTTTTGCGGAGGAGAAAATTATCGTGCGAATAGACCTCGAAATCAATCGCACGCTTTCCCCGATAACAAACGTTACGGGGAAAAGTGTCGAACGATTTTTCCTTACGTTCCGGGCAGCGACGACTCGAAAACACTTCCTCGGCCTTTCACCATCCCGTCTTTATTCTGCACTCTCCGTCCATCGCATAACTATTTTTTTTTATTTAAAAAAATGATTGTCATTTCAATTCAGGCGGGACAGGTTTCCTCGGCAAGATTCTCACGGAGAAGCTGTTGCGAAGTTGTCCCGAGATATCGACGATTTATCTGCTCGTTCGAGGCAAGAAGGCCAAAAGTATCGAGGAGCGGATCGAGGATTTGTTCAACGATTCGGTGAGCAATGACAACAATTTTCCGCGACTAGGCGAATTTTATTTTATTATCACAACTATTTTTGATTTTTTTTTTTTTTTTTTTCAATCGAAGGTGTACGACCTGCTGAGGGAAGAACAACCGAAATTTCGGCACAAAGTAGTCGCTGTCTCGGGCGACTGCGAGTCCGTAGGACTCGGACTTTCTTCCACCGATCGGGAACGCCTCGAACGAGATGTAAGATTTCGCCCGCGTGCGAGACGTCAGGACGTGACGTAATGTTGATACACGAGAAAGATCGCGAACGAGAGATCTTTCGCTGTCGCGGTTCGATGATCGGCGGCTGCATCGGACGCCGAACAAAGATCCCGCGACCTTTGAGAAAACTTTCGCTTCGACGATACTCACGAACCTGTCGTACCGTGAAATTCCGGAGGACGAATCGATCGCCGATCGATCGCCCAACGTATCGATAATTCGTCTGAATAAAAATATCCCAATAGTCGAACCCACTTTCGAATTTAGTTGAAAATCGTATTTTCAGTTTTTTTTTTTAATTCTATTTTTTGTTTTTTTTTTGTTCTCTCTTCAAGGTATCGATAGTCTTTCACAGTGCTGCAACGGTGCGCTTCAACGAGAGAATAAACATCGCACTGTCCATTAACGTGAGAGCTACCGCCGAGATTATCGCCTTGTGCAAACACATGCCGAAACTCAAAGTGAGTTATAAAGAAATTTCGATTTATTTCACAGATCGGTATACGATTTGTGGGACGATGTAGTTTTTTTTTTTTTCCTGCTATTATTTGTCAGGCTACCTCGAAGCGAGATCTTGTAATCGGTACCAAATATAGTCGATTCCGTAGTTTTTTTTTTTTTTTTTTTTTTTTTTTTTTTTTTTTTTTTTTTCACAGTGCAACGCTCGTTTCGAGCCGAGGAGATCCCGAAACGCAAACGCACGCCGAGACTCAAAGTGCGTTGCAAAGAAATTCAGATCGGTATCGAACATATTTGACGATGTCGTTTTTTTTTTTTTTTTTTTTTTTCCTGCTATTGTTCATCGCTCGTCTCTGAGGCGAGGAGATCTCGTAATGCAAATGCATGTCGAGACTCGGAGTGAATTTGTAATTAAATTTAGACCGGTATAAATGATATGCGATGACGCCGTTTTTTTTTCTTTTTTTTTTTGCGCCGCCGTTTATCGCGCGTGTCGAAGACTCTCGCCTCGGCAGTGACACAATATCGGGCGATAAAATTTCATAACTAACCCCCATTCGTATCGGGGTCATGCGCCGAAATCTCTCTTATGGCAATCGGAGTCAGCGCGAAAAGCGCTCGAGACTCGCACGTAGCTTGTGTCGAGGCTCGTGCAACAATACGTGGCGTTATGTCACAAATTTGTGGCCTCCGCGAGCCCGTCGCGTATCGTAATCCAAGCACGGTGTACAATGTGCTCCGAGGGCCTTTGAGTTACTTCGGCTTTGGACGAAGCGACTCGAAGACGCTGCGACCTCAGCCTGACCATTTTCACCAGGCCAGGAGTTGCGTGTACGTTCTCACCTGTCGTGCGCGCCCGAATCACGAGATTTATCGGCGCCCATGTTTGCTGGGCTTTAAAAAAAAAAAAATTAAAAAAAAAAATAAATAAATAAAAAAACATGAAGAAATCTCGGGTGCGAAAATAAATATTAATTAAAATGAACAAATATGAAACTCCCGGATGAAGAGTGACGAGGCGTAAACGCATCTTAAATCCACGGTAATACTCGCGATAGAACATTCACTGTTCGTCGATTATCGTCCTCGACTCTCTGTTATTTTCGTTAAACTCTTGTTCAAATAGCGGGAATCTTTGCGCTCTTTGACGCTCCGTCGATTACTCGAAATCATACTATGAGTGTTTGTATTACTTTTTAATAATCTATCTCTTATATCTTCGTCATTAGTTGCACCCAGAAAAATCGTTTATTCGACGGACGCCACACAGGTCAAATGAATTATTTTTCTGGGTGTAGTTTTTTTTATATAATTTTCCGTTTTTACTACCTTGCGATTGGGCTCGGCCCTTTACCATTTGAACGGAGAAATAAATAAACATTGCTGAATAGATCAAAGCTCCGTCCGGGTCGAACGTCGCGCGTAATTTCAATGTTTTCCTTCCGGCATTCCGCGCGATTACATAATATATTCAAATTCTCTTCAGGTTCTATCGCCCGCGTACAATGTCGCTTAGTCGTTTGCGGAAGTCGCCGCGCTAATGAAAATCGCAAGTACGATGACGCATTAGAAACTTTTGTACCCGACGGGCGCAACGGGAATTCGCTCAAGACTGATTGGCCTTACGCTGTCATAGACGTAATTTTTTCTTCAAAAAGGCGAAGAGGCTTCGTTTCCTCGACCTGCGTACGAATTCATTCACCGTGGAAATTCATGTATGCTAAATAAACACTGAGAAACGGCGAGACATTTTCGAGAGGACGAGCGTTTCGGCTCGTTATTTGTTCCAATTGATATTCACGGGTCGAGAGCCAAGATCGTTCGAAACTTCTTTGGGGGTTTTTTTTTCTTGAACTCCGCGAGACGAAAAAATGTCGAGGAGTCAGTTTCCCCCGAGTCGAAAGGACGAATCTTTGCTCATGTTTCCAGACTCAGATGTGAATACGTCGCTCGTCGGCAAACACGAAGGTTTTTTTTTTTTTTTTTTTTTTTTTTTTTCAAGCGGACGACTTTGCGAGGCAAAAAAAGAAACGAACTTTGAGGGTTGCCAAAAGTCAATGTCAACATGCGGATTTTAATATTTGACGAGCAATTACCTACAGCAATACGTGTCCTGATTTTATTTACAGGCGTTTATCCACGTATCGACAGCCTACGCAAATTGTTTCCTACCCAGAATCGAAGAATCGTTCTATCCGCATCCGGCCAAGTACGACGACCTGGACGTCATGCTGGGCAAACTACAAGATCAGGAGATCGACCAAATTACCCCGACGATTCTCGGTGAATGGCCCAACACTTACACTTTCACCAAAGCACTAGCCGAGGACGTCGTTCGAGAAAAATGCGCGGGCCTCAATGTCGGGATTTTCAGACCAGGAATCGGTGAGTTTCATATCGGTTATTCTTATTCGTTTGTCGGAAAATCGTAAAAAATTAAATATATCATAAGTACCTATTACGAAATTTGTCAATACAAAAGTTAAATCGAAAACTTGACATATTTGCCCGAAAACTTTAAAGTAATCACGTCGCAATTATTCTGTAAATTAACAAAAAAAAAGGGTAACGAACATTGCTGGCAAGCTTGTAGCATCGAGCTTTCCCGTATCCCTTTTCCCCTCTGCCACCCCTTAATTCGTGCAAACAATGATCCTAAACAATCTAAAACGTTTTGTTGAGGCTTAATTTTGTCATCGAATTTTGGTCAGGCTTATATTCACGTTTGTTTCCCGTTCCGTGTGCAGTAAAATATTTACTCTACCGACGAAAACTTTTTCCGTATTGTACATTATATCGTTATTTTATTTTTTTAAATTGACTTATAGTTGACTTATAGTCGACTTACAGTTCATCATTGACCTGACGATCGCGAACCGGCTTTGATTCTCTCCGTTTCCAGTTAGATTCATCTTCGTTTCCGGCGATTTCGTCGTTGTAAATCCTTGAACCTGCACCAAAAATATTGTTTGTATTATTGCATTGTTTACTGTACCATAAAAAAAAACGATGAAAGGATGAACATGTACGAGCCAAATTATATTGCTGGTGAGCAATCCCCGCATCGTTGAGACAAGCTGCGTAGAAACCCGAATTTTTTGTTCATTGTAAAATATACCCATGAGCGGAATGACAAATTCTATTTATGTAAAACTTGAGCCGCGGGTATTTATCGAAAGTTTCCGGCGAACAGATGAATACGTTCTCAAATTATCGTCGTGTCTGGAAATTTTATAGAATTTTTTCCACCACCGATTATCGACTGCGTTAAAACAAGAGCATGCCTGATACGTCAAACTGAACATCCGCCGACGAATGTATTCTCCGTTAAAATGTGAAATGATCCAGTAACAAAAAAGTAATGTGTCTCGCGATAGTAATGTATCTCGTAACAGGCACGATCAGCATAGTCGTTCACATACTGATTGTGATAGGAATATTTTTACTGACCCTCCTCGGCAGAATAATACTGTTCGTTTGTGCGATGATTTACACGGTAGTGAGACCGAGACGAGAGCGCGTGGACTCCAGCATTAACACCCCTTTCGAGACGATGTATCCCGAATACGATTTTGAGGACGACCTCGAGACCATGACGCGAGTTTCTCTAGAGACTCTCACGAGCCAAGATAATTTGCCTGCCGGCAGAGTTTTCGGTAACGAACCTCAAGCCCTTTTGGGATTGGCATCGGACCGATTGATGTTGACACAGTACGTCCAAAAAATTCGCGGTAGATCACAAGTGGTCACAAAGTCGGTGGACGTTCTGCTCCCCGAGAACGACGGTCCAACCGGAAGTAGCGTTGAGATCAAGGAGAATTAAACGAACGGGTCGGGCGAGCGAAATGTTCTCGCATCTCGGAGACTTCAATGCTCTTGCAGCAGCTCTGCCGGATTCCTCGTTAACGTTTGTGCCGACATTCTTGTTGAATTTTCAGTAACTTCGAGCGTCGCTGAGCCAGTTCCAGGCTGGATAGATAATTTCTATGGTCCCACTGGTACAGTGGCTGCAGTAGCGTCAGGAATTCTCCGGACAGCGAACGTCGATCCTTCGCTTTCGGCCAATGTCGTTCCGGTAGATTTAACCGTAAACGCACTCATTGCTAGCGCCTGGGATGTCGCCAATCAGCCTGAAAGGTAAAAAAATAGTCTTGTAATTTTTATCGTAAAGCAAAAACGTTACTTAAATTTTGTTACCTTCTTTTCTTATTCTGTAGGAGAAACGAGAATATGTTGATCTACAACTATGTTTCGACTGTGGATGCTCCCATATCCTGGATAGACTATTGCAGCACCAATATGATGTACACCGAGGAGTTTCCGTTGATGCAGAAGCAGTGGAAGATATCACTGAGGCTTCAGAAATACAAAATTTTGAATGACATCGGCAAAGTATTTCTTCATTATCTGCCTGCCCTCATCATTGACTTCTTCTGCATGTGCCTGGGAAAAAAACCATTGTAAGACGTCATTAAATGATTACACTTTGTCATTACGTCTCATCGTTCAACGTTTTATATTTTTTATTTTGTTTACAGCCTCATGCAAATGTACCAGAAGCTCCATAAAATCATTGAACCAGTGGTATGGTTCTCGACTCATGAATGGGCATTCACTAACGACAATGTAAACCGCATGTGGGAACGTTTGAATGAAAAAGATAGGCATATCTTTAAATTCAGTATGAAAAATTTTGACTGGAATTCGTACTGCAAAAATTATATGAAGGGTGTAAAACTGTACCTCTTAAAAGAGGATCTGAGCACTCTGGAAGCTTCTCGGGCGAGATCGCGGAGGTTTGCTAAACTTAATGATCACTCTAAAAACAAAATTCGCATGCTATTTAATGTACTGGGTGAGGATGGGCACGTTCGAAGGCAAAAGTATTTAAATGCACCATTCAAAATGTGAATGGTTTTCCACTTATTATCTTGTCGAGTCCAAATAACGAATTGAATTTTATTTGTTATTTGGACTTGAAATTAACAAGAAATGATTTTCAATTCGTTATTTGAAATCAGATACATAACGAGTGAATTATCTTTCGTTATTTCACCGAGAAACATAACGAGTAGAATTGCCCATCAATTTTGCCCATCTCTGGAAGTTTTCTTTATAGATAAATTGCTATATGAAATATCACGTTCAATTGTCAAGAAAAATTAACGTGAGTATTTTCAAAATTTCGAAATATTGAATAGACAATATTCAAATCCAATAATGTACTTGCAATTTTACTGTGAAATTCCATTACTTTGTCATCATAATAGTACATTAAATTTGATATATTAGTTTTTGCACAAAAACTTTCCATTCCGGTGCATTAAATTTGCGTTCTTTTATATAGCGATACCACGAACACTACATTTATTAATAAATTTTAAATAATATTTATCGTTTTCAGATTGAACTTGATCCACAACACACTAATGGCAACGGCATCGTTGTTCCTCCTGTGGCTCCTCTGGAGAACAGTCGTTTCTATTTTTATATTCTAAGTTGCTGAATCTCTTTTTTTTTTTTACGGTTCACTTCAAAACATCGTTTTCTGTACATAATAGAATTAATAAGTGCAAAAACGTCTATGCATCCAAATACGCATTAGATACCGTCGTATTCGGTGACATTTGTTAAGTAATTAATATTTTTTAACTGCAAGCGAGTGGCGTTCATCTGTTTTTTTTTCCATAGTGTCGTTAGGAAAAATAAATAATTTCCTACGATATTAAAAAAGTTGGATGAAATAAATGTGAAATCGTCGGTCACGAACTTATGTACATTTGACAAGTCCGGAGCAGGAGTAGTCATTAAAGACGGATGTATTATTTCTTTTACAACTTTATTGGTTTATTAAAAAAAAATGATGGAAAGGAGAACTCTCCAGAATCCATTTACAAATATAGAATGGCTTCTAAGGACATCCATAGACAAATCCTAGAAGACTTCAGTCAACGTACAACCAGTCGAATCTTCGAGTACACGGTGATGCGATCGTAGTTGACGTTCAATTGTAAAACTTAGCGGCAATTAGTTTATATATCGACTAAAAGGCATATGGTTCATTAGCATGTATTAAAGAGATGGACGGAATCTTAAGAATGAAAACTCGAGAAATCTTCTCAAAAATCTTATGGTCTATCAAGCTTTTGTAAATAATTGTTTTACAATAATTACTTAACGATGAAAAATACTCTACATCGTACTCTGGTGCAATAATATGTAACAGATCTTCAACGTGGCGTAACAACATTGTTCATTAATCTCAGGTATGGTTCTCAAATACGTAGACTTTGTGTAATTCCCTTTTGGACGGAATACTTTCTTATTTTTTATTTTTCCATTGGACGATCGATAATTATTATATACAAAGATGTATTACTCATATTGTGTGTGTTAACGTAGGCAACCGTTAACGTTCGATGGACGGATTGGTGACCGAGTATATTTTCATTCTTCGTGTTAGTATTCGAACAAGAAATATGCGGCCGGGTTTCGAACGTTACGCAGGCACCCGATGGGCCTGTGGTACTTCAAAAACTTCGAAAACTTCAACACCATTGAATTACGTAAATGGATTTATACTCTTTGGGTGGCAGTGGAACGGGAAACTGTTCCCGAGAGCTCAGAAAAGCATCGCTCGGACTCGACATTACTGCGAAGGCGTCAAGCTTCTTTACGTCTTCCACGGCCATGTCACATTTCTGTGTCGATGTTAGTTCACTGGCATCGTTGACACGGTGCTATGTGGTGTCGTCGGTCGCGATCCAGCGATCGAGTGAGTCGTCGATGCATTCAGAGACTGCATGGTGCCGATCTGCAATAAAAAATTTTTTTACGTACGAATTTGAAATCCAAAGTTCCAATCTTGGAGAAAAAATATTTGAAACAAAAAAACGTAAATTCCAGAATTACTCTCAAGTGTGCCAGATCCTCGAGACGCGTGAGATCCGAGAGCTCGATATACAACGAGTAAACTATTAGCCAACCGTACACCGATAGGCATACGAAAACGATCCACAGAAGGCACATCATGATGTTGTAGGCGAATATCAAGTCGTTGACGATACTGAAGAATATAAATGCGAATAGCCGGAAAATCGTGAATATCGCAAAGCCCCACAACCACGGTATCATCTTTTTCTCATGCTCCTTTCTCAGAGCAGTAATCAGCATTATCGAAGTTACCAGCACCACAAAAGCTCCTAATAGGGAGAACAACGCAAAGACTATCAAGGCATTGCGCACTGAAACAAAGAATAAAATTTGTACACTTCAGTCCACTCTGAAACAATTTGAAAATATTCGGTAATATCAGATGTTTTAATATACCATTTTGGTTGCCTACATAAACGAATTCGTAGGAAATTATGTAGTATCCGTAGTGAGTGGAGCCTGGCGCGGCTTGCGAGAGACAGTATATATCGAAGATGGCCGTGCCTATGGTAAATATCGCCAAAAACTAAAACAAAAAGATTAATGAGAATCTGACCAATGAATTTCAATACTACATTGCATCTGTTCATCTGTATTATTCCTGTTGCTTCTAAAAACTACTGCCATATAGTCGGTCGTCTGTGTTATTACTAACTCTCACTTATTTTTCTAACCATTTCTGTTTTCTGCCTATTAACACCCAGCCGATCCCCTTTTTTTGTAGCTGCAATTGACTTCCTCCCTATATCGTTTGCTTTACTCTTACAACGAGGACACTGGGAAATTACAAAAGAACTTAGTCCAATACGTTCGATCCCAGAGTCGGAGCTATGTCAAGTTTTGATGACAATGTAAACACAAACTATAGCCATATATTTATGGCTTACATATACCAGTATATGCATGCCTCAAATATATGTCGGGAGCCATGTCCAGCCAGTATTGATATTTCTTGACAAAACAACACTACTAGGAATAGAACCTTTGGCCTCTCCACCTTTGACCATTCCGATGTATAGCACGCTAACCACTGGACGACGCACTGGTCTTCAATTTTAGAGGTATACATAAAAAATGAACGGCGTACCAGTGAGAAGACTCCGGTAAGCAAGGCGCCTCTTTGGATATCGATTACAAAAGCATTGGAGAGTATCGGCTTCTGATACCAGGGTATTTTAACGCTCTTCACAGATCTGGATGATCTTAGATTGGCACTGCTGCGAGTTGTTACGTGAGAGTACACAGAAGGTGTGCCCATGCTGGGCGATTTTTTTCCGTAATTCATTCTTCACGTTCCTGCTACGGAATAGCGCGATGAAATTGTCGTTACAACGCAATAACAGTTGTAAAACTGTCAGTCGTCACGCCCTGTGACCATGCGCACCTGTTGTTCCAAAAGAAAAAAAATTTAACAAAGTTTGAAAATATGTGGAGAACAACTATGCATGTAAATCGTTTGAAATAAATGACTCTGATTTACCTGTAAAATACCTTCTGTTAAGGGTCTTCTGAGAATCCGTGAAATTCGGTTGATTGGACACTGTTTCAAGAAATTAAATGACACAGGGACGCGGACACACCTAACGTTGTAAACTTTTCACTGGGCACTGGTAGCGTTAGTCATATGCGAGAAAACATGTCGGCAAAAACGAGCTCGCCCTTGACGCAGTCGCAACAGTCAGTGAACTGCGTTATCCTAGGACACGCTTCCATAGACACTCCTAAAGATTTCGCATTCCTTCGTGGAGGCTTCACATTCGTTTCACTGTCATCTCGAAAGCCTCCGGTAGTCACAGGATTATTGTAAAATCGGTGTGATACTATTGTTGTCGATAATTTCACGACAGACCCTAATCTTTTAAAACATTATAAACAAAAATGAAGAAGACGCCGAGCCGGTCGAAAATTTTGGACAAGATACATCATGGATTCGTGTGGACCTGCATAGCCATCACTGCATTGGGTACTTGCAGCCTTGTCCTCAGAGGTTACGAGTACATTGTGTACGTGAGACCGACGCGTAAAATCGAAGAGGCGAAAATTGAACAAGAGTTACTTAAGGAAGGCGTTCAATTGTAATTCCTCCGGCAAAGAAGTAGCTGCTTCATTCCCTCGACTGTCGTGGTGCCTGCTGGAGCATAGCGGAATCTGCCTTGAATCGGGAGAATGATACGTCGAAGAGCATGCCGAGACTTGTAAAAATAAACTGTTGACTTCGTTCGAACGATAGTTGAACGGAGATCGCGCACTTGTGTGATTGACTACGGGGATGGCTGCGATTATTGGCGCTAAATTTCATTTCTTTAAATTGTATACTTTATTGCAATAGACCCGTTAATAATTTCTTTGCCAGTACCAAAGGCATTGATTTCTTGCTCTCCTGTATAAAGCTGTGAGATAAATGTTACTTCTAAAGTGCAAGCCTCGTTCACTATCTTTCTCCTCTCCACTGAGATACATATGTCGTCACCCAACCGCAGTTAGTTTTCATTTCCATTGTTCTTTTATTTACAACAGCCTCTCGGAGAGACTGGAAACAATAGGGCATACACATATTCTAACGTAAAATCATCGAAATATCAAATATCAAGCTATGCGTCACGACATCGATGAATATCTTGGGTTTCTTTGTTTTTTTTTTCATTTTCTTTTTGTTTTTTTTTTCATTGGCAAATTTTGTACTTTTCCATGGACCATCTCTGTAAAGGCATTTGAGATAGCATCCTTTCTATAGTACGTTAGAAAATTTTTGCGAACGTTGTGCGTAATTCGCGTGCGTTTTCTTATTTTCAAAATCGCGATTCTATTCATTGAAATGGGAATATAAGTATATAAAACATCGTAAAAAAAAATCCTTTGGCAGTTTCAACGTTCAAAATGCAGTTTACGGCCAAATTTCGACCGTATTATTATACGCGGGAACATTTTCAGACGATGAAACGAAGGGAAATTTTTTTTTTAATTGAAGTAACTGGCAACAACAGAATAATAAACTTGTTCATGTATCTGCTTATTCGTATAGCACTATAAAACCTTCATTCTAAATGAAATACTGAACACCTTATCATTTTATATTTACAACCTTAGGAATTAATTAGTATCATTATTCTAGTTTGTAATAATTAGTCGGACTTGCGTTTTGTTTAAACAAATTATGAGTGCCGAACAAACATATAGTTTGTAATGCCGTTTCGGTTAGTGAAAACGCATACCAGACGCAATCTCGTACATTTCAATATGAAATTGCGGAAAACATATCTGACAAAGCAGCAACCATCGCCGTTTGGCAAACACGATTTGCCACGGAGGCGTCTTTCCTTTATCCCGTGTCCTGTCGGACACCTGAAATTCTTTTTCTCGTAAGAATAAAGCATGAGATATGTTCCAGACTGAATTTCATCCGAGGTCTCTCTTCTATCTTATTTCCCCCCTCTCAATATTCAAAAGTACGATCTATGATAACAAGGCTTTGTTGTTTCACTACATCCAAAGTACATGTAATAGTTATACCATAGCGGAAGTCCGTTCGACACGTGCGATTGAAAGAAAAAAAAAAAACGGAAAAGACTTACGAAATCGTAGAAATATACCAAGTCGGTCTACACAACTCCACTGACCGACACATCTTTCTCTCCGTCTTGGACGCAGGTCGGGAAAAAGCCGTTTGACCGTTATCACACGACGGGACGACGCTAAAGTAGGAGAGAAGTAAAGTTCAGTAAACGGACGCCGAGATTGACTTGATGTTGTCCCGGAGGATAAATCTTGCACAGACCCTGTAGCCCCTAGGATGGTTGAGTTTGTAGGGATGAGCTCGAAGTGTCTTCAAACGATCGCGGTTCACGAATTGTTGTTCGACGAAGGAGATGAAGAATTCGGCATCAATTCGTGTTTCATACAGTCGATTCTCGCGACGATTTTCAATGCTGGTCCGAGCTTTATGCTCATAGCCGACATTAGATGATCCTCTTTCAGTAACATCAAAGCCTGACCATCGATCTCTTGAATCGCGAAATCTTCGGCGTAATCGGCGCAGCCTGGCAGGCCTCTAATGAAGTCACACACCTCGTTGACCTGTGAAAGAAAAATTGTACGTCACAGGAGTAAGAAACAAGCGTGCCAAAGCCGATCGCTTTAAAAATTACTGACCGTCCAGTTTACTGGCTGTATCTTCGGAATCGTGTCCTCCGCCATAGGAGTCGACGTCGTAGACAGGACTTTGTCCTCACTGTTTTTCGTGGATGTATCCGAGTCACTTTTCTTCGAGTCGGTTTCCATGTCGGTCCATTGCTTCTCCGCCGTCTCGCGCTCACGCGTTTCCCTCCGTTTGCTGTGAAAAAAAAAGATCCAACATAAATCTCGTGTCTACTTGCAGCAAAGTTCAAATCATCATTGGAAAACGTACCTCTTCGCGCAAACGGACGAACAGAAACGTTTGTCCTTCTTGAGTTTGCAATTTTGCTCGTCAACCGCAGTCCCACACGCTTCGCATTTTGCGCTCGCGACTCCGTTCCCTTCGCTCTCGTGTGACGAATTTTGTGCGTGTTTCTTTCCTTTTGGTAGTAAAACAATTGGCAAATTAAATACGACGATCGGAAGACGTATAAATCGAGTATACAATATAGATTAAAAAAAAAAAAAGCGTGCCGTACTTTTCTTGACCGGAGGTTCTTCGTGGCCGTCCTTGTCACCCAAGTTATTCCTGGTGATTGACGCCGTCGTCTCCTGTCCGATGGATCCGTTCAGCGATGGTCGATTAACTGCAAATGGTTCCGAAGCTGTAAGTCAGAATGTAAGCCGATCAATCGAAGGCTCGGGTGATATTCATTCGTCAACTACTTGCTCAACTGAGAGTCATCGAGTTCCTTCACATCACGGCCACGATCCGATTGACAAATGCGACTCAAGACAACAAGATTGCTGCTGCTATGTATATACATTGTAGAGTGCCATTCATACCTTCTTGTATGACGAATCCTTCGATAACGTGGGTCAACACCTGCGGCTTGACGAGAGCTTTTGGCGGTGCTTGTTTGCTATTCGTCGAGAGGGGAGTCGTCACGGTACCGGCGAGGGCTTCCTCATTGCTGACACCGTTCGTAATCGAGTTAACGGCGTTCGCGAGATTCATCAGAGGATTCCCACAAGATTTTTCTTCGTGCTTGCCAACCGGAGTCGCGCGATCATCCTTCACGGCGCTCTTGTTCGATTCGGTATCTAAAAAAAATCACATTTATTTACTTAGCAAAAGAAATTGAAACGGAAAAACAATTAACGAAAACTATTGACACTGACCGGAGACGTTCGAGTTTCTCTGAGCTGTGTCTTCTACGGCAGGTTCGTCTTTCTTCGCGGGCGTTTTCGACTCCTCAACGGATTGCGAGTTGTTCGTAACGTTACACGAAAGTATCGTGCAATCGTTTTGATGATTTCTATCAGGGGAGGGACCGACCATCGCCGAGGTGCTATTGTTATCCTGCGGCTGCTGCGGTGGAGGCTGAGGCTGTTGCTGCTGCTGCGGCTGCTGCGGCTGCTGCGGCTGTTGTTGCTGCTGCTGCTGGGGTGGCGGCTGTGGCTGTTGTTGCTGCGGTGCTTGCGCTGCCTGAGTCTGTTGCAACTGCTGCTGATGCTGCTGCTCGTTCGGTTGAGTTATCATCGGTATCGTCTGAACTTGTGAATTTCCAGTGACGATTTGATTCCCAAGCATCGCCGGGTTAAGGGTCTGCGGCATCTGCTGCTGCTGTTGAGGAACCCCGCTCATCGACGAGGGTTGAACTTGATTCATTTGCAAAGTCGTGGCTACCATTGAGACAACGGGCATTATCGGTCGTTCCCCACCGAGCACGACGCCTGATTGTTGCTGCTGCTGCGGTTGCTGCTGCTGTTGCAAAGTCATGCCTACTGGAAGAGGATTTTAAAGAATCAATTACAAGATTGTAAAAATCAAATTGAAATGTTCCGTTTTTGAGTGGAAAGAGAACATTACCGGAATTTGAATAGCGTATTATTATAATTACGTAAATTTTACATTTGCCTTACCCATCAACGGTTTCGGCTGTATTTGTTGTTGCGACGATTGCGTCTGTTGCTGCTGGCACTGTTGTTGGATATGTTGCTGATGCTGAAGTTGTTGCATCTGCTGCATGAACATCTGCTGATATTGCGGTTGCATCGGTGCCGGTTTGCATTGCAAGCCACGCCCTTGAGGCTGTTGTTGCTGTGGTGATTGCATTACTGTTTTGTTTTGTTGTCCAAAGTTTTGCTTGTCAGCAGTGGACATAGGTGAGCCAGGTGGTTGCGCAGAAGTCACCACAGGAACATTCGCAGTTATAAGGACTTTGCTATTGTTGTTGCTATTGCTCACTGGGGGTTGCTGTTGCATTATCATTGTTGCGTGATGCACATTAGATTTCGTTTGATTTGCTGCACCGGCCTTTGTAGCGTTCAGAAATGCATTTGGACCGGGTCTTGTGCGAACCACCGGCTTACCACGGCCTTTAACGCCGATGCCATTGCACTTTCCGCTCTGAATGAAAAAAAAAACGATCGAAGACCATATTTTCGTATTTACGTTGGAGGATAAAATAATAGAAAAAAATTTGAAATAAATGCATTAAAATTAAATAGTTGGGATAATAGAGTACTCGTGTTGTATTTTTAACGTGGGTCGTGAGATTCTAAGTTTTGTGCATAGTGTAAGAATTAGGTATCAACTTTATTTATTAACGGTGGGATTGCCAAGTAGGAAGAGAAAAAGAGGTGTCTCTAGTTCAATATAAATGAGCTTTTGGCTTCCGTGTATACCTGTGCGTGTACCGTCGCCTGAACACCGTGAACAGTTTGCGTCGAGACCGAACTCGCCGGACGAATGTTCGCGCCCTGAACGCCTTGCAACGAGGACGGAAGTATACTCAGCGGTCTCTGCCCGCCGACACCCTGTTTAGCTTGCTGTTGCTGCTGCATTTCCATCACACGAGGCTTTCCGGCCGCGGCGATCTGCTGAACGTTCTGTAGCTGCTGCTGGGCCGCAAGCGCTGTTTTCGGAAACATCGTTTAATATTCATGATTAATTCGCAGGGAGAGACAAAAAAAAAGTCTGATCCGAGTGTGGAAACTTTACATACCATTGTGAGTCTGTATAGCCTGAGGACTCTGTATGAACATATCCTGCTGCGTAGGACCTCTGATGAATATCTGATTAGGCGCTGCTGTGAGAAGCGTCGGTGTCTGGAGTCCGGCCCACGCAACCTGGGGCGCAAATTGCCACGGAGCAAACTGCATCCCTCCCGGCTTTCCCGCCGTCGGCGTCCCAGTCGTGCAAGTTGTATACTGTAGGAAAAAAATCGGTCAGCAAAAATGGAACATAAAAAATAATTAAGCATTTTCGCTCCGAACGTGGGAACAACCTTTTGAACTTGATCCTGCTTATTTGCCGTCTGTTGCTGCTGCTGTTGCTGAAGCGACGGTGGAGATTGAGGCGATCCGAGAACACCAACGTGTCCGAAAACGAGGGTTTGACCCCCGCCTGGATTTCCCGACGCGGGACCGGGCAGATAACCTGCCGGGAAGCCTTGGACCTTCGCTCCTCCGGGTCCGGGATGTCCTTGCCCTTGGCCCGGATTCGAGGCAGCCGTCAGCATGTGAGGCGTCAACTGTGTTGCGGACTGATTTCCATCCCCAGCGGTTATCACCTGTCATCGTGTTTATTATTTTTTGCTTACAACTCTCCCACAATGTAAGGTCGCGAAATTCATCGGGACGATAGAATACCTGAATCGACTGAGGGTTCAGATAGAGCGGCGTTCCTTGGGTATTGTAAAGATGTTGCAAGTGATAAACTTGACTCTGCATCGGCTGTTGTATAACTTGGACCGCCTGGGGATGAGCTGCCATCGTGGTTATCGCCGCTCCACCCTGCTGACCCGACAACGTCATTGATACACCGTGCTGCTGCTGCTGCTGATGCTGCATCGACACCGCGACGGCATTCTGCAACTGTTTTCAAAAACTCAAATGTATACAAACGTATGTAAATACTTTTCGAATAAGCAAAGATTTAAATGAGATAATGGATCTGGATTAACAAACGAAAGAATTATTTCGTTTCTCAAGAGCAAGATTCTTGCAATTATTTATTATTATACAATGGATAATTTTTTTGGCACTCATTGGCTTTTGGAAGCTCCAAATAATAATAAAAATTGACACAGATTATTCAAACATACGTAGAAACTCTTTGAATATTCGAACATTTAAATGAGCTACTGGACTTAGATTGATGAACACAAGTCTTGTTCTATATCTTAAAAATAATGCGTGAAAATTGCGTACCTGTTGCTGCGGTATACTCGTCGCCACTTGAGGCTGAACTTGAACCTGGGTAACATTGTGCTGAGCGTTTCCTTGCTGTTGCTGCTGTTGTTGCTGTTGTTGTTGCTGTTGTTGCTGCTGCTGTTGCTGCTGCTGTTGCTGCTGAGCTTGCTGCTGGGCTTGTTGCTGGGCTTGTTGTTGGGCTTGCTGTTGTGCTTGCTGTTGAGCCTGTTGCTGGGCCTGCTGTTGAGCCTGCTGCTGCGCTTGTTGATTCTGCTGCTGTTGCACCTGCATCTGCTGCTGCTGGGGCTGTATCTGCTGCTGCTGCTGCTGCTGCATTTCGTGCGTCGTCATCATCATTTGTTGCTGCTGTGGTTCTTGCTGTTGCTGCGATTCCTGAATGTCTATCGCCATCGTATGCGACTTACCACACGCTAACAACTTTCGCAATATGCCTCGATCCCATTTGTTTAACTTTTTTCAAAAAAAACTGGTCACACATCCAGCTCGGTGATCAATTGTCGATCGTCACTTTCTTCTTTGCCATTTCAGCACGGCAATTCTTCACGATCGTCGATCGATTGTCGAATCTGTAAAGGACAAAAAAAAATTGTACATCAGTTCTCTCGCCACATACAAACGTTGTTAATTTTTTTTTAATTAAAAATAATATATAAAAGACAGTTAAATAATTATTAAAAAAAAATTATTTCACCGTCAATCTCCGAATGGAGTATCCAGCAAATTTTTATAGATCCATGAGTTCTCTTTTTAAATTCGTATAGTACATTTTTTATTCTACGTCCAACCCTCCATGCACGCATTCGCGGCAGTTTCTCATTTATAATTCACAGCTTCGTTATGTAGCATTATAGATTGGTTGCAATCGCGAAATAAATCATTGGAGTTTCGTGGTTGCCGTCAGTGTTTTGAGTATCGTGGCCGCAGTGCGCTCGCGACTCTGAATCCGAGATACATTGTGGAGGAAGAGAGGGGGGCGAGAGGGGGGGGGGGGGGGCTTCCCAATACAGCGTCGGGGATCGAATCTTATCTGTGTTGCGCCACGATGTGTATAATAACGAGGCATCGTATACGTCAGTGATCAGTTCGTTAATTGTCGCAAAGTAGTTGGCGACGACGTTCGTGAACGAGAATCATTGTGCGCCCGAGAAACTCAAGTCCTGCATCGTCGCGAATGTTTTTCGCCTGAGAAGTGGCTCACCGCGTAAGTACCATTGGAGGTATAAGCATTAACGAACCTCCGGTTCGATTTGAATTTCATAATGTAATTGCGCAAAGACGGTACGCAATCACTTCGATTCTGCCATCGCGAATTAATCACCGATAATGAGGAATAAATTAACGTCTCGACAGGGCATGGGCATCGAGACGTTTTAAAGCCGCTGCTTCTCCGCACATAACACACGTGTAAAAAAGCACCGAGGAATCGAAATTCATTCCCGATAATCGATCGATCTTCATGCTTTTCACATTTTCTCAAAGAATTCGAGAGTGGAACGTTTCGATGTTTGAAAAAAAAAAAAAAAAAAAAAAGAAGAAGAAGAATCCTAACCTATAAGCAGGTAGAATTTTCGTTCGCGCGGTTGAGAACCACTGTGGACGGCTGATGGGACGAACGATACGAATTCTGTGCTCTCTCCGCGGTTCTCTCCTCCTGCCGCCGGTCTCGCAGGGACCGTTTAGCCTACAGGCGGTCGAAGGGAGAGGGCCGAAGTGCTTCGCTAACCGAGAGATCCGTGGAAGCCAGGCTTGGCGGGTGAGGGAAGGCACGGCCCACGAGAAATAGGAGTGAAAGGGAAGCAGCCCCAACCAGGGCCGAATATGTGTACGAAAAGCGTCGGGAGAGCGAATGAGACGAACGTATCGGCGACGTAGCTGGGCGGTGAAAGGGGAGAAAATGATAAGGCATTGCTTTCAACGCCAGCGGTGCTCAAAGTCCACCGAGTGACCTCGAAAACCATAGGCGAGCGGTTGCCCGAGTTTCGGTGACTTTGGCCCTCGACGAAATTTCCTCGAAAATACAGAACGGTGTTTCGGTTTTCCGAATCGAGGAGCTTCGCGGGGGGGGGGCTCACCGAGGTTCGACGCGACGTCGTAAAAACCCTCGAGAACTACCACCGCCCGCTCACGACAATGCTAACTTTCTTTTTTTGTCCACCGTCGCGTTGTGAACTGGCGCGTTGTTTTCTCCTCTACGTTCTCTTTCGTGGATTAAAGTTTGTGGCGCGGTATATTTAGCAGCAGGAAAAAAAAATTAATGAAATAAAAATCGAAAATAACAGAGTCGACGGTGAGGCAACGCGATTACGTGACGAGAGTGATAACACGTAATTTTTTTATTTGTTTTTTTTTTCTTCTCGCTCCATCGAAACTGCGCTGAGGAGCGGTAAGGAAGGAAACTGAAAGCCGCGCACGGAGACGCGCGCGGGGGAATCGATACGCCGTTGGTTTCTCTCTAATAGCAGCGAGGGGGGGAGAGACGAGACACGGAGAGGGTCTCGGGGCGAGATCCATCTTGGAGCGTAGCCGAACAAAATGTCGTCCTGCCCGGAGACCACCATAATTAGCGTCACGCAGGGGGAGAAAGAGAATGAAAAAAAAAAAAGGAACAGAAAAAAAATAGAAAGGAAAAAAGGACCGACGCGAAGCGCCGAGATATACGCTCGGGAAGAGGGAGGGGGGACGGGTTCGAGAGAGGGAGAGAAGCCGACGCGATAAAAAGATAGGAGAGAAGAAACATGGACGCCGAGGTTGAAAAACGAGCAGGCAGGTAGTATCCAGAGTCGAGCTGGGTGGGGAGGGGGAAGCTTTGCCTGCCGAGAGAAAACGAGAAGGGGGACGGAGGAATAATGAGAGGAGGCGAACCGGCTAGGGGGTTACTGACAACATGGATCTCGCCGTAACAATGATAATAATAATGATAATAACAATAATGCTTGCAGCGAGTGGTTGTCCGTACGAAAAGTTATAATAACAGCACGCTGTTGGTACTGCGAGGGCGAGTTCGGTATCCGCAACGTCCGATACAAAATAAAGAAAATAACGAATACGAAAAAGTAAACTGCCATGAGAATCCATAGACGCCGGGTCGATAAATACGAATTTGTTTTTTTTTTTTTTGCATTTCAAGTCATCGTCCAAGAATGTTTTGTTTGTCAAACATTTTTAGCTCATGGCAATTTCACGGTTCGAGAGCATCGGAGAGTTCAGTATACCGAGAGTTGTGCCGGAACGTGCCTACTTCGAGACAGAAGTGCCCCGGCAAGCGCCCGCGCGTCGTACGTCACTGGGAGCCTCGGCCACTGCAAGCAACGCAATCTCCTGTAGCCGCGCGGGGGAGAGAGACGGAGAGAGATATAGACGGGAGAACCATTCGTCGACAGAGACGCCCTCGTGCGCGAGAGCGCGGTCGAGCGAGCGAACGAAAGAGAACGAAGCGAGGAGAAGAGGAGAAAGAAAGAAACAAAAAAAAAAATAACCGACGAGGGTCTCTCCCGATTACTTGGCTCGGATACTCACATGGCGACTGCGCAGTCACACCTAGGCACGTTTCGGATTCACGTTGAGCGATGTCACACAACATATATACACGACGGGGTTATAGCGAGAGTGCCAGAGCGAGTAACACCTAACCGTGTACACTCGAGCACGCGCGGTCACACACATACACGATCGCGAAATCCAATTAAATTTGATGTACAAACTCGTTGACACTGCACAGGTAAAAACACACGAAGATTATTCGAACTGGGCCCCGATTGAGAATATCGTATGTCGTGCACGTGACGGTGCAGAAGAAAAAAACATTTTTTTTTTTCAAGCCGACCGTTCGATGCAAGGCCCGAGTGCGAGAGGAACTGTGGCCGCGAACCGAATAGCAACGACGAAACGGATAGAGAGCGGCCCCGGTCGGTGAGTTTCTCGGAGCGTACCCAGCGTACCACCGCACACCGTGTCGTTGCCGAGAGGCCTCGGGTAAATGGCGTTGCGCTCGGGAAGGTTGCACGTCGGCGGCACGGGGTTCCGCAAGCATTGGTAGACGTACTCCGTTGTCTGGCCTCCCTCCGCGTCGCGTCGTGTACGAGACGCCCCTCGCGCCTCTCCCTACCCCGTCGCAGCTGTAGTTATGTCCCGGCGTCGTTCCAAGATAGATATGCCCGGAGCTGGTGGGGCCTTTGAAAAGCGGCGGAGAGTAAGGGAACACACGGTTGGGAACGAGATATACTCTCCCTCACGTTCGACGAATAACTGTGGCACCCCTCGCGCGTCGTCGATCCCCTCGTCCGCGGGAGAGGGCGAGGTCGCGAACGCCGATTGGTCGAGAGCCGACAAATCCCAGAGGCATAGTTACCGAGCGGAATAGGGGCGGAGCAACGGAAACTCGTGCGGGAACTGCTCGAACCGCAAAGCACTCACTTTTTTTAGGGGGAGAAACTCTAAAACCCGAGTGCGAGGCGCATGCGCAGGCTAACGGTAACCAACACTATCGCGCGACTTCGGGCATTCAATCGTTAACCGTTTCTCCCCACCCCTCGAGACGGCGTCGCCAGAACGTCGCCCTTGCACGAGGGACAGAGATGAAAAATAATATTTCGCGCTCGCTCGCACGATGTTCGTGCTACAGTGAGCCTCAGCGAGACGCCAGCCGATTTCGTGGTGTAGAGCTCGATGTACAGGACGTGCCACGAGCAGGGACGTAACAGCTCGACGGAAGACCCTGCTGTTTTTATATTCTCGAGTTTCGCGAATTGTTTTTTTTTCCTTCGACGATTGATCATCGTTGAGCAAGAGTTATTCGAAGAGGTGCTACGTTAGCGGGGAGGTTAATTGGTACTCACCGAATAAAGAATCAAGCACGAACGAGACTCGTGCAAATTTCAAACTCGTCCCAGTTACAGATGCAAGAATCAGGGAAATCGAAAGCCTCGCTTCGGGATTCGAATCTACGGCAGAGGCTGCTTCATCATACCTTGATTCGATCTCTTCCCATCCGCCAATTTTCTTCATTCTGGAAGGACGGTTTTCATTTAGTATCCGATCGTGAAAAATATATATATATACGTGGTGTAGAAAATTTGAGAATCCGAGGTATGCGAACGGGGCGCTCGTAAAGCAGAGCGCCCCTGCGCCCCTTCCGCGCCAGGCGCGTACACAATTTATGAGTCTCGGAGGGAACCTTAACGTCGTTTCGGAGATAGACCCATAACAATCGAATTCCTGTTTCGGAAGTACGCGAAAAAGTAGGAAACCTTAAGACAAATTTTGAGATCGCGAAATTTCCCAGATAGACAAGTGCCATAAAAAGTGGCAATCTTGGCACAATATTTACCAAACGTACAGCAAATATTACAATTTTTGGGCCAACGGCTACTTTTCGTGGATCTTGTATATCTGGGTGACAGCTCGATTTAAACAATTCCCCTATAAAATTTTGTTGACACATCGTTAAAACTATCTTTATCTGTTTACGGAAAAAAAAAAAATTGCAGGACTTAAAGACAAATCCAATATAAGGACAGGCTGATTTTTCTATTTGCATGTCACCATAAAATTTTTTTGTTTCTCGTCACCGCCGAGTCGATTGGGCCTTTGCTACCATTAAAAAATCTTCATCGGCCTACAAAAAAAATGCGATATTCAAAGTTAATTCCATTATGCGAATCGAGGTTGAAGAGTTGCGAAGTCGAGTGAGTCGAGTAGTCTCGGTGTGCGTAGCGAGGCTAGAATTCCGAACATTGCTGCAGTTGCAAAAAAAATCTCCGACGATCTCCCGATATTCCCATCGAACAATCGTTCGATTAGTTCCGCGATCCTTCCCAAGCTATTGTTGTTTCTTTCGCGCGACGTTGAAGCAAAAAAAAATAATAATAAATAAAACTTTCGCAACCGCTGATTCTGTGATTCCGAGACGAGTACGTACGGCCCTGTCACAGCTGTCTCCGAGAGCCACGTTTACACTCCCCGTTCGCAAGCAGCGCGCACGCACACGACTCGACTCTCGGTTTCACGCACACGGTGCCGCCGACTCTCGAGAGCCCACCGTGAATTGGCGGCTGATTATCAAGCGAAAAATCTTCGGCCTATCGGATTCGAGAGAATATCTCCCATCGTCTCGTTTTTTTTTTCCCGCTGTACACCCAATTCTCGCGCGGCATAACGAATAAAGAGACTGACACGACCTTAATTTCTCAGACACAACAAGGCTCCGTGCGTCGGACGGTCGTCGTTGTGTCGCAAAAAGGTTAGGAATTCGAGCCGCGTCTTTCGCACTTGTTCGTCCTCGCGAGGTGCCCGGCCACGTTGCAACGAGACGGGCTTCCCCAATTCCATCGAATAAAAAGAACCATTCCACAAGACAACAGCAAAAAAAAAGCGGGTCCACCTCTCAATCTCCGCCGCCAAAAGATCGAAAACCGTCGATAAGCCGAGTCACCGTTACGTTAGCCGTGAATTCCTTCGACACTGGAACGGATCTACATTGCAAATGAAAGAAACTCTGAATCTCCGTGTCCCATCGGGAGAGCTTGACCGTTCGCGAAATAAAACAAGAATGAAACTTCGTCGCGCGGACGAGCGTGAAGTACCAATGTACAGCGTGCAGAAGTCATAAATATGGTTATGTGCGATATGCACGTTGCGAGAGGAGTCCGAAGTATAGAAATCTTTGCGATAGATATAGCAAGCTCCCGAAGCTTCGTCTAGTGGCCGCTCTCGGGCGATAGCAACGCCACGGTAACCCATTGCATCGTATACCTATATACAGACAATCCTCTATATATATATATATATATATACACATTCTCCCGATTCTTCCGATCCTCTCGTCGCGGGCTTACCGTCTCTCCTGTTTTCTTTCCACGCAGCCGAGTCAGGCACCTATGCGAGCCGAGGGAACATTCGTATCGCTGATACTGTTCGTGGAGCGTCGCTGAGAGAAATAAACGACATCAGAAACGTGTATTAGTGCGCCTCGGAGGAGTCCGAAGCCCGCGTGCCCGCCTGTCTGCGCCTTTCGGCCGATACGACGCCTCGTTGTCTCCGTCGTAGTATGCGTGATCGTGGGTGTCGTGAAACCACCCGTGAAGCCTCTCTCTCTCTCTCTCTCGCTCGCTCTCTCTCGCTCGCTCTCTCTTCGTCACCAATCGCTCGAATGGTGGGGCAAGCGACCAACCGACCAATGGTTTAGTTCCGTCGGAGTTGCCAAGGAAACCGGTTAATGATTCGAGCTACCACTGAGGAATTGGCTTGTACGTTCCCCGCAGGTTTGGCTCTCGGTCGGCGCATGCGTACATTCTCCCCACACTCGACTTTTCTATACGATACACACACGCACACGCGCGCACACACGCACACACATATATACATATAGCTCGGGAGAACGATTTATTAATAGGACGTGTACCGACTCAGCGGTAGACGTGTGTGAGACACGTTCGAACGTGGAAGGAGTTAGGGGGGGGGGGAGAGTTTAAACATGCGTGCAGCAAAAATTCTTCGTGTGGCCTTGCGCGAATAACGAATGAATCTTCATTTCTCTGTGCGGATCGTTTCTCGTCGACGGGGTGGGGGGGTGAGGCGGAGGAGGGGGGAGGACGGAGGGGAGGGGGGGGGGGAGGAAAGCGGTAAGAGCACGGGAGCACCGAGACGGTGAGAGAGAGAGGGAGAGAGAGGGAGAGAGAGGGAGAGAGAGGGAGAGAGAGGGAGAGAGAGGGAGAGAGAGAGAGAGAGAGAGAGAGAGAGAGAGAGAGAGAGAGAGAGAGAGAGAGAGAGAGAGAGAGAGAGAGAGAGAGAGAGAGAGAGAGAGAGAGAGAGAGAGAGAGAGAGAGAGAGAGAGAGAGAGAGAGAGAGAGAGAGAGAGAGAGAGAGAGAGAGACAAAGCGAGCCTACTCTCGATTCCCCGGCAGCGCATACCTATTAAATCGTCGGAATCGGGCGCGAACACAGCTCGAAAAATCTCGAATTACCGTGTTCGTCGGCCGCTCGTACGTGTGTGTGTGTGCGCGCGCGCCAAAGACGAACGAGAATTAAGCGGCCTCTCTATCGTTCTCCCCTGTCCTCGGTAGCTTTTCGGGGAAGCGGGAGAAGGTGGGAACGGGACGAGGGTACGCGAACGCGGCTCGACGGGGGCCGAGGGTGAGAGACGTAACTCGGCCGGTTTGTAGACGACGACGATTGGTTTCCTTCCCACCCCGAACGAAATATTTCCCTTCCCAGTCGAACCTCGACCGAGGCTGCTTGTCGCTCGTCCTCCCTCCCCCCTCCCCCCTTCTCTCATCCCTGCGCCGCACTCAACGCCTTCCCACAGCGTATGAAAACCGTCAGAAACAACCCCTCGATGCTCCCTCCCCCCCCCCCCCCCCGCCCCTGTCCCTTACCCTCTTACCGACACGGAGAGTGCACGACGAGAAACGATGATCGAAGATCCGGGGCTGCGTCGCGTTTCATGCGGATCTTTCACCGGGGATGGTGATCGAGTCTGTGTGGCCGATGATCGATTATTCCATGAACGATTTTACGGATCGATCGGTCGCCGGATGAATCTGGAAATATCAGAGGACGATATGAATTTCGTGTCGTTGTTGAGGGGGTCGATGTAGCGGTAGGAATGGATGTTGATGAGGAAGGAATTTTTTTCTGTATTCTGTACTGTATTCGAGTAATGGTAGCGTGTATGCGAGATGGTTGATCCTATTTTTTGGAGTTGAGGGATTAGGAGTGCGGGGAGAATTTTGCTACTCGAGCGGTTTCGGCGTCTCCTCGGTGGATCGAAAAAATGGCAACCGATTGCCGAAGACGCGTTGATTGTTTTTTTTTTTTTTTTTTTTTTTTTTTTTTTTTTTTTTTTTTTTTTTCATAGTCGGTGCGTCACAATTTATGCGCCGAGTGCTTGGATTGTTCGAGTAGCCGTGTATGGAGTGCTCCGAGAAATTTTCGGAGTTCCTTGTACCGAGTGCTTGATACTCCGATACAAACTTCAATTACGTATTGGAGTATCGAGTAATCGGGTGGATTCGTCTCGTTGAAAGTACGTGGCCTGTGCGAGAGGACCGAGAAACTCGATCTGTTTTGTTTACAATGAATTTATAATAGCGGAGATTTTCGTCGGGATTTTTTCGTAAGCTCTTTGGGGATTTGACTTTAAAAAAATGGTAAACGTTTTCGGGGAGAGCGATACGAGGTTGAGCATTTAAAAAAAAATGAATCATCGATGCTGGCTGCGTACGCCATAGCTGCACAAAGAATTACCGTGGACTTCTGGTCGAGGCAAGAGAGAACAACGAGAACGGGGGACGGAGGAAGAAGGGAACGAGAAGAATCTCGCCGAGATTGCGATAGGCTCGTCCGCACGCGAGGTCGCAGATCGCGTCATGGGACAGGCTCGACAGTGATTGTGCACACGCACACGCGTACGAACACTGTACAGTAAGAAGAATGAATTAATCGAACGCGATCTGACATAAGCATCGCGGAGTCTCTGTTCGTGACATGTGAGAGAGCGAGCATGCAGAGCGATTAATCGTGTGCGTGAGTCGATCGAGTCCGCGCTTTACCGGGGGTGCCGAAGTCAGCGAATAACTAAGCGTATCAGTTACAGCGATTTATCGTGATCCCTGGCTCGTTGCTTCATCGTCGATGTACAAAAAAAAATACACAACGAGAAATTGCACCGACATTTCATTGATTTTCGAAGATTGATCGATCGAGAACCCGCGCGGTTTAAGGACAAATTTATCGGAGTCAGAAATGGCTGTTGGTCTTGGAACTAATTTCTGCGATCGCTTAATTCTCTGAACGAAGCCCTGAATTATTTTCCAACGTCCCATTATTGAAACATTATTCTGCTTGAGGATTCGATTAGATATGCGTGCCATCTTACTGATACGATTTGTCGCGAAAATTATTACGGTCCCGTTATGAATTAATTGAGTATCAAGTCACTTCTAACTTGAAGTGAGAGAACGGACATTTTTTTTCTCAACGTAATTCATCATAGATTTGATTTATTAGTGGGTGAGAGAGTTAACCGAAAATATTAATTACGTGAGGTGCTCTTTTATCGAGCAAATTATGCACATCACACTCAATGTCCGTATATTTCTTGCGTGTCTTTTTTAAACGACAGGGTTTTCCGACGACTCCCAATTATGTTCTGTTCGTATGATTCTAAAATACATATATAATCGAATTAATAAGGTCATGAAGTGTTTAACAAAAACCATTTGTATGGACAGCTCTAAGTATGTCCGGTTTCGTGTCTAAGATTTAATTACCGGACATGTACAACTAGCCGGACGAAGGGTCCGTGCAAGAGGGTCAAATTTAAAATATTTAAGATATATGTGCATTTCCGGAGAGTCGGACTACTCTCATAGCTGCCCGGCCATTGATGCTTCCACCTTAATTATTAAAAATTCGGTAAGCGTATAATGACGCAAATGGCGAAACGCAAAGCTCCAAGGCGCTCCGTGCCCTCAAGAAAATCCTGTGAATTGTGAGTACCGGAAGTTACGTTATTTCGACTAGTGGAACGGACTTTTGTACGAGATATTGAAGTCGGAGTAAAATTGCGGAGTAAAATTCAAACGCTGAGAAACGCATTTCAATTTCGTGATCTGATTTTGGGAGAAACAACGATTTTCGGTACATTCGAAAAAAGTCGCCCAAGGTCCCAGACAAAATGAAGGGAAAACGCGAGCTTGATGGAGCTGTGAATGTCAAATTAATGCAATATTCATAACGGAGTAGGATTACAGATTGGCGTTTGGGAGTGTTTATGCCTCTGAATCCCCCTAAATTCTGTGTCCGATCTACGAAAATAGATAAATAAGGCTTCACAGTCCGAGAGACTCGTTTCATGGATAGAATCCGATTTTAGCGCCGATTTTCAGTATTTTCGAACATCGTTATCTGTGCTTCCTGATATAATTACAAAAAAACCGCATTGTACGATCGGGCTGAAGGCAAACAAACAACATAATGTACTTAATGAATTCAGGTTTTCGGGTCTACAGAGCTGATACGATTTGTGTGGTCTTTATCAGTCCCAAGAAAATCTCGACAGTCCAAGATATCACACAATTGTTCTTCGACTGCCGGCTTATCTTGAAGGAGAAGCGAACGACTAAACGATCGAGTGAACGTACGCGAAAGAAATAATAAGTAAAATGCACTGAAAAAAAAAAAAATTGGCTTGCGGACTGCCAAATAAAATAAATGATATTTCGATTCTACTTTGACAATCCTGCATGAAGCTAAAACAATCAAAAGCAGAGTCAAAATAAAAGCGTGTCTTTTTGGCGTCCCGCAAGCAAATGTGTTCTTCGGTCATTGATATTTTTGTCCCGTCTGTAAAATCGTTCCAAGAGATGTGCCGGTAACTTGAGATTCAGCAAAGATCCAAAAATATCGAGTCTATAAAGTATCATATAAAGAGTTGATACGCAAATGTTCGTGAGACGTGTCGGATAATTTAATATTCAGCAAGAATCGTAGTCCGATGGCCCGATCGTACAACGTGTTTCTCTGGAGCAGACATTTTGTCGGCACATCGACGAGCCACGTGCAATCGATCGCAATTAGCCGTCTACCGAGAACACTCGTGGGGCAACGACGAAAAAAAAAAAAAAAAAAACGGTCCCTCGAGTTCGATACATGGAATCCTCGTGGGACGAAATTCGAAGCTCTTCGCCTACCGGAAATGCCCTCCTGAGTTTGTTTCTCCAACGGCGAAAATTCGCGGCGTTGCCACGAATGCAGCGCACGACGCCTGTGCAGCTTGCACCGCGACTCGAGTGCAGGAAAGCTCAATGCTCGAGCGGAAAATCCTGCGAATGCCCGGGGCGTCTCGGTGCCCGCCATTGTGTCTCCTGTTATGCAACTCCATCGCTAATCTCCATCGTCGACCAGCTCCGATCTCTTCTTCGAATATTCTCAACGTCCACGCTGCTTCCCACGCGAACTCCAAAGCTATTTTCCTCGTCAGTCCGAAACCGAATTTTCCGTCGAAGTGATGGCCGATGGCGGCGAGCCCGTCATTGCCAAATTGCGAAGCATCCTCAAAGACCCGGCTCGGTTTCGCTCTCCCTAAAAAAAGAACCGACGGCCGTATCAGATAATTACAAAAAAAACAACACGATAAAAAAGAAAATTAATACTCGCAAACTCGCGTTTCTCAAGCGCTCTCGCACACACATAAATTCATCCATCAAAAAAATGTTTTCCTAAATGTCTCAAAATCATCTTCATGACCATGTATGAGACCAAAAGAAAAAAAGGATCAATCGACGACGGATAAAGGAGACAGAGGAGGATGCGCCGAGGAAGAATGATCATGAAAAGTCCGTTCTCCCCACTACTCGATCATCGTCCAAACGGCGTCCCTCGACTTCCCCCTCGCGGCTTCTCCCTTCCGCTTTGGAGTCGCCGCGCCTTTCACGCTCTCCCCGCTCGAGCCTCGCGGCGCCTCGGAAATCCGCACACATCCTCGCCCCTATCATCGCAACGCATACGACTTCGCAACATTTTTCCCTTTCGCAATATCCGTGAGTATCCGCGATCCGACGAATTCCCGTTAAAGCCAGCGCCGCGCCTCGCGAACACACGCGCTGCCTCGTACCCTCTCTCTTCCGGCTTGTTCCCCTTCCAGCAGGCTACACCGTCAACCACGGCTGTTTCTCACCGAGCGGGGACTCGCGATGCCTTTCCTCTCTCTCTCTCTCTTTTTCACTGCTCCGTCCCCTGAACGGAGCTGGACGGACTGTCGGTCTCTCGTTTCCTCCTACCTAAATTCTTCCATTTCTTCAGCACGCTCCCGAGAGCATCTCTGCCTTCCTCGCTCCCTTCGACGCCTCTATCTTCGACCTTCTTCCCACTCTCGCGCTCCGCCGAGCTAAACGATTTATCATTTTTTTTTTTTTTTTTTTTTTTTTTTTTTTTCTATTATCATTCGTTCCTCTCGAATGCTGAAAAAAAAAAAAAAAAAAAAAATTCGCGGTTCATTCGCTTTCACACTGAGCGCTCAGGCTCTCCGGAGGCATTCGCCTCACGCTTCGAACGCCTCGCCGTTCGTGTGACTTTTCGTACGGCATTGCCTTATATATTCCCACTCGTGCTATAACGTAAGCTCCGGCCGAGAAGGAGCAATGAGTAGTGCGCGCGTGCACGGTGGGCGTACCGCACACTCCGCGCGCGCCACTCCACTCCCGAGTCACCGCGTTTCCGTAGGCGCTGCTCTCGCGCTGCCTCGGCTCTTCTCTTCCTCTTCTCTTCCTCACCGCTCTCGGTCTGTCGGTCTCTCCTTGCGCGGATGTACCGCGCTCCTCGCCGGAGGTTCCGCGGGGAGTTGCGCGTCGCGTTGCATCTCACCGGAAGGCGCATACGTACACGCAAAGGTGACTCGCTTCTATATATATACATATAGATATATAGATATATGTATATGCGTGTATATCGTTCGCAGAGGACGCATATAAATCATGCCCAAGGCGAATTCGATGCATCGACATTGTGGACCGAATCGCCAATGGAATTGTCGCTACCGGATTCAATTTATCTACAGATATTTGTGTTTATCATTCTTTATATAAATTATTTCGTTCACGACATCGCGTTCGAACTCTCGAGGTGCTTTTCTGCATTTAAAGTAGGAACGGTTTCCGATTTGAATATGCTATAAGCCAAGCGACCGGACAGATTGGTTTTCCGGATAAGACAAGTCTTTTCGCTAAATCTGATCCGCGTGTTACCGAACGAGTCGACGAAGAAAGATCGGAACGATCGGTTACAATTTTTTGTGATAGTCGGTGGGCGCGAGGAAACACTTTGAATGCCTTCGGATCGCGAACGACTCGACGATAGTGCTCCGAAATTTTTCACGACACATCCGGCGAGCCGATGCTCCGTCGCGAAAATTTTCTTCGCATCACCGACTCTAAATACATTTTCCATATACTAAACTATTCTCTAAATATCCCGGATCGATTCTAATTTAACGAATAAACGATATCGAGTTGCCTTGGATATTCCGTCGCGTGGTCGTGCGACTTTTCACGTTGGATCCCTCCGGCATTCCTGCATCCGGTGCAATCAGTGTTTCCCTAATCTCGTCCGGTGTGTGGGCGAGATTAAAGTGTGCGCTCCCCTACGCGATTTAGGGAGAGTAAATTTACCAGCGCACCCACGCGGATCCCCCTCTTCCCCCCCTCCCTTCGATGGATCGAGAAGGGTTCTTCTCCCTCCTATTAACAACACCTTCGCCACTGTAGTGTGAGTGGTTGCTCGTCAGAGAAGTGGGGAGGAGGGAAAGGGGGAGCGAAGCGCGCATGGGCGAGGAATATAGATCTGGATTATCGCCCTTGAGTCCCCCATGCCTCTGGGCTTCGGAGCTATAGCTCCGAAAAACCTGAGGCGAAACTTCAACGCGAAGGGCTCGGGAGTTCGTTCGACGTCGAGCATGCGCCGTAGCGCGATGCGCTCGTTCAACCGTGCACGGCTCGGTCGGACGAGGGAGGAGGCAGAGCGTACGGAAAAGAGGGATGGAAAAAAAAAATAATAATAAAATAAATTAATGGAAGACGGGAGTAGAGGGTGATTTTCTCGACCCCTTAGCAACTTCCCCTCGGTAGCTGACGGGTCTCGCTATCTTTCTCGACCCATCTCTCGTTGCCTTTCCATTTCTCGTCGCTCCCGTAATCGTGGAATCGGGTGAGCACTCGATTTCGCGAAATCCCGCGTAGCGTCGATGGGTCAAGCGCACAGCTCAGTCGAGGACAATCGAGACCGTCGTGGTGTCCTGCGACGCGCGCTGGAACTCCGGGCTTCATTTTGTCGCCGTGCTTTTCCTTCCTCGATCCGATCTCCAGGGTGGAACTTAAAAGTGGGAAAACAAAACAACGTTAACTCGAATCTGACATAGATTCGTTCGAGGGAATGAGTCGTGCAGACTTTTCTACCTTCGGGACTAAAATTCGCAAGTCTCATAGAGCGACGTACAAAACTTTTTTCTTTCAGATTTTTCGATAAATTTTTAAAATTATGTATTTACGTCACAATCTCAAAAAAATTTTATTGGAAACTCAATGAACCGTATTGGCAGCTTTTTTTTACATAAGCTGTTTTTGAAATTTCAAACACGTGTGCGTTGCGAGTGTACATTTTTTTTATGAACAATTTTGTTGATTGCAGGCTAAATATTTGTATTTTTAATGCTTGGTATTTGTATTCTACAGAAAAAGGTGGCGCGAATTTTCAATAAATATGAGTAACGGAAGGAAATTTCAAGTTTCGGTACATTGAATTTACGACTAATTTTCACCGTATACAGCTGAGTAACGTGATGTAAATAGAGTTATTGTATGGCAGCTAATTCGTGGTGCAATTACTTAGGAGCTGGCAATACAGAGCGCGTATACCCGATGAAAAAACCCACCCGATTATATTCTTGTTTCTTTTAATTCGAAAATGGACACGAGGAAGGATTAGTTCGATTCGAATATAAATCCACTTATATCAAACGAAATGTACGTCACACAACTCACATAGCACAAAAAATTTTGATATAATTTTGAATATATTCAATCATTAAAATCTTACGAAATATTTCTGAATCATAATAATAATATGTTTATAAACATTTTTTTATTTCATGTTTCACCGAATTTTGCAGTATTTTTACGAACGTTACCGTGCTCGTGTGATTATCTCTGTGCAAATTGAACCTATGAAGCAACGTTTTACATTTAGCCATAATATTTAAAAACCATCTCAGCGAATAATGTCGAAAATTTTCAATGCAAGATTTATTTGCACACAATCAAAACGTTCAAAGTATTTCAAAAACATTTAAAGTATCTTAATATTGCTAATATATTGTGAATATTTAAAAAAAACTTTAGCATTTCTAAAATATTTTCGTGCTCTTTGGAAAACCGTCCAAATACACTGAGTACTTGAAGTACCCATTGAAGCATCAAGCACTGAGCTAGTGCCCAGTATTAAAGCTTCAACAACTGAGTCATGACGGTACTCGATATGTCAGTACTCAAGAACTACCCAGCGCTCGGCACTCTAAGTAATAACTACTTCGAATACTTGAGGTATTCGCTCAGCTCTGATGGCGAGACCGCTTAGAATTATCCGTTAGGTCGGTCAATAAAGAATTTAAATTAAACGAATTTTACTCTGCGAATGGAATTACTTCCTACGCTGACATTGAAATGGACCTCGTTGCTGAATTCAATAAATATATATATAATATATATCTATATATATTATATATTATATGCTACCTAATACATATCTATATGTACGGTGGAGGTAATTAATGAAGGACAATTGGAGTTATTTTACGGCGGCTCATCCTTGGTGCAATTATTTATGAGCCGGCGATACGGACAGCGTATACCTACTACAGCAGCCCACCCGCTGTTATTAGCGCTCCTTTTCGGTCGGCGCCCTCTTCGCTTTCTTTCTCATTCCCTTTAATGGTCGCCCTTTAACGGCATAAACAGAAAACGAGAGGGACACCGTCGCGTCACGCCATAAAGTTGTTTTTCCTCATAGTGCAACGGGTTTGTCACTGCAACCAGAAAGATATTGTACAGGCTTGATTTTTTTATAATACGTTTATGCGAGAAACGAGCTGCAACCATAATTTATGGCAGCGTGTGGTTCGCCTTCGTGAAAATATTTTTTTCCGTCCACCGCAAACAGTGCAGTCGTAAATTGACGATTGAAAGGAGTGTCGGTGGAGGACCGGGCGGGGTAAAATTCGTCACTCGGACGGGAAGAAAAGGTGGGGGATGAAACACAAAAAAAACATTCCTAAGAGGAGGAATTCAGTTGTTATTAGCACGTAAAATTCATTCGATATGACTATGTGTGAAGGCGAATAACGATGTAAATTTGTGTCTAGATTCGATCGTAAACAACAAATTTGGCGATGCAAACGACAATGGGATTGCGGTGGCTGCTGCGGACGAGCAGCACGATGCAAAGAGCGCCGAAGGTTCGACAGGGGAGAACAGGATTGATAGGAGCTGTTAGAGAGGCCTCGTCGAACGCGATGCCGGCTCTGACTTCGCAAAGATACAAAGTCGAGCGCGGACCTTACGCGTCGGTGAACGACGATCACGTTAAATTTTTCACCGAGACCCTCGACAGCAACAGGGTCATCACCAACGCGGACGACTGCGAGGCTTACAACGTCGATTGGATTAAAATGGTCAGAGGTGAGAACTGCTATGGACGACCGTTATCAAAAATAAAAAAAAATATATCAATTATATTCGATTACGAATTTGAGTATTTAACTTCGAAGATTATTCACAGGCAACAGCAGAGTAGTACTGAAGCCAAAAACGACCGAGGAGGTGTCAGCGATCCTGAGATATTGCAACGAAAATCGTCTGGCGGTTTGCCCGCAGAGTGGAAACACTGGCCTCGTCGGTGGAAGCGTTCCCGTCTTCGACGAGATCGTTATATCAATGAGGCTCATGGACAAAATAATATCGACCGACGAGTTGTCAGGTCGAGTAGAAATTACATCAAATAAAAATCGTTGCTCGTCACCGTCGCACTGATCTAGATCGAAAGATCGGCGATTTGTCAATGATTGTTTTTAAATCATTTGAAAAAGTTAGAAAGAAGTAAATAAAGAAGACCAAGAAGTTAATTATCAAATAAAAATACCAGGTTCCTTGGCCTGTGAGGCTGGCTGCGTATTGGAAAATCTGGAGTTTCATCTAGCCAACTACGGATTGATGATGCCGCTGGACCTGGGTGCGAAGGGCAGCTGTCTCATAGGAGGAAACGTGTCAACCAACGCCGGAGGCTTAAGACTCCTGCGCTATGGAAATCTGCACGGTAACATTTTGGGCCTGGAGGCGGTAAGTGAGAACATTGGGTTATTGCGGGCCTGGAAACTTTTTGTGGAATAAAAACTTTTTACTCGTGCGTCAGGTGAAGGCGAACGGAGAAGTTATCGACTGCATGAATACGCTGAAAAAGGACAACACAGGATACCACGTAAAGAATTTGTTCATAGGAAGCGAAGGGACTCTCGGAGTCGTGACCAAGGTTGCTCTTCAGTGTCCCACGAAGTCATCTACTCTAAACGTCGCATTCCTAGGTAGACGTGACGTTGCCGACTGGTAACCGTTCTTCGACCTGGATAAATGAAATATTGGATAACTTTGTTTCACACAGGGGTGCAGAGCTTCGACAGTGTGCTGAAGGTTATGCGTCTCGCCAAGACAGAACTAGCGGAGATAATTTCCTCTTGTGAATTGATGGACTTTTTGTCGCTTGAGGCTTCGACGAAGAATCTTGGATTAAAATCTCCTCTGTCCGGAAGTCCCAACAATTTTTACATGCTGATCGAGACGGCCGGCAGCAATCAGTCTCATGACGAAGAGAAGCTCGGCTCGTTCGTCGAGAAGGCGCTTTCCGAAGGATTGATAACCGATGGCACGATGAGCAGCGATCCCGCGAAAATAAAGGTTAGGGTTGACGCGCGGCCAGCGAACGAGGAGGGCCACGCGTACGTAACCTCCAATCGTGCTTCTCACCTCGGCGATTCGTAGACACGGAAAAAATGATACACAAAAAATATATAAAATGAGGAATTGTACCTTTTTCTAGAGCATGTGGGATCTCAGGGAACGCATCGGTGAAGGAGTCATGCGCGACGGCTACTGCTTCAAATACGACGTATCTCTGCCGCTCTCAAAGTTCTACGAGATAATCGAGGCGCTGCGCGAACACCTGACCAGCCCCAACATCAAACGCATCAATGGATTCGGGCACTTGGGTGAGCGACGCAACTGTTCTCCCCTCCACCCCGCTGCTACCCCACCACCTAGCTTCTGCCCTTTCCACATCGCTCGACTCTGCATGATCGTATAACAAAAACAATGCTGAATTCTGTCCAAATCATGGACGCGTGGGTCGGCCTAAATAATAATGTTATACGGACGATTGTTCCATGGGCGCAATATTTGTCCGCATCGTTTCGTCAACGATCCGTTTGCATAGTCGGGCGGTGACGAGAGTGACCGAAACTACATTTCGATCCACCGCCATCTTGAAGCGAAGGGCTCATGAAACATTCATCAGACCGCTTCTTTTTTTTTTCTCTTCTCGTTCATCCATTGATTAACAACTGGCGGTAAAAAATGATCTCCGGTTATTATCTCGTCGTGAATTCCGACGAGTCAATTAATCTTTGTCTCGTTTTAATCGTTACGTTCTCTAGGCGATGGAAACCTCCACGTGGTCGTGTCCACGGCGTCTTACGACGCCGACGTCGAGGCTCAGATCGAGCCATTCATCTACGAGTACGTATCGAAGCTGCGCGGCAGCGTGAGTTCCGAGCACGGTATTGGTTTCAAAAAGACAAAGTATCTTCGCTATAGCAAGGATCCCTCGGCTATCGAGTTGATGCGCCAGCTCAAGAAGATGATGGATCCCAATGGGATTCTCAATCCTTACAAAGTTATCTACCCGGTGTAGATAACTCGTCGTAATTTATGTTTAAAATTGTACCGATGGAAGAAGAATCAACGAACGTCGGTAGAGCCGACGAAACTCACCAGAGACATACATATATTTTTTAAACTCTACGTACAAAGGTTGTTCGTACCTCAATAAAATTGACCGTTCCTTCAACGTTATTCCAGTAGATTACGAACGTCGGGGGGAAAAAAAAATGGACGACGGAAACGCGGTAGCGACTTCGGAGCGATATTTCTGGCAGGCACGTACCTTGCCCCACTTTCCTTCGCCAATTCGTCACTCTCGTTCAGCCTGCAACACAGTTCGTTTTATCCAAAGTAAATGTACATCCTTCATGATTAATAGACCCAAACAAAAATCTACCAAAGCTTCTTATTTATCTTCACAACCGAAAAAAAAAATAAAAATAAAAAGTCCTCTAATGGATTCGCCAAGAATTACTTGGAAGCCTGTATCAGAGTAAACAAAGCAAAAGAAAATAGTTTCTCGCATCCTCTCTCAAATGTAACAGTATATCGGTGTGTTTTCGTCGTTGGCCGGCCGGACTCTCGCACTCGACAGCGTTGGAAGATGTTGGAACGGAGAAAAAAATAAACAAAGAAAAAGCCTGCTACTGCGGTTGCCCGGAGATAGATGGGACTCGTTGGACCGAATGTCTCACAGCGATGCCCGCCGAGCGTATCCTATGTGTGCTGTACAGTGTGAACTCTACAGTTTTCCTTCTGTCCCTCTCCCTCTCGATCCCCTCGCTCGGCTCTCGTAACTTCGGTTACCAGGTAATACTGAGTATACGCAATCAATAAAATGCGAGACAGCAGCCACAGCGGTAGCGCACAGCCTCGCGCTGTAGGGCTACAAACGCTGTAGAAAAGCCAGACGAAGCGAGCGTTCGTCGGGTTCGGCCGTTATCGTTCGCGTATTCTCGACACATGGACCTCCCGGGCGTTTACCACCGAAGCTTCAAAGATGGAGAATCGATAATATTCGAAGTCATGAAAACTCTACGTCTGTTTCTCATCTATTTCTGGCTTCTTATCTGTATGGACCTCTCGCGACAAACTTGAATTATACATGCAGCGCATGGTAGATTGCAGAGTGGCGCGTGTGCGAGAGAAAGAGAGTGTGAGAGGGGTGGGGGGAGGGAGAGAGAGAGAGCGTGCGTGCGAGAGTGAACACGAGGCGTCCGACGTAATCGATAAATGGCGGGGCGCGGGTGAGGAAGCGAGGGAGGACGACAACGAAATATATTCGAGAAGCTCCGACGTTGAATCTACCCAGGACGAAATCTCCCGCTGTCTCAATTTAGGTAACAGGTTATGAATAAAAAATGAAACGAAATATCTCGGTGTATTGATCCGGCGGTGAGGGGAATTAGGGTAAGCTAAATGAAAAAAAAAAAAATTAGTTCGTTACGAGTACGAAAGATGGAAGGACGTAACGCGAAGGGAATGTAACGTGGTTACACCAAGAGCCATTGGAATTGGTACGAGGGAAGACCGACGAAGGTGCGAAACTTTCACGGGATTATTCGCGTGCGTTACGGATCGACGGGCTAAGCCGAGCCGGTCGTGTCCGCTCGTCCGATAAACCTCATTGCGACGCTGCTGTTGCTTCTCGTAAACTAGTCCGTTTCGTATATTCGATCGACTTCGGCTTTGTACTTTCTTTTGTTCTTTTTTTTTACGTTCGACGAGGTCGAGGAGCGTCGGATATCGAATGCTCGGCGTCGTATAAACGACCGCTGGCGCCGTGTCATGTAAACAAACGAGTCGACGAGAAAAACATTTTTCGTTTGTCGAAATGCGAGGATATTTTTTGCTCGATGTCATACCTACATTTCTCCGGCCTCATCCTGGCTTAGCTGTTCAGTTGGCACGTTATCTATCGTGTTCCGTTCTATCCCGGCCGGTCGGACTGTTGCCTGACAGACGAGAAACATTGAGATACAACCTAGTCGTTGGAAGCGCCGAATGGCACTATGTCCGACGAAACGTTGCCCGCTTGGGAGAAGGAAACGAGCGGCGTAACTGCTGCCGCTGGTGGTGACGCTGCGAACCTCGTCGCCGTTCACTGCGCCTGCGCGTCAATCTCCGTGGCGATAGCGCCGCGAGAGGCGGTAGTGGGTGGAAGCGCCGGCCATCCACCTGCTATTGTCGCGGATGCCAACGGTGCCAGTCCCCAGTCAGTTTCTGAGCTCACGAACGTTCGGAGCGTTGCTCGAACGCTCGAGCGCGGGAGACTCACTCGTGGCGATAAAAAAGGGGGGGGCGGGGTGCGGAGGGGAAAGAAGAGAGTGTCGCGATGCTTCGAGAGACTCGCCGCGTGTCATATTCTCGGGAGAGGAGTCGGATACACACAAGGGTACAATGAATGCGACTGACTGTATAACAAAGTCGTCCCGAGACTCTACACCGCAGCGACTGTTATATCTGTATCTGTAATCTCATCGTGCTGATCCTAACGTTCGTTCAACGTGACAACGACGGAGCACGGAGAGAAAGTAAAAGAAACGAAGCGAGTTTTTCTTTTCTGTCGAGATATGGACCGCCGAGAGTTTCTCCGACGAAATCGTACGGATAAATAAAAGAATAATGAAGAACGTTTTCCGTCCGTTTAACTCGAAACATTCTCTTGCGAAAGTGGCCGTTTAACGTTCGCATAGCCATTTCCAAAGATAATAATAAATAATAATTTTCACGAAATCGTTACTCGCCTCGAAGTTCCGCCGCGTCCTCCGTTTGCGCGCATCGACGCAACGCAAACGAAAACAATAATAACACTCGTGTTACACATCGTGAATTGATGTTTGACGTTCGACGTTTCACGTTCTCGCTCTCTTTCTCTCGCTCGTTCCGCGACCCTCCGCAGGTTCCCCGAGGTCGTCGCTGCTGTTGCTGCCGGTGCTGCTGCCGCCGCTGGTAGTTCTGCTTTCTGGTGGGGGAGGCCTCTGGCTCGGGTTCCCTTGTGTGTGCCGGAGAGCCGAAGAGAGTGGCTGCGCGCAATTAGGCAAACGCGGGCCTCCGCAGTCGGTGCGCAGGAACCACCGCGAGCAGAGCTCGTGTCACGTACGCGCCGGGTATTTGCGTGTGTTTCCTCGCGAAGTTTTTTCTACTTCTCACTGATCCCCGCTGTCTTTGAGAGTCATCGCATCCTCTCTCGTACGGTACACAGGTCTAACGACGCCGAGGGCAAGTAAAGTGTCGAGTTCTTACTGAAAAAAAAAAAAAAAAATTGTCTTCGGTCAGTGAGGAAAAATAAATTAAAAAAAAAAAAAAAAAAAAAAACCAAAGATGAAAATATTGGAATTGCAATGAATCGATTCGATTTAATTAATGATCAATAATACCCAACGGATCTCCGTATCGTTCGTGAGTTAGAAAAAAAAAAATCACGATCACAGGGGCGGTGGAGGGGGAGCAGTTTATGCGGGCCAGCGAATCCCACGATGCTGTCACCCCCATTGGCAGTCCCGTCGGAGCTGTCGGCACCGAAAAATCCACCTACGATAATAGAACCCGAATAACGGCCCACGACGGATTCTTCGCGTCTCGACATTGGCATCGGGCAATGAGAATTCAATGAGATTTTTCAATCGCAACCATTGTTTCGACGCACCTCTCTCGCTCTCACCATGATCTGAGCGCCGCACGTGCCGCAGCGTAACGAAGACGTCTGCTCGCCTCGGGCACCGTCGACACGCAGACTCGCAGCCAAGAAACCCGCGGGAAATACAAAATACAAAACCGAGTCTCGATCCTGAGAAATTAATAAATAGAAAAAAAAAAAAGAAAAAAGAAAAGAAAAAACGTGGGAACCCCAGCTTGGTATAAATTAATATTGAAACAAAATGAACGAACGCGAGCTTCCGGCGGATGCGCCGGCGAGGGGCGGCCTCAAGTCCCTCCTCAAGAAACCCGGTCAGACCAGATCCAAGTCCCACAAGAATCGCGTCGTTATAAACGAGAAGCTCAACGAATTTTTTGCCGCCGATTATATAATACTTATAAAGGAAGAGTGCTGCGGCGATTACGAGGAGGAGTGTGACTGTTGCTGCCAGGAGCCGGAGATGATAAGGCTCGGCAATTGCAAGGAGTGTCGAGCCGATTTGACGCGTCATCTGAACAGCAACAATCCGTCGCGCGACGACCAGCGCTACGGCGGCGATTCGAGGAACGACGAGGCGAACGTTGGCGGTCTCGAGTGCGATCCATCTTCGACTCCGACGATGAGGCGAGACTATCGTCAGCAGGCGTTCGGCAGCGAGGAGTCGCAGGAGGAGGAGGACGACGAGGACGACGAGGACGAGGAGGAGGAAGAGGAGGAGGAAGAGGAGGAGGAGGAGGACGTTTCGGAATCCGAGGAGTCCGAGGAAATGGACAAGTGCGAGATGGAACAAAATTGCAACATGCCCGATTGCGTTACGCCGTCGAGGCTTCAGCAACAACTGCAACGGCCCCACCAGCAACAGGAAACTCTCAGTCCGCCCGAAGGTTACAAGGACGTTTGCGACGAGGAGGCCGCGCTCGGAGGCGGAGATCAACAGCAGCCGGGACGCCTTGTTTGCGGCGAGTGCAACTATTACCATCGTCAAAGGACCGCGGCTGCGGCGTCAGGTGAGTCCGAAACCCCCTCCCATCCGTCTCGCAGCTAAAGCCCGTTGCGTAATAAGCGCATGCACGTTCTCCGCCAGTTGAATTATTACGAGGAAAAAAAAAAACATGCCAAATAACACGGAGTTTTTTTTTTCTGTGCGACATTATTTCTTATACTTTGCGACAATCCTATTTTTTTTTATTAACGTCTTTAACCAGTATATATATAAATATATATATATGTATATATATGCGGGGAGAATCATTTTGAAGAAAATTTTTCCGAAATTTATTCAAACACCCCCACTAATCCGTTTCTCCACTAAAGTCCGTTGCGTAATAAGCCCATGCACTTCTCCGCGAGTTGAATTGTTACGAGGAAAAAAAAAACATGCAAAATAACACGGAGACTCTTTTTTTCCGTGCGACATTAATATATATATATATATATATATATATATGTATACATATGCGGGGAAAATAATTTTGAAGAAAGCGGTGCAAAATTTATTCGGCATTTATTCAAACGACCCCACTCATCCGTTTCTCTACTGAGGTCGATTGCGTAATAAGCGCATGCACGTTCTAATGGCCCATCTTAAATAATTGCGAGAAAAAAAAGCTGCAGAATAATCTGGAGACTTTATTTTATTTTTTTGTTGCTATGCGACAATATTTTTATACCTTTGCGACAATTCCATTTTTTTAAATTACCGTGTTTAAACAATATATATATATATATATATATATATATAGATATATATATATATATATATATACATATATCTTATGATGCAGGGAAAGTCATTGTGAAGGACGAGGCGCGAAATGTATTCGAGCTGCACGATTTTTCTTGCTATATTATTCCACAAACGCTCGCTGACAATTTAGCACAGAAAATAATTTTTATTTTTATTTTTTTTTTTTAATATATCGTACACATGTTTTTTTTTTCAACCCTGCGGGTACATCTTCCGTCGACGGAGCCGTGTAACCGCGTACACTTGTCTCGTGTTACCGTTCTCCCGTCTCTCCTCTACCTCCGGCATGCCAAGAAACGTGAGACGCTTATGCGTACGGGTTCATGGCCGGAGGCCAGATAGAACTAGACTATTCTCTCTTCTTTATGTGAAAAAAAAAGAGCTCCATATATATATATATATATATATATTTTTTTTTTAATGTGCCATTTAATACTGTGTGAGAGATAGGACGAAGGGAAGCAACCACGAGTGTTTTTACTTTCCATTGTGCAAACAGTATATTTACGACTGATATGCTCCTGCTCGGATACGTGGACAACGCACCCTTTTGCACCTGTCGTCTCGATTTCTATGTATTATGCATGTGTGTGCGTGCTTTTCAAGGGGGGCGCCCCCCCTCGAGCAAGAAACACGCGACGCTCACGAGTTCGGTCACCTGTTATTCAGCCTCGATCTATACGATATATATATATATATATATATATATATATATATATATATATATATATGTTTATATCGACGTATATGAAGCCTTACTCATAAAGGATTTTTCTATATTCGGAACGGTGGATCGGATAGGAAACGTTATTTTCATCGATCGAGCACAAAAGGTGAAAAACTTCGGAACGGAAATAATTATCGGGATAAATGTGTATTCTCACATATGGAGAATATAATAAATGTGAATACAAATCGACGATTGTTAGACTCAAATATGCATCGAGGCGTTCTGCATTTATCTTCACGGTGATAAAATCCGAGGAGTTTTTACGCTCGTATTTGAGAAACGAAAGCCTTGAGAATTTATTTATTGAATGATAAATAAATTTTTCTCCGTTTTTTCGAAGCTACGGGCTTTCAGTAGGTCGCTTTCCACTCGTGATTAATCGGTACACTTCACCTATTTTCGTCTATTTTTTTTTTTTTTTTTTCGTCCTCAGACACAGAGTCCGTGTCCGAGTTTGCGCGGTTATTTTTTTCTAAAAAATAAAAATAAATAATAAGCGCGATCGTGTTTTGCCGATAATGACGAGTACGAATATCAATATTTTTTTACATGGAAAATAATGAACTGTTCGATTTTTAACGGCCGCGTATCGAGAATCTCGAGTCGACGAGAAAAATGGCGGATGTAAATGCCGCGATGCGGCCTTTTCGAGACGAGCGAATAGCTCATTTTTCTCCCGTACGGTTTCGCTCTCGTAGGTGTACGCCGGTGTGCCTTCTCGTTCGTTTACGGCGCGTAACCGAGCGGAATTTTCCCACGGGTCAGGCGGGCCCCCGGTGAATCGGCCTGCGCGCTATCTTCTCCGAGCTTCGCGCACCGTATATCATTCGCATTATGCGTACGAATTTCCGGACTCGTCGGCACTTAACGGCCGTACGAAGCGACGGCTCGACGAGTTCACGTGAAATCGCGGAGACTCGCAGCCCGATTATATAATTACGGGGTTGGTGTCGAGAAGGGGAAGCGATCGTTACCGGCTTCGTTAGACGTATCGAAATTTCATTAGAGTCGGAGGGTTGCTTCATAATTCAGTGTCCGCGAGAATAAATGAAGATCTTTGGATGGTAATTAAGATTGGTCCGTTTGGAATCTCGTAGTGGAGACAATTGCGAATCGACACTGGGCCGACGCTGGGCCGACACTGGGCCGACTCTGGGGCCGGCTGTGCCGCGCGATACGCCGTTACCGGCTATTTCCGTCGCGTTCTCACCACGCTCGATACAGGACGACAGGAGTCTCGACTCGATGTCCCACTTGACTTCCACTCTGTCGCGAAACGGGACTCGAGACGAAAGCCGATCCGGTTTGGCCTCTCGTGCACCTCAAAGGATCTTTTCTCCCTTGTAGACGTATATCTACGCCCACCTATACGCCTCGCGTGTCCAGCCAGGATAAACAAGACCGGATGTGGTCGTCAGTGCGGTTTTACCTTCCGCCTCTCTGTTTGATGTACGTCCCGAACTTTAAGCCTTCAAAGGCGCTCGCTCCGGCTACACCGCGCCGGACACTCAATCGACTTTCGGCATCGCCTACATCTGTATATCGAGTTCGAGGCCCACGGACTTACCGGCAGCGCAGGCTAACGACGAGAGGAGATTTTTTTTTCTTTTTTTTTTCTTTTTTTTTTTGTACTCAAGAAATACGAGACTACCGGGACGCAATTATTTTTTTACACTCTTTCGCAATTATTGTTCCATCATACTTGCGCATTTTTTAATTATAAGTTTTTTTTATTTTTTATTTTTGCGCGCTAGGCATTATTGTTCTATCGTACTTGCGGAGATTTTACTTTTTTTTTTTTTTTTTTTTTTCCTCTCACGATTTTCCGAGCTTTCGGTGGCTCTCGCCGACGAACGGTCGTTCGCTCGTGATTTTTTAGCTCACGGCACGGACTCGTTAAACGAAAAATAAAGAGCAGTGAATTGCGTTTGTCCGCGTGGAAACTTAAATTAATGACGGCTCGAGATGAAACCAGAGCTTTCGTATAAAACACACAGATATTTACCCGGACACACGTGTCGTACGAGTCCGAGGCAATTGCGTAGTTGGGCTAAAAATTGCGCTGTCGGCGACGTTGAAATTATCGAAAAGTTTGAAGTTTTTTTTTTTCATCGCGTTAAATTGAAACTGGCGCGGTTTCGTTCGCGATGCTCGGCATAGGAATTTCCGCGGCACCGGGGATTACAATGACAACCGGCGCTGCGCAACTCCTCGGGAAGATCGCGGTGCTTGGATTTTCACGATTGCGTTACTTATCGAGCCGCGGCTCGGAGACCGAGATTTTTTTTTTTTTTTCGATCCGAGAAAACGAGCTGACTAGCGCTCCGGACTTCGCGAACAATGAGAGAAGAACGCGCGACATATCGCACACGCATTTCACCGAGCGAGACGCTTATGTGTAAAGACACTGTTCGCCCGCCAGCGCGCAATTCTATGCTCCTTTTCGTCTCATTGTTTCCGCGTGCTCTTCTTCCGCGGAGCGTGTGTGCAGCTTCCCGAGCGAAGCTGAATGCAGATAAAATGCACCGGGAGGTGGGGAAGAGTCGGAACCGGGAGTCAGATAGGGTGGCTCGTTCGCTGACTTTCGTTCGACGTGTGGCAACGACCCGTAGGACGAATCCCCCTGCGCGAACTATTTATAACCGTGGATTATTGGTTTTTAAGAAAAATTTTATGCCCCGCACGTTAAGCTCGACGCGTAGATTTTTTTTTCCATCACCGCTGCAATTATCGATTATCCACGAATTTTTTTCCATTGTTTTTTTTTTAAATCTACGTCGAATAGTAGGTCGACCGCGGGAATTCTTTTTAGAGGGTGGATATACGCGCGGTCGTATCGAGAAAATAATTTTTTTTTTTTTTTTTCAACTCTCTTTCGGAGATAAAGCACAGTTGCTGCAACGATCGACGGTGAAAATTGCGTAATTAACCGCGAGACGGGGGCGGGAAGAGGGGGAAGGGAAACAGTCGGTAAGTCTTCCTAATCAGTTTCAGTCGCGTCCGCCTTTAAAGGTATTCCACTCTAAAGGGATCAGGCATGGAGAGAAAAAGAATGGAAGGAAAGTTGGGAAACGAGAACACACGTATCGAGCAGCGACGACGATGGGACTTTTAGCAGCATTTAATAAACCGGAAAATTTTATGGTTGTCCATCCAGCGGTAATGACGCGTAAAATAGTTCTCAGCTATTGCTGCATCGCAGAAATATTTAGATGAACGCAGACAGGGAAGAGTTAAAGACAGAAGAAGAAGCGAAATGACAAAGATTTCGTCGGTGGAATTCTATTCGAGCGTTTTTCCTTTTCATAAAAAATAAATAATGATAAAATTGCCGGAGCGGAAAGGGAGGGAGGAAAATTTCTGAGAGACGGAGTTTTACATTTAGGGGATATATTGGGCATTGATCGATGTTTGAGGTTTTCAATGTTCGAGGAGTATTGTGCGCGTGATGTTGGTTGGGATTTTTTTTTTTTTTTTCCGGTTTAGTTAACGCGGTAAAAACACCGACTTTGCAGCTCGATGTGTGTATTCCACACATCGAGCTGCAAAGTCGGTGCTTTTACCGCGTTAACTAAACCGGAAAATTTAATAATTGTCTATCCAAACATATCCAAACGTATCGCTGAGTCGAAAAAGTTTTAAAAAATTATATTAGTATAAAAAGTATTTAAAAAAATTAAGTATATAAAAAATTAAGTATAAAAAAATTTATTTCACATAATTTCATCACGAAAGTTGAAAACTATGATTTTTATTTCGTTTCCTTATAATGTCGCGTCTTTATGATCGAACCTTCTTCTGTGAGAAAGCATTTCCCATATTTCCGACTTTCACATAGAAGGAACTCGGCAAATTCGAGAACAATCTCATCAAAAGATATAAAAATTCGAATTTCCACCATTAATCACGAAATCAAAAATCGCGGTCGAAGGAGCAACCAAAATTTCTTTAAATAACAGAAACCCAGGAGAATTGAGTCGTGAGGAAACCCTCAGTGATTCTTGGCCGGCGGTAAATAAAAAATTCCCAAACAATAATCCGCGGAAAAAAAAAAAAAAAAAAAAAAATCCCAACCAACATCACGCGCACAATACTCCTCGAACGTTGAAAACCTCAAACATCGATCAATGCCCAATATATCCCCTAAATGTAAAACTCCGTCTCTCAGAAATTTTCCTCCCTCCCTTTCCGCTCCGGCAATTTTATCATTATTTATTTTTTATGAAAAGGAAAAACGCTCGAATAGAATTCCACCGACGAAATCTTTCGCTGAATCGCGAACGGAAGAATGGCCGGAATGTACGAGAAATAATATAGTACGGTATATTGTGTAACTCCCATATATATATATATATATATACAGCTGCAATAACGGACCGGTGGAGGAAAGCAGTAGGGGGGTGAAACAGAGTGCGGGGGGGGGGGGGGGGAAGAGTGAGACAAGTGTCCCTAACAGGTGGACGGCTCGGCGTGCCTTGCGCGCGCGAGCGCTCTCGATCAATACCAGTTTGATGGAGAACGAGAGAAGTGGTAAGGTGCACGAGGTCTCTCGGTCCGTTTCGATGTCTCTCTCCGTCTTCCTGCTCGTTTCGTCTATAGAGAACTCGAGGCGCCAAGCAGCAGCCTCGGTGGGTCCCTCGTGGGGCTTTCGACGCTCTCAGCTGCTGCCGCTTCTTCGGCATCGCCACGACTATCGTGCCAGTCTCGTAACCAGTAGCCGCGGAATTATATCGAACTCGTGGCAAGAACGGGTGTTCCAGCTGGTCCGGCCGACGAGACTCGACCGCGGCAACCCACGATGGGTTTCTTTCGCACCGGGAATTTGATTTATGGCGTCGAATTGACGGAACAAGTTCGGATGTCGCGTAATCACGAGACGCGATAAATTTCATGGACAATGATCGGTCAATTAACCGCGGCTGAAAACAATTTTTCAACGTTGTCCGCGAGGCGAATGATTTTTTTATATGAATTTTTTTTTATATTGCAGCTTCTGATTTTCGATTTTTTCAGATAAAAATATGAGACGGTTTTTATAAGGCTTTGTCGTTCCGTAGAATTTTGTGGTTTTTTTCTGTGAGGGGGACAAAGTCGGTTGAGGACACTTTTCGTGAAGAAAGCTATTGTGCGAAATTTATTGAACTTGCGGTATCTTTGGCGAACGCGAGCGTACCGCAATGATTCTTCGAGCAAGGTTTGGTAGTTGGATGACTAAAACCGATGGTAATAAAGCTGGCGAGTTTTCCGGTATAAATGGCAACTAATATCATTTATTACCGGTAAATTCGTGGCGCTGATTTCATTTTGCCAAGTGTACGGCAGTACTACGCTGCGACGCGAGCCAAGGAAGACAGGAAGAATGAAACTGTAACGGCAGAGAGGATAGTCGTATTACAGTAAATTTATATATATATATATATATATATATATATTCATGAGGTTGCAAGCAGGGGAAATTAACCGCGGCTGCGAACAATCTTTTGCCGGCAGCAATTCGATCGGGATGCAGATTATAAATTTTTATATATACTTTTTTGTTTATATTTAATAATATTGTCAAGTACATTTTACATAAATTTTTTTTTTTAATTTTGTTATGTTACCACAAAGAGTAATGCGAAGTAATTTCCACGTCGCTTCCTCATTTATTACAACTTTGCCACAGTACTTTTTTGAAGCTCAAATTACCGGTATAAATAATAACCGGCAAAATTCACTGATAGATTCGCGGTGCTGAATTCATTTCTCGAGTGAGACAAAAAAAATGTGATTATTAACAATTTTATTTTGTCGAAAAGTACAAGTGATTCTTCAGTCGCACGTCCAGATCCGGTTTGCAAAAGCGAAGCTGGACTGAAAATAAAAAAATAAGAAAAATGGAACTTTGGCGAGGACAAATTGTTGTGAAAAGTACAAACTTTCTTTTAATGCGCGACGACGCCAGGAGAGAAAGAATAGACTAGGAACGTCAGACGGCACGGTGGTACAACGGTGAAAGTAAAGACGGTACATGGAGAAATACACGATACATATGTACAGTATCGTACATATGTATGCGCATATACATAGTTTCGGGAGGTTGCGAGTAGAGGCTGAAACACCCCCGGCGATACACAAAGCATTCGCGGCTCGTCGTCCGCGTTTGACTCGACTCACCGGCTGGCTATGTCGTTTGGCTTCGAGCCAAGAATTTTCGCGTGCGAAATATCGCGATTATTCGGAGACGTTCATCGTTGCTCCGGATTGGCGCGGACCACGCGCGGCATTCGCCTCCGCGATCCGTTTCTTCCCGGATGGTCTCCTATCCGAAGGAAATCGAGCGACCGGAAGTGGCGCGGCAAAAAAATTCTCGAGCTATCGAGCAATGATATACGGGCTCGACCGGCAATATTTTTTACGGTGAAACGCACGATAAATCACACCCGTATGAGACGGGAATCCATTGAACGGATAGCCGTGCCGGGGCGAATCGAAACGGGAGAGCAAACGAACGGTCCGATTGAGCTGAAAATATCTTTCGCCTCTCTCCCACTCGATTTTCCTTCCTCCGCGAATTTCAATCCGCGACGCTCGAGTTCGCTGATGACTTTTTTTTTCTAATTCCCGTCACCCTTCGCGTTCCCGCAAATTTTTAACTGCCATTCCGACCGACATTTTTTTCTACAACCTGTTCATGAAAATTGCAGATTTTAAGTGACGATTTTTCCTCGACGCTCGGGTCAGAATTTCTTCTCTTTTTTCGCATTTCCTCGATCCTTGCGACGAGGTCTCTGGCGCCATTTTTATTCTCTCCTTATTTCTTCGAATTCGCCCAAACTTGAAATTTGATCTTGAAATTCGAACTTGGAATTCGATTTGTTGATGAGTTTTCGGTATCTTCTTCTTGTCGTCCATCGACGAGTCGTTTAGTCCAGAGATATCGAATCGAATCTTTTCTCCTCGAGCACATTCATGAAACGTTTTATTTCCCATCACCTATCGCATCTCCACGAATTTTCATCCACAAGACCGAGCGACCTTTTTTTTTTCTCGATCCTGCCGATGAAAATTGCAGTTTCCTAACTTCATTCTCATCCTACGAATTTTAAAGCTCGACTCCAAGCCTTCTTTTTCCCTCACACTCTGCGGCAAACATTTAAGTTTCATGCGCCATATTTCTATATCCACCGGTAAGACGTAAATCGTCCTGGTTATCCTCACCTCTCGTTCCTCGACGAGTCAACGACCACCGACATTTTTTTCTCGACCCGACCGATAAAATTTTAACTCTCTTTCCGTGTCCCCGCTAATCTTAAGCCGCGACTTTCAGCGACTTTTTTTTTTTCACGTCGCTCAGGTGCAAACATTTGAGTTTCGTCTCTCCTTTACTTTCCCCGCGATTTTTGACCCGCGGTCCCTGCCGGCATTTTTCTTTCCACGAACAGGACTCGAGTGGTTCTTTCTCAAATCCGATCAACCCCAAAATTCGTTTCGCCGACGGACGCTCCGAATCTTCGTCACATCGTCGCCCGGCAGTAGAACGACAGATCGAAGAAGAACCACTCGGCGAGCTCTAAGATTCCCTCCGTGCTGAGACTCGGTCGTCGACTCGCGCCTGCGCCGCAATATTGAATCCGTAACTGTTTCCGGGCATAGCGTCGCTTCGTCGTTTTCTCTCCAGCGTTTCTCTCCTCTCTCTTCTCATCCTTTCTCGTTTTCCGCACGCCCGGTTATGTCGCACGGTGCGAGCCAGACTACGTGCCCTTACGATGACGTTACACACACCTACGAGCGTTCACACACGTAGTACACGGATGCAGCGTTGCCGGAGGGTTGCGAGAGGGATCGGTTCGTTTAAGCCGGCGAGACGCCCGGAACGACGACGCGGCGTGGCCACCCCAGCGCGTCGTCGCCGTCTCGGATCCGCTTCCACCCTCGTCCGCTCACTCCACTCGTCCTTGTTTACGTGCAAACAAATGTGCCGGACAACAGAAGCGGACGAGAGGAGCAACAGCGACGAGACCAGTAGCGAGCGACTTCGAAGTTCATCCCCGTCGAACCGGCGAGAGCGAATCGATTCCCTCGTCGTCGAGTTACTCCGGTGCCGCACATAAATCCACGACTGTACATGCCGGAAACATCGTAGTTACAGGAGAGGGGTAGCCGAGAGGAAAATTAATTCGGACTGAGGAAACGTGACTTTTCGATGACGAAGAGTCGCATCGCCCCTGGCGAGACGGAAAGCGAGGAGGAATTGGAGCGTCTGGCAAAGAGGGACCGGAAATGGCTTGACTGTGAGTCTGCAAAGAATTTGTTTAGCGTGCGTTGGGCAGAGGAGAAAATACTGGGAGCCGGAAGTAGAATAAGTAATGCAGATGAGGCGATAGTGAAGGGAAAGGGATCGGGTGAAGAAATATTGAATCGAAAGGATCCGACTTATGAACAGGTCGTCGTTGGAGTCGCAGAGAACTTTCACGACGCTCGATTCGAGATTAGTCCAACGTAAAGTGGTTGAGAGTCTTGCAAAGTAGGGTCGGAAATGGCTCGACTATGAGTCCGCAAAGAATTTGTTTACCGTGCGCTGGGCAGAGGAGAAAATACTGGGAGCAGAAAGGAGAATGGGGTGCACATGGATAAATAATGAATTAACTCGGTGGGGAAGCGATCGGTTGAAGAAAAATAAAATTCAAAGGTTTAGAATTCCGTCCGGCGAGGACGGTGGATGAAATATGGAGAGGTCATCGGTGGAGGTACGAAGAACGTCAACGGGAGAATTTTAACGTCGATACGAGTTTGTAAGCGCTTGGATATATATATATATGCACGGACTCTGTGTATCGACGGCTGCGAGGCAGAAGGGCGTATGCCGCACAGTCTTGTGTGTTGAATTCCGTGAGTCGAAACCTTGTGATTCCGAGCGGGCGAAATGTTCCCGACAGCTTTGACCCCAGAAACAACGTATGCACTGTGTACATGCACTCCGCAGTCGAGAGCACGAGGCTGTACTACGTTTGTCTCGCAACTGGCCGCTGTTACCCTACGAGCGACACATGTACAGTCGACGATCCGATAAGTTAACCGGTGGTCCACCTTGTGAAATTGTATTTCGGATCAATTGAATTATCAGGTATCAATAGACCAGTCAGTAATCCGGAAAGGAGTATTTTCGTAGCGAAAGAGCTAAAGACCAGGTGTTTCGCCAGGATGGATTAAAGGCCAGGGCTAAAGACGCCATTGTCTTGTAAGCTAACCTACCTGGTATTGGCCTGCGAGGCGTCAAGTTGTACTGAAAGAAAAACTTTGGCACCAGCAGGGTGAAAGCCAGGTACTTGAGCGGGTATCCAAAGGGTTTTTACTATACAGTCGTTCTGACTTCGTTGAAAGTAACTTGTCCGGACATTGTAATTTTTTTGTCCCGGAAGTTGGGTCCGTAACTAGCGTAGGTAATTAGCAACTGACTTAACTTGTTAGATGGTACTTTGATTTTGGAGCATAAACTTAGACAGAAAGAAACGTTTGCGAACCGTGAAGTGTAGAAAGCAACGGAATAGTTGAATGCTCGGTCCTCAGGGACCAAGTTGGAAACTTACCTTGTTTCAGTGCCAACTCTCGAGAAATTAAGTTATCCGCAGAAAATTGTTTTTGCCGTGAGAGAGTTGAAAAAAAAAACCTAGGTCCTTAGGCAGCTGGTGAACACCTTAATTCATCTCGCCCTGCTCTGCTCCCGAACGTTGTCGCAACGGAAGGCTCCAAAGTTAGGTCCTCAAGCGCCTAGTCTTGAAAACTTGCCTTATTCCAGTGCGAACTCCCTAGAAACTAACTCATCCGCAAAGAAACGTTTTAGCTTTGAAAGCGTAAAAAAAAAAACCTAAATCCTAGGCAGCTGGTGAACAACTCAATTCACCTTGCTCTGCTCTGCTCCCGAAAGTTCTTGCAGCGGAAGGGTTCAAAGTCGGAAACTCACCTCGTCCGGCCTCGCCACCCTCCCGAAGCGTTAACTTAGCCGTTCGTCCACTGTACCTCTCTCTACAGCCGACTATCTCGCTCTCGATTCTACAGCAGCGGAGTGCATTCACGGGCTTGAGAGTCGCGAACTCGCGTGTCCGAGGGTGGGTCCGATGTCTCGTTTGGCAACCGAGCCCGGTTCTACGGACGTGATTCAAGCCCGGCGAGCGCAGCCATTAGTCACGTCACATTCAGAAATTTCGGCTAATACGCGAAACACAGTGGCCTGTGTTTAATCCTCGTCTCCCGTACGTATCCCTCTTGAGTGGCGGCAATGCCTCGAAGCTGCAATTTCCACTCTGACCCGACACCGAATCGCCTTCTCTCCGCTCGCGCTATCGAGCTCTTACTACGGATAAATCCGCTTTGCGTCTTGTCGAACGGCACGGACTAAACCTCCGTATCGTAACTTTCGTACGTGTGGCTCCGACAGCCAAAGCTCCACACTCAACCGCACCTTGTTCATTGTCCGCCATGCCGCGTCGCTCTTCGCATTCCCTATGCATCGCATAAATTTATCCCTCGACACACAGACCCGGCCTCGTTTGACATCGACGGTCGTTTTCTCGGAGCGACGAAAGATTCCACGTCGCGGAGGTGAGATCGACCAAGACGGGCAAACGGATCTCGTCCGGCTCGTAAAATTCAACCGCCGGATATTCGTTCTACCCTGGCGTCGAGCGAAGGGTTAGGAAAATATTTCCCAACAAGTCTCGTCGATTTCTTAGCTCGATACGCGCTCACGGCGCGGAGCTCGCACGTGAGATGTGTTTCAAAAAATTCACGTTTTTCTTCCTTATGGGAAAAGACGGGAAAATAAGATCGAATATATTTTTCTCGATTCCAACTTTAAGACCGCGAACAAAAAATTTACATGACATAGAGTATATTCAAAAAAAAAAAAAAAAAAAAAAGACAATTATTTCATGCAAAAATATATATTTAATAATATCTATTTTTATATACGGGACATATTTTTATTTTGTAGTTTTGTACAATAATGAGAAAACTCGCAAGGTGAAGTTTCAGGAAAAAGAAAATGTTAATGCGTTGAGATATCATGGAGTAGAAAAACGATTTGAGTTAGACATAAAACTGAGAAGCTAAAGCTTGCGATATTATAAAACTCACGTGTCACGCATGATCAGGTGTACATATATACATATACACTCTATCTTTAATATTAATATTATTCGCTCCGACTTTGCTCCTGTATGCTGCATTCTTAAACGCATTACATAAACTGCGTTGAAACATTTTGCTGCGCGTCGCTGTATTCACAGCTTATCCGCATCGTTCAATCCTTGAGATATTTATCCAAGAACACGATGAATCATCTTCATACCATTTTTCGTACACCATACGAGAAATAATACTAGACAAAAAATATATTTTTCGCTCGCAATTTTTTTTTTTTTTTTTTTTTTTTTTTTCACGGTTGTAATTTTGGTCGGAATATCGCGTGGTTTCGCGGCCGCCTCGTGGGTGTTTTCCGTCGCGACAGTTCCACAGATTTGTCTCGCGGTCGTCATGACGATGATTGTCGGGTGACCGGTCAGCCAACGAACGAAGCACGGTCACACACGGCCGAAACCGAGCCGGGTGGACGGCGAGAGTGACCGATCGTTCTTTCGCGGTGGGGAAGGAAACGAGAAATTACTCTCGCGGACCGCGAAACCGCGTTTTATCCGCAGCGTTCTGGCGGATTGCGCTGGGTAGGTTGAAGGACCAAAAAAAAAAAAAGAAAAAAAAAAGTAGAACTCCGCCGCAGGGCGAAGTGAGCTGAGGCGCGGCGCATAGAGAACGAAACGCCGAGTTCTCATTGAAAATGTTGTTTTGACGGGAAAGCCTTCTCATGATTATCGTCTCGTTAGCGTCGCGCACCACTCGTCGAATGCACTTCGCGTTCCACCTACGCGAAGGAATTGTGCCAGAGAGATTAAAAAAAAAAAAAAAAAAAAAAAAAAAAAAATTGTTCGAAGGTCGATTCGAGGGACGTGCGTGATTTCCTCATGGCGAGTAATGTCGTGCCGTTGGCCAGCGAACGCATTAAACGTTTCATTAAAAATAACTGTTCTCGATCCTGTCGTGTGTGAGAGGTTCTCTTGTGCCATACCCGAGCGCAGTAACGGGTGCGTCCACACGCTTCAAAGAATTCACCGCCCACTTGCTCTTCCTATATTATTTGTGCTTGTCTGTCGACCGCGTTTAAAGAGCGTATATGCATATATATATATATATATATATATGGAAATTATCAATGAAAGGGTAGCGCGGAAATAACGGCAGAGAGACGAGCGACTGGGAAGAAGGAAAAATGTTGGAAAATAATGAAAATATCAGAGGCGATATAGTCGAATGAAAAAAAAAAAGGTCGAGCGTCATAGTCGGTCTGAGTGATAATGCGACAGCTATTTTAATGGAAGGAGCTGAAGCGTTAATTTTCGTTAATCGCTGCGCGTAGGGGTTTCGACGCCGATCCGCGCGTTTATTTTTAGAGGGTCGTTGCACATTTTCCGATCGCTCGCCTCAATTTCAACTTGAAAAAAAATATGTTTGCGGGAATTAAAAAGTTGTTGGTTCTCTCGGCATATGTTTGAACGAGTAGTGTGGATTTATTCTTTTTTTTATATAGATATTTTGGGAATTGTGGATAAGTTTGCCGATTTGGTTGGTTCCCGGAATTTACAAGCTATCGAATGGATTGCGGAATCAAAAAATTCCATTTTATGTATTTGAAATGTCGGAATTGAAGATTTTCGAAATTTTAAAATGTCGAAATTTCATTCTGTACACATTATAATTTTGGTTTTTATAACATTCGCAATAGATTTCAAAATTCACTTCTATAATAACGATGATTCAGTTCCGTTTCCTATAATTTTTGTCTTTCGGTTTTCGAAATTCTCTAATAACGATTATTCAGTTCTATTCGCTATGATTTGTCTCTTACCGTTTTTACAGTATAAAAAACGGATTGCAAAATTCCATCCCACGTGCTATTATTTCGCTTCTCATAAAATCTGCAATGGATATGAGAATTCAAAAATTCATTCCCGCACGTTACACTTTCTACATTTCCATTTTCACAGCACATCGAACAAACTCTGAAATTCCAAAGGTTCATGCCATACGCTATAATTTTGACGATTCAACGATTCCCAATGCAAACCCTCTGGAATAGATTTTCACACCTCGTCAAAAATACGTTCGACGCGAGCGCGCGAGGCGCGCGAATCGGCGCCGCTGATTTTGTTTAATATTTCAGTGACCGATAGCGTTAATAATTAAACAAAAAAAAAAAAAATCAACGATTACATCGACGTCATGAGAAGAGACCGGACAGCGACAGGTCGGTCCGAATAGCGGAAGGGGGAACGGACGATGTAGGTTAGAGTAGGCTTTTCCTGCAAGGGTTCGAATTTTCCGTACGAGCGAGCACAAAGAGCGTTAACCGCAAATACTTGACGTTAGGTAGGAAGGTAGTGGCCGTAGTGGTGTTCGCGTTAAGAATTCATGAGAAGTGAAGAGAAGCTAGAGAAGCAAAGAGAATCGGTGAGGGAGGTTTTCGCCCCGGTCGAAGGTGAAGCGGCGCTCGAGTCAGCGGCCTTTTCTGCATGTCTGACGCGAGGAAAAAAAAAAAAAAAAAAAATTAAAGGAGTAAAGCTAAAGTATTCATGAATTTATACAGCGTTAATCGGAAATTCAAGGACGGACTATGTATATACAGTCGATATCGTGTCGGTTCATCGAGCGGCCCGTTTTTTTTTTTTTTTTGCTCCTCCACAACGCCTGATAAGGGAAAGAAATATTTTCGTGAATTCCGTTCGCGTAACGGCTAAAAATTCCTTACGCGCAGCGCCGAGCGCGAAATTGTCCTCGATTTTAATTAGCGCTCAACGAGATCGCTCCCGACACACGGTCCAATGACTCGTTTAACGAGTTTCATGCTCGTACTACGTGTACAGCTATGTGCGGATGACGCGGTCGTTGCACGCTCATCGTTGCTGTTACACTTTACCCCATTTATTCGGTCGACACGATACGCGCATCTGCAGCGCGACGAGATTTTTCCTCGGAGGGACGAAGGAGAGGAGTCGAATGCCGCATTATGTAACGAACGATTGCGACACGCGTTATTTTTCTCGTGAAATTGTTCTCTATAATTTCGGGCACGCGAACGAAAAATTTCTCCTACATTTTCGGTGGAAAAAAACACTCGGTCGGTAACCGAGACTATAATTTTTTTTTTTTTTTTTTTTTAGTGACGTCGAAAATTTTCTCGGATCGAATTGGACCTCCTTCTAAAATATATTTCTAGCGAACATCCTGAAAAATGAGTGTGACAGATTAGGAAAATATTAAGGAAAATATTATCGCATACGTCGCGCTCTTCATGGACATTATCATTTTGAACAAATGTCTCGACGCATCCTCAAAATTTTTCTTGAACGTTCTTCAATTTCTCACGGTATTCTTACTGGACTCCGTGCTATCGTGCATTGGCCATTAGCAACTCCACTGGATTCGCCCAAGACCTAACGGTGCACAGTTATCGTTATTGCCTCGGTTCGTTTCCTTATCCGTTCGCCTCCGCCCTTCTGTTACTTCCTCCTCCGGCACGACGCTATATGCGGGTGCCGTTTCCGTCTAGTCTTCCCTTTTTCCCAGCTTCGCCCACTTCGAGTATTTCTACAGCTCGTTCTCGATTGAAAATCCATCGTCCAGTAACTGATAACTGTTTAATATTCCACCGAATCACCGTCGCCCGATCACTAATTGTCCCCTTTTTTACCTATCGATTTAATTGAACTTTCGAAAAAAAAAAAAAAGAAAAAAACCAGTCGTCCAACGACGCCCACGCGTCGACCCACGGGCATTTTTATTTATTTAATTGACCATTCGGTGTATCGTTCGATATACAGCATCGGCGCGCAATTATTTGTTCTCTTCATTCCCGGCTCGTCCGAACGGCGCCGGCAATTATCGGCCGGCTATCGCGATATCTCCAGAGACCCTTCTTTATTTTTATTGCCAACCCTTGCCAATTAATTCCGACCGTTTGTCCGGCTCTCCCTCCGGCGTGGCTAATCCTTCGACCGTGCAAACATCACACACGCGCCGCTGGATCGTCGACTCGTTAGCCTCGAGTTCCTCTCGTGATCCACGGAAATTCGAACTCACCAAATTTTCTCGGTCGCTTCGTCCCTCTTTGCACGAATCTTCCCAGATGGGATTTTGCCGTAAATGGTGAAACGGCAAAGAGCTCCGTTCCACGGTTTCTGCCGTACGTTGAAACGCCATATCGGTCTCTCACAGGCCAGCCAGGTCTTTCACAGTTGATAGCCAGAGGGAAGCCAACGGTTCATGATTACCGAACAATTCGACAACGCCATTGCTTCGCAGAGAGAAATAAGAAAAAATCGTCAAAGAGTCACATTCGGTTTGAGAATTTTCCTCCTAAATCGAAAATCGCGTCTCACCGAAAGTATTTAAATTACCGTTTGAAAAATGCATTTTTTCGACCGGAAGTAACGTTACACCGGAAACACGTTCGGCTCTGATAATCTAATTTTCCGACCAACAGTTTCTCTCGATCGGTAAGTGCGATTATCACGGCGAAACTCACGTATTTACAGTGGGACGTCGACGGGGTTTCGGATTTTTTGAATCCACTCTTATATTCTCTCAGAAACGAAATCTCGCGACTATGGCTTATGGAAGTGATTTAAAATTTAAATCCACTGTTGTGCTAGATGGGACTTGGGATTTATGAAACCTACTTCCACATAATGTTAGAGAACACAGTCTCTGAAGGATTACAAATGGGAGTGACTCAAGATCGACATCCACTCTGATATTCAATCTCGGATTTACGATTTTCAAAATCCCTTTCCATGCTCCGTCAAATCCGAAATTCTTTACGATGCAACGTGTGGGTGTGATTTTGAATCGAGACCGAAATCCAAATGGTCTTCCAACAATGTATCCGAGGAACGAAACGCAAGCGCTGATTCTGCATCCGGTTCGGGCCCAACGATACAATTTTTCCATAACGATGCCGGGCCGATACCGGCATGGGCTTCGGGCCAGTACAAGACCCTCGGAAAATGCCGCGGTTCCGTGGCGATGGGTTAAATCTCACCTGGGTTCTCTTCCGGTAACGGACGGTTCGTCCTTTCCGTTCGTCGGTGAACTTTGCGCCCTAACGATCATCAGCGACCCTCCTGGAAATATCTCACACTCCATGGTGGATGCGTCGACGACTCCGAATTTCGAAGGAGATTCCGATTTCTCGGAGCGTACCTTGGTTGCCGCGACACACGAAAGCAAAGCGGGCTTGCCCGGCCGGATGTAGATACCGAGTCAGGCTAGCGTGACTCCGGTCTGCGGGCCCGGAGAGTTCGCAGCGAATTTTTAACCCCGCTCGTTCTCTCTCTTCCGCTTCGTTCCCCCGCTCGGAACATCGTGAGTTCTTTCGCGATCGCTCACGGAAGGTTTGTCAAACGGGACGCGGAGTCACAATCGGAGCAATTTCGAGTGGCCGACGTCGAACGTTTATCCGAACTACGGGGATTCCCCCGTTTGAAAAATCCTTGTCGAGTCATTATTATTTTTTTTTGTTGTTTTTTCTCGTCACAAGCCATGTTCGCGCGGAATTGTTCCGATCGCGACTGACGCTCTTCCAGTGTAATTCTCTCCTTTGCCTTTTGCTTCCTCACCGTCGACTCGTCCGTTGCGCCGAGCCCGAAGACACGCGAGAACCGTGACCCCGAATTCCCACGATCTCTAGGGGCGAACACTGTGCGAGTGAAACAGCCCGGCGACGGGGCGGACAATACAATGTACTCCCGCATTGATTGCATCGCGAGAACCAAACTTCTGGTCCGATGTTCGCCTCGCGGTTCGTCCGGAAAACGAGCCGAAAACAGAAAGAATCCGGCGGGAAATTCCCCGACGAATAAATAAACGACGTTAAATTGTGATCTTCGCGAGTGAAAATCCCGTACAAAGGTCCTGAAGTTCCTGAGGTGCAGAAAACGACGTGAAAATAACAATAACGCGACGGTATTTTACGAAATTTTCTTGACTTCGTAAAGAAATAAATAAAAAGAATCGTAATCTCCGCGGAGATAATCGCATCTGGTGACTCGAGGGGCTTCGGTGGATTATTCGGGAATCCGTGCACGAATATACTGTTCACTTGGATTGAATTTTCTCTAAGCCGACTAGACTGTCGAAAGTTATATATATATATATATATATATACATTAAATAGGTGTAACATGCATATGGCTGAGCTTATACGCCGGTATAAGCTTCAAAGCTTTCGGGTACGAAATTTATTCAGCTGCGTCGGTGGGTCTCGGTGGTCTCCAGGCGGTGGTTTCGCGCCTGCTGTGTCGAATGATCGAGATATCCTGATCATCGTGTGTAATGCTCTCCTGCGTCGCTCTCCACCTGTAACGCAAGGGTCCGCGGTTTTCGTGCACCGCTGTGTATGTTGGTGTGTTATATGTGTCCATGTTGCATAATGCGCGACGTATACGCGCAGACAGGACACTGTACGCTGGTAATGGCAAATGCAAATGCGGGAGCATCGAGCCGATACGATACATTCCTGGCATTGAGCCACCGGTACAGCGTGATACGTTATACCAAGGATTTCGGATATCCGCGGCAATATATACGTCTCTCTACATTACTTCACCCCGATGCTCCCGAACCGGGCGCAACACTGTTTTTTTTTTTCTCTCTTATAGGCGTTTTCAAAAACTATTTTCGCCTTGCAAATACGCTTTCTATGTTGCCGATAAAAATAAAACGAAATCTGTGGGAATTTATGGATAATCCGCGAATCCCTTCTAATTGGAGTAATTTTTTTTTTACTCACAATATGGCGATAGACGAAGAAACTTTCTAACGACGCAATTCTCAATGTCGTCGATAAATAACAATTATCATTATTATGATAATTTTTTTATAATTTTTTTCATTCGAATAAATCATAGACATGAATAAATATCTATATAGAAAGCAGAGCCAAAAAATGTATGTTTACGGAACAGAGAACGGAGTATAAGTTAATCGGGCATTGTCTGATCGAGTGATCGTCCAGTAAAGTTCGTTCTCTCTATAAAAAAAAACAAAAAAAAAAAAAAAACCATCCAAAAAATCATCCGTTATCCTCGACGAAATAATGAAATTATAGGGCAGCGCGGATAACCCTACACCTGACGTACCAGCCGCGAACACACTCACATATACATATATATATATATATATATATATATATAAATAAAATTGTTCGTGTCCACCGAGTTTTCGAGCCTGCTTTATATTCCAACGTCGCTGCCACGCACTCGATGGAATTCTCGTGTGTCGCGTGTACTATTCGTTACAAGACTCTCTCGGCTTGTAAACTGGCACTCGAAGCGACGAACGTGTCCGCGTTTGTCTGTGGCTTCTCGTGTACCTTCGCCCGTTCTCTCCCGCATAATAAATTCGGGACAAAGGGACGGTGACGCGCGCGTGCTCCGAGCTTCACGGTGGATTCTCGGGCGCTCACGTATCTTCGATCAACGAACACAATGGAGCGCGACGAAGACGTCTCTTCTTTCTTCGAGAGGCCGAGGAAAAAAATCATTCGGGACCTTGGAAGGAACGAAGATCGATGGAAGTACGAAATTTCCATTAAGACCAAGTGAAAGATGTGCCATTTGATATGTTTGTGCGAGGGAGATGGATCTTCCTTTTCGAATCAACGCCATTTGGAATTGGTCGATGTTTCGCGTGAAACGGAAGCATCGTTCGACGCGGTATTTCATTAATATTTCATTAATATCGGCTGATGATTTTTTTTTTTTTTTTTTTTCGAAAATTCTGGGGCTTGAGAATCGCTTTCGTTACTGATGTTGGTTACGAGTCGTTTAATGTTTCCCCAACGGGAAGTGAAATGTCGCGGTCGACAATGAAAAACTGTAATGGATTATTCTTTACGGTGGTCATTTTGTTGTTTTTTTTTTTAGCAAAAAGCAAAGGCGAGCTGGATGCCCACGGTAATTTCGCATACGGCCCGAATTAATTTCTTCAAAAAAAAAAAAAAAAACAAATTATCATCATTCAATAGAATTAATTTGAAAATTGCAACGATGTATCTCGTACAGTTGTTTCACCTCAAGACGTTGCGATAGCTCTAACTTTCCGCTCGTAGCCGGGTCTGCGGGCAAAAATTTTCAATGAAAAATTGTAAAAAAAAAATTATCGTAAAAACGGTAAAAGTTGTAAAAAAAAAAAAAAAAATTATCGTAAAATCATAATCGACAGCTGACCGAGGCGTTTCGCGATAATTCCTGAGAACGAAGACTGGAATAATTGGAACTCGTTTATAGTCCATCGCCGTGCGCTCCATTGCCAAGAAACTTCCTCGTAATCTCCTCCGTCGATTCCACAATACATTTATCATCGTTCCCTCTTTCATTGCATTTTCTTTTTTTTATTTTTTTATTTTTTTTTTTATTATCGTGCTCCGAAACGAATGGTAATTTACCGGAGCGCCCGTTTCAGCCGATCAGTCGAGCTATAAAGCCGAAACTTTCTATCGCGCGTCGGCGTGATTGACGAGAGGAGAAATAGAGGAGAGATTCGTCCGAGGAAAATATGATCGAAGTTGGAAATCGGTGTGAAGGCGCAGCCGAGACCCGAGCTCGGGTTATTTGCACCCAGGTGTATTATGCCGCACGAAAATCGATCGGCGAGTGTGTGTCAGCGGATCCGTATACGGATGTATTGAGATACCTCGGGGAAGGAAAATGAGTCTGTGCGAGTAAACGCCGAGTGGTATGACCCGAGTAGGCGATTACCTACTTCGCTGCGCTGCGGAACGTCGCTCAAACTCTGTCTAGTATTCGCTCTCTCTCTCGGCTGCTCAACAATGCTCTACTTTACTTCCTCTGACTACCGGGGTTGGACCAACTTTTCGAGGCTTTACCGACAGTCACAAACTTTCGGGCATTGCATTCCTATTATGTATAGAGATATCCGTGTGTGTGTGTGTGTGTGTGGGTGTGTGTGTGTGTGTGTGTGGGTGTGTGTATTATTTATGTAAATATGTGTACGTGCTGCGAGATCCGTTTAGACGGAATTCGTATCGCGTTTCGATGGAGCTTCGTGCGCGGCGGAGAACTGGCGCTTATAAAACGAGAGCCGTGATTTAATGGAGAGTTGATTAGCCAAAGAAGTTTGCTCGATGAAAACTTTTCAACACACGCGAGTCGATTATAAATTGGAACGTGCAGCGAGAAGAGAAGATACTAACAAATGCGCTCGTTCCATTAAAGCGGGGTCGGTGAACGGGATTTCCTAGTTAGCCAGGATGCCGAGTTACAGAACTGTTTTTTTTTTTTGAGCCCTTGCTGGACAAAGAAAAACGCGAAAATGTGTGGTGAACGGAGGAAAAATTTTCTGCGGTTCAATGGAAGGTTTAAATAGCTAGTTTTATGATTTTTTTTTACCTTTGATAGAAAAATGGTTAGCGGGAAAAAATGTTCTTCGGTTTCGGATGCGAAAGAGTTTTATTATATTACAGTTGGAAGGGACCGGGTTCGATGAACGGGGCTTTCTAATTAGGTGATGCAGAGTTACGGGACCATTTTTTTTTCGAACCGTCGCTCGACGACGACTCGAAAAAAATTTCGCAAAGGGATGCAATTTTTTTTTTTCTATTTGTGGAAAAATAGTCAGGTGAAAAAACCGCGTGGACCAAATAATTTCGTGCATTTTTTGGCTCGACAAAAAAACGATAGCTCTGACGACCGGAATTCTGGGTTGAATGACTGAATTGAATTTTTTAAATACCCCTTCCGATGCGATCGAAATTCCTCACGAGCGACTTTCAGTCTGTCTCGAGTCATACCGGATCGACTTACTCTTTTTTTCTAAGCCCTAAATAACACAGCTCAGAGTGCGGCTGTGTGCGTGTTCGAGGTGCGTACGACAGAGTCGCGAGACGATACGTGAGCGTAGCTGATAAAGAGATAAGGACGAAGCGCCGAGCGTGATATCGAAATCGCTCTCACCTTTCCAGTATAAAGCACGCGCTCGAAGAGACTCATTTCCTAAGACGGACGTTACGAATAACTCCGTGACGTTCCCTTCACAGTTGGGAAAAATCATGTCCCTGACCGCGAGGATATTCTATGCACCAAAAATCGTCACTAGTCTGTCAAACTCTCGAATCGAATGTACCTGTTGTCAAAGAAAAAAAATTGTGAAAAAAATAATATTATTCGATATTGATCGTTATTTTTTTAAATACTTTCAGATGAGACCGAGGATGGAAAATTGGAGCTTACCGACGTCAATGGAAAGGAGATTGCCAAGCCCGAGGACAACAACGATCAGCAGACGAGTGACCAAGCTCAGCAGACTACACCAGGTGAGTCCAATCACCAAAATGTTGAAACGATAATCGTAAAGTATTTTCCCAAAATCATGGAGTAAAATTCCGCTTTACGTGTTTGGGAAGAGAAGAGCAAAAAAGCATTTTGGAGTACTCGGTGGGAAAATGTACGTTGAAGTAAAATTTCAGCCGAAATATGTGCGATGAAAATTCTAACTGGAGCATTTGTTGCACTCGAAGTTTAATCGCACTTGTTTCGTAATTCGTATAGTTTTTTTTTCTTGTACTAGTGTCGTTTTTCACGCACTTCCCAAAACCGAAATCCGAGATTTTTGCAAACTCGTTGTGAAAAATGATAGGAACCGTTGGGATTCTGATACGTGTACATTTTCACACTCGCTCAGATTTTTTTTTCGTCCCTCTGCTATACGAATAATGATTTGAAGACTGCGACTAATTTTTGTTATTTTTTCTCAATCGTTGCAGACATACATCAGCGCTACCTCGTCGAGACGATAACGATGACGACGGTGACCGAGCGCCGGATAGTTCGCGAGATAAGCGAGGAGGAGACCAGGACTGTGAGCACCGAAGCGGAAACCGAGAATGCGAACGAGCCGATCGAGAACGGAAACGGCGCCTCGGAGAGAAAAGTCGCGAGCGAAGACGCCGACCGAGTTCGCTTCGACGAGTCGTCGCTGAAAACCTCCGAGGAGAACGACAACTCGAAGCCGCACGATCAGCAACTCTCCACCGAGCAGGGCAACAACCAAAGCGCCGTTCAGCGAGAAGCTAACGATCCATCGGAGTTGTCTCTGAGCTTCAGGCTCGGAAGCGTCTCGCTCGACATGACGAACAGCCTCAAGCCGAATTCCGCCGTTCGCCAATTATTTCCCGATCCGCGTTTCATATCTCCGCCCCCGGCGCCCGCGAAAGGCGTCGTCGCTCTGTCCGGAGCGGACGGTGGCGACGAGTGCGACGCCACCTCCGAGGCTCAAAAGTTTCTCATAACGACCGAGAGTCTGCGTCTCTTCGACGCCGTCAAGAGATCGAAGATGGCCGGTTCGCGGAGCGACTCCTCCGAGAGCGAGTCCTCGAGCATAAAGCGCACCATCGAGAGAAACGCCCTCAGACGGAGTCTCATATGCAAGTACGAGACGAGCTCGAGAAAGAAAAATCTGCGCAGCAAAGATTTGACTCTGGAGGAGAGAATACGACAGTTGACCTGCGTCGACCAGGACGAAGATAACACGGGCGGCAGCAGCGCGTCGGAGACCGGCGTGCCGACAGCGGCCACGACGACGACAACAACGATGGCGAGCGTCGACGCTGTCGACTACGAGGCCGAGTTTCCGATTCGAACGTCGCCGTCGGGCGAGGAACGCCCCAACAAAACGGACTCGCGTGTCTGCTCGGCGAGGATGAGCTCGGGCACGAACAACGTTCAGGAGACGACGACCACGATGACGACTCTCGTCCAGCAGAGCAGCGGCAACGCTCACCACCACCATCATCATCATCATCATCATCAGTCGACCTACAAGAGAATAACTGATCTCTTCGCTCAGAAGAAGATGGTCGACGCGAATCTGCCGGATCTTGGTCTGGGCGACAAAGCGCTCCTGGCGAAGGAGTATTCGTCGAAGTCGATGACGAAGATGAATTCGGAGGCGCGGAAGCAGTTTCTGGCGAGTCTGGCTCCGCTCTCCTGTGTCGCCTCCGCCGGCGTCGAGAGCCGCGAGGATTACTATCAGTTGTCGTCGAAGCATCTGAGCGGCGGAAGCGGCGGTGTCTCTGGCAGCAGAGATTCCATGGGCTACAACTCGGACTCTTCGTACAGCCTCGAGGACATCGAGGCGGCGCTGCGCGGCGACGAGAGGAATTGCAAGAACGTCGGAGGTCCGCCGGACGTGACGAGAGGCACGCCGACCGGCAACGGACCGGAAACGAGCGACGCAACGACCGATGAGCTTTTGGCGTTCGTCGAGCAGGACAAGTCGAGAACCGAGCGGATAAGAAGACGCTACAACGAGAGCGATCAGGAGCCGATTTACTCGTCTTCCTTGAGCCATCGTAACGAGGAGACTCTCCCGGCTGCTGGACACTTGGCCGCGATGGGAGAGCACGTCGGGGTTCAAGCCGACGACGAGAGCACGGCGAACAACGGCTTGTCGAACGAGGTGGAGGACGAAGACGACGAGCTCAACGACTACGGCTTCAATCGTCGACCGTCCGTCAGGGGAATAAAACCGCAATTCGAGTCTAGCAGTGAAATCGTCAGACAGCTCAGGTCGAGAAGCGCCGTGCCGAGCTCCATTGCCGAGAAGGCTCGAGCGAGCTTCCACGGAGCTTCCTGGCCTTACTACGAAATAACTGGCGAATCGAGTGCAGAGAAACAGGCCAGCACGACTTTTCTTCTGGCCGGTCCTGCTTTGCCTCTCGAGGAGGCCGAGCAACGCTCGATCAATCCCGACGGTCAGCATCGCGACAACACGATCAATCGCATAAACACGATGCAGAAGCAAATCGACGACATATATCAGACGATCGCCGAGACAGCGGTGACGGTTCAGGGAACCCTGGAGCGCGGCTCTTATCTCGAGAGCACTCTCCCTCGAACGATCGTTCGGGGCGCTGTCAGCGACTCTTGTCATCGTTACTCACACCAGGAGCAGCTCGCCCACAGTCAGAAAAACGGCGCGATTCACTATCACGATCAGCAGCTTCCAATTGCCGGTGGAAGAATGCTTCGCATAGCCGGCGGCGGCGACGGCGCACCGGGACCGAACGGCGGAGTTTACAACACCCTACCGACGAAGTCTCGAAGGCCCCAGGCCGTTGCCATCGCCAATTATCCCTGCGGCCTCTCGACGAGCCCGCAGCCTCAGCAATCCGCGAACGAAACGACCAAATGCTATCGCACAATGTACCTCGTGCCGTACAACGGCATCTCTGATCCTACTTATCAGAATATTCAGAGAATCCTGCCGCCTCACAACTCGGCCAATTATGCCAATCACATAGAGCGTTATCCCTACGCGAGGAACGTCAGGGTTTTGGATCAAACCAGCCTCGCGCAGCAGAATCAACTGAGTCCTCAACAGCAGCAACAGCAGCAGCAGCAGCAGCAGCAGCCGCAGCAACCTCGTTACTACGCGAGGACGGTTGGTGGAGTTTCTGGAAATGGAACACCGTCTAACATTCACAATCAACCGACCGCTCTTCATCTTCATCTTCATCCTCAGCCCGAGGACTATCGCTTCGCATCCCCCATCCAGCATCCCATGCAGCCTCAGAATCTCCAGATCCAGCATCATCAGCATCTACCTCAAATGACCTCGTACAACAACGTTCAAACTTTGCCGGCGTACTCGGTGCTTCCTCCGTCGAGGCCCAACGGCCCTGGAGCAATCGCCTCCGGCTACGCTTACCCTCTTCATCCCACCGGCAGAACTGGAGCTGCCGATGTTCAGACACAGACGGTCTCGCTCACTCCGCTCAGCGCCGCGGCCACGACCACTTGCGGCTCGGCTCTCCTCACCACCAGCTACAACAACGGTACAGCCAATCATCTCGGCACTTCTTCGTCTTCGTCAAACTCCTCGGCACTCTCCTCGCCGACCAAGATTCAACAGCTACAGCGCAACAGTTCATGCAACGTAGCCGAACGCGGCGTTCCCGAGGGTGCAGCAAGCGCACCCTCTCACGATTACGCTCAGACAAACAACTCGGCGAATCTCACCTCTCACAGCATGAGCAATTCCTTCATCGGACATACGAGCAACGTCCCTCCACCGAACGCACAGAATTCCGTGTACTATGCGATGAATGTCTAAGCCGCTGCTCCCTGGCGAGGGAGGAATTTAGGAGAGAAGAGAAGCTTCTGACTGGCGTCTGCTGGGCGGACGTTCAATCTTTTTTTTTTCTTTGCATCGCGAAGCGAGATGGAGGAGAGACGACGGGGAATTATGAAGCCACGGGCTGCTGGGAGTTCTCCGACAGTACGCGCCAAAGCTCTATGCGTATTGATTTCTTTTTCGCGGGAGAAAAAGAGAGGGAGAAGGACGCGGCTCACGGAGCTGACAGTGACTCGAGGCTTCGCGACGATGGAAAGCTCCAATTTTTTTTTGCCAACTACTCGCTGCCACTTCAATCTCTCCTTTCTTTATTATTTCGAGTTCTTTTTTTTGTCTTCCCTATAATTGTGGAAGACAATCGTATTGTCCTGGAAGGGAATTCGAAGAGGCCGACACATACAGGTATCGCTTCGAAACATTTCTGGCATGCGAATTAATATAATGTAAATTGTAGCTGTTGTTGAGATACCGTGGAATTTTCAGATATTTTCGGGGAGGATGTTGCCTTCCGGCATGCCGAGGAAGCGAACGAAGAATTTATTTGCCGTCTTCTGAAGCTGCGCCACCGACAGCTCCGGAGAACGGATATCCTCGTCGAGTTCCACTTTCCACTGTACGTCCGGACATATCTGAAGCACCGTGCGCCGCTCCTTCGGCAACATGCCTTCGATACTTTCACGGACAAAGTAAAGGTTTCTTCGATCTGTCGCGCACGCGGACGGCCAGAGAGAGAGAGAAGCGACGACCTCGATGCAGTTATTTCTTTCAGCGCCATTCACGACGCTCCAACGCACTCATTTTTCTCCGTTTTCATTCCGGAGCTTCGTGATACCGACCTCGATAGAACGGTGCAGAGGAGTGCACGATGCATTGCGAGAAGAAGATCGATAAAAAATGAAAGGAAATAGCAAGAATGCAGGAAGAATGATGTTGGCGCTCGCAGCATCGGATTATCCAGTCCAAAGAGTCCAAACTCGCGAGAGAGTCTGCGACAGCGATCTTTTAATGAGAATTAAGATACCGCGTGATCAGATTTGTATATAGAACGGAAAAAATATTAATACACAAGTAAGACGCAGTATATAAAGATTTTAGAGAAAAAAAAGATTGTATCAGGGGGGAAGATGCTGCTGATGACAGTTGTGTCACCTCAGGGACCTGAGACTCTTGTATTACCGATATCTCTCCCTCGATCCGCAGACCAAGACGATTATATATATTAATTGATAACTGTTATTATTTTTAAAAAGAAGTTGCGATCCGCAGGGACGACGCGAGTCCCATTGACGGATGTTATAATTGTACCAAATATTAATTTATCCGCCCGTTCGCAGCGGCCGTTGTACCAGGCAATTATTTTAATCGAGAGTGGAAGAGAAGTATCTATGTAATTTTTAGTAGATGAACCTGCCATTATGGTAACGAAAGTGAGAACCTGAGGAAAAAAATGCCGCTTAACGGGGATTGCTAGTGTTCCATCATCGAGAACCGATGACGCCTCGGTGGCGCACCGCTCCGGCGTTGTCCATCGGCAAGATAAAAATCAATTGTGCATGCATACGATCATTATGTACGATATTTGTGCGCGGAAGCTGAATCGGAGGCCGTACGAACAATACGAGAAAATATTATATAGTCACTCCAGCATAACGGAAATGAGGACGAGAAAGATAATTAAAAAAAAGGAAACACACATGTATTTAGCTTACTTAAACGAATCATAATAGTCGCGTTACACCAGCTGTGTAATATTATGCGTAGATAATAAAAGGCGTTACCCGGTTGAATTCCGTGTGTATCGGGAAGCTTGTAATCGCGAGGTTTAATCATTTATCGCTTGAATCATTAAATATTGATGGTTTGGAAAAAAATTATTTCGTGCGCATCAGCGTCGTTGCGAGTTATTAAAAAAAATTTCTTAACGCACGATCGATCGACAAAATGATAACCAAAGTTGTAGAATCTGTTAGTTGTTGATGTGATGAATAATGTTTTCATTGATAGTTTAGAAGCATAAGGCGAATGAGACACAAGGGACGATTATATTTATCGGAACTGACTGAATGTTTTTTATATTTATTTTATCTTCGACTATTTTTTCATACATAAAAGAAATAATTAATTCTGGAGTAAGCGTGTATTCGCGATACTGATTAAGAAAAAAGGATATTTATAGAAACGTGCGTGAATGATTGAAATTGTGTTACGGGAATGGAGCCATTCGCCAATCATTTCAATTCACTAAAATTTAACTTTGTACAAATACACCAGTCATCTTTTGTATTACTTGTCCATCGTACTGCGGCGGTCGAATCGAAAAACAAAAACAAATAATAATAGTAGAGTACGCGTGCGAATATGAATTTTTGAAACATTGAAGACTGCAATAATTACAACTCTGGCCTATTAATTAACGTTAGATAACTAGACGTTTGTCGACCCTTAAAATTGATCGAACGAGCGGAAGAATGATTAATTAAAAAAGACATCTGTTAGACTCAATAAGTATTACTATAGCTAATGCGGTGTACAGCGTGGATGTTTGTGTTATAACGATGCAATCGTAACTCTCTCACCGACAAGAGGATCGTTTCATATTTATACAAATGATTATTTATTTATATTTTAGTCATTGTATTATTTGTTTTTTATTTCAGTTACCTTTCATCAGTAAACTCCATTCCAAAGAAATTTTCATTTTTTATACATAGCAACGTCCAACCCCAAACAGAAATTATCGTTCGTGAATATTCATTTATTTATTTTCTTTACCAACGTATACTGCCGATTTCTTGGCCATGTATTTATTATAGTTCTCGGGATAAAAATAGTTGGAAGTAGAGTCCCTTTTATTGAGGTAATTGGCACGGAAAGTGGCTCTACCGAGGGACGAAGAATTATTACACGCTATACTCGCCTGTATCATTATCGCTAATTTATCGTCATCATCATAATCATCGTCGTGTACGTGTGATACGAGCTGGGAGAGTATTAGAGATCGAGAGAATTAGGTACCACATAATGCACAAATTACTTTAACAGGCCTTTTGCAAAACTCGAATTGTAATTACGATAACTGATATATATATATATATTTGCATATATATGCATATATAAAATTGCTAATAACGTACGTAACGTCGTGAATATAATAATTTCCGCGAGGCTATACAGATTGAGAAAATTAAAACATTATAAATTTGGGACCCTTCGTAGTCAGGTTTTTAGATACCACGAATCGACGTTAGTAGAAAGCAGGTATATTGTACGGAGCCGTGCGAAATATTATGGTATTTGGCAGAATTCGTTTGACGAATGGATTTTGGAATATGGAATTCAGTATTAGAGTGTACTGTGCGTCGACTAGGTCTTCTTCTCTATTCTTGAAGAAGAAATACATATAAAAAAGGAAAGCTCCGATACAGTGCCAAAGAAAAACAAAGACGTACACGTTCATATCATCGCCACAGAGATCTCGTAAGAAAATTCTGTTCCGTTTCAATATTTTATCGTTGCGGCTAGATCGTAATAGTTTATTGTTGTTAAAAATTGTTTATCGATTTAATCATGTCTCGGATGGAGGGCAAAAAAAATTGTTTTTAAACGAGAAGCAAACGGCTATGGCAATGATTTATGAACGGAAGAGCTTAAATAACAGGTAAACGTTGATCTTGGTTGCAACGAGTTTATGGAAGATACTCGGCTAGATAATATAGATATAGCGAGTCCAACGGAGTACTATAATTAGCGAGAGATCGGGTCCGAGAGAACGCCGGCTCCCGGAGTCTTGGAAGCGAATACGGCGAATGCATTTCTCGATGTATTCGCCAATTTTCTTATGTTTTTTTTCTTCGAAAGAACAAAAATAAAATGTTGTGCCACCGGCATGTTATCATTTTATAAAGGAAACGACAAGATTTCCCTGTATCGTTCTCTTGAAAGAATATATATATTGAAGCAATCATACCAATGAAAGGCGTGAAGAATTGCGAGAAAAATGTTTTCCGAAAGATTAATCATTGGTGTATTTAATGGTAAAGATGAACAACGTTTCGAGGACGCTGACCGTATTCGGCAATACCGCTTGAATAATTAACTTTGGTGATCGTGTGAGAACCGCGGTTTGGCTTCTCTCCCATGTGGAGATAAGCGAAGCATCAAATCGACTCGGATACACTCGGAATGGAGTATATTTAATTATTACGGGCCGTACGAACTTCCAGTGAAAGGAGCGGGCCGGGCTGTTCGAGGCTTGAATAGCAAATGTACGACAGTTGCCCCTTTCCTTGCCCATTCGCAGCCATAGAAATTTATATTAAGGAAAACAAAAAAATTGTATCGTACGAATAGCGATTGAGATATTTTACAATAGAGTCATGGGATATTATTGTACCGTTATGATAACGTATACCTATATGAAATGTTGGTTTTAAAGAAAGAAAAGTGAAAAAAGATAAGTTAGATACTTTTATGATGGATGGCCAAAAACGTGAGATAAATCTGTATATATCCACTTAATTGTTAAATCTGTTAGTGATTTAGTATGTAAATAAAATGAAAACAGCTTTACTCACAGAACAACGATCTCGCTGTCTGTACGCGAAATTTCCCCTCTGAACGAATATATAGACAAAAGTCTGCGCGACGCATAAGGGGTATTCGTGATTTTGGAGTAAAATTATAAACGGCAAAAAATTGTGGAAAAGTCCTTCAAAATTTAATATCAGTGTTTAATTATTAGTGTTTCTATTTTTTTGCTTTCTTGGGAGAATTTATGTGCGTCAAGCACGAGAACAAAATCATGAAATTAAATATAATACTATAATTTGACTTATTTCGACAATGTTTATCTCCCTATATCGTACACAAAATGCGCTTATAAAAAAATACAGATACGCGAGGAAAGAGGACGCACGTGATATGTATTACATACGATTTGATTTTTTTCTAACGTTTATAATGACTGTTTATTTTCGTATCTTCTTTTTACTACCCCAAGATCCAGATACTTTATTTCATCAGTCCGATTTACCCGAAACTATCACGTATATACGCCCAAGCGTCTTTCCTCGTGATCCACGATTGTTAATCAAGGATTGCATTATCAATCGATTTTTTAATTATTGATTTATTTAAAAAATTCACATTAGTAACTTATTATGAAAAATGCCTTACTCATTATTAAATATTTGAGGGTCTGGCGCTCTCTTTTTCTCTCTCTTTCTCACCCCACGGTTACAACTCACAGACGGGGGTGGTTTTTTTTTGCTCCAGTCCAAGGGTAGTGTAGATTCGTTCTGTTTATGCGATCGTAAAAAGTATTCATATTCAATTATGTAATCCGCCCTGAACAAAAAAGGTGTTTCGTTTTTGTTGTTGTTTTGTTTTCCTCGTTAACGTCGAAATTTGCGAGTATCTTCTAAAATCAATCGTCGCTATACAGCCGAGTGCATTCAGTGGCATACACCTTGTACTTTGATAATCGTCGATTCGAAACGAAGTCGAGATCTCTCTCTTCGTTAATGCTTTCATCATTAAAAAAGAAAAGTGTATACTACGTGCAGCTTGAGGTAGATATGGCACAATCTTGCAAATGCACACGTCATTTTGTCTTTCGTTTATTTTTTTTTCGTTTTTATTTTTTTGCTGTTGTTTTTATCTATTTTTCTTCTCTGCTTAATCACTTCAATCTGCCTCCGTAAGTTTTACGACTTTGGGTTTCGACACGAGAATTACGAGTACGTATTCGTTATACATATATAATCCTCGAAATACTTCTTGTGCAAAAGCGATTCTCCGTTATGATTTTTTTTTACGTTTTTTTGCCATCATAATCGGGATATCGCGTAATGGAATATCAAAATTGCGGGTTTTTTTGCCACCACTGATTTTCTCGATATATCGCGTTTACTGTAGTGAATATTAAAACTTACAATGTAGGGCGTAACAAGCCAATTGTTCGACGATAAGAAGAGGAAAAGGTGTGCATAGACCTTCTACAAAATGACGCACTTTTTTCTTCTAACAACCTCCGGTGGCTCTAAGGCTGCTAGGATCGCTTCGTCGAATACATTCTTCAGGCCTTTCTGCAATTTTCAAAGGAGAAAAATACCATACATGATTACCCGCCCAAAAAAAATCGTGCGATTATCGTAGTCTCTTACCTGTGTGAGAGCACTACATTCGACGTATTTAACGGCTTTGAGCTCTTTCGCCAGTTTCTCCCCCTGCTCTCCCGTTATTGGTTTTTGTTTATTTTTCGCGAGCTTCTCGATAGTCGCCGCGTCATCTCGTAAATCGATTTGCGTTCCAACTAATAGGAACGGCGTCTTTTGACAATGATGCGTTATTTCTGGTACCCACTGGAAAATTAGAAAAAAAAATTACAAATCTTAGTAAAAAAAAAATTGCTCTCATTTTTTTAAGCATGCTAGAACACGAGATAAACCTTTTCTTTCACGTTCTCAAACGATGACGGGGACACCACGGAAAAACAAACCAGAAATACATCGGTCTGTGGGTAACTTAAAGGCCGAAGTCGGTCATAGTCTTCTTGACCTGAAGAAATATGGATAAAAAAATAGTATTTAGTGAATAAGATTGAAAAATGTGTCCATACGCATGTATAAAGAATTTTTACCAGCTGTGTCGAACAATCCCAAAGTGTAGGGCTCTCCGCCGATCATAACGGTCACTGCATAATTGTCGAATACCGTCGGAACGTATTCCGATGGAAATTTATTGGTGGTGTACGATATCAGTAGACAAGTTTTACCGACTGCTCCATCACCCACGACGACGCACTTTATTGTCTGCATCTTTAGAGCCGCTTTTTCTTAATCCTGCGAACATTAAAACATCCTGAGGGATCCGTTTTATAATTCATGCAAATCATACATTTTTTTCACTTCAAAACCGAGTTGGAACGCGAATTTGCGTTCACGCTAAGGGCTGAAAGTTTATCGCGTTCTTCCTAGCGTAACTGACAAAGGGCACTGCAAATTTCACCAAGCAAAGCCCTTAAGACTCGCGTGCAGAATCGTAGCAAGGTACGGGCCAAAATTAATGAGCTAATCCGTGTACCGGATTATGTGAATTCGTTGAACGAACGCGAGTTGAATGGATTCTGAAATTGTTCGCCGAGCGAAACATCGCGCTATTGCATTATCGCCGGAATTGCTATGTGCGAAATGAATAAATAAGCAGTGACATATCTGCAAAGTGTTTTGCGCGTGAAGTTACGAATATCAGTGAAAAACGTGGCAGTCGCGACAAGAGAACGATATCGACGAAAAGATCGATAAAACAAATGAATTATTCTCTGCTTGATAGTATCATCGATGAGTTTCGGCTAAAATCGCACATATGCACCCATGGAGAATTGTTTTTCGAGGAGCCATTTTGCCCGATGTTAGAGACACTTTGGCTCCGGTCGGGATATTAATGTCTCGGGAGTCTCTCTCGACCTTACGACTGTTAAAAATCCCCGGGACACGTACGTGAACGTCTTCGGCACTCTATTAACGGGTTAAAATGCGTGTAAAATTAAATGCAAACCGACTCACAAGCAACTGGGCGTCGACAACACTTCACTGTCACAAAATTCCAATTACCGTGGCGTGGAAACTCGGAGGTTACTGCAGTATTCGTCTGCAGCGCTAGCGACATCTATCGGGAAACGTAGCGGACGATCGAACAGAATTTGTGTGCATCGATGTGTCTCGTCGTAGAACCGAACGTTCCAACGGCGACCCAACTACAGCGGAATGAATTTAATGGTGGAAACAGCTGCTTCGAGGTGCGTTTACCCAACAAATATATCTATATGTATACACACAATGCTGCACGTGTGATTGCTACGATAAAATATCTTCGACTATCGAAGTTCGCACGTCTGACAAACCATGGAAATTTTTGATACGTTGAAATTGTTTCGCGGTACCGTCTATTGTGTAGGCGTAGAATCGATCGCACATCCATTGCACCAAATGTGCAGAGCTCCTTCAGCTCAGAGTCGTTGACATCGGCCATTTGTTTTTCCCTGCTTTTCGCGCTACCCGACGATTGGCCACGTGGAATTCAAACAGCGTACACATTACTCGTGCTTCGGTCTACAGGTATTTATGAATCCCGTAAAAAAAAACACTTTATATGCGCATTTGTAAACAGGGGAATACAGCTTTATCGGCATTATAATGCAAAAATTTCATTAGCCTTTATTAACCTCATCCCACACTTATTGTGCTTGAGGAAAGAGTTTTATACAGTCGTTGAATACAATATCATGTATAGTGCATGTAGTATACATGTAACGTTTATATATATATATATATATATATATGTATTTGTACATTGATACATGGAAGGACAAAAAATTGTCGTTTTTCGTCCCCCAAGTATCTATCCGTGTTTCCCTTGAATAATCGGATTCCTACCGCTGATTAAATTCAATATGAAATCCAAATCTACTTAAAAACTATTATACATTATTCTCCCTACTTTTCAAAGTGCCTTAATCCACATCTTTCTAATCTAATATTACTTCCAGTTCAAAAGATTCATTTTTAACCAGAAGCAACGTATTTTTACTGTGTTTTACAGTTAAAACGTGAAGCCTTGAAAGCAAAAGTATGTGAGGAGAAATGTTTGTAACTTCTCCCTGGAACTTGTATCGAATGCAACCAGAAACAAACGTTTGCGATGCGCCGGAAGTTTTGGAATTGTTCTCGAGTTTAAGCAGCGACGGGAAGCGATAATTAAGGTAACATTAATGAGTAATATAAAAATGATCTTTCAGGGAAAATCTAACATTCTACTGAATGTCATCGGCGAGCTTTGATATCGAGCCGCCTGTGAACAATCGTCAGTGAGGACAAGTCGGTAGGTTGACGAGGAAGAAGTAATTAAGCTCCGTCAGCGAAGCTATCACAAGAAATATTGCGTACATGACGAGGCAGGCGATGCCGACTTTACGATCGAGCTTGAATTTGTTTAGAACGAACGCTGAGTAAAGGAGTATGAGAGTGGCGAAGAGAGATATCGAGCTGTAAACGAAGCCGTTCGAATTAATTTGCACGTGACTCGTGCCGGGTATCTTCGGCAGGAAAACAGCTTTGAAGAACCATGGCAAGCCCAGACAGAGAAGCACATCGAAGACGTTCGAGCCTATGGAATTACTGATTCCCATTGTGCCGTGGCCTGAAAAACAAATAAATCATTGTCAGCAACCGAGGGCGCCTCTTATCGAGCCATCGCTTCTCTACAATCTCTCACCGTGATTAGTCACGATAACGCTCGATACCGCTTCTGGTACGCTCATTCCAGCAGCGAGGAAAGTCAATCCCATCACCGAGTCCGGTATGGCGAGTGTGTCGCCTGTCGATCAAAAAAATGTTCACTAATTTTTTTGTTTTTTTCTTATTTAGATGGCAAAAAAATTCGACCGCGCAAAGTCGCAGCCAAAGACGGTCGTTCGTGGATCGCTCTTGCACTTCAACGGAGGCCGACGATCGCGTCCGTGCCCGTGATAACGATTATTGTATCACGTCACGCGAACGTGCGACCGTTTCCTCCGCATCTCTCACGAAGCCCCGATCGCCCCCGCCTCAAACTCAACTCACCGATAATCGTTATGTCCCACGCAACGACGTAAGACATCGTCGCGATCCAGACGATGCACATGAAAAATGTGAACCCATACCAGTTCTTCAGTGAACTTCTTCGACAATCCGGTATCGTTAAGAGAAGAACGAGATTTATCGGCCAGGTGAGAACCCACCAGACTCTCTCGAGCGTCGGCTCCGGCCATTGAGTCATATTAACGATTTCGACTGGTGACGAAAAATCATTTTTTCTTTTTATTTTTATACTAAATTATTGAAATTTTTTTTTTTTTTTTTTTTTGGCAAAACTTACCCGACTCATCGTCGTTCAATTCGCACATGTTAGAGGCAGCCTCTGTGTCTTTGAACTCTGTCGACAGACGATACTAATTAACGATGCGAGGTTTTTACGTCGATTGTAGAGGAAAAAAAATATCTCGAAAAAAAATTATCTTGAACTGGAGCTTGAGATTTTCAAAGAATTTCAAGGTTTTAAAAGCTTCGGAATTTTTTTTTTTTTTTTTTAATCATTTGCCGTGGTGACTCACTGTTGATTAAGAGAGGGCTTTCGTCGCTCAGATTCGTGTACTCCTTTCTTCGTTTTGCCATCGTGCCCATGCACTTGCTGATGCGTCGATTGAAGTACATGGCTGAAACATTGGTCGTATCGCGAAAGACACGAAACATCGGTAAAACTCGTTGCGCAATTTAAATTTCTCTGAGTATTTTTTTTTTTATCGATAAATTAATAATAATTGATCTCTCTAGTGACGTTTACGACCCGCCCTTCGAAAGTTTTACCTACCCAATATGTACAAAATATATGTAATAACGAGAATTAATGCTTCGTACCACTCGATACGACCGTCGCGTAGGACTAAAATGAGCAAGACAACGGTGATACTATAGGCAAGTGAATCACGGGTTATGGGCCACCAATCCAGATCTAGAACCTGAAAAGATATACATGTTATTTGAGTTAAATTCATTCAATTGGGTTGATTGTCGAACGCGCTCGCATCGCTCAACGGCCAGTTTCACCTGATTGGCGAACAATCCGCAACAGGCTGGTACTGCGAGAATGTTAAAGACCGCCGAACCGACAATGGTACCGACTCCGAGATCTCCCTCGGTTATAAAAGTACCGACTACGTTTATGAAGAGTTCCGGACTGGATGTTGCCGCTGCCATGAACGTTGCACCGGCCACGTCTTCGGTCACTTCCAAATCTGCAATTTTTGATATATTAATTTTTGATACGTATTAAATTTAAAAAAAAAAAAAAAAAGTATCGATGACAAGTTTCTCATAGCGGGACTAACGAGTGCATATTTTTTGTATAGAGGGAACGAAGAAATCGTCGCAGACTATGGCGAGCAGGAGGAAGAGATAAAGAGCGATGGCCATGTGAACGAAGATCCAGCCGGACTGTCTCTGATCGCGAGTCAGACCGTCGGTGGGAAATTCTTGGACCGACGGGAGAGTGCAATTTCTCTCGGCATCGATGACGAGAGCCTCCTCGTCGATCTGCATTAATTTTCGCGAGCCTGTCGAGAAGAAATCGTCAGTGATTTTTCCACGGATCGACGGTACGGGAGAGCGAGAAAAAATCGGATAGAGGAGGCAAAACGAGATGATAGGGCGTAACGCAATTTTGCAATGAATTTCAGACAGTGGCGGCGATGAGTCGGGTAAATCGAGCTTCAAAGTCCTGGATGTGTCGTTGAGACAAGAATTGGGAAAAAAATCGGGACAGAATCGGCGTTCGAAATTCATGGGGAAATTGGTCTGTGCCCAACCGTTCCGTTCTGCTCCACCTTACCATTTTTTCACCGCTCTCCTCCACCCGCTTATTTTTCCGGTTCGAGGGGAGAGACGAATTTTGTGACTCACGTATGGATTCGAGACCGACGCCTCCGGTCTTCATCGAGCCGATCTCTCCGTTGAATAATCCTGCGACACTTATGCAAAGAAAATACATCGTCGGTATTGCGACGACGAGGAGTATCCTGAAGCCGATCATGTGTCTGTGTCGTTTTGCCATTTCTGCGGATAATTGATCGGAGCAACACTCGGCACTTCGTTCGGGTATCGACAACGATCGTTCGTTGGTGAAGAAAAAATAAAAATGTACGTCGATCGGGAATGATCGAGCGATGCCGACGGTAGAACGATCGATGTGCCACTGAGGAAAAATAAAAGGAGACTCCGAGCAATAATACCCATGCATATTGGTGAATTATCTCGCAGATAAGATTAGAATAGCCGCAGAGTAAACTATTCCTTCGGGTGGGGCGATGTCCGACGATCGGTCGTCGCAGTGAAAAAAATCGGAACGCGTCTGCGCGACGGCGCAGACACTTTCTTATTTTTTTCTCGCTTTTCTCAGAGGTCCTTGATAATTTTTTTTTTTTTTGGGAATCACCGGATTCGAGGTCGCCCTCGAAGAATTTTTTTTTCGACGATCAGCATTACATATGTTTTTGTTTTTTTTTTTTTTTAAGGCGTATCGTTTATCAACTCGTGATCGTGAATCACGAGTTGAATCAAGAAACAGGCGGCGCCTCCCGCCCGGCACTCGAATTCGTATCGATAACGTCTGTCAAAGTTGTGGTTCATATTTGGAATAATACTTGAAGACCAAATGGAATTTTTTTAGATCTCAAGGACAAAAGACATGCCATAAAAACAATTTTACGGATATTTGAGATAAAATCGAATGTCCTCGGGAATTTTTTTTTCTCAATCTTGGATTGTCTCAATGGCTCTTTACTTTTAATACAACCGAGTTACAGGACCTTACCTCGAGTCGATACCGTTACTTGGACGGTTCGATACGCACTCCAATAATTAAAACAACGCAGAGAAAAATGTTGAGAAAATTTCACGTACTCGTTAACTCATACATTATATTTATTGTTATCTTCTCGGATTAATTTTTTTCTCGGATAAATGACGTTTGTTTACCTTGAAGTATAAGCCGAGTAATCGAACGAATCCTAAAATCGAAAATACCGTAATTCGGTCGGTTCCATACGAGATTGAATGATCCAATAATTTTGGAAAATAATTTCACGTCTCACCGATAAAAAAATTCTCGTCCTCGCTACATTCGCGCAATTTTTTTTTTGCATTCTCGCCGAGTACCATTTTCTTTCTCGTTTGCGATTGAATACGTGAATACCAAGTTATCGATAATATCCTCTCATCGCCAATAGCGTAACTTCGGTCGGTCCGACGCGAGGCCGAATAATTGAAGAAAAAAAAAAAAAATCGCATCTCCGCTACAGAAAATTCCACGTTCTCGTTCCATGATTGGAATTCTTTCCACTCTCAATTCAGTATTGATTCTTCTCAGATAAATCACGGCCCTTCGCTTTCCGAAACCGTGAATACCGAGTCGACGTGACTTATCGTCTTCTCGATCGGTGCCATTCGAGGCCGAATAATTCGACAAAATTTGGCGTCCCGACAGAGACGTTCCTCGTTAAAATCGCGACATCGCTCGATGCAATAAACCGTGCCCAAGCAGCGTACGAGATATAAGCAACGGCTCGCGTCCTATTCGCTTCAGCTCTTATTCAAGCGCAGCCTACTGTGCTGTAACACAATATATATGTAACATGTCGGCGAGTGGTCCATATATACTTGTAACGTCGACGTCTCGTTACAATTCGCTCCCATCATCGTGACGTTCGAGACTCTCGTCGTGTTCCTCTGTGTAAAACGCCGAGAGATTTCTTCGTCCGTGTCCGAACTCGGCCGCTCCGCTGATCCGCGCCAAGAGCGCATTAATCTTTCCACATACGGTACACGCGTTTCGTCCGCATAAAACGTCACAGAAACGACCCGAAAAAAAAGGGTCAATCGATACCAAGTTTCAAAAAAAAAAAAAAAAAAAAAAAAAACAAAACAAAAGGAATTTCAGGGAAAAAAAATTAAAGACAATTGCGAATTGATTGCCGGATGAATGTGACGGATTGTTAATCGCGTGTGTGAAGAGTTTAAAAGCCAAAGTGGCCCAGTGCTGTCGGGTGAGTCGGACATTCGGCAGGAGTAGTAGGCGCAGGAGAGCAAAGCCAAAGCATCATCGAGAGTACGTGCGACGAACGAGTGCAGGAGCACGAGAGAGAATCGAGCAGAAGGGAGGGGCAGTCGGGCACATCACGATTCAACAAACGATGTCGGACTTCGGAGTAGTTGTTAATGTAGTATGTGTGTGACAACGGCATTGACAACATGGATACGTCTGACCTAGGAGGAGGTTGGTCCATTCCGATACATTTTATTATTAAAAATTCAATTGCTATCGAATTATTTTTAAATCGTGTCCGAGATTCCGTGCGATCGCGTTGTTCCGCAAGCAACACCTCGACTAGTGACGAATCGAGGTGAAACTTGAAAACCAAAAAAAAAAAAAAAAAAAAAAAAAAAAGAAAACGTTATACTTTCTTTGAGAAATTCGACGAAGGATGACTCCAAAATTTCGAACGGTTTCGTGGGGCAGTTTAGAAATTCGTCGGCACGGTTATCAATAAATTCCACGCAAAAATCGACGAATAAGAATATAAATCGGTATCGCCGGTGTGCAGATTAACTTTGAAAAAAAAAAAAAAAAAAAAAAAAAAAAAAAAATTCTTCGAGAAATATCGACAACAATTTAGATGAATATCGGGTATCGCGTCGCGGGTCGATTTTCGTTCGATCGAGTGCGGAAAATAAAAGACCGTGAATCACATATCTGGGAGAGTAAAAAATCGTTCGACCGTAGTGTCTCCGCCGTGGATTCTCATTCGAATGTCTCCGATAAGATCGGCAGAGTTTCCATTGATTATCTCGAGTTTCGCTACCTGCGAGAAAGCCGCTTATTTCAATCGTGGAGTTTGCCGACTGACACTCCGTGAGCGGACTTCCGAGCAGTTGGGTGGAAAAACTTTTAGCGACCGGTGTGAGATGACAATCGGAAGGACGACCGGCACGAAGTAATTCCATGTGTTTCTCATTTCTCGCTGAAGCATCCTGATGCATCGAGCGGTTCGTTCGCGAGTTCACCTAAAAAAAAAAAAAAAAAAAAAAAAAAAAAAAAAAAAAAAAAAAGCATAACGCATCATTCACCTTGTAGATTGTTTATCGTCCGCGCAACTGGCGAGTGTACCGTGACGTGTGGGTCTCGCCCGATTAGACGCACAAACGCCGCGGCCGATCGGCATCATCGTCATTATCTTCCCCGTTCGATTCGAACATCGGAAAATCGTTGGCCGCGCGTCTCGTCTCGACAATTCCGCGAATCGGCGAGATTCCGTCGCGTATCGAAACATCGGAATCGACGATCGATTCGCCACGAGCCACGAGCCGAGATAAGACGCGCAAGGTGTCGAGGACTCGCGCATTTATCGAAAACCGCATCTGGCGACAGAAATACGACGAACGCAACTCGCCACTGTGCTGAAAAATGTTCTCCAATAAAAAAAATAAAAAAAAAAAATTTTAATTAACAAAAAAATTAAAAAAAAAAGGTCTCTCGTGTCCGCGACCCTCGATCCCGGAGAATTGCCAGCGACGAGTTTGTCGGGTTAACGTGCATCTACGAACTCCTCCCCGCCTCCCCCTCATTGTCGGCAACATCTCTTTGATTATTCCCCTAAACGAGGTAAACGGCTAATCATTGATTAATCGAGAGCGTGACTCCGCGCTCTCGCGAGGCCGTTCACGGAATTAAGAGCGTTTAATACAATAACTCGAACGGTTCACCGAGAGAGAAGTCTTTGATGAGGTCTTCGGATTATTGAGGAGAGGGTCAAAGAGAAACCGTTCACTCGCCGAGGCTCCTCGGCGACGCTTTTGGGGAAGTCGTTTCAGCGATGATCCGTGCTTTTTCAATCGGCGCCGGTGAGAAAGATTCCGCTCGGTAGTTCTCGGTTTGTCATCTCGTCTTCCCGTTCGTCTTTTGCGCGCGTGGAACGCGTGGACGCATCGGAGAACCGGGAGCCCGGGAGCCGTACGCGAGAGAACCCGGGAGAGCCGGCTCGCCTCGAGTTGTTGAGTCGTGTTATACCCAGTTTATACGACGTACATTAGGCATGAATGGCATCTACTCTGCCCAGTTGAATGAGAGCAATTTAACTTCTTTAGGTTGCTTAATCGGTAGGAAGTCACATCAGGCAGGCACATAGGTATAACATACACGAACAGCCACCTTCGCGTATCTCGAACATCGTTCGTCGTTCTCGGTGCTCCTCGCTGCTTCTCCACCGCTCCGCAATCCGCATAGCTTCACGGTTCGGGCTTGTGTGTGCGTTCGTCTCCTCGCACGTAGCCAATCTCTGTCTCGATGTGTCTTCATCTCCCTCCGCTCTATCGTGTACCGAGGGGCCATATGGCTCTTGGCCTCTTCCTCGGCCCGATTCTCCTCTTGATCGCCCTCGAGAACCTCCGGAAGGCTCCCCCTCATCCTCGCTCTTATACGTCGGCGAGCCGTGAGAGAAAGTTACCGACTTTGAGCGCACCAAGATATTCCACGGTGCGGCGCTGAGCCGCTCGACATCGCCGTGAGGTCGAGGTTCGCAAACTTCGGTGAGCCATGTTGAGTACACTCGGATCGCGTGGAACGCCTAACGAGTCGTTTCCTACTTGGCCTTTCGTTATTTTACAATTGTATGTACATGTTATCTCCACCTCTAGGCCGGCTTCTCTCTCCTATCATCTCCCGCTTTTCCGGTACCGCGAGGAACCCGTTCTCCGGGCTCGGAGCGCGTCTCTCGAATCGAAGCCAAAAGGGGAAGGAATTTTTTGTTTTTTTTTTTTTTATAAAAAAAAAAAAACGGTAATTCGAGATTTCAGTAATGGATCATTTAGAGCCACACACGGTCGTGGTGCGCTTTTTTTTCTGCGCTGCGAACGCGACTCCCGAGTCCCAACGGAGACTCCCGGGACCGAATCGAAGCCGCGCGAAAGAGAACTTCCGGTGCGATGAAAATGCGAAGACATTTAAAAACAAAAAAAAAACTAACGATAGATTTCAGTAATGGATCATTTAGAGCCACACACGGTCGTGGTGCGCTTTTTTTTCTGCGCTGCGAACGCGACTCTCGAGTCCCAACGGAGACTCCCGGGTCCGAATCGAAGCCGCGCGGAAGAGAACTTCCGGTGCGATGAAAATGCGAAGAAATTTGAAAACAAAAAAAAAAACTAACGATAGATTTCAGTAATGGATCATTTAGAGCCACACACGGTCGTGATGCCCTTTTTTTTCTGCGCTGCGAACGCGACTCCCGAGTCCCAACGGAGACTCCCGGGACCGAATCGAAGCCGCGCGAAAAGGAACTTCCGGTGCCATGAAAATGCGAAGAAATTTGCGAAAAAAAAAACTAACGATAGATTTCAGTAATGGATCATTTAGAGCCACACACGGTCGTGATGCCCTTTTTTTTCTGCGCTGCGAACGCGACTCCCGAGTCCCAACGGAGACTCCCGGGACGGAATCGAAGCCGCGCGGAAGAGAACTTCCGGTGCGCTGAAAATGCGAAGAAATAAAAAATAAAGAAGCTAATTAGAGATCTCAATGATGGAAAATCCGGAGCCATACGCGATGCGCTGGCACGGCTGTGGAGCGCGTGTAGCGCTTCGGCCACGGGCGCGTTACGTAAACCCGCGGCACATTTCACGATTTCCTCTCGAGGGAGTGGAGCATCCGCGCGCGCTAACGGCGTCGCACAGCGCGACGAGGCTCCAAGTTCCCGAGGAACGCCGTGAAATTGAATGGAACACGGCCGACAATAATTATTGTTCGGTTTACCGGCACGGCTGTTGTTGCCGGACGGGAGACGCTCGAGGGGGAATTTTCCAACTCCGGGCGGGGATGATCCGGCGTGGAGGTGCCCGAACGAGTGAGCGAGCGAGTCTCTGGTGGCTCTCCTGGGGGGACATTCCGGGGCCCCTGACGCGACGTTTCCATCGATTGACCCCGATTTTATGACGCCATTGAGGAAGACTTTAATTAACCAAAACTCGTCGACGCGATCAGCGACGGTCTCGCTCTTGCCGGCTGGACGAGGCTTCAGGACACTTTTTCTATTCGGCGAGCCTCCTCGGAGTCGGCGCGCAAGGATTGTGAGGGTTAAGATGGGCGGAGAGGATTATTTTATAAATAAAAAAATAATTATAATAAAATTAAAAAAAACTATACCATTGAAAAAAAATGATTATAACGAGGGAATATATCGGAAATATTTCCGTGGTATAAATAAATAAATAATTCCGCGGAAGAGCAGATATCAACCGTCAGTGATGGACGACTCAAATTAATGAAAATTCGTCGAGGGTGAAAGCACGGGTTGACGATGGTCTCGCTCCTGAGTCGGCTGGACGAGGCTCCCAGACGATTTTTTGATCCCACGAGCTGCCTCGTTATAGAAACCGAAGAGTCGGTGGGAAAAATCGTTAAACAAAATAATAATCATAAGGCCATGCAATATATCGGAAATATATCCGACACGTATAAACATAACGGTTACCTCAGACAGTCATTAAAAACAAAACATAAAAAATCGAAAATATAATGTGCAATAAAAAAAAAATAATAATTTTTTTTTCGCAAAAATGCAGGTATCAATTGCACACCGCCAGCGATCGAGGATTTTCCGCACGATCTCTTCGACGAGAAGCAGCGACAGGCCGGTGCCGTTGTTGTTCACGTAATCGTATCTCTCTACCTCTTTATCGCGTTGGCGGTAGTATGCGACAAATTCTTCGTACCTGCAGTCGAAAAAATATGCCACGGTAAGGTGGATGCGGTGATTAATCGGGTCCGATCGAGGCAGTTGCAAATCTAAGTTATTTATTTCGTGTGTCGATGTATGTGTGTTTGTGCGTGTGTGTTTTAGCGCTATCGATGTCGAAGGATGTCGCAGGAGCGACGTTTATGGCAGCCGCGACTTCGGCGCCGGAACTCTTCGTCAACGCGATCGGTACCTTCATCACCGAAGGTGATATCGGCGTTGGAACGATTGTTGGATCGGCGGTATTCAACATTCTCGCGGTTCCGGCCTGCTGCGGAATCGGCGCGGGCATGGTACGTATTATTTTCTGCATCGGACTCTAAAAAAAAGCCGATCTTTCGATCTTTTAAATCCCTACGACCTAATGATAACTCGCCGGGTCCCTCGGGAAACCGAGAGACTTACGGCATTCGCTCCGGTTTCCTTCTCTTCCGGGAAAATGCTCGTAAATTCAAAGGTAACGTTACTCCAATCCGAACCGATCTTCGCTCTATCCGATGGAAATTCTACGCCGTCCAATTAATCAATCTTGGGCGGATCGTCGCGCCCCTCGCGACTTGTACTCTTCAATTTTTTTCCGACTTCGAGTGCGCGCAAATGTGGATATTTTTTTTATTACTTTCAATGGGTATTTTAATAACACAGGTAATTCTTGGTTCTTCGAGTCCCGAGTACGAGTTTTTTTTTGAGTTCACAGTTGACTCGGATGATGTTCCGTTTCTTACGCACAATTACAATTTTTTAACGAGGATTTATTTTATTACTTCGCGCATGACATTTTCTTTGGTTTTTGTGACAAGAAAATTTTGGAGAATGCATCCAAAAGTCAATCTGAAAATGACAAATACACAAAATTTTCATTGGCGACTGAAAAAACCATGCGAAAACCATTTTGCATCTTTATTTTTTTTTTTCAGGTCTGTTTAACGCTTAAGGGCTACAAAATTATTTGCGAAAAGTAGTTTTGAGAGAGAAATTGAGAAATCCTCCAAGGATAAAAGGTCCTCGGTAATCAAATTATAAAATGAACTTGACGCGTCAAATATTCGTTATGTCTTCTTCGTTATACACGAAGTTTTCCTGGGTAATTTTGCCGGGTCGAGGTGTAAACGATAAACCGAAGTACGATATAGAATCGTGAAGTCGCTCGAACGATAAATCTCCGCTCTATCGTGTTATGATCCACACGAATTAATACCGTCAATTTCGTTAAGCAGGTAGTGCCGCTTGACTGGTGGCCGGTGAGCAGAGACTGTCTCGCTTATGGCGTCACAGTGGCAATCTTAATTTGCATTATACACGACGAGCGGGTCGAGTGGTACGAGGCATTGACACTGGTGCTTCTCTACATCGTCTACATCGCTGTTATGTACTGGGACAAGTCGTTTCAACGCTGCACGAGATTTCGCACAAAGACGAGCGAGAACTCATCCGAGGATTGTCACATCGGTGGTCCGGGTAATTATCAACATAAAAAAAAAATCCCATCAACAACAAAAAAAAAGTGAAATTTACCTTGAATCACGATTCGAGTAAAGTAATTCGAGACCTCATCGGCATAAAAAAAATTATCAAAAAAAAAAAAAACCGTGACGCTTTTCCTTGAATTATAATTAAAGGAAGAGCGTAACTCAAGTGGAGTAATTCAAGTAATTATCGACACAAAAAAAAGGGTGCTATTAAAAAACAAAAATGTCGTGAAATTTTTCTCGAATTATTTGCGACGTAAAGTAACGAGAATGTGGCGCATAGGAAGAGATTCTTGGGAAGGTTGCGATTTAACTTTGTCGTAGGTAATTGATCTCGTGACCGGGTCACGAGTGCGTGTTTTATCGATCGAGGTGGAGGCCGGCCGACGAGAGGTTGTCTGACTTTTACCATTGTTCGAGGGAGAGACCGCGTCGCGGTTCTCCTCACGCTGCTCAATAATGCAACGGGTGGATGGCGACATACGCGTGTTCGATAGCGCGCGATAGACACGGATTATTGCACGGCTCGTGTCTTTTTTAACGGTCGATCTTCGTCCCCCAAAGATTTTACCATCGTCTTCGCGGATTTTTTTTTTTTTCCTGAAATTTTTCCCGGAAAAATCGGGAATTCAACGGGACGGATAGGGAATAAAATATATCGGGACGAGACCAACCGTAAGGAATGAATGTTTTCTTATTGATCCTGTACAGGGGAAGCGAGCGAGATTCACTTATCGAGATCCGATAAATTGCAATCACCTGGCAGTGAGAGAGTCGAGCAAATTGCGACTATCGACGTTCCGCTCCAGAACGGGGGCGCCAAGACTCAAGAGGAAAATCACGAGCCCGGTGAGTAACCCACTAGACTATTTTCACTGTATAACTATAAGCTCGCACAAATCCGTCGTGGATTTTTTTCTCCGCCGATGGAAACGAAATTCCCGAGAGCCGCGACTCGCGAATTCAAGCTCGGAGACATTCCGGAGCTGCTAATCGTTGACTGGATTCACCGTCGCGACCGTGCTCGCTTCCGTACATTAATGTGCTTTATGCTTGCAGAGTACGAATACGAGCTGTTGGTGTGGCCGGCGAGGGGCGGCTGGATAAGAAAGACAGCGTGGATACTCACCTGGCCGATTCATCTTGTCTTCATGTGCACGATTCCCGACTGCGAGAAACCGAGATTTAAAAATTGGTTTCCCGTCACGTTTCTCATGTGCATTATATGGATCGGGTCTCTCAGCTACGTCGTCGCCTGGATGATCACCATCATCGGTTAATTGATTTTTTCTTTACTCTTTCGTTAACCCTTTCACGCCCGAGGGTCAAAAAACTATTATTCTCTGGTGAATTACGTTTTTTTTTTTCTGGTTTACGAGATTTTTTTTAATTCCAGTATTATTTTTTGTTTATTCTTGATAATGGTGATAAAATAGTTTTATCGGCGACGACCCTTCCAGGGTTAACCCTACACTTAATTTATAATTCTCTGCTACCTTCTAATTGATGAGTGGGTCGGATATTCACCCCAACCGTTTCATACACGTAAAAGGGTCCTACGAGTAGAATCGAGTTTTCACAATTTAATCGCCTCGTTTTTTAATAAGGAGGATAACGGCTTTCGGGAAATTTTATTTTTTACTATAGTTTAGAGTGTCAGAATTACAGATGAAGCCTAAAACGGTATCATTTTTTTTTGCATATTATTTTCGACGTATTTTCATCCCGTAAATGAGTCCTAAAATAAATAATAAATTTGATATTCTTTCGTTACTATAATCCTTCGATTTTACATTAGGCGACACACTCAAGATTCCGGATTCGGTAATGGGTATCACATTTCTGGCAGCTGGTACCAGCGTGCCCGAGGCTGTCTCGAGTGTCATCGTGGCGAAGCAAGGTCTGTAATTGACACGGGGATTTTCCCCTTCGACGTGACTCAACGAAATTCCCCCCCCCCAAGAATGCACGAATCCCCGAACCTCCGAGCAAATGTTCTCCACCGACATCTCTACCGGTGTCTTAATTTTTCGCAGGTCACGGCTCAATGGGAATCAGCAATTCGATCGGTTCGAACACATTCGACATTCTACTGTGCCTCGGTCTGCCGTGGCTCATTAAATCGTCATTCTCGCCGACGCAACCCGGACGGCACTACATAAGCATAAATTCGGGTGGTCTCGAGTACAGCGCAATATCGCTACTGTCGACCCTCATGCTTCTTTACATCGCATTCGCCTCGAACAAATTTCAATTGGACAGAAAAGTCGGACGCGCGTGCCTCTGCATGTACGCGGTATTTCTAATACTGGCCTCGCTAATCGAGCTCAACGTGTTCTTCAGGGTTAATCTGCCAACCTGCCAGAGGACGGTCAAATGAGAAAGACATCGACCGGACGCGCACGCTCATCGATCGAGTTCGCAGCGAGCCAAGCGAATTAAATACTTTTTTTTTTTTTTTTATAGCAATTAAAATAACAACAAAAAAGTACACGGATGAGGTAAAGTAAAACGTGCAGGACAGAGTCACAGACGGAAACACACGCAAACACAAAAGTACGCTAATTGCGACGTAATTCGTGAAACACGTTTTACCGGAGGGGAGACGGCAACGAGAGTAAAAGCAAAAGAAAAAAAACTAAAAAAAATTAAAAAAAAATTAAAAAAAAACAAATAAAAATGATACGTTGTCACGGGGATCGTATTCACGAATTTATGTTCCACGATCTCTCGTCCTCCGTGTGTACAGTTGTAATTTTTACAGAACTACATTTCTTCCCTCTTCTCTATTGTCTCTTCATCCTTTTTCTTCGTCGAATATGCTCTCTGTTATTTTTATTATCTACTTTTGTTTTTTTTTTTTTTTTTTTTTTTTTGATCGACGTCAAAAATATTTTGTACGTTCCCTGCTCTCTATTGTGCTCTCTTCACCGAATACTCTTTATGGTAGAGCGTTCCGGTAGACCGTTCCCGTATCGTTGTTTAAGTTAATCGATGCACTGCGCTCCAGTTCGACGTAGAGATAAATCGAAGTCTCGCGTACGAGACGCGCCCACCCCCCTCTCTCTCTCTCTCTCTCTCTCTCTCACATAACATATATTATATCGATTATATATACATAATATTATTGATATTACTATAATAATCGCGGTTCGATTGATCAAACAACGAACGAACGAATCTCTCAGTTGGAAAAAAAAAAATTTTAATTCCAAATATTCTAGTATGTTACGAAGAAGAAAAGAAAAAAATGACACGCACCCAATGTAATTTTTACACGAAGAAGAATGGACACGATTTACCTTGCAACACACCCTACGCAAAAGGCGATTTTTTTTGTCCTAGTTTATTTTACAACTTAAGGGGTTAATGAATTGCTGTAATAAATTATTATAAAACAATTATCGAAACATAAAAACCGTAGATACGGAAGTGTCCATGAATCGTAAGTTTCGCCATCCAATCGAGTGGCAAGCGAAACATTTTGCGAAGGCGCAACCTCGTACAATCTCGAGAGATCGGCCGGTGCGATAGTTGCAGGTGAATTTGCGTCTGTCGGATCCGGAACAACGAGGCGAAAAGTGGAAGCAAAGATGGAAAAGGGCGGAGGTCGTAAAACCGCACACGTGTCAGCCTGACGTGGACCGCGAAAGGCACGTTTCGGTTATATATTTTGGCAAATCGTTGGTTTCTCGACCTACTTTTTACGCGTCGCTCTCTCTCTCTCGTCGCGGTCGTCGGTTTGTCCGCAAATAACGGAATGAAACCCGGTGAAATTACACGTACGAGAAAACAAAAACAGAATGAGGATTACGTAACTTTCCTCCGACGACGGGGAGGGCGGCGAAGAGAAGGAAGGGGTGGGTTGCATCGGCGTCGATAAAAGCGTAGCCTCGACCTTCGCTGGCAAAAATTCTTGAGGAATACAAGAGAAACTGTGGCGGCGCAGACGATGAGGAGAAGGGGAAAATCAGGACGACCTCGCGAGAACGAGAATCAAGGGTACAACGGAAAAGAATCGAGTAATGCGGACGGGGACATTTTTCGGACCACCGAAAAATCTTACCAGTTGGACGAGACCGGAAAGTGTCTTCACCGAACGGAGGAAATTTCTTTTGCTTTTTTTTTTTTTATAAAAAAATGTTCAGAATGTTTCGAAACGTCGAAAAATCACATTTGGAAGAATTTCAACACAGACGTGATTCTAGATAAATTGAAACATTCGCTCGGATTTCATGAGTTAAAGATATTTTTTAACAAAAAGTGTGTTCGCGTTCTAGCTCTCGAAAAATTTGAGTTATCGGGCTGGAACTTTTTACAGAAGTAGACCAGCATCGAACGAGTTTTGCCATTGAACTTGATAGGAATTTGCTTTTTTTTCAATTATCATTTGCACTCGGTTTTTGTTTTTCCGTTTTTTTTTTTTCGCCTGCGACGAAATAAGAAAAAGGTTCACATAATTTCCGGTATGACGTCATTCCGATCGGAGAATGAAATTTTCAAATTGAAAGTGACGGCTTCGCCATTGAAAAAAACTCATCTGACAACCACTGGTATGGCCGTTCGAAATACATTTGAAAAGTATCAAGTGTACTTTTATTAACTTTTCAGTCTCCCCCGATGCTGCCTATATTCGAAAGAAGTTCCAGAGAAAAATAGCAAGCTTCCATGGCACCATCATTTCCGGCTTGAAAAATCTCAGTTTTCCACCGGAAGCAACCTATTTCCGGTATTATGTCATGCCGGCCGAAAGATGAGATTTCCAAAGCAGAAGTGACTCGAAGATTAAAAAAATTCCCTGCCAATCGGTGACTCGGTAGAATCCAGTTCTTATCAGTGTCCGCAAGATATCACTCTTCATTTTATAAGGTGTTTCGGTTTGTTCCAGCCAGCACTAGAAACTAGCGATCTGACCTGTTTCCGACAATGGACGTTGGATCCAATTAAACCTGAACTACTTTCAGGAACCATAATGCCAAAAATCATCAAATATATTTTGGTTCACCTCAACAAAGATCGCCCTAAGATCCGTCATGCCCGAAGTATTTCCGTCAACCGGAATTCAGGCATTGTGCAACGACGGGCAGAAGCGATCGGTTTATTCCGTGGACGGCGCGGCAGTAGTGCATCCGTAGAATAGTCGGACGCGCCACTTTGTCTCGCTGGGAATTTTTTAGGTCTAGGTAAAGAGGTCGTCGGGTCGCGGCAAGTCTCTCTCCCCCCTCCCCCCCTGGTGACTCCCGCAGTTCGAACTGTCCCACCGAACTCCGGAGACGGATGGCACCGAGCTATTTCCCACGCAAAAGTGAGAGGAGAACGAAGAGAAATTCGGCGTTCGCGGCCGAGGAGGTCGAGCAAGGAGGGCGGAAAGCAGCGTGCGGCCTGAAGTCAGGGGGAGTTCGGAGGGACGAGAGGGTCGAATGTGGTAGGTCGGGTCGGGCTATTCAGCGCTCGACGCGAAGGGCTCGTGCACACGGGGGGGGGGGGGGGGGGGTGGTTTGAGGTGTACCGGTAGTCGGGCTCTGGAAGCTAGGAGAGTTCCGCGTCGCGTCAGCGTGTGGATCTGCAATGCGGCGTTGCCGACGAGCGAGTCCGTGTTTCTCGTGCTCCCGTTCGTCGTGAACCTATACCGGCCTCCAGCTAAACGCGCCACCCCGGTTTCACCATCGTGCGAGTATCCACACAACCCACGGCTCCGCATCTGTGACGGTGAACGGGTGAAGATATTCCCGTGTATTCGTGAAGCTGGGGGTGGAAATGGGAGGGGGTTTTCGCCTCCATACGCGCGCGGCTTATGGGTAGAACTTTAACATCGAAAGCTCAAATCGTTCGTACACACGAGCACCTCCGCAATCCCCCGTCCGTGTTTCTGCCTCGCGCTCAACACCACCTCGAGCGAGGGGGTCTCGTATATATTAATACCGTGGAACCAAGTCGATCCATGCGCGCTGAATGCGGCGGCGTCATGCGCTCTCGCTGCCAACCCCCGAACGCCCTCCTCGCCCTTCTCGCATCGGCCGCAGTGGTCGCTTCTCCCCCCCCCCCGCCGCAATTTCTCTCTCGCACGCGAAGAATTTTTCTTTTTTTTTCCAACCCCCCGTCCACCCTCTCGGACTCTTCCGCGCAGCCCTGTTCACTCGCACCTGAGAGAATAGAGAAAACCTACCCCACTCGCGGAGGCTTCCGAGAGCGAAAGACCGTCGCGCTGCTTCTTCGCGCGCCGGTGAGGGGGTCGGTAACGAACCTCCCTGCTCTTCTTTCTCTCCCTCTATCCTCCGCTTCTTCCTCCTGTTTGTAGCTTCTTTTCACCCCCTCCGAACGAAGTGCTCGCTCTCTTCCCGCTGTGTCCTCCTCCCTCGTCGAATCGCCTACGGAGACAGAGGGAGACAGGGAATCCTCCGGCTCTCAACCCCCCCCCACCGTCACTTTTGGGGTAGCAGCGTCGATCACCCCCTGCGCTTGGTACCGGAGTCCGTGCACCTCGCAGTGTTGCCTACCGCGCCAGGGAGCACAACACTCGCCGTTCGAACAATTATTATACACACACACATACACACACACACACACAATATCATCTGTAAATTAATTGTTTAAAAAAAGAATAATAATTAAATTTTAATATCCGTACACATTTTTACGCGAGGTGGAAGAGGAGGATTAATGAGTAAAAAAAATTTATTAAAAAAAAAACAAAAAAAACAAAAAAACCATTGCAAGCTCCTGTCACCGGGGCAGCGCGCGATAAGAAGCTTCGATTAATTCGGGCGCGTACGATTCGTCCCTCGTTCGGTGTGAGGAATTTAATTGAAAAATTATTTTAAAAGAAAAGAAAAAAAAAAAAAAAAAAAAAAAGAGGGCAACCGCGACACGCTCGAATAGCTCAAGTCATGTCATCTTCGTTATCGATCAATCGCATTACCGATTGGGAATAACGGAGAGCGATTCGCGTGTCTGTGTGTGTGTGTGTCTTTTACGACGAAACAAACGAAATATATTTCGCAACGGTGGGACAGACGAGGGAGACTCGAGGAATCAGCGAGAGTCTCAAGGTGTGTTCGAGGCGGGCGAGCGGCTGCGAGCAGCGACGCTGATCGAAAAAAATAAAAAAGAGGGAAAGAAGGCGATCCGATCTTTTCGCGGATCTGGCATCGGCGAGGAGCGAAATCGAGGAGAGATGACAGAGAATTTAACCGCATGCCTGCCGAAGAGTCGCGAATTGTAGCACGAGGCTCGCACACTTCTCGTACTTCGCGAGGGAAGGAAGAGGAAGAAACTTCATTTCGTGCTCTCGCTGCACTCGACGAGGAAGATCGAGCGGCGGGAACCTGTGCGGGTCGTCCGATATAAAGTGTCGTGATATCCCGCGTTCCTTTCGTTCTTCCTCCACGGTTTCGTCCCTCCGAATCCGAGGGGAGAGAAAAATTGAGAAAAAACGAAAATTATCAAACGTTCCGCGAAAAAAAATGTTATCGAGACGAAAATAAGGAGACGAGATCTTCGGGGATCATCGGTTGAATTTCGAGCTGTTCGAGATAGCTGTGATATGCAGCACCGTGTGTCACGTATCCAGGCTCATCCCATATCGACCACCGAGAGCCAACCAGCCTCTATCGCGGCTCGCTGTAAATAGGTGTTCGGTTCTGTTAATATCGGGCAGACGTCGAAGGTGCGATCGAGAACGCGCCAGCGGTATCAGCAACAGCCGAGAAGAGAGAAAAAGGCAGCTGATAGAGTCGAGAGAATATCTGCCCCCTCCCTCACCCCCGGTCCCCACCGGGCCGCGATAAAAACTGCAGCGTCGACGAGATCATCGCGTCGATTCGACTCGACACCAACGTAGCCAACACACACGGGACACGCTGATTTTTCTGGCATTCCAATCGGAGCGAAAATGAAAGAGAAGAAAAATTAATTGATTGATAATAAAAAAAAAAAATAAAAAAAATAAAATAAAAATAATTGACACGGAGTTCAGTATACTGATAATAGTTGCTGCACGCATTATCTATTAGGAATATCACACTTGAAAGGTGCCTAAAATCATTCAATAAACTAGTGCCTAATAAATATTGTATCGTGCAATAATAACGCGAGAAAAAAATTTAGATAACGAAGGGAGAAGTTGGGATTTTGAAAGAAAAAAAAAAAAAAAAAAAAATACACGAATGAGGAACTCGTTGCAATTTAATTATTTAAATATTAATATTGAATAATCGATGATACTGATCCGTTAGTGCTCATTAAATCATATATATATAATTATATATATATATATATATGTATAGATATATATATATATATATATATACATCTTTACCGCGAAATAAAAAAAATTAAAAGACCCAGACGGGGAAGCGTTTCAAGCTGCTTCTCTTTGGTGGTTGAAGCCCGGTGATAAAAATTAGGACTCGATCGCGGTTATTAAAAAATCGTCGAGTACGAGAGGGAAGAGGAAACGAATGTACTTCTCGCAGGGGCTCGTGACGACGAGTTACCGTGTCGCGGGGTACAGGACGGAACCAACAGGCCCCAGCGTCACAGAAACTACCACCATACTATCCTTATACAATAATAATTGCCGTCGTCGTCGTCGCCGTGCTCTACTGCCGATTATAATAAATAACAGTGATGTCACAATTAATGCTATGCAATCTGGCAAACACCTCGAACGCGGGAAATGATACGAACAATAACGCGAATACGAACAGCAGCATGGAAGACGACGATTCTTATCCACTGCCTACCATTTATCGGTAAGAAAATTCGTCGACTTTTTTTGGACAATTTGTTTTTTTTTTTCCTTTTTTGTTTATAAATTATTTTTTACATTTATTATTTTTATTTTTTTTATTTTCACATTTATTCCTCGCATCTTGGGTACTCTGCGTTTCCCGTGCGAAACTCGAGAGCTCATCGCGGGTTTGAATTCCACGAGTGGAAAAAGTTTTTTTTTCTTTTAATTTTTATTTTCACATTTTTTTTTTTCCATTTATTTGATCGCAAGACAATATTTAGGTCAAGATTATTCGATGCACCGTAAAGGGGCTGCGGCGGAACTTAACCACTCTCGGCACAAAATTTCAAGTACGTTCTGCCAGCTGGCGCGTCCCGATGCATCGCTCGAGATTTCGCGTTCTCCTACTGGTAAAAAAAAAAAAAAAAAGAAAAAAACTTCAATCCTCCGTCGATGAGTGCGGTTTCGCAAATCTTTGCGCGGCACGATCGAATCTCCCCGACCTTGTTCATTGCGTCCCCTAATCTCGCTCGTGGAGACGATAAAACTCGCCCGGTATCGAAACGGAACCAACGACATTCGTCGAACAGTGTCAAGAGCGGCGAACTTTGTCCGCCTTCATCCAAGGCCAATTTTTCCCCAGGTAATGACTTAAAAAAAAAACAATTGAAAAAAAAAAAAAAAAAATGAAACAGTAATCTTTCGTCAATTTTCGATTACGATCGTTATTTATCGAGCGGCGTGTGGTGAAGTTCAAAGTCTCAGGGCTCGAAGAGCAGAGTGTAAATCGCCGCTCTTGCTGATAAATTGGCAGAAACGGATGGAACGGTGTTTCCGCAAAAATTCGACTGCAGAAAAAAAAATGAAAAACCGTGTGTTATTAGACAAATCTCGCCGCTTCTTGCCCTGTAGAGGATGGAAATGCGGGCGCGAGAGTCGAAGCGAGAAAAATTGTTTCCACTGGCTCGACGCTGCGCAGAGAGGAAACACAGAGGCGCTTAGTGGAGAAGGCGGCTCGACACAGGGATTTCTACTTCTCGCCAATGCGGCAAGCGGCCGAAACAAAAAGCATTGTCTGATAAAGTGTGATGGGAAAGGCGTGTGCAAGCCGGCACCCGCACTCCCGGAGAGTCGGGGATAATACAAACCTCCGGCGGCGCTTAGGATGCATCAACCCTTTCGCGAGTCGCAAAAGCAATATTTCGCCGCATTCCGCTTGCACCGCTCTCGAGGAGTTCCTTTCTTTTATCTTTATCTTTGTCGTTACTGCTGTACGAGAGAAATATTCATGGGATTTTATGCGCGAACATCTCGACGGTATTTTTTTATTGGCAGATTACGACTCGAAAAAAAGCACAGTCGAGACTCCGATGGGACGAAACGTTCTTGGGTGTGAAAAAAAAATTCGGATGTACGGAGAAAAACATGTTATGATTTTCGTTTGGAAGTTAGTTTCGATGAAACGTATTTTGCTATTAGAAATAATTTTCATGAGAATAAATACGTCAACAATCATGAGAGTGAGCCGCGACAACCAATCGTTTAATGATTAATCGTTAGAATTTTTTATTTTAAAATATAAAAGGGTTAGATGTGAAATATAAATTCCGAGGAAAAAAGTAGTTTCGTTGAAACACACATGGTATAAAAAAATGTTGATGAAAATAACTGTATCAATGTAGAATTTTTAATGCTAAAATGTTGAAGGTTCACATACGAATTATTAATTCTAAATTAAACATGGGGATGTACAGAATCGAAATTCATTGATCTTTGTATCGAACATGGTGTCGATGAACCCTGTTTGATGTTTAAAAAAATAATATTCATGAGATGTAACGGCAGTTAGAAAGTTAATCGTTAGAACATTAAACGAATGATGGAGTAAAAAAAAAAATTATAAAAAAAAAATATCGTCGCAACATTCACAGGTGTCGTGCACCCATAGCGAGTCTGGATTGCATGGAAGAGTTCAATGGAGGCGGAGGTGGAGCCGGAGATTCTGGAGTTCACTGTAGCACAACCGGTGCAACTAAGGAGCAATTGTTGACGAGCTGCATCGCCGCTCAGGCTCATCGTTCACAGCATCCTTCGCCAGGTATTCGCTACCGCAACTTGGGCAAAAGCGGTCTACGTGTTTCCAATGTTGGATTAGGTACGCTGAATGTCAAACAATCCCAGACTCTTTTATTATTATTATCATTATTATTATTTTTAATTATCGTTTCTTCACACGATACCGATAATTTAATCTGTATCATTGACACCCAAGTTACAAACTCATCGCTTCTGCATCACATCGTTTTATCGCTGAAAAAAAATAATTGCATTAATTATTCCGAGAATGGACGATTTCACTTGGCACTTGAAATTTAATCGACGACATATTAAAAAGCTTTGCGTTATCTTTTCACTGCGTATTTTTTCACATTCTCAATATACATCATCGTCCAGCAATAAAATAATCAATGTTTCGTTCAGCACCGAACGAACGACACAAATTATTGTGCACGCAAGCGGTGCGTACGATGAAGTAGTGCAAAGAATCTAAAAAAAAAAAAAAAAAAAAAAAAAACAACAGCCTTACATCCTATCCTCATACACGCAGATATGTGTAATAATCACGTCATGCTAATCTCTATTCGGTCACGCGAGGTACCTTGTCCTTATTCGCTATACGCGATCGTGCCACGCGATGGTAAACCAGGTATGTGGAGCAAAAAAAAAAAAAAATGAAAAAAACATTGCATTTAAAATTGATTCCTCGAGGCCCGGAGAAACGGAGTACAGAATAGCAATGTCGAGCTTTCGTAGTCATATTAGAAAGTGCGTGTGTGTGTGTCTCTCTCTATCTGTTATGCGATATGTTGTCACACGAGAAACGATGTATTTGTTACATGTCGCTTTCGTACACACATACATTGCGCTTACAGCATACATACAGCGTGTGTTTTTGTCCGAGAGAAAGATCCCTCGATTATCGTCTCCGATAATAATCATCTGCTTTCCAAATCTCATTGACAAATTTCGGATTAAAACACACGAACTCGGATCATCATTCGCCACCAATGATAACGCTTTCTCTTCGATCGCGGATATATTCGTGCCGAAGTCATCGGACATGAGAAAACAATTTTTTTTTTTTTTTTTTGCTATCCGACACGCGAGACCGGACTAGACGGCCGCCCGACTCGGACCGTTTCTACTTGCGACCGTGCACCCCTATCTAGGCCATCCACGGCTTGCACTACTCGCCAATGTCGGGGGTTGCTCGCTCGGTGAAATCCTCCATACTGAAACGGGAACACGGACACGCGCGCTTCGTTTCACCGATGCTTACCGTCTGCATTACTTTGGGGCGATAAACTATCCCTTCGTTGATACGCGATATGAAAAAGCGGAATAAAAATAGACGAGGCGAAAAAGCGACGGTCGCGTGCAGAAACGAGGGCGAGGACAGGCCGACGACGAAGAGGGATGAAATCCTACATGTAAGTTATAGAGTCATCGCGTTCGTTCGAGTGGCTTGAGGTAGCGTCGAGAATTGTTTCCGGGTAACAGTACGGCGGACGGGGTGTTAATTCGATGCGCGAGAATACAAAAGATTTTTCGCTCCCGCGGGTATGTCGAAGGAACGACGAAACGCAACGGACGATGAGGATCTCGCGGACTGATCGTCATTTTATTTCATGAAGCATGGATTTTTATCCACTAACGCCTCCATGCTCGTCACTAAATTTCCCGACTTTTCAGAGCAAAGAATTAATTTTCTCTGATCTACAGATCAGGGTAGGAAAGAGCAATTAGGAATAAAGTGAAATTTAGTATACAATGATTTTTAATGTATTGAACTCAGTCAAGAACAGTGACAGCTCAGAAAGAGATTAAAGAAATTATAATTCCGAGGAACAATTTTTCATACATTTATTTGCATATTTATTGGTGACTTCCGGTGCAACCGAAGTGGTGAATGGCTTCGAGCTTCGGTCTCGTGTGACGACTTCCTCACCTCGAACGAATAAAACGACGGCAATACAACAAACAATAACATTGAGCCCGGTGATAAGGCTTCGCGGATCATTCGCTTTGTAGTCATCGAGGAAGAAAATCGAATTACAGACCGGACATATTAAATTCACAGTTCATCCCGTTACACGAGACGACACTTGGCGCTAACGGGTTTAGAAACTATAATCCAATTTCTTGTTTGCCGAGGAGCGTCGCAGATGGACGTTTCGTTACTTTGTCGTATTTCAACATTAATACAAGTCGTCAAATATTCACTCTGACAAAGTGACCGGACGACGTTTTTATTAACCTGTAGTAAAAATTATGAAAAAATATTGTTCATCTCTGAAAACGTCGGAAAAGCGCAAAATGACCGGACAACGTATTTACGAAAAAAAAAAAAATATCAAATATTGCCAATTTTTTTTTGTTTAAGTCCGGAATAAATTCGCAAATTCGTGATGGAAATTCCTCGCGTTGGGTCGTATTTCAGCCGGGGTTTATATATCGCCATAGATTCATGGATCGTTCAACGAGTGAATAACGTTCTTTGAAGCCCTCCCGGCCGTACGCATGTATCTATGTTGTGGAATATAACGCACAGGTACTTGGACCACGTTTGGCGGTGTTGGCGGTTGCATAAGCGAGGAGACCGCGGAAGCTGTGGTAGCTCTCGCATACGACAGCGGCATCAATGTGTTCGATTTGAGCGAGGCGCACAGTGGTCATCGGGCCGAAACCCAGCTGGGCAGGATTCTCCTTCGGCGAGCATGGAATCGCTCCAGTTACGTCGTTACCACCAAAATATATTGGAACACAAAGTAAGTCTTTGCTCCATAATGTTTCCATTATTATCATTATTATTATTATTATTATTTATTTATTTATTTTTAATATGCTTTTTAAACGATTCCAAATTCGTCGGATCATTAATCACAATAATGCGATTAATTGAATTAATTATAAAATGGAATAAAAATCGAATGAATTAACAGGACGGAAGGAAGAGGACTCTCGCGCAAACATATTATCGAGTCTGTTCAAGGGTCACTGGCGAGACTGCAACTATCGTACATAGACATCGTCATGATTCACAAAGTCGATCCAATGTGCCCGATGGAAGGTAAGTGCAGATGAGCGCTGGTGAATAGACGAGGAAATGTGTACACGTTCATATTCCGTTCGGAGAGCGAGACAATGCTTGTCAACCACGGCTTTCAATATTCCACCGACTGTTGCACAAAACATACGGGAGTTCGTGAAAGCACTCGACCGACACCTACACGCGTGCACACACGTGTCGGTATAGTTGGCACGATCGAGTTTCAAAACTACTTCGGGAACAAGCTTCAATCTAGTTGTACTACGAGCAATTCACTCGAAACGTACACGCGTATAATAACCGGTGAAACAAACACGTCTACGCTGTCCAGCGTGTATGACGTACACGTCTCAAATTGCATTCTCACGTCAAGCGGAACCGGACCATGCATTTCCTTATATTTTAATTGTTTTTTTTTTTTTAAATGGATTTTTATTCATCTGCATTTTTAAATATTGATATCATCGCTTCGGGGCTTCGATGCGCGAATCGCGCGATAAATTTGGTAACGCTCGAGACCAGAGATTATTAATTACCGTTCGCTGGTTTGGCGGAATAAACGGTCCGATTTTATTTTGCCGAAACAAACCGATTTACATCGAGTCTGTATGATTTATGGTTTTTTTTTTATTAAAAAAATTTGTATAAAAATGACGCGACTCTGAAGCTCCGATAAGGGAAGTGACCGATAATTTAGTGACGCGCTGCACGAGAAACGATGTCATTTGATTTGACATCATTTTTTTTTTTTTTTTCGAATTTCAAACTGTGACGGAAACTTACGAAGACGACTCTTGTATTTTTTTTCTTGTCCATCGAATAAAAATACTTAGACCCGATTGTATTTTGCAGAAATAGTTCGAGCTATGAATTACCTAATAAGCAAAGGCTGGGTGATGTACTGGGGTACATCCCGATGGACTCCGGTCGAAATAATGGAGGCTTACACGAACTGTCGACAATTCAATTGCGTCACACCGATCGTCGAGCAGGCCGAGTATCATCTTTTCTACAGAGACAAGCCCGAACTCTACATGCCGGAGTTGTACAATAAAATTGGTAATAAATCGATTGGATCCCATTGATTTTTTTTCGACCTCATACGAGGGGAATTATTTTAAAAAATAAAAAAATAAAATAAAAATTAAAAAAAATGTAATTTCAGGCGTGGGACTTATGGCGTGGTCGACGGTCACGATCGGAATGGTTTCACCGAAACCCGACGACTGCGGTGTCTCTCTGTTATCGCGCTCTTCTTACAAGGTACGAATCGATCGCTCGATCGAAGATCGACAGGATAAAGTTAATATTTTTTATTCGATCGTTGCAGAACAAGTATTCCTCGTTCAGTTGGACCGAGGACGAGACTCAATCACTGTACAAAGAGGTGCGTCAAAAGTTTTACTAAATGTCTCGCTGTATAATGAACGTGCAATGAAAAAAAAAAAAAATCGCTCGCGGACAGCCAAAGAGAGAAGAGAAAAAAATTTATTAAAATTATCCGAATTTCATATTACAAAAACGATTGATTGAATTAATTTTTTCTTTGGCTTTCCGCAAGTGAACTTTACTTGAGTATTAATTATTGTTCCTTCAGTGTTGCGAAGCGTCTTATAAAGTTATGCACGACCTTTAGATGGCAGCAACAAATGAAAGAACGAATTACTTTCGTTGAAATGAGAAGAAAAAAAAATTGAGTGACTGATAAAAGTAGTCTTTGATTTACAGAGTATCCGCGGCTCTCTGACTCAGGAGTACGGATGGAAGGACAAACCGGTGGAGGAAGAGACGAGAAAGTACTCGGACAAGTTGAGGGACGTCTGCGCCCTCGCCGAGAGACTCGGTTGCTCCTTCGGGCAACTCGCTATAGCGTGGTCCCTCAAGAATGAAAGTGTCCAGTGCCTTCTTCTCGGAGCGTCCAATATAGATCAACTCTACGAGAGTTTGCAGAGTTTACAGGTGAGCCGGGGAAGAAAAAAAAGAAAAATCGACGTGCAATCGACTTGGCGCGGAAAATTCCTTACCCGATGACGAGTCCGGAAACAAAAATGCATCTGTTAGAAATGAACATTGAACTCTCATTCGAAAACCAAAACTCATGTCGTACCGGAAGTACCTTGGTACCACTTTATAAACGCGTTTTTTTTGTATCGAAAGTAAGTCATTTCCGGGTTGAAATTTTTTGTTCACCGGAAGTCCGTCACTCTCGGTAGTGAAATTGGATTGCTCAAACCGGAAGTGGCGCTTGTGCGCGACGCGATATTGCCAGATAATAAATCTGACGGAAATTAATTTTCTTCTCAGCTCATCCCGAAGCTCAATACTAACATGATGAACGAGATCGAGAGAATACTAGACAACAAACCGTCCCGACCACCAATGGTATCGACTCTGGCGCTCAGATGACAATCGATGTGCCCCCATGGAAGCAATGGGGGCTCCCTCGAGGAGGGCGCGGCTAGTCCAAAGAGCGAGGGTGGCAACAGCCATGATCAGGAGCAGACCAATAAAGACGTGACCAATAAACTCCCGTTCTGCGAGATACAGTGAAACGATACATCGTCGTAAAACGGGAAAAAAAAAAAGTGGTAAGGAATATACAATATCCGATTACGACAACGAGAATGAGACGTTTTCACCGTGAAGAAGAAAAAGAGAAAGAAGAAATAGGGAAACGAAAAAAAAAAAAAAAAAAAATAAGAAACTCGTCTCGGGAAAATAAAAAAATGGATGATGCTGGAAAACGATTGAAATCGTCAATCGAGAGAGGGGGTTCGAGAGAGAGATAATTTTAATAGCAGCACAGCCCCACTAAACGCGCTCCATTGTCTCTCAAAATCTCTCAGTCACTCGGTCGGTAATGCGGTGAAAAAAAACAATCCGACGAAAATAACGATAAATCCGACGTGCGCTTTAAATAACGAGTCGACGACAATACTTGAGAGAGAAAAACGCGCGGCTGACGACAACAATACAAGCGAACAAGTCCAAAATCGAATTTTTCTCATAATCGGACACAGCAAAAACTTTGGCCGGATGAATTTTTTTTCTTCTTGTACCTAATATATTGTATCGGTAACGCGTGAGGACAAAAAATAATAATTTCGTCGTTGGTAGATCGCTATAAACTACGATTATACAAACAAACTAAAAAGACAGAAATGACGATACTCTTACACGACGCAATACTTTTAGCGTTTCTTCTAGATCGCCAAGGGCTGTTAAAAAAAAAATACGCCGAGCGCGTTAAAAAAAAAAAAAAAACAATTAGCTGCTAATCGATTCGCCATAGAACGCGTGAAAATGCGTTAATAATTATATTAATATAATTCACAATTATTGAGGCACGGGACGGATTGTAATAAAGTGTATATCGGAAATATTAATATTATCGATATATATATATATATATATATATATACGAAAGTATGTATATGGGATAAAAGGGACGACGTGATTCTGAGCGCGTGTGTCCCCGAAGCTCATCGAACTCACCCCCGTCTCTCATTACGCACTAAATTTATACTGGTACATTACGATTCGAATACTTCGTAATACACATGTACTGATATACAGTTAATGTTCGCGACGTGAGAGACGAGACACACAAAAAAAAAAAAAAACCACGTGCGCGTTTACATTTTTGATAATTCGTTGGATAATTAAAAAAACATTCTCGAATCTCAATTAAATCTTGCAAACTCCTTGATAACGAAAAAAAAATAGTTTGTAAACAAGAAAGAAAAAACAAAAAATATCGTACGAATAATGTAACGGAAGGAGTCTAATTTTATTGTGAGCGTTCTCACCGAAAAAAAAAAGGAAGAAACAACAGGAGGATTATTCCGATGGAATATAAGTTGGGAGATCGGGAGAGCGGCCTTTCGTCGAGAACGAACGAGGCATTTTCATCCCTCCAACGTAATTTATAATCATGCATTGCTCACGAATTACCCTCCCCCTTACACACTCAAACACGAGGAGAGAGGGAAGAAATATCGAGCGGGACGAACGTGAGAGTTTCAGGTCACAGGGACACGCAATCACATGAAGTAGGCTAAAGAAATTAAACCGCGAATTCAAAGTTACAATTAATTAAAGAAACGAAAAAAAAAAGAATTTAATCTCATTATAGAGGAAGGAGAAAAAAAAATGAGAGAACAATTTTTTGTCCGCTTAGTGAGAAGAGAAATCTCGATGGATTCGCGCACAGCGTACAAATTGTGTCGTACGTTTTGAAGGAAAAAAGAAAAGAAATTTGAAAAAAAAAAATCCGTTCTCCCGAATATAATGAATTATCTAGTCGATTCACGCAACAAATTATGTATACATATGTGATTACATATGTGAGAATGATGATGACGATGACGAGAGGAAAAATTGTGTCGCCGTTGATAACGCGACGCGCTTTATTCTTCTTCACAATCTTAGATAATTTATTGAACAAGCTATTACGTTAGGACCGTTGTGCGATTTTTCTTGCTTGAAACTAATGAAGAGGGAATTAATGACAATTCGTTAAGAGAATTTAATTAATGAAATTACAGAGATGAGCAGCAATAAGATCGAACGAACGGAAGGTTGAGCAAATGAAGAAATTAAACCCTATCGAAACGGAAAACTAATATATTTTTTATCGCCAAGTATCTAAAAAAAAAAAACAAAAAAAAAACGAAGAAGAAAGAAGTAGCAATTAGGTTTACCGGTCCACACGAGAAGAGATTAATTAAAACAGTGACGATAAATACTACTGTGTAGGATATTATTGCCGAAACGAAGATAACGACACGTGACTGTCGAGAGTTCGCGAGTTTAGACTGCCTCGCTCACGCGAATTCCGACGACTTTTATTAATCGATTATTAATGACGAAAATAATGAAGAAAGAAATGGCGTTCAAGCTTAGATCACCGCGAGCACTTTATCCGGTTTTCCATGGAAGCGCGATAAATTAACAATTATAAATTACGAAATAATACCGATGAAAAAAAAAATAAAATAAATAAATAATTAAGAAAAACAAAAAAAAAGAAAGAAGCGAAGAAACAAGCAAGCCCATTGAAGAACCGGTTTATTATATCCTACAATCTTTTGCAAGCTTTGTCAGCCTCCTTAGATTTGTATACGCGCAAGCGCACTAAGAAGAAAAGCTCGATATACATATAAATACACATTAATATGTAATCTCATTGGTTTCTTCGAACACGAAAACAAGGAGAGTACCTTAAATTAAACTCGCGATAGAAAAACATATCGTTAGCTTACGGTTATTTGCTGTTCTTATTTTTTTTATTTCTCACCAAGCACTCATCGTTGCTCGTTTCCGGTCGAGTACAGTCGACAACTTTCTGTTTTCTCGTCCTATCCGATTTATTATTAAAATTCCTTCTATCTCCTTTTCGATCATTGCTGAGACAAAAAGAATATCGTAGAATCAATCGATTTACTCTAGCTAGTGGGAAAATTAAAAAAAAAAAAAAAAAAAAAAAAAAAAACGGACAAACAAATTGCATATATTATGTTTCGTATTTGAGACGAGAGGCGAGAAGGGGGATGATGCCTCGGAATATCATAGCCCGTGTGATAGGGACATAGCTTTCGAGAGTACGACGGACAGATATTTCGCTTTGTATTATAGAGGATTAGCGCGTATTACACGGGCACTGGAGCATCCTGCCTTGACGTGCCGATATCACCTTCAGATTCCCACCTACGCAGTTTGCCAACGTGAAAACATCTGATACGCATAACACACACACATACACACACACGCACACACAAACACAAACACACACACACATATACAAAAAAAATCGAGGTGAAGAGATTGTTAATAAGTTGCCGATCGAGAGGAGCGCAAATAAAATAAGATGGATCGATCGAACCGAGGCTTTCCGAGACAAGGAAGTCATCGATGAAGAAATAATCGACAATTAAAGGAAGAGCTGTTGCGCTAATGAAAAAAATTTTTAAAGAAAAACGTCCTCGAATATGTCGACGAGTCGACGACGTTGAAATAACGTCCACCAGCGCCGGAAGGGAAAAAAGATACGAACAATTGTTTTTATCATGTTACGTCGACGTGAAAAGTTGTTCAATAAAAATTTAGACCGCGGCGGAATATTGATATTATAACTCTAAAAGTCTGCATCTTTCTTTTCATCGTCGTGTATCTTCAATCTCCTTTCCTCACCTCTCTCTCAGGTCCGTCTGTACAAAAGTTCATTGGGTTTTTTTTTGTTTTTTTTTTATAATCGTCACTGTCTGACGGTGGTGTCAATATAATTAGATTATTTAATTTGCGTATCTATAATTAACATAGTTGATTCGTGTACCTTAGAGCGAGCAGTCCAATTGCGAAATTGCTCTCGGTAATTAGAAGACGATATACAAAATGGACGACGTAATTTAATTCAAGTGAGTTTGTACTGTTCGAACACACAATTATAGTAACTCGGAATCGGCCGTGTCGGGGCATCACACCCGAGATAAATAATAAATCCATATCAGCTTAGCCGATTTCCCCTTGACCTCGTTTCACCGAATACCACCATTGTAAATTGTAATATTAATGAGAATTCTCGTGGCGATTGTGTAGTGTTGAATAATCCATACTTAACAATCGTATTTTCCTTTGAATGTTTAAAATTTCAATTGAATCGCGGAGAAAACATTGCTTCCCCGTTCGTGGGGCGCGCACATCAATGACTAATCCGTGTCCGTGAATCCTGCAAGCTGCGCTCAGACTCTCTTCGGTCTCTTGGAATTCTAACTTCATTGTTTTTTTTTTTTTTTTTTTTCCTTCTGCACAGTCTTATCAGTGAGGTAGCGCGAGGTACAAATTGGAAGTGTTTGTGGTGCGTCAATGCGAGCACCAACGAATCTAGTCGCACCGTCCAAGTTGAAAAACATGAACAAACAAATAAACTATGAGCATTTCACAATTTGTCGCACAATTTGTAATCTCTCGAAACACTTGAACTTCATCCACTCGAATCGGCCGTAGTTTCACCTATCTTCGGGCTCCTTATCGTCGCTCGTGTATCGTCGATAACCGATTCGCAGTGCACTCTTGTTTCTTCGTCGCTTTCTCACGTGTCGCACATCGGCAGGTTGACTTCGTAGAAGACGTTCGATTCCATCAGAATGGCGAACGTCAGGAAGAGCGCGTACATCATCAGACAAGCTACTCCGACTTGTTTGTTGAGCTTGAACTTGTAGTAAGCGGTAACGGCGAAGAAGCCGATGACGCAAATGACGATCGACATTACGCTGTATTTAATAGCGCCCGATTCGATCTCCACGTTCTTCCCGGTCATAATGATCCTTATTACCCACGGAAGACCGAGACACAGCAAAACGTCGAGGGTGTTCGCTCCGAGTGTGTTGCTCATGGCCATGTCTCCGTTGCCTGAAACGAAACGTGACGATTAAACGATTGAAAGAAGCCGCATATAGAAACAGTGAAAAAAAAAAAAAAAACAATTTCGAGGATGGCGATAAATTCGTTACCGACGTTAAATCGACAGATAAACCGTTCAACGTCTCTCCAGATTTATCACATTTCCTGTTTTTAATTCGATACAAAACGGTGAGTCCCCGCGCGGCGTGACCGTAAAAATTCGACTCGGAGATTCGGCGCGGAGGGGAAAACGGAACGGGGCGAGGCAAAATGGACCGCGGTTAATTTTTCGATGGACGATAAAAATTGTCGCGAAGAAATTTCTTCGCGTTCCGGTGTTTCGTCTCGCCCCCACGACTCGTATCCGTGATCCAGATGCGAAGCTCGTTCGTGTCTTATCGCGCTATTAATCTTCGCGTAATTGCAACGTCGCGACGAGACGATCGGAGTTGTACGATCGTTTGGTATGTATTTAAAAGAAAAAATAATAATTTTATTGGCCGTTGGATTTTCACGCTAATAAAGGGTTTGAGGAAAAAATTTGAGCTCTCACCTTTCCTCGACAATATTACGATGGACACGAGCTCGGGCATGTTTCCGCCCGCTGATAGAAACGTGATGCCCATTATCGAGTCGGCGAATCCAATCGTGTCGCCGACGACGGTCATCATCCAAGAAACGAGGTACGATGAAATGGCGATCCATATAACGCACATGAGGAAAGTCACTGGATAAAAGTTTCTCACTTTCTTGTAACGTATGTCCGGTATAGTGACGAAGAGGAGAATCTTCACCGGCCAGGTGAACAGAAACCAAATCTTCTCCCAGATTCCACCGGATGGCCAGTCGGTTATCGGCAAATCTGTCGAAGGATGCGATTAATTTCGTTTCAATTATCTCGAAAGTTCCTTCGCTCGCGAACCAGAAGATACCCGCGTGTGAAGCGATTGACTTGAATTTGCGCGATGCGAAAAGTCGCACCTGTGACTCGATGGAATTTACTCTCGTGCGGATATCTTCAGGATCGTCTGCGTTTGCTCAGCTCGAACGAACCTGGCTCAACGTACTCCTCCAGTTCTTCTCTCTCGCTCGGATGACGATCGCCATTCTCGATGATCTTCAGATTCATGACTTTCTTCAAGCTGTTTCTGTACTCCGCGACGAGCTCGCTGTGGACGAATGGCTTGTACGAACCAACCGGCATTCTATCGTGCTCCGGATTACTCTCATCTACAAGGAAAATTCGCCGTTTAGTGAAATATCGAAAGACCGTCGCATCCTTGAGAATAAATAAATAGATACATGAGTAAATAAGGTGACGCCAAAACTCGCCTGTTTTTTGCGAGAGTCCGGCACTTTTGGTAAACCGTGTTTTTATCCTGCTGACGCACCGAAGAAAAGCGTCGTTCAGGAAGAGAAAAGTAAAGTAGGCGGTGAAGAGCATAATGAGTATCATCGCCTCGTACCAGCTGATGCTATCGTCCCACATTACCAATACAAGGACGCTTACCGATATAATATAAATTATACAGTCTCGAGATAGCACCCACCACTCCAACTGTATACCCTATATGCACATTCGTTATAAAAATTAAAAAAAACACGATATAATGACAATGATCAAGAATCGTATATGATCGACGAGATCATTGTACGATTCTTTTATAGTCCGCTATAAAACACGGCAAGGTCGAACAGTCGCAGTGACGATAAACGATCCATCTGTCCATCCGATAAGAAGAAATATTCCCATTTCGTTTTCAGCTGCCCGATAATCGGTACCGTATTGCTCGTCTATCCCCAGATAATACTATTAAAATGAAGCGCCAGACGAACAATTGAAGTTTTCATTTTCCTCTCATGAGGACATTGCACCTGTGCATCACCGCCGGACGTGAGTTTCACGGAAATTTTTCAACGCATCTCGATGGGATAAAAATCTGCAAAGAAAAAATCAATAATTTATTATTTCCGAGAAAACAATTTTTTTCAGAATCTCCCATACGCTTCAATTATTTTGCATTAAAATTTTTATCCCATCGAGAAATCTTCGAAATTTTCTTCGAAACGACCTTTGAACCGCGGATCAATTTTTTTTTTCATCGTTGTGATTGTTATTTTGATTGTGATTGCTTAGTTAATTAATTTCACGTGTATTTCAGAATTCACGTATATTTTAGTTCATCTCACGTGTGTTTTAGAATTCATATTGGTGCAACATATCGCGGTCACTGAAATAGAACAGATTCCTACTTAGATAGCTAATCTCAAGAGCAATAGTTTTCATCGAACGTGCAGTATAGTACGACGGAGGCGTCGGTTAGCCGGTATCGAATCAAAGAAATTGAGACCCGCGAGCCGAATTCGACGGATGGACAGTGTGATTTAGCGAAGATATAAATTGTACCTCTGCGGCGGAGAGAGCGCCGAAAGCCGGCGTTGCGAATGTATTGAAGACAGCACCGCCGACGATCATTCCGACACCGAGGTCGGACTCGGTGAGAAACGTCCCGACGACGTTGACGAACAGTTCGGGAAAGCAGCTCGCGGTCGCGAGAAATGTCGCACCGGCGACGTTCGGACTGATCTTCAAATCGGTGCAAATGAGATCGAGAGCGGGAAGAAGATAATCGTTGCACACGTAAGCCGTAAGAAGAAAACAATAGAAACCGAAGAAAGCGTGAAGAACAACGGCTCCGTGTTTCCTCTCGTCTTCCGTGAATAAATCCGTTGGAAAGTCGTCGATCGAATGTTCCGAACAATTCGTCACGGCCAACGCAATCGCATCATCTCGGGGAGGATCGAAACTGGTCTCGTCGATTTCCGGCGGGAAGCCGGATGTGATCTTCGATGGATGAACGAGCTCGATCGACGCTGAAGTAGGAACGATAGTCGACGATGTATCTGTCACAATTTTAATTCGTTTAACTCGAAGCCCCTAACATCCGTGAAATCGATGTAACGTTCTTCAAAAATTTATGTAGTTTTTGTTTTTATTGTTTTGATCGACTTACCGTCGATGACTCTCATGGCTTCAACTTCGAGACACGACAATGCTAAAACACCGACGGCGAACCGACCGAGGAATTTGACGAGCATACTTGCGCGATTATATTTTAAGGTCATTCTTGGAAGTTGTTGTGAAATCGAAAAAAAAAACAATGCAAGCGCTTTGAGGGGGAAAAAGAATAGAATTTAAAAAAAACGTGGGCTTCAACGCGGGGGACAAAAAAAAGCACTTGTTCTCCCTAAAGAATGCGCGTCGAACTGTCTTCGGTGACATCAGCCCTAGCATATCATCAAATGAACTGATTAGATGCTCCCTCCTACGGCGACGCGTTTTTGTATGTAGCGGGTTTATCTCCGTGGCCGACGAGTACTGCAGAAACCGAGATAATACCCACTCACGGCACAGGGAGGAGGACTTGTACAATGAGGAAAAAAATAATCGTCATATAAACAAATAAATTTGAATGACAAAAAAGAAGGAAGAAATTTCAATGTCTTGTCGAACAACTATTTATGTTCGTTTATTTCCATAATAATCGGGAAGACTTATTGCCGTTCGTAAGTCGAGGGGGCTCCTCGTTACACTATCGCTCCGCGTGACGAGTTCTTCAAGGCAGGTAGTAGTACTGCAACATAAAAATAGATAACAGTGTAAATATATTTTTATTTTTTTTTTCCAAGTTGAAATTCCGTCACTTATCTCTGACGTTTGTTCTTTTGTAACTCACCGCCGGGCCGTTGCTCTGGACACATTTGTTCGCTTGAAAAGCCAAGTCGCACATATCCACACCAGCTGCAAATCCACGACACGATACCAATAATTAACGAACGATAGATTCAGTTGTATACATCACGAAACTATTATTTAATTGACAACTCACTGACAAATTGGCATTTATCGAGTATCGGTTTAACGAGATTCCTATACGGTTCGGGTACCAACGACAGTATGGCATCAACGTTGAACCGACCATTCTCGTCCATCTTCAATTCATTTACAATTATCAATCGACACGCTTGACAAAGCCATAAGTGCACTGAAATATTCCACTTTTTCTTGTCCGTTCACCTTTCAATTAATGAATTTACCGATTACTTACCAATGCCGCTGTGACCATCACACATCTTATGTAACACTGCAATAAATTATGTTACCATAAGTAAATTATTTTCAGTGGTATGGCTCGGATCAGCTACTCTCTTACCTTTAGTTTCATGTCTTCGGCGAATATTCCGAGCCTTGCGTCCGATATCGCGCCTGAAACATAAACACAAAAATATATTAGTATCGGTGGAGTTTAAAAAACAGTTGCTATAATCCACTAAGCTCCAGAAGAAACTCACCCTCGCTAACGTTTGTTTCATTTTTGCATTGTGTGTGCAGCAAATTCGCTAATTTTTGTACGTCTTCGGACATAGCCTGCGCAAAAATTTTTAATTCTCTTTATTGACTAACTCTCGGTGATGAATTCGACGACGTGGCGGTGGCGAAGAATATGGATTACTCACGGAAATTTGGCCAATCCCTACGACTAACAAACCAAGCACCAGATACAACATCGCGATACCACTCACGATAGAATAAGTCGCAGATGATGCGAGGAATTCGCTCACTAAACGAACTTCGTTAGACAAAATGAACTACGCCTAATGTCCTTATCCTCGTTATATAGACCGGTCGGTAGCAATGGAAAAAATTACTGGTTATCGCTATTAAATTACGTTAAGAGATAATTAGACGGTGGACAATCAATAAGCGTGGAACGAGCGATCTTGCCACGATGACTTTCGCCTCTTAGGCAACGTAAATTCTAAGAAATCACACGATGATTGAAGCCTCGTCCCGTGACGAATGATGTCACATGTGTCTCCAACGTGCAATTTTCCCAATAACACCAAAACACTGATGATTATTCCATAACTCTAAAACAAACAAACGGACTAACAAAAATTATTGACACGACAACAATTTTATTCAATCGTTCATTATTTTATTGCGTATACGAAGTAGTGACAAAAATCGTCACTTCGTCGAACCAACATTTTGTACGCCGTGGTAAAATAAAACGAAAAGAGGAACGCCTTTTGTGCTAACAAACGCACGTTTTTAGGATTACTTCAATGAATAATCCCGAGTGGCCTCTGGAGTGGAATGTTTTCATCGGGATGCCTCTAAATTATAGGAATCCTAATATTCATTCAATCAATGATTCTCTAATTCGAAAAAAAACGGGAAGAAAAGAAAACAAGATTTGCCAACAGTATGATTAAGGAAGTTGTATCTTCTACAATCTCAGCCAGAACCGAAACTCGGAGAGTATTCTTCGGAGAATCCTCTCAACAGGACACGAATGTGAAAAAAATCTACTATTCGAAAGTTCCTCACAAAACAAATTTTACATATATTGATCATTTCACAAACTTAAGAGTATATTAGTAAACACAAAATTGTTCTACAATAAAAACCTGCAGCGTATCTTTTTTTTTTTACGAAAGTAGACGAGCTAATTTATCCGAATACGTATACATTTTTTCGATTGTGCGTCATCGTAGGGAAAGCTGTGAGAAAAAATTATGACATTTGAGTTCGAAGTACTTGAAATAGTGTAAAACGACGGGTAATGCGATTGCGAGCAGGTGTCCAGATGTATGTGTGTGTATGTGACAGAGTTGCGTCGTTATTAACGACTATACCTTAGAAACGCCCCAAGATTGTCAGTTAAAATTTATACACTAGTTACGTGATTACACCTCTCTTCTCGATGCAATTTTCATGAAGGCTGAGGCCTATTTCGAGATTTCACACGATTTTGACATTTTTGAAAAATTATCGTGGTAGCTACAACTTGCTCACATTTTCATCTGTCGTCCTAAAACTGCATACAAATATAATACTATGATCGAAGACCTTTGGCATTGAATTTGGCGAAAATCTATCTAAGTTTTTAGATTATATGGCATTTTGTGTTTATCCAAAAATGATTACAAACGATCTGATTCGAGTAAACATGGAGTTATTGAGCTGATCTTTGAAACGAGAATGGATTAACACTGAACAACGTTTAGTATTATATTGGACGAAAATTGATCTAATCATTTCGATAATATGATTTTGGAGTTGCTTAATCATTCGGGAACACTGTTTTTTTTGTCAGACATCAGATTATGCATCAAGTGCCGCGCCAGACATTTAGTTCATATTACCAAAAAAGTTGCGAAATAATTTTGCCTGCAGATTCGTACAATTTTGAGTGCGCAGAATACATTCTCAGAGTAAACCGTGTGCAACATTTTTTCTAATTTTCGAAAAACTCGTTAATCGAAAAATGTGTAAGTTATATTTACGAATGATATTGATCAATTATCCAAGAACATCTTAGGTAGGTAGCACAGTCTTTTTGCGAAAAATCTACGAAAGTCGTGTCTTTTTAATAGTTCATCCAAAATAAAAAATATAAAAAGTCCAAAAAATTTTTAAAAAAATGGAAAGTGAATACATATTCGGATAAATTAATGGACAAATTTTGGAGAGAAAAAACTCAGGCCGCCGATTATTTTGTAGAACAATTGTTTTTTCTCCAATTTATTTATAGCTTTTTAGAAATACTAACACGCAAAATGAATGTTCTTAGCATATTCTGTATGGTTAATTTTTTTTGGATTGTTGTCCCATTGACAATTATTCGAAATACTTTCTGAATCTCACTTTTGACTAGGAAGGTAATGATACACGCTCCTCAAACGGAAGAATGGTACCTTCTTCGTCATTTAAACGTAGAAAGATATAAATTCAAATTAAATTGGAAGTAATGTCCAACGTGTGATCAAAGTGCACGGTGGAATTGTTCTATTTTAATCAAATAATTCATCGTCTGCTGTAAACGGCGTCCAACAGTAACCCGGAGAATACGACGAAAGTACCCAACCACTGTCGCGGCAGAAGTGTATTACCGAACATGAGCACTGAGCCAAGAACGGTGAAGAACTTTCTCGTTGTAGTTATAATCGAGCACGGCAAAGGCCCGAACTCGGCTACAGTCAAAAATATGAAATATTGGCCGAGCGCGCCGGCCATGGAAAATGAAACGATGTGCCACAACGAACTCGGATGTCTTTGGAGGAAACCAACGAATTCGAATAACTCGCCGGTAACGACGATCACCGCACCGCTAAATATCATGGACCAAAAATTCATGTTGAGCATCATGTGGCCGGACTTAGATTTGTGCTCGGCGCGCATTCTCTCCTGTACAGCGCTGGTCAATCCGTCCATCGTCAGAGATAGAAGTATGAGAAATTCACCAAAACCCATTTGGCTGTCCTGTGAAGATTTGACCGAGGACTTGCCATCCTTGTACATGAACACAATGACTCCAATGACGACGAGCAAAACAAAAAAGTATTTCTTCATAGGATATACCTGAAAAGATACAAGAAAACTGTCAAACAATTCCAGTGCGCTATACTCTTAGTATTGAATGACTGTGAAGATATCCACAGAAAATTAAATTTCATCTTTCGTAAGTCTCCGTCGAGCACTATGAAAAAGACCAACCGTTGTAGCACGGGTGAAATTTAGTCTTGCACGAATATCTTCAGGGTCATAACAGTTACCACAGTAGGACAAAGGATAGCTTTTCCGTACCTTTTTTCCAAGAAGCACTCCGAGTATCATGACTGGTATGGGCTTGCCAGCTTTTCCCACCACTTGTGTAGGATAGTTGACGAATTGAAGCGCCATATTGCTGCACACCATACCCAGGAGGTAAGTGAGCGCGGAGGTGGCGTAATATACTGTGCGTGTCGTGTCTTCGCCCTCTTTCATTGTAGCCAGCAGAATGATCTTAGCAAATGCGTAATTTACAAGACATTGGAAGAACACAAGAGCGAACATGTAAGTAAACTTTTCCTTTGGTTCGATGTCACCGTACTGGCCCCTGGTTATTTTTTCTTGGAGCATGGCAAAGTAAAAGTAACAGACGAAAATCCCAGCTGCGCACAGCAACAATTTTGAGCTTTTGCCGTTTGTCATTTTGTTTTCGTTTTTCTTCTTTTTCGACTTTAAAAGTTTTTTCAGTGGTGGTTTAATTGAATATATTCAGGAATCTCGTTTTATGCGGTTATTCCACAGATACCGCCCGAACAACGACAGGTTATTCACATGACAGAGCTACCGGGTCGGAAGCATGCGTGGCTCTCGACAGCTGGAGTTTGTGCGTGGCTGCCTCCAGTTGACGAATTTTTCGTTTACGTCTGCCAGCGCGACTGGCTGAGTGGCTCGCGCGGCCGGCGGGAAGCTAGTTCGATCATCGGCCGACCGATGGCTGCACTCGCACATCTCGGCATTTCTCGTCTGGACCATTCATATCGAAGAACCCGTACACTGTTTTATTATCTGTCAATCTTTATATTTATTTCTTTGAAAGTTCACTATCAGTCAGTTATTCTCTTACTTTTGCCTTACTTTTGTCTTACGACAAAAATTGACCGGGTTGTCAAATGCGTGATTCTCGACACACACGGAATTCAAGTCAACAATGAGATCTCAGTATTTATGGTTGAGAATATTTAAAAAAAAAATTCAACATAATGGTTTTTAGGCAACATCAGATGCGCATCGAAAGCCAAGATTTCCCGCAGACGTATCGGGTGTATTTTGACTCCGAGCTGCGCACCTGTAGCGATTACAGTAGCTGTTGTGGCAGAGATACGAGCCTCCTTTTTTTACTTTCTCATTTCCTTTGGCTGGTCCCGTCTGGCAAATTAATGGAAATCGTTATAATTTTATATTGTTATTAAAGTGACGCCAGTGGCTTTTGAGATACTAACAGGGTTCTCCTGCCTCTTGTCTGTGTGCTGGGTTGTCCACCAGTCAGATGTCCACTCCCAAACATTCCCAATGATATTGTGAATGCCGTATTTGTTGGGGGGAAATTCTGTTACCGGCGCTGTTCCATTAAAGCCATCCTCTGCTGTGTTTTTACTGGGGAAATCTCCCTGCCAGATATTAGTCCTGGAAGACAAAAAAAAATTAACTTCAAGAAATTGGCTGATGCAAAATACTTCGACTAACATATTTCCTACCTATGCTCTTCGTTTGGAGTGAGCTTGTTGCCCCATGGAAACAATCTGTGGGCGAGGCCTCCCCGACAAACGTATTCCCACTCGGCTTCCGTAGGCAAGCGTTTCCCCAGCCACTTGCAGTACTCCGTAGCGTCGTTCCAGGACACATGAATCACAGGATGGTCCATTCTGTCTACACAATCTTTACGCTAAGCAGCAGCTACTGAATATTCAATTACAAGTTTACAAAATTGATAAGTCTTACAAGTGATATTCGAGTCAGGTCCCTCAGGCTTATGCCAAGTTGCACCTTTGACAGGCAGCCACCAAGGAGTTTGCGTAACAGCCTGGGAAGTCTTAGCTTTCGTTTCTTCGCTCAGAAGGCCCTCGAATACAAAAGAGTCGCCCATCTTCTCGGCCTCAGTCTCGTAGCCGGTGGACTCGACGAATTCCTCGAAGTTCGCATTACTGACCTCGTATTTATCTATGTAGAAGCTTGCAAGCAAAACGACTCTCTCCGGTCCTTCGCCGTCGACGACGGATATCGGTTTGTTGGTTCCCATCGTGAACTCTCCAGCTTCTATTCTCGTCATGTTTACTTTTTTATCGTCCCGTTGTGTCCACTTATTTTCGCTATCGTTTTCGCAAGAATTATCAGCGGAGCCATCCTTTGCACAATGCAAAACGGTGTTTGCCGGCTTTCGATTCAAGTTCTTGCCGCACGAACAATCGCCGGCACTATCTTCGGTATCCCCACAAGATAACGTGCTCAACATTAACAGCTGTAACCAAACGAAAACGCGCGGAGACATTTTTTTTGTTATACCAAGTTCCTTTCGATCCTTGTTCGAAACTGTCGTTCGGGTCGTACTGCTCATAACAGTCAGCCACGGTGAAAAAAAATCCCAAGGACACCGAAATCAGTCAAGCAGGCGGGCTCGGAACTTAATAGCCCGAAACGTGACTCCCAACTATTCGGTCGCCAACGCCACGCGCGACTTGCAATTCGTTCTTTTTCACATAATTGCATAACCCATTCGTACAGACAGGGATGCGATTATCACAAAACTGACGTTACAATTTCGCGCCAAGTTCGAGTGGCTGGGTTTTGAATACAGCCGCGACGATCAGGTCTGAACTCTCGAACGAAAGGTGAGGGTCAGTAACCTCTGAAGATTGTACTGCGCGAAAGCTGATCTCTCGTAATTCATCCGATTCTGTTGCTGGCCACATTCGAGATTATGAACTTCGAATTCATTCGAGACGTACACACATTCTTTTACCATCTTTCCTTAATTATTCCCTAATTGACACGTTTGTATGACTGGCTAGATTCGAGATAGAAGCCAGAATCTTTTGTAGTTCTCTGCTATGCAGCAGAAAGTTATTTTGCATGGCAAAGTTATACAAATAGGTTACCTATGTCCGAATGGTAACTGTAAGCTATTTTATTTATCGACTAGAAATTACGTCATATTCGAAATACATCAGCTTTACTATGAAAATTTAATCTCGCAACCGGAAATGACCTTTTACAGCGGAAATACGTCTCCTTCAGTTTAAAAACCTCATTTTTCGAAATCGACATTTTGAAGAATTTTCTGCATGTCGCTTCCGGTTTGAAAGTAGAATTCACATATCGGCAGTGACATTACAAGGAAAATTTTGAAAAAATTTCTCTAGAATGTATCTTGAATGCAGCGATAGAGACGGATTTATTAACAAACACACGATATATGAAATTAATAAACAAATTAATGTCACATCGAATTTTGTTTCTACCAGTTCGCGGCTCGACTTAATGATAGCTCGATATATAGATTTCTGACATTAGCCTCGAAGGCTTATACTTTCGTCTGCAGGACAACGAAGATTGTATCTCTCGACTCCGGAGCTTTTCGACGATAAAAACAGTTACATAATAATAAAAAATAAAGAATAATAGATAATAAATGAAACAAATTCTACCAAGTTTCCACTTTTGGTTTGTTAAGTATTAAAGAGCTCAGCCATGATGGAATAATGATATCGTCGGTACTGTCGCACGACGAGGAGCTTGAAGTGAACAACGCTTACGCGAAGATCGCTCTTATAGCGGACGCAGTTTGGGCGCAGGATCGGGAGGATCCTTACGTTAAATTAAATCGACTACTGTGGATCGAGGTAGGCCGGCGCAGTGTCTGATTCTCCTCCTCACGCGATTAGCTCGTAACAGGATAAAATCGAATTATTCGGATTCGTCAGAACTGCAAATCGAGTATAACCAACGAGGGGGGAAGTAATGAAGAAAAATCGAGATGCGTGCGGGACGTTATACCGATGTCTCGTTTGGCGCAGTACGGCGACTACGAGTACGACGAGGAGCGTGAAAAACTTTACAAGGCCAACGACGAGACTCGAGGCAGTTGGCCCGATCAGCGTGTGCAATGTCGTCCGAACGATCGAGCTGCCCCCAACGAGCCGTGGATGCTGAGACAAGTCGAAGAATATTTTGTCAAACTCACCTCGACCGTTCACAGATATCCATCGCCGACACGACTTTGGACAAGCAATGTGGAGAAAATTGGTTAGTAGACGAAACCCAAGCACGGAGAGTTAGTTGAGATTTTGTATCGAAATAGGCAAACAGAAAAGAAAAAAAAACCGACCAACGAATAATGCAGGAATAGAAACAAGTGAGTTCGTGGTTCAGAACGATTTTGGCAAATATTCGCGACCGCTTTACACGGTCCACGACAGAGCGGAGCGCCAGCTGCAGGCACGAGTGTGCAGTAAGCTCGTGAAAGATTTATGGAACTCTCGTGCTGACCAGTGTTACCGGTGGGAGATAAAACGAGGGCTTAACGACGCGCAACTTTTTAACGAGGAAAAATTGAACAGAGCTCGTCGAAGAGACGAAAAGAGAGCCGAGAGTAAGAAGCACTGCGAACAATCGTACTCTCAGCGTTCGGATCGGACTGCGAGAAGGGAGAGTTTCGGTGAGGCGAGGGGCGGTGAAATTCGAAGATCCGTTTTTCCGGTTCTGAGCGCCGAGGTACCAGAATTTTTCCCGAAGGGTCCTCCAAGCAACGAGAAGGATCGTCAAGTACCGATGCAATTTTTCCCTTCGTCCTCGGAGCGAAGCTATCAGGATGAACTTTTTCCCTACAACCGAGGCCACTCCTCGCTACCCTCGGTAATCGATCGCCCTTTTCACGAATCCGTGCAGTTGTCCGGAATGATTTAACATGCTTGAACAACGTTTCAGAATGCCAGCTGCGTTCCAATAGCGGTTTCTCATCCGCCCACGCTGAACACGTTCGTCCGAGCGCCACATCAATGGATCCACAGAATAGTTCCACCCATTCGGATACAAGTTCCAGCCGTTTGTTCGGCGGTACACCCGCCAATTTACTCGGCGATTCAACCAATTTGTCCCACGATTATTCACCGACCCATCGCCGTCCACGAGAAGATAATCGCACCGGGACAAACAAATCCCGTTCCCATACCAGTCTATCAGAGACCAGTCGAGCTCTATCAGGATGCTTCGCAGAGACGCTCGAAAAATCATCACGGCGTGGATTTCAACAATCTGATATTGCTGACGAAGAGCGCCATGAAAGCCCGTCGCAATCAGCCGAGGAATCCGCAGCGTGCCTCGAGTTTCATATTGGAGTCGAGGCAGCCTAATCTAAAGTCTGAGAGAGACGTTCTCCGATGGTTGGACAAAGGCTATCCGAAAAGGGCGAGAGAATTCGCCACGGTTAATTCTCTGGTCTCGGAACTCGGCACTTTCGCTGGTAAATGCGATTGCTCCGGATCAAAGAAACTTCAAAATTCGAGCGAATCTCGAGACGATCCCAGGCTGACACGGGCCGATAATCCCGTCGAAGCTTCCATCGACGATTCGGATTTGCCGATAGCGAAGAAGAGATTGTACCGTGACGTTCTCACGAATTCGGCATCCAGCGATTTAATCGTGGAGAATGTCCTCGACGGAAGATACGACGAGCTGGAGAAGCAAGCTATGGAACAGTACAGAACGTCCGAGGAGTGTCTCGCTCTTCGGTATCAGGTGATTCTTCATAGTCCAAAAGATCCTCGCTGCGATTTTGGCGAGTGGCTCATGGATTGTTTCTTCCTACGTCGATCTTCTTCAGGAACTCGAAAGGCAAGCTCTGGAACAATACAAAAATAGTGAGAGCTCGTTGAGTTCATCGGAAGGTGTGGTAGCGCGAAATTCATCAACATCTTGCCCGATGAATGATCGGGACGATGGAAAGAGCGAGGAGGACGGGAAGAGGTGCTCGGGGTTCGGAAACTGCGGATGCGGCAGTCCCGCCAAAGACGATTCGACCGAAAGAGGTGAAGATGAAAAATGAGCTCGCATTCGTGCGATACACGAAGAACCGCTCGTCTTAGCAAATAATTTATGACTCGTTAAGGTGCAGCGACGGAACGGCAAATCACGATTCTGCGATCCGGCAATAAATGCCCGTCGGTATCGTCGACGTCATTTCGTGGCTCAGTCCAGACTATGAATACCAGAGGAAAGACGGTCGTCACGAGAAGTCTGACGGCACTTGGCAATGATATTTTTCTGGACAATACGAAAAACACGATTAAAGGAGCATCGGGCGATAAGATGGAAGAAAGGGGTGAATTTTGGCTCCGGATTTTCTTTAATGAGAACGGCGAGGTTTCATCGGCCAAAGAATTGCTTACTTTAGATTGTGTATTACGAGACTACGGAGAAATATTTTCCTTGTGCTGAGCACGAATTTTGAAACTACTGAGCGAGAAAATACGATCAAAAAATTCTCATATTGTTTAGAACGATTATGATATTGTCGTTTTTACCAAACGAGCACTTTTCGCTTATGACCACGATTTCGGTACAACTGCAAACAGTTTGTCTCCATAAGACCAAAGTCGTTCCGTACAGACAGCTCTATCAATTGAACGTAAGACAAATTTATTCAAGCAAAATTTACCGAATAGCGAGCTAAAAAAGAAACAAAAAACATGAACATGAAAGATGTTTCTGCTTTCTAGCTCGCCATTACGTGAGTTTCGTTTAAATATATTTTTTGTGATGCTCCATCGATAAAAGGAGGTATTGGGAACAGCATTTGTGTCACAGTTGCTAAGGCTATTTTGTCGTTCCTCAGAAAAAAATGCTCGCGTAGGACAAAAAGCGATAGGAAGATTGTTGCGTATTTTTTGTACGTAGTATTGTTTACGCTTAAACTTTGTTACTTCATAATTTCCACATGTTCATTTCGAAAACCATTTATATTTTGTTGTACACAGACAACGCTCTGTTTTGTTTTACACAAACTAAAGCGACTGAAATTTCATTTGGCCAAACCTCCCTGGTCCCTCGAAAACAATAAACTATGACCGGAAATGCCGTTTCACAGGTGAACCGTCGTTGAAAAACGGGCATCTGATACTGCTGTCTTCCTTGAAGCAATCAATTCCCCCGAGGGCGGATATCATAACCGAAAAAGCTATATCATCATACTATAGAAAGCCAACTACCGTGGAAGGTGGAATAGCGAGCGGTGGCGGTGACGAGAAAGTCACTATTCTGCGCTCGCCGTCGGCGCAAGTCTGGCTCTCCAGCTTCTGGGGTTAGGGAGTAATAAACGTTGGATCGAAGCCAATTTGCGATTAATTGCCGTTGCGGTTAATAGCCGGATTCATGCGACTTTAAGAGAAAGTTCACTAAATTAAGTTACAAGTGTACCAATTAGCGAGGGAGCTTGAGAATGAGAAGTTGACGAGGTGGGGCTGAAGAGACGAGCAGGCAGAAAGAAGAAAAAAATTCTGCCGTTCAGAGCGCTGCTCTCTCGCGTTATTTTCCTTGCATCAGCTCATTGCGAGAACTTGATAGACCCAGCTGTATTATACGGTTATGAGTGTGAAAGGGGCTTCTGGGTGGTTCGCTGATTATAGCAACAATTGCGCTAATGGTATGAGCCTCCCCGACACCGAATGGCAACGTCGCATTATCGGGCTAAGGCTGTAACGGGCATAGGAACCGAGTTCAGCACAGGCACGAGCAGCCACAGCGGCGAGCGGGAAAACAACTTCGCAGGGAGGAGTAGAGGCTCGTCGCTTAGCAACGCGAGCCAAGTCTGGCGAGGTCAGACTATTGTATGCGCGCGAGGTCTCTGAGTCACCCGACGATCTAGGCAATAAGGAACACGAAGCTAACCGAGCTAATAAAATTCGCTTCTACAGCTGTGTGGAAGCGTGTGCATCCGTACAGGTTATATCGAGCGCCGTTAATATCAGAGTTTCAAAATCATTTCGTTCTACGATAAGGAGAACCGCAAACGATTTCTCTCCGCAGCCGAAAGATGCATGTTCGAAGAGATTACGAAGTTACGAAGCCGAACACTTATTATTCATAATTTTGCTGCGAGCGAGAGTCAATGGACTGCTTTAATGGAAAAAGAAGTTCGAAGATAAATGGCAATTCGTACAAGTCGAGTATTCTGAGGCGAGAGGAGGGAGAGAGATTATTCTTTTTCCATGTTTAACGGAAACGAAATACTATAAGAGCGAAGAAGTTTCGCAGGAAGAGCAAGCTGTTCAGGGTGTGAGTGGACGGGGTGGGGGGCTGGTGGAGAGGGGGGTGAGGCGGGGTTGTAGCACACTGCATCCGGTGTTGCCAACTCGATCGTTTCAGGGAGGGAGCTCTCGGGTACGCGAGCTTGTAAATTCTAGCGCAGCTGGGTCTGGGAGCGAAGCTATGCCAGCAAACAGAATACCCGATGGCAGGAGGAAGTTCGGACGGGGGACGAGGCGGGGTGCGCTGGGGCGGCAGGTCAATGCACGTCACAGAACCCTCCTCTCCCATCGGATTATTATGTATATATTCGGTCAGCCATTATCCCGAATAAGATGGAGAGAGAAAGAGAGAAAGAGAGGCTAGCGCGCTCGACGTTTGTACATGGCAAAACTCGCTGAGGCAACAACCAATTTACTGTGAATTCAATACGGCCCTCCTTTATCCGCCCAACAGGGGCAACGTTATAGCGCGGCGCGAACATCCGGAGCAGCACAAAATTCCTCGATCAATATAGCTCGGGAGCGATTCTGACCGCGAGGTCACCACTCCTCCCCGCAAACGATATTATGGCTAGCTCGTTTATCAGCAAATGTCCTCGTAAAATTCTCCGCCGTTACGACGTAAAAGATAATATCGAGACGAACCTAGAAGAAATAACGGTAAGTCCGTTAAAGAAATGTATATAACTTCGTTTGCCCGGTCATAAATGAATACCACAAAAAAAATTTGAAAAAAAAAATTATTGGAAAACGTGCATACTCAAACGTGCCACGAGTCGCACAGGAGCGATGTATTCTTGCTGCTCAGAGCCTAATTATTGCAATTACGAATTTACGCTAGCCTCGAAGACCTCACGACTATAGCGTGTCGCGGGAGTTAAGCGTCGGGGAACAAGCTTTACGTTTCGCAAGCGAAGCGTTGCCGGATTACAAAAGTGGAAGGAGAAGCAATTGGATAGTTGGAAATAGAGTTTCCAGCTTCGCTGTCCTACTATGTTGTGATGACATGCTATTGGGAGACGGGAGGGGGGGAGGAAGATTGCACACGAGCTCGACAGTGTGGTTTCGGTGCGAACGGCGCCTGCGCTGCTCATTCGGATTGAGTCCATTGGACGTTTCCCCCCTCCCCTCCCGCCGGTTGACTTGAGCCCCGGACGCTGGCTCGACGTCAATTTTACTTCACCATGTTTCCTACAGTCTCTCGCTCCCCACCCCGCGACTCCAAGCTCCTACTCCGCCCATCGCGTAGTGCGAGGGCCCCGTTTTGTACTTGTTGGGATTAAAACCCAAAGGACTTATATCTCTCCTCCGTTTTCTGCTTCTGCGCCGCGGGTTCGGCTATGAGCGTGGCGTCGAAGAATCGACGAGGAAGGCCGTGATGTGATTACGTGGACGGCTGAGGTCTCCGTGTCCCTTCTCTTCTTTCCGCATAGCGTGCCACTCAGTGCACAGGGAAAAAGAAACCTGGATCCAGGACGGAACCTCCCGCATTCCCCGCTGGGAGCAGCGATAACGGGGAGGATTCACCGGGTGGGGCACCGCGAGGAAAGCTCTTGCCGGAGGGGAAATGTTCGGCACTCTCTCCCACGATGCGAGGCCTCTCACCGGACAAGCGAACCGCGTCGCAGACGGCTTCCCGCGCGTCCTCAGGACAAAACAATACGTCCCTGAAACATAACGGAAAAAAATATATATTAACGGCCGAGCGGAAGGGGGCCCGAGTAGTTCGGCGCGGCGCTGGAGACTGAACGACGTTGTTGTTTCACTACAACCTACTTCTTCCGGACAAAGCAAACATTTATTTGTTCATCGATCACAAACTTTGTACGACTACGAGACAGAGAGAGAGAGAGAGAGAGAGAGGGAAAGAGGAGAGCGAGCGAGATACCGAGTACCACGTCATCTTGGCAGCGAGCGTGGCTGCAGTCATCAGTCGGATGGGTCTACATTCAGCGAGTCAGTTAACGGCAACAGTACTCGAGGGCAAAACCCAGAATTAACGCATTCGGTCTATTATTGGCTGCGAGGACTGAGCTTGCGCGTAACAACCAAGAGCACGGTACGAGGTGCTCAAAATTATTACCTATTTCTTTCTTTCAAGCCCCCTTTTGTTTTTTCACCTTACGCGACGCAATTCCGTTGGGCTTGGACTTCCTATTGTGCTGCGTTACCAGTGTTTCCCCGTAACTTTTCTGTCAGCCATTTTAAGAAATGTTCGGGGAGTGACTGAGACGGAGCATCTGACTCGCGGTAATGAGACGAGAGAGAGGGGGAAGGAATGGGACGCGACCCTGAACAAATACCATTTTACATCGGAGAGAACTTGTTCCGTTTCGATTGTTCAGTTGTTTAATACGCATGTGTGCTACGATCCGACGTACGAGAGAGATAGCGTTGTGCGCGATCGCTCGAATTAGCGTGCGACACTCGGACCGACCGCCGGGTGACTTCGTTATTGTTGTTGTTCGGACGATTTCTTCTGTTGCTTTTTTTTTAGCGCTCAGAGATTGACGCTGTGACGATCGAATACGATCGAATCTCTGAGTGTACAAGGAAACTATGCAGAAGCACACAGCCTTGCGACGAGAAAAATTAATAACACGCTTTAACAACAATCGTTCGACGATCCCGAGAAATGTTCCGTTATATTCAGCAAACACAAGACTATAATCGTTAAACGACGACCTATAATATCCACAGATAGAATACGGCCAAAGAGCTCAGACTGGAAAAAGAAATTACAACCCTGATCAAAGCCGAATTAAGGATAATGATGAATGGAAAATATATTCGATGCAAGGTATGCAGACGCAATAGATGATTGCGGCAACAAAAAAAAAGTTACCTTGTCCATCGTATTGCGCAACGACAATGCTTGTAAGTGCGAATGAGCTGATGGGAGACAGATAAACTTTGATTGCTAAAAGATGACTAAAAAATTTGGTTGTTTCTTCCAGATCGGCAATGAACAGTCAATTGGAACATGATTTCAATGACTACGATTACAAAGCGGCCAAAGAATTCACAGAGGAGGACACAGCCAACAATTTACCAGAATTTGGTGCGTACTGCTTAAGATAACGTTACTTCAAGCTTGTCCAGCGACGAAGCGCAGAAAGCAAAAATGAATCAACGTCCGATCGCCCGATGCAGCGTAAACCTCCTCGCTGTAATTTCCAATGAAACGCAAGATTGATTCATTGTCTGTGTATGCGTTCAATGTTTTTCATCTCTACCGTTTCATCCGTGCTTACAAGTAGATTACATACAACTCTCTTGCGAACCATGCATTTGTTTGATTATAAAAAAACAAAGATAAACAGAAATCTGGTAAGACTGACGTTGAAGAAAAAAAGCTACGATCTCAATGTTTGTCTTGTGAACTCTGTGCCATTTAACCTCGAAGCTCGTGTCATTCCGAAATTTCAGTCAAAGTACCAATTCGTCCCTCTGGCCTAGTCATTCATGTGTTTTCTCCATGTTTCGTGTCGCAATAATTCCCACTTGTCCGACCACTCTTGGGTTTCGTCGCTCGAGAGAGTTTCGCTATTCTTCGAATCGATAAAAAAAAAGAATAAACGGTAATTAATGGATCACAATTATCGGGCTCCAGACCAAAATCGTATAATATGCTGGGATCCTACAAGACTTCCCATACGAACAGTGGCCAATCGTTTTTCCCCGCGGAGTTTTCGCATCGATTTCCAACGCGGTGTCCAACTCTCGGCAAAGGGAAAAACGATGCGAGCAGCACCGGCAGAGGCCACGTTCAGTAATCATATCCGGGTAACCGGCTTCTCCCTCTGACTCTCTCTCTTTTATTCATGTTATCCGAAGTAAGTTTTCGGACAGACTCCAACGCGAACGATCGAACACCGTAGGGATATTGTGCATCACTTTTTTTTTTACTTCATACTCTTGTGTCTTCTGTTGCTCCCACGCTGTTATGTCCATAGTAAAACAGTAATGTTTTTACATGCGAAACCTAATGATCACGATTGGTCACGATTGGTTACATCTTCGGCCTACTAATTACACGCGGATTATTTCACTCGCGTGACTCGAGTTTCGAACCATCGATTGACATGTCAGCCCGACGCGTATGAGAGATAAGAGACACGATTATTATCCGTAGGTGTTGTGTATCCGGGGAATACACACGTGAGCGGGATCAAGAGTGGTTCCGTCTCTAGGGAGGGTTAGCGCGTGACAGGGATAAACAATAATACAAGAAAAGTTGCACACGCGAGAAGGCGAAAAAACGACAATGTAATCAGAAAATATAAAATAGCACGAACACGGAAACGAAACTGGGAGTAGTAAAGATTATTATTATGTTTTTTTATTAGCAGCTTATAACTTGTATATAGTGAAAATATTTTTTATCAGGAATGTGCCATTCTTTATGCATTGTTGTTTTGGTTGAATGCAATAAATATAAACTCAATTTGATATTGATTTTTATTTGTTTCCTTCCACAGGCGATCCATTAGAACTTGACAATCCCATTGAGAGCTTGCCGATAGATTTGCCGAAGTGTGAAATCTGTAACAGAAAATTTGTCACGAAGAAGAAACTCCGAGCACACATTATTATTCACCTGGGAGAGCCGAGAATAGTGCTCAAACGTTGCTCAGGTATAAAGACTCTAAAAAAAAAGGAGAGGGAATCTTATTGGCTGGATCCAGAGACAAAGGGATCTCTGAAGCTTACCCTGAAGAAGCAACAGCTTCATACGACAGATGCTTTAAAGCTGAAACTAAAAAAATCATCCGCGTCAGAAGACTTTACGGTGGTGAACACTTGTGGGGAATCAGATAAGAACAACTGTTACGCGGTGGAGGTTGCTGGATCAAAGAAAAATGAACAAATGGACGACAAAGGGCAAGATAACAGCAGCGAACAACAGACATTTGAGAATATCATAGTTAACGAGGGGGTAAGCAAATTGCTTGTATCTCCAATGTTTCAGTTTGATTTTCTGAAGTTAATCTTCATCAGTGAGACAGTCAAACATCGATTACTCAACTATAGTGTAAAAAAAGCATACATTCATTCAACTAGTCGAGTCCTACTTGCATGATATAGAAGCAGATAGAAAGGGTGAAAACGTTTTTTCTGTACATTAGTAATAATAATAATAATAATAATAATAATAATAATTCAAAGTCATACAAGCTGATCGAATAAAAACTTAGTGCATCAAGTACAGAACAAAGTCATAATTTCGAGGAACCTAGAAATACTTGCTATGAGATGGGACACACATCGATCAGGCTCGAGAATTGATGGAGCAATTAATTGTTCCTAACTTAAACTTAAGCTTGGAACTCAAAAGTTAACTCACGAAAACCTGTTTTGTTCTGTTCGACCACACGCGCTGAAAGACATTAAGTCTTACGTCACTTCGTCTTTATCCAGAATGCATACGAAAATGAGGAGGTCGAGACTTATGAAAATGAAGAAATCAACAATCCCTTGGAGGATAATGAAATACCGTCCACGGAGACGAACGAGGGCGATTCCGGAGTAGGGAGTGACATGGCAAATCCCTTGGAAAGAGAGGATCAGAATGTCGACGATCTCCACCCCGCTGCCGACAGGACTAGCGACAACAATAGAACCGAGAGCGTAGCCGAGGATACAGAGGATGTCGAGGACACTGACGCGCTAGAGGCAACCTGCCGAGAGACCATTGAGAATCTCAAGAAGCTCGGCGAACAGTCAAGGTTCGTTTAACAAAAAATATTCATCGAGCTTTGCCGTGGGTCTCAATCGGGCTAATAAATAAATTTTATTCTTTTCATCATCAACAGTTCCAGATCTTTGAGCGGAATCGGTATGTCACCGAGAGGCGACGATGACAGCGCGGATCGACCACTTGACATGGCGCAACACTTGCAGGAGGATTCACCACTGAATCTGCTTTCGAAGTCTCCCGCGTATCCGGTAGCCCGCTCGCCTAGCGCGTGTACTTCACCGTCGGCTACAGATAATGACCAACGATCGCCCGTTAGCAATTCCAGTTTCAATTGGAACCATTTGTCTCAAGATGCAACGAGGAAGAGCAATGAGGACGAAGATTCCAACAGAGGCTTACCCCTGAATGGCGGCTCCGATAACAATATCGAGAGTGCCGGTTCGCTGCTGCACAATTTTCTCATCGAGCATCAGCGAAGAAATCAGAGTGAGAGAAATCTCGGAAACAATCTACCGATCGTCGAGACAGAATACGTATCGCTAGAGAGACTCGCCGAGACCGTTCGGACATGTCGTGTATGCAACGAAAAGTTTCGTGATATAACGCAGCTCGACGAGCACAGATCGAAGGCCGGTCATTATCAGTGCAATCTTCCTGAGTGCTCCAATCTTGTGTTGTCGACGTCCATTGAGCTGGCTATGCACAAGTCTCAGGCCCACGGAGCTCCTCTCTCGCCTCACATAAACCGCAACTCGCCCCACGTGAGCGAAGGTTCGCCGCACATGAACAGAAACTCGCCTCACCTGATGTCAGCGGCGACGTCAAGCGGCAATTCTCCGCACGGCATTTCTATGGGCTCACCCAACTTAAATATCAATTCTCCGATGACCTCGCCTCACAACATCCATTCGCCGACCTACAATCCAACGGGACACCTGGCAAATTCGCCGCAACAATCCGCAATACCACCGGTAAATTTCGAACAACTACCCGCCCCGGTTCAGCAACTAGCGCAGCAGGTGCAACGCATGCCTCTGCCCAATCTACCGCCCGGCGCGAACACGATGATTCCCGGACCGAATTATTACTCTCAGCCACCCGGCAGACCGCCAATGTACAGAATGCCGGGAGCTCCTCAGGGGATGCATTATCCTCCTCACTTAACACATCTCTACTCGCAATACGCTCCCGGTCCGGGCGCCTACCCGCCGATGCCCGCGCCGCCGCCGATGCATCCACAGATGGGACAGCAAATGTCTCGAGTTCGATATCCGCAACTCGGCCCAAACCCTAGGTGAATTTTTCACTCGTTAAGAGAACCCGTCACCCAGCGACCTTTCGTCTTTCGAATCTAAGAATCACAAGTGTTATAAAGCAATTAATGGAAGTTTTTTTAAAAAGAATTCTCAATAATTTTTTCTCCAAATGGATTTTGAGATACATGAGCTTAAAGTTGTATCAATTAGCATGATCTGCATATCGTATTGCGTAAAAGGCAATATTATTCGAAAAAAATATACATATTTCGGAATGTTTAAAATGACATTACAACATTATTAAGGACACATTAAAAATAAAATCAGGCCATGTCCATAGATTCTCGTAGATATGAACTAAAGGTACTTGGATCGTCTCTATGAGTAGATGTCAAAGCCCTAACCATTGCTAGCAACATGTCATTTCTCTATTATAAAACGGCGACCGTTTAACGCATTCCCTGCAATCAATACTCTCGACTTTTCTTCGAAAATTATGTTATTCTTTTTTACGGTTCACAGAGCGCCGAGAATACCCCAGCAAGGCCCAGCACCGCGATTACGCATGAAGAGGCCTCTCCAGCCGCCGCCACAGCATCAAATGCAGCAGCAGCAACAACAACAGCGACTCGTCGATCCGGCAACGAAGCAGAGACGCATGGACCTTTTGTTGCCGGACAGAAACGAGGACGCCGATTGTCACGTTATCGCCCAACAAAAGCGAAACGATGGACTTCCGGTCATACAAAATGTGCAGGGTTCGACTCAGCAGTCTAACAGGAACGACTCGACCATTCACTTGACTGACTCGATAACGCTAAGCGTTCGACAACCCGGTGAGTTATTAAAGTATTTATTAATTTGGACCGACATCCATGTGTATCCTTGCTCGCGTAACAATATTCTGCTTTCGCTTCTCTCTTGCTTCGTCGTCTACACCAGCCTTCTGGTCAATGTCACGAGGAGAGAACGAAGTCTCGCAAGCGACGAAAAAGGGGGTGCAAAAAAAACATCCGTTTGTTTTACTAATCTAAAGGTTCCAATCCAGCTCAAGTACAGAGCCCTGTCGGGCCTGCTGCAAAAAAGCCGGATGCCTCTGCCGTGGCCAATGTACTAGCAGCTCGCGGTATCACCGTTACACCCGCTGCGAACAAGAACAAAACCTGCGATCCGCAGAAACAAACGACACAGCAGCAGCAACCGCAGCAGAGACAACCGCCTGCGCCTCCGCCCGTCAACGTTCAAGCGCTCAATCTCAACTCGGCTATCTCGATCATACCGGCGCAGAGAAAACAGCCGGACCAACAACAGCAGCACCAACCACAGCAGCAACAACAGCAGCCTCAGCAACAATCTCAATTCGCCGTGCCGCAGAACAAACAGAGCAAACAAGCGTCCGCAAACGATGTCGAGCGACCCCCGAGACCGCCGACGGTCGATCTCACTCAGGACCTTCCGGTGCCGACGCCTGTCGTCAGGAGAGGAAGGCCATCGAGGTAAGCTATTTACTGGAAAAAAAATATACTCGTGTCGAAGCTTTATTTCGCTGCAACATTTTGCTCTTCTCCAGAGCCCTATTGACTTGCCAAGTGTGCGACAAGAGCTTCCAGAATCAGGAAATACTCACACAGCATATGGCGAGCCATCGAACGAACAGCAAGCTGCTTCACAAGTGAGTCCATAATTTTATTCACTTATTTCTCTATTTTTACTAACACATTAGTTGAATCATGTTAAACATCTTTGTTAAATTACAGGTGTCAACTGTGTCCTGCGCAGTACCCCACGGGTCAAGCTCTCGCGATGCACAAACAGACGTACCACAAGGAGGTTGACACTTTCGGGCCCAGCGGTGGAATCGAATTGGCACTTCCGGTCGTCGATCTCAAATCCCCCCAAGTATTGAACAGGCTAACAAGTCTTGGCATACAGAGTTACATACCTCTGTCACAGTTAAGCGCACAAACCGGTGGATACTTTGGTTTGCCGATAATAACAATTGACGGAGCGCGAAATCCCAACACCTGCAATCTTGGGGCACTCGGTGCTACTTCTATTCTTAGTCTAGGACCCCTCAAACACCTGTCGAACAGGTAACTGTGGCCACTTTATTAATTTTTTTTCACCCCTTCGCCTCAACAAACGCACACCTAGTACTGTGGAACAAATATGGTTATTTTTTGAGATTCTTAGTATTCACCATCGTTTTTTTTTAATTCCATTTCTTTATCGACTTTCAACTTTGAAGCTTTAAAGACAAAAATATGAGATACTTCGGACGTTTTTTTTTCTAAGTATTTCATCTCCACGTCAATCAAGTTGCAATTTTTATTTGCTTTTTCATTATTTATTATTCAAAAAACATTACCGTCAAGAACAAAATACACATTCATCGGGGAATCAAAAAATATACCAACGTAACTACAATTATATGAAATGTGTAGTTCGAATGATCAAAGGGGTGATGAGCGGCAAAAGTAAAGACATTGCATTACCTGTGAAGATACTGTAGGCCAGAACTGACTTAATAATATATTATTATTGTAAATATCTGTATGATAAGTAATGTTTATTTTAGATTTAATAACAACTATCGTTCATGTGTAAAACGACCACTACTATCGTGCTGGTGGAATGAAAGAAAAAACTATACGAACGTTGCACTGATTTCACTCATCAAGTCGTGTAGACAATTGTTTTTACTACTCTTTCGAACGAACTACATCAAATTCGTCTCTAATATTTCACACTCGATTCTTGTTCAGTTATCTCAGTTTAGACGAAAGAGAGATAACGAATTATTTGTGCTGATGAGTATGTATATCAAGGATTCAGTATTGGAATACGATACTCGAGATGCGTTAAAAGGAGTTTTTAAAGAAATATTATTAAAGCATAATTTCTTCATAAATAATTTATCGATTGTTACACTCATTTTAACATCCGATCAATATTTGTTCTTTCTCATAATTTGACTGTTGTTGAGATCTACAACAGGAGCAATTTCCACGAGTTATGCATACCATTTATGTATGTACTATGTATCTTCCGATATGTACATATCTTCGCCACGTTCAGAGTATCGTATAGTATAAATGTGAGAGCTAGAGCGCTGAAATAATTAAATTGGCAAGAAACTATAAGCGCGCCTGAGAAGTCGACTGTAAAATCGCGCTGTACTACTGTATTTTTATAAAAAAAAAAAAAAAAAACAAAGCAAACAAAACAAAAAAGTTTACTTTTTATTCCTGTTCGTTGTAATGCATAGAGGAAGCCTCGAATTATTAATAAATCAAACAGTTACCGAAAGTGACTGAACAGTAAATTATATTGGTTAAATTATTTATTGCAGTTAAGCGGTTATTGAAATTTCCGCCGCCGAAATATTTTCTGTACCTGTAGTTATTTTTATCGAATATTGCTATGTTCTTATAGCTTCGGTGTTTTGGGCTCTCCTCTATGGTCCATGGAATTTCAGTTCTCGAAGATTTACCGAAATACATCTCCTCCGTTCAAAAATCTAATTTTTCGTCGCGAATGACGTTATACTGGGAAAAGGCAACTTCCACTACAGAAATCTAACTTTTTCGATCGAGATAGTAAAAAACAAAGTCTTTCTATAATATATAAAAAATTAACCGGGTATATCACTAAGACCGTAATAAGTAATTAGCGAACAGGCAGTCGGCGACAGCTTTTGAAGCTGCTAATTGAAAAGTGAACGATTTATAGGCTCCGAACTTCTGTCAACATGCAGCTAATATTGAAACGCGCCTTCAAAGAAAGCGCCATTTCGTCCAGTCTAGTATATGAGTCGGTGTAAGTCCGACACAACCTCGTCAAGAAGCATCCGGGAGAAAACTAATCTCTCGTTTGCGTTTCTTTTTAATCCAATCAAACAGCTGAATAGTGACCGAGTCACAGCTGGCACCTGATTGTTGGATAACTCAACAGCGTAAATGGAAAAAATCAGATAAAAGCACGAACAACTTCGATCGTAATGTAAACTGAATCTAACCTTACATAAACAATCGTCGCCGATTTCGCGTAATCTTGTTTTGATGGATTACGCACGATAGACGAATATGTTTGGAACGTTGCGCAATAAATTTCAGACTGTCCAGGATGGAATATCAGCGAGGTAGATAAAAAATATTTACTTGGCCTAAAAATGAACGAAAAAAAAGATGTATTCCCGCCTAAAGTAATAACGAATCCGGACGTACCTCTGTAATCGTCTTTTTGTTTTAATCAGTATACGAGGACTGGCAATTTCTGAACCCCCGAAGTCGAAGGTTTCAAGCGCAAGCAGAGTTAACTACGACGCAGGAGCCGATGTTCTTCACCACTTTCAGGTGCAGTGGAATCAACTCCACGAACTTGCTGAGGACAATGCTGGCAAGGCCCAGTGTGTGGATGCCCTTGTAGCTGTTGTGTATGAGAAACTAGAGCGAGAGTGGAACAACATAACATGCCTGAATACCACGCTGGCTTCGATACCAAAGATCAACAACGCTATACAAAATCTTATGGACCAGATAGGCAAGAGAGAAACACTTTGATATTAAGCCTAAAAAAAAACTCTGTTTTATTATCAATAAGATTCATACATTAGACCGACTATGCCTGCTACATATTTGTACTTGGAGCTCTTTGTTATACAAATGGATTTAGCATTATGGGCAATTTTGTGGTTGTGCTTTGACAAATTTTTCATGAGTCTGTTTTGCCCCTCAGACTGGTTCTTGAGCCAATTTGTAGTTTCTTTTTCATACTTTTGGTTCCTATTTGTGAGTTTGGTTTCAATGTATGTGTGATTGTGTTTCTAGTTCCCTCTCTGCGTTGATTCGGCCAGGTCTAAATTATAAAGTTTCTATGCTAGTTATTAGGTGAAATCATACTCATAGATTGTACATTGTGTACAAAGCTTGTTCTGTGAACTTAATAAGCATTATTAATAGATAAATACATAAATGTTTCTCTATGTTTTCTACAGGAACACTGGAAGAAGCTTTTGACGAAGTGGAAACAGCTCTATTCAGATTAGAGGATTTGAATGAGACCCTAGAATTGCAGAGCAGACAATTGGATACCAGGTTTCAATTGGCTCTGTACAAAGAAAAGAAATTGTCTGAGTTGGATTCCACAAGAGGTAAGTAAATGCGTTGTAACATGCGTTTATGATTTATTATATACTGATTGTAAAGAAGAAATCGGTAAAAGTAATAAACCATCAGATCATTCAACTGTAAGGTTTTGCAGAATTACCGGCTACATTTCTTCTGTTTAACATGCTGATATTTTCGCCGCTATCAACGCTGCACTCTCGGTTGCTAATGCACATCTTTTTATGAAACGGGCTTGTCTCGCTTATACAAATAAAAATAAATACATTATTCATTTGATTTATTTATTAATTTAACGAAACAATCAATTGAACGAAGTTTTACGTGTACTATTTTGTTTACAATACAATCAAATACTTCGACTTGTTTTGCAGTTAAATTGGCGAGTGAACACTCCGAGAGAGTACTGCAACAGGAGCTCAAGCAACAGAAAATTCTGAAGGAGAGACAAGAAACTTTCGATGGAGTTTTTCGCGACGAACTGCAAGACTACAAGGCGACGGGTATCATTCGACGTGAGTATAATCGAAGCGAAAGTTCCTCGATGTTACGTCAGTTGCGCTAATACGAGTGACGTCGTCAATTGTGATGTTGCAGAAACGCCGACCGCTCAGCAAGGACCGTCACTGGATAAGATTGTACTAGAAAACGATACGGCCGACTTTGATGAATTCCTTAATAGTTAAGAACATTTAACATAAGATCTTTAGTCTACGAAATCATGTTATATGTTTGCAAAGTTTATCGAGTAACGAGAGAAAAAAAAAGAAAAAATAGATTGGTGGTGTTACGGTGATTCTAATCAACACTTTTTTGAACGCTTGTTTTATGAAGGGTAAGAGGTGGAGAAGAGAAATTCAACCGTTCGTTTCAGTGTCGAGGAGGGATAGGAAAAAAAAAGATTAATGATAACCCGTTGGCGTGTAGGTGACGAATATTCCGTGAATTTCGACTTATCCGTGATTTTTAGCTGCATCCAATTAATCCATCCATCCTTATTTACGCTTTTACAGCCTTATTGAAGAAAGAAGGGGAAGCAGAAGTAGGAGAAGAGGAAGAAGAAGAATGTTTGCGATGATCAGATCGAAAAAATATCGGAAGTTTCTTCTCTCGACCCTTTATATTGGTATTAGTTTCGCACTGTGCGGTCGTCGAGTATATTCCTTATATGAAGGGTCGAATGCAGGCGGAGGCGAAAACGTAACTTTCGATATCGTACCGAGGTAAATCATCGGCAACTTTTACAAACTTCGACTACGGTCGCCATCCAATTAGGCAGCAAACGAGCGCTATAGTGGCGTACAGAGTAATTTGAATAGAGGGTCTTTGGGTGAATTAGCGCCGAAAGAGCTCAAGCGTGCAGGACACGTACGCGCCGCCCGAGCGACTCAAACTTCCCCCATACCGTCAACCGACGATTCCTCATGAATTGCTTTTGGATTACAGGATGATTCCCAATGGCTCCCGCTGAACAAAGGAAGTGTTGGCAGACTCCTCGACCCCTTCGAGTACTCGACAGGATTGCCATTCGTAATTGAATTCCCATTGCAATCCCGAGCCAGCTCAAACAACAAATTATTCTCTTAACAGAAAGTTTCAATTGTCAAAAAAATGTCATAACTCCTCACGGTTCTTGCCATAATTTACCAACTATAAAGATATTACAATCCCCCCCGATCCCGATATAAAAAAACAATTAAATGCAATCAAATACAGTATTGTTATCACAGCGATAATTTCAATCACTGAATTCTTTCTTCCTCGACAGGTCTGCTCCGAAGCCTCGAGGTGTTCAGCCTCGTCCGACAATGCCAGTTTCTCCATGAATTAAACAAGAGCAAGAATGGATCGAATTCAAAGGGCAGAAGGGAAGAAGAGAGGCATCGGATAAATGTTCATCCCTGTAAACGTGACGGTCTCAGCCCGACGTTGGAGCCCCTGCGCACACGAGAGTCGTCGGAGGATTCGCACACACAAGCGCATCGGGGATGGACGGAAAAGCCGTCGGTCGCGCGCTTGCCCGGTATTGATCGCCGGCTGGCTTTTCCATCGCGCGCATCGCATGGGGGTGCGAAACCGCCACCCCCATGAACGGCAGCCATTATAGCCATGGACGTAACGGTGCACACGGTAGCGCACCGGGAGGGTGGTTCGCAGTACACCCTATGCCGAGGGAGTAGGGAAAACTCAGGGTTCACCCCCCGACACGTCGTGACAGCGGCAGCAGCCACGCTGAGGGTTGTTCTGGACTTTTGACCGAGCGTCGCCGTCGACAGCGCAGCAGAGCAAGAGAAGCTATTCTCGTGTGCGATCCGCCGAGAGCCGGCTGTGGCAGTGGCCGCGCATGCCCTACCTCCTTGTTTACATCGCTATTAGTATACCAGTAGAGTTAAACATAGGAAGAGCTCTCTCGCGCGAACGTAGCAAAATTCATAGACGTTGAACATTCGTCGCGTCGAGTTGTACGGAGCTGTCTCTTGACTCCACCGCACACCGAGACTCGCGCCGAGGCTCTCGAATTATTGTTACTTTTTTTATTGTTTGTCACTTATTATATTTGGTTTTGACGGTAAAGTAACTGCGAAACGTGCTCTGTTTGCCTCGCACGCACACACCCCCCGCGGGATAAAGATCCTCGAAGTACACGCGCCGGATCGAGTGCCGCTGCTGCTGTTGACGCTGCTGCTGCTGCCGCTGCCGCTGCTTGTGGTCCCTCGTCTCTCTCTCGCATGCGTGACCATTTGTGTGTGTGCGAACGCGCGCGGTAAACGTGTTAACCGGAATATATCCATCGTGGGGCCAGCACCGAGGAGAGATAGTACGGACGAGCCGGAGAGCGCAAGAGGGTCGTGAGTGCATAATCATTATCTCACTCGAATCGCTTCGGCGTTTACGCTATTCTTGACAATTATCCAGTGATTTGTGTTTACTGTTTTCTTATATTATTGTTTTCTTTTTCTCCTTTTTTTTCTTATTTATTTTTGGCGCCAAAAGAGATAGAAGTTTCGGGGGAGTTCCGTGGTCAAGATTGCTTCGAAGAGGGTCGAATTCTGTGAGAGACTGGAGGAAGAAGCAGCAGAGCTGGCGCTGAACAAGCCAAGAAAATCGTCGATGGCGGCACCGGGAGAGCCAGCAAGGATCGTTCGCTGTCATCTCGGTTCGATCGAAGTCTAGCGGCTACGTGAGTATTTTTTCAATATTATTATTATTATTTTCCTCATTTTTATTGAAGATTCAAATGGAATGATTGTCGTCTAGCGACGAAAAACGGCAGAGGTCGAACGAGACGGAAAAACCACCCTACCGGGGTCGTTCGGCACGCCGCGACCGGCCAATTCGCCCGCGCGTTCGTCGACACCGGTTGATGAAGACGCTCAGAACCCACCTGCGCTCTACCAATTCAACCGACCAGGGAACTCGGCCAATTTAATGATTTTTTGGCTTGGCTCGCGGTTCTCTCTCTCTTTCTGTCTGCCGCTCGTTCTCTCTCTCCAGACCGAGTCGAAATTTTTTTTTGCTTCTTTTAATCTCTCGTCACCGTGGAAGAGCATTTACCCCACGCTCCGTCGTACGTAAATACCCACACGAGGAATTGATCGATTTTCTCCTAACACACACGGGGCCGCTCCATCTCACGCTCGCCGTCTCGTGCAACCTGGAGGCCACGAGAGGCCGCGAGCGATTTTCTTTGTTCCTCGGAATTCGAAACGTATATTCATCACACGCAAAGCAAGCACGACGATACCTTCTGGATTATCATTTACGTTCTACACGACATAATGGGAGGAGGAATATAAAAAGAAGAAAAAAAAGCATTACACGCCGAATACACCTGCTGCTGTGCACGAGAAGCTGCGCACGTGATGGGAGCTTTTGCTCGGAAGAAAAAAGAAAAATGAAGAGAATACACAGCGTGTGTACTCCGTGCGTGCAGGGTTCGCTCACGCTTCAACAGCTTTCTGAACAAAACCACACGGTGGAAAAAAAAAAGAAGAAAATTGAAACGCATCCCCGCGCCTTCGTCGTGATTCACTGTGTTGGAAAACGAAATTCGTGGACCCACCGAGCTACCGAGCCGTGGCATTGAAACCCTCTTCTTCGTCCACGCATACATTCATGGACGGACTCTACGTGTGTTTGCGTACGTGTGCGTTTGTGTACGGCTCTGTATCTTCATCCCTCGTTCAAACTCTGCAGAGCCCATGGCGTAGCTTCGAAATGGCATGTTGCTGCTGCGAGGCGGGGGTTTGAAGACTGAGAAAGACGGAGATACATTAGCAGAGAAGGGATGAAACGGCGTCCCCGCGGTAGTCACGAGGGGTTGCTACGGTCGGAAAGCGCGTCGGCGGCGTTGGCGTCAGGACGCTTTCAACTCCGGCGTAACAGCATCGGCAAACGCTTTTTATTTCTCGATCGGCTCGTAACGCGAATATTTTTCGATAAATAAAATCGTCGTCGATAGGCTGATACATCGGTTTCGGGTGAAAAAAAATTGTACTGCTTCCAAGGAAGATATATTGCGTTCCTGCGGTGGATCGAGTGAATAAAATTCGAGGGAAGGCATTTTGTTTCGCAATTAAATTCGGCGAGAGCACGCGCGAGACAAAGGAGTGCACACAATTTTCGTATTAAAATCGCTATCTATAGAGTGTCGTAGAGACTGTTAACAAAAATCGTAAATTAAATGTGATAAACAACCAATGGAATTCTACAAATTACAGTAAATTATCGAGAGTAAAGTATCTCTGAAGTTTTCAATTTTCCGCACATTAATTTTTTATGACTATTGTACATGAAATTTAATACACCAATTCGTGCAAAAAAAATCTGGTACATTAAATTTTATCCTTTTTTCTTCAGTGTACCGGCTATTTATATAATGAAATCAGTAATTTTTCCCTTTCGATTAAAAACAACCTAGAGTCATACGGCACAGTGAAAAAAATTGACGGAGGCTTGGCGTTTCGCAATTAAATTGAGAAAGAGCGCGCGCGGGTCGGAGTCAGCGCCGGTCGGCTACGATATTAAACGCGAAGCAGGTGCATTTGGTGCAGTGAAGTATACGAAGATAAACGAGTCACGTGCGTTAACGGCTCGGGAAGAGTCAAAGGAGAGGGAGAGCGTATCCCCGATAGTATATAATTCGCGTTTGCATCGTCTGTCGTTCAGTCAGAACGAAGAGATAAAGGATACCTCGAGGACCGCTCCTCGAGAGTCTCGAGGGGGGATTTTCGTTTAACGGGACGATTATTGGGCCGCCGCGTACGATTCTATTCCGCGAGCCGCGAGCGCAAAGATACGTCGCCTGAAGCAATCGTTTTCAGTGCGGTTATTATCGAGTGCCCCGATCACGGAACTCCGTTACATTGCATTGACTATCTACTTCACGATGGAGGTAAGAAACCATTTCAATGGTAAATTCACCTCCAAAAAAAAAAACAAATTAAAAATCCTTATTACTACACAAAAATGATGACAGTAATAATATCGATACATTTTTATCATTATTATGCAACAATAATAACAACAACATCAATTGAATGTATTACCATTATTATTTTATCGGATAGAGTGTACGAAGTCGAGATTGTCGGGGTCGTCGAATTCGACGCCGGCGCCGGGCCGCGTTCACAGGTGGTCGCCACGCAGTCTGGCACTTCGACCCGGTAGTCAAGCCTGAACATTTTCGAGGTCTCCGACCGGCAGCGTCGGGGGTGCCGCTAGTGTGCATCGATTCGGGCTTCGTCCACTATAGCGTGTACGGCGCGAAGTATATATATACGTGAACGACCGGTACACAGATAGAGATTGAAGGTAGTAGCGCGGTGGCGACGGCCGCCGAGGTGGGTGTACTTCCGCTTTCGTGCTTCCGTTTGTTGTGACGCGCACCGGAGAGAGCGAGAGAAGAGTCGCCCGGTCGAAACGTGGGGGTTGCTTTATTTTCAACCCATCAACCCCTGGTCTCTCGCCGTTTCGTCCTCCACTCCTTTCAACCTGCTTCAACTACCTCCTCACCGCGGTTCCACTCCTAGAACGGATAGTTTCAGTGTTTTCGCAGCGTAAAACGGGAGGAGTGGGCGTTTACTACAACGTTTGCGACTCATCCGAACGTACGTGTTGCTCTCGAATTTGTCCCGATGCGAGTGACCCACCGACTCATAGAAACTAACAAAACTGACCCTGCCCAATCGGAAGCCGGAAGTGACGTTGAATTCGTCTATTCGGCATGTCGATTCTATTCTTGGTCAGACGATAAAAATGTTGTTCTTTCTCGTTGTAGGCTGCTGCGAGAAGTCACGAGTCGCCGACTGGAAGTTACACACATGTCCACGGTTGTACGGAGAAATGGTCGAGAGGAATTTAACGGGCGAATTTGTTGGATGGAGGAACGAATTCGTCGAGACGCGAGTGTGCTAGCGACTGATAGGAAGTAGCGAAACTGACCCTGCCCAATTGGAAGTAGGAAGCGACGTCGAATTCGTCTATCCAGCGTCTCGATAGTATTCGCGGTCCGATGATGAAAATTTTCATATTTGTCGTTGCGAGCCTCTGCGAAAAGTCACGCGTCAGCGACCGGAAATAACGCGCATTTGCTCACCATAATGCGGAGAAATAGTCCAGTCGAATTTAGCTGGGGAATTTAACATCGTCCTACTCTCGGAATAATTTTTAAACCGGGAAGAATGCCCCGAAGTTTTTATAGAGCATAGAATGAGTAAAAAAAAAATGAAGAGGAAATAGTTTTATTAGCTGTGGGAGAAAAGCGCAGAATTGTTCAGGATATCGTGAGATTTATAAAACGAGTAATTGACTGACGAGCAGAGATCCACTTTAATCACCGGTGGATTAATTCCTTTTGCCCGAAGCTCCGGAGCTTTTGCGAAACGAGTTTTCATCTATAATCTACTTGTGTATATTTATAAATGTATAAATAATTGAGAGAGCATTCTCGATAGTTCTCTCATCGATTACTCGACAGACCCAATTTTCTGAGTTCCACTCTGCATCTTCATATCTATCTTCTTTTTTCTCCCTTCCCGTTCGTTAGTTAAAGCGCTGACAATACCGCGAAAAAGAGCTCGAGCTGTGGGATGAGTGAACAGAAAAATGATTCCATATTTTCGCGGATAAAGAGAAAGAGCCGCCGCAGGGATGCTGAGAAGCTTGCCGAGGGGTTTCGAATGCAGAATCCGTTTCTGTCCTCGGCCACGTCGTTGTCAACGTCGTCGGGAATTTACAGCCTCGCGTGGCGTGTGGTAGAGACAGGCCTACACGTGTGCCACGTCGAGAAAAACTCTCGCTTCGAGTCATCTCTTCTGAATAGATAGGACGAACACAGACGCGTTCTATTTTTCCTATCTGTTTTTTTTTACCATCCGTCCTTCGCGTTCTCTCCTCGCGACCGGTAAAACGTGTACTTCGCTGTACTGAATATCGTCGTGATTAAAGCGACAGGCGAGTCCCGGCGACTCTCGTACGAACGGCTCATGGATTTTCTAAATATATACGGGGAAACACGAAATGCTCTTTCCGCGTATCCATCCCGGCCTGTGTGTGTGTATAAGTGATAGACCTAGAACGAAAAAGCTACGAAACTTTTCATGGAAATGAGCAGGCTGCATCGTGAATTCGTGGTGGTTGCTCCAATATCGGTAGAGACCTATCTTTGTCTTTTTTCACAAAAACAAAATCTCACATGTACTTTGAAAACTTGTTTGTCTATCCTAATTTTTGAGGATCCGCTCGAAAAGATCAATCTTCAAATCGGCAGAGACGGTTTAAAAATTGGAATTTCACTTCCGGTCAAAAAAGTCAGATATTCTAACAGGAAGTATCGTATTTCCGGTATTACATCACTTCGAATCGAGACGCGTGATTTTTGAACCAAGTAGCGAATTTTCACTAAATGTCTGGTTTTTAAATTGAGAATGTTCAGAAACCGACACGATGTCCGCATTGGACGAGACTTCCCTTTTTCATCGTAGAAGTCACCGTCAATAAAAAAAAGTTATCAAGACTCTGATTAATAATTGTAATTACGGGCCCCGCTATTTAACATATTCTTCAAGACGATTTTATATCAGGTACGCTAAAGAATTTTTTGAGAGCCCGAAAAGTAGGAAGGGTGTTGTGGAAAAAAATTGTAACTTGGTCCTGTTGCACTTGAAGCAAAGATCTACGACTTAAGGTGGAAATAGCGTTGCAGCGGTACCGGCGCGAATATATTTACACCGAGCCGAGACGCCGGTGACACATTGTTTGGCACTCGCCGGACTGCTATATGGGGAGAGAGAGTGCGATACAGGTCGCAAGGCAATGGTTACACTGGATAGTGGGTAACACGCACGATGCACTTGTATATCTCGATCCCCGTGTGCGAACTGTCACGGCTCGATGCTTTCTCGTGAACGACAAGAGAGTTATATCGTGGGACGCGTGGTATCCGCAACCAGACAGTCCTCTCCGCTCTTGTCAGAGCAACGGTCAACTTCTTCGGTGATATTCGCGAAGAGTACAATCGTGTGGCGCGCGGTCTCCACCCGGGACTCCTCGATTATCTAGAGAAACGACCCATACGCGTTATGGAAACGGTCGCGGTGGTTCCTGCCAGGGTCAAATCGAATAGAACGAGAACGAGCGCGAAAACGTGGCTCGGCAAATGGATGATGGATCAGAGTAAGATCAAGGCGGGTCGAAGAGCACGTGCAGAAAATAAAAAATTGATTCATCCGACGGGACTTCGTTGTACAGATTAGGCAGTGTTAAATTGATATAATGAAAGAAGGATCTAGTGGAAAAGAAAATTTGTCGGGACTTGAGAGTGAATTCATCGTTGACTCGAAAGCTTCCGTCAATCTCTTCGACCCGAAGCGATCGCCTTTTTGCAAGTCTTAAGCAAATATTGGTCCAAGCCGCTGACTCTATATTTTCATTTCAGATCATCGGAGGAACACCGATTCCGAAGAGATGCAACGCTGTCCCTATTTGCACGAGATGAAAGAGCGTCTGCTCTCGCAACCGACGCCCACAGACAGCCTGGACATGGAACGCTTGGACGGCGGTACACCCGTGAAGGAAGCCAATCTTCACAATGATTATCCGGCTCACGCCAATCCCGGGGTCATACCCGACCCACCGGAAATGCCACCTGACTCCTTGATCGGCACGGTTGTCAAGGTAAACGAGCCCCAGGTATCACATCAACAACCCTTCTCTTATTCGGCTTTGCAATATCTTCAAACGGCATGCGCGCTGTTGGTGACAGTGTTGTAGCTTCGATCCTTGTAACGCTCTCTTTTTTTTTTTAAACCTCTTCCATTCGTTATCGGTAATTTGCATTGATATTTCAGCTAAACTCCGATGGTTATGGATCCCACACGTCACCGGCACACGCGAGGCAACCATTGGTACCGCAGAACGCGATAAATCAACCGCTATGCCTCACACCCACTCACTCGACTACCGGCAATGGAACGCTTCCCAAAAATGCCAAGTAAGGATAATCGACCTGCTTTTTGTCGATAAGCCCCATGAGGAATACAGTGGTTGTCTGAATATCGATGTGGAGTCGTCAACCGGTATTTTATATTAAAAATAGGAATGGGAGGGGAACGTTTAAAAAATTAACTGGCAGCATCAGCGCATGCCCTTGCAGTTGCCGAAAAAAAACCTTTTTTTTTCGATCACAGCGCGACTGTAGTTTTTCATGAATATCTCCAGTCTCGCGCAACAGTGAACCAGCGAACAATACACTCCGATATTTTTCGACTGTTTGTCTGAACATGCAGCTCTTTTAAAGTAGGGCAAGACCAACGCGGTAGTCGCTTCGAATACTTCGTCCAGAGGTATCCAACAGTGTTTTTGCTTTTTCTTACTAATGTATAAGAATTTTCTTTTTTTTTTCTACAAATCTATTCATAAGCATTCGTATCAATCGGGGATATTGCAGCGCGATTATCATCGCCGACTCGGGTAGCGCCGCGCGTGATTTCCGACGGGTCAACGACCTCGAGCGTGGACAACGTAGAAGAGCACGTTGGAGATAGGAAACGTGCGAGGACACGAGGGTTTCCTCTTTCTCGCGTGTGGCGGTCTTCGAGAAGAAATTAATCGTACGAAGCTACGCTGGTCAAATTTGCAGAGGGCAGGATAATTGGAATTAGCGTCGGAGCTAACGAAATTCGATATGGAAAGACGAAGAACCACGGAGGACGATGAGAGGACGCCGGTGGCGCATCCCAACGGTTAGCCACCTCGTTCGCCCTACCACGACTCCGCGGGGTAGTTTTCTCCCTCCTGGCGCGGCGTTCCTCGACCATCGGCGAGAGGAGGTGGACTTTTAGTTCAGGAGAGCCAGAATCGCGGCAGCACTGCGTTCGCCGAGAGAACACCCGAGATATAAGCCGAAATCAATACCACCGACGTGCGTGGAGAGATACACATGTTCGACGCAATCTTGTTTCCCCGCTCGTTTCGTGAACTAGATGGTCACACGATATTCAAGAGACAAGAACCGACCATAGAAAAATTATACATGTTATCTCCACGTCATCAAATATTTTGTGTTACTAATTTTTTTTTTATTTTGACGACTCATGACTTACGGCCGGTGTTGCATGACCTCTCGTCAACGACGTGACGGTGCGTGCCGTCGAACAAGCCTCCTCCCTGTCCAGGGTCTCCGGCACGCGAAACGATCGAGTGCACCTTCTCCACTCGCGCGGCAAGGATCGATATTCAATTACCAGGGCAAACTCGACATTCTCTCAGTATGGTTAGACCCGATAGTCCGGAACTCCAGAGCTCTTTCCGGGAAGGATAATCCCGAGGAGAGAGCTCCGACTCCGTTCGGCCACGAAATCCCTGGAAATGGGTGTGGAACATCCCGGTCGAAGAGCTCTTTCTCTTGACACCGATTGCATTACAACGCCGCTCTATGATGTCTTCCGCGTACGTGGCTCCTGAAAGATCCGTGGAATTAGCTCCGGATTGTGAATGGTCCCGGGTCAGAGGGCGACTACACATCGAGGCCGCGCCGCGTACAACACCGTGGGGGAAGAGGAAGCTTCGCGGTACCGTTGACGATCGAGTTCGAGGGAAAGGTCAGTGACCCGAGTGCGGCGGTGGCAGCGTTATCGAGCGGGTCAGTGGGTCGCAGAACCACGGAGCAGTTTGCCCTCTCCCGCCGTTCATCTCTTCCTTCATCCTCCAAACAGCTCGCTACCCTCCTCGCTTCTCTTTCGCCTTGCTCGCGGATGCTGCACAAGACTCGCGCCTCGCCCAACCTCGCTCTCGGTACTCACCGACGAACCAACCGTGTTCCTCCCCGTAGCGAGTCCCATGGAGCCGCGGTTTTCACTTCGCCGGAAAACGGGATGAGCTAGGCTATCGGGGGTGGAAAAAAAAGAGTCGAGACGAAGCGACGGGCGATCGACCTACTGAAGAGAATATATCACTGCGGAGGATCAATAATCCATTGATCGAGGGGCGATGAGGGGGCGAGGGAAACGGGAAAGCCGAGAGGAAAAACAAAGAAGGAGAGTTGCGCGGGAGCGAGATTCTAGCGCTGCTGCGAATCCGACATGGCCGACGAAGCTCACCCCACGAAATCCCGAGACTCGACGGCTACGGGACTCTCCTGCATAACTGTCTACAGGGTCGTGCAGAATATCTTCGCGGGTTTTCGGTGGTTTTTTTTTGCGATTGGAATTCTTTTCAAAGTACTTTTTGACTTACTTTTAGATTCAGACGACTACGGCTCGAAATTAATTTTGGGGGGATAAGTTTTTGAAAATTGTACTCCAGAGGTCTGTTCTTCTGTCACTGGCGCAATTTCGAAGTTGGAGGCAATTAATTAGTGGGGGGTCGATTGGAGGAAATAGTTTCAATAGATGCATTAACATTTTTGAGGACCACGCTCCAAAATTCTGCAACTAAAAAATAATCGCCAAACTATTTTCCCGCAAACCTTTCGACTTAGAACAAAAATATCTCATTCACACCTCCCAATCTGTAGGTACGATGAATTAGAGGGAATTCATTAGAAAGATTGAGAATTAATTGAAGGTTTGAGAATTAATTTCCGGATGTCCGCTCTTCAGACATACTCCAAAGAACTGCAAAAAAAAAAGCAGAATCCCCCTTTGGATCACTTTTATCAGCCTCAAAAAAAATACCCTACCGTCTCGACAGTAAACTTCTTACATCATCTTCTTTCCACCCTCCTCGAGCCCGTGCTCGGTCGGACCATACCTCGGATCATCAAGCTCCTCTAAAAAAAAAAAGTCGATAATCTATCGTACCGATAATCCATCCACATACTCACAACCGTATCTCGTAATCTCCGATTCTGCATCGCTCTGTACAGTCGAGACCCGAAGTGAGCGAAAAAGAGAGTGGAGCAGCAGCCGGAGTGTCGAGAGGAGGATCGGTAGAGAGGGTTGGGAATTTGTGCGCTGGCGCGAGAAGCTACCCGCTGCCCGGGAAGAGGTACCTCCCGGCCAGCTTCAGTCTCCGGGATGCTGGGGGCGACGATCGTGATTCGACCCCTATTTCGGCGCGTTCACGATAATACAATATCTTACATTTGTGCGCCATACTAATCTCAACTGGACGGTAGAATCTCACGGCCTATACATTCCCTGTATAAGCCTTTGGTCTCTCAAGGTACAAAATACACACACAGACACATTCACGTACACACGCACGCTCGCGCGCGCGCTCACACACACAGGCACACACATACACGTATACACACACACAGGCACAAAAAAAAATTAAATCCCACCTGCTTACCTGTCTGCACCTCCGTCTCGAGGCTCACGCGATACGTTCGTGTACTGGCATAAGTGATCGGGAAGCGACTCGGGTGAAACCGGGACCAAGATGAAGAGATGCTGAAAGGGTGAGAAGCAGGAGGGGGAGCTTCAAGTGAGAGCACAGAAGAATACGTGTGCGAGGCACAGGGAGGATGTTTCTCCCTCTTTCGCACATTCACACGCACACGATAGAAGAAAATCCAGCGTAGAGCAGAAGCTTCGTGCAGCCCTCTCGCTCTGAGTTTCACGATTCCAGTCTCTCGCCGCGCAGCCCCTTTGGCACGTACCTTGGGTACGAGGCCCGGTGCAGTCGACGCGAGAACCTTCGGGCATAACGCGCGCGAGTGTCTCCCGCTTCTCGAGCTCCCGCCTTACCGTCACACAAAATCCAGGTAGAATCCTCGAGTTGATTAATCGTCGATCCATCTCCGATTTGCGCCTTGGCGATCGGCGGAATCTCGCGAGCGGAGATTCCGCGCCCCGGTCTCGATCGATCTGTCGGCTCGGGCAAGTGCGCCGATCGGTTCGTTCTCACGAGTCATGAGAAATTACCCGGCTAGTTTTTGGGTCATTGGGCAAATATAGTTTGAAAAAGTGGAGCTCGGGCTTTGATTTCTCGTCAACTGGGGAGATCAAGCGAGTTCGCCGGGAGCTACGCTAACGACACTGGCGCTAGAGCCGCGACTAGGTGATTCTTTGTGCGAAGTGGCCGGAGCGCGATCACTCGGGGCAGTTCGTCGCTTCTCTCATCCGCTTCACATTCCTCGTTTGCCAGGGAGAAAATACATTTTTTTTTAGCTGAACTGCACACGTGTCTCTGGCACTTTGTCGCTTATCGCGACGCCGGAAGACGACACTCGGAAGCGTGATCGGAAAATTAACGGGGAACCGGAAGTCTTTGGTCCCGGGCGCGCAACAGCTTCGTCGATCGGCTTTGTCTTTCACGGACGTTCGCAGACAAAGCTCTTCTGGTGTTCGCCGACACTCGAGAGTCTCGCGCCGAGAAGTTTCGCGGTGTTTGAGAGAGGACGAGATGCTTTCTTCCTCTCGAGTTCGACCTACTTAAGAGCCCGAGCCTCGATCTCCCGCGTCTCTAGACAACGCGACGACGAGCCGAGAAACGCCGCCTCAGCCTTTCCTCTTTGCACGACGCTTCAACCCTTTCTTCGCTATCTTCCGATAAAAAAAAAAAAAAAAAACCCCAGATCAAGGGTGGGTTACGAGGGCGGATTGATCTGTAAGTGTCTTGTAGTTTCGTGGGGATCGCATTTGAAGTTTCGTCGCATGAGAGAAGGCGGAGCGGTCGTCGGATAACCGGAAGTGCGCGTTGTTGCTGCTCGCGGTTTGATTCGCGGCCGTGGCGGATAAACGGCAACAGCACCGCCCTGGTAGACGACGGTGACCCGAATCATTCCTCTTGCAAACCCCTCCCCTATCCGAAAAGTCGTTTCCTTCACTATTTGTTTTTTTTTTTTTTACACGACTCTTGTCCAACAGTTCGGAGTCGGGAAAAATTATTTTCTAAAACAAAACCCAAACGTACACTTTGAAGGCAGAGGGACGGTGAAAAGTGGTGAAACGAAGGGAAGTTGGGAGGAAAGTGGACGAGATGGTGGGCGGAGGAGACTGCAAAGTGGCGACCGTGGAGGTTGAAGCGGCAGCGGCGAACGACAATACGGCGACGCTTCCGGTCACGAGGCCCTTGAATCCTCAGATCGTCGGCGCACCGCCGAATGCCCAGGACAACGCAGAGAAGAACAACGCCGCGAACAAAGAGATGGAGCTGAAGAACGTTCGGTCGACACCCGCGAAAAAGTAAGAGCCTGGAGACGAATAGCGAGATGGGAATTTGAAAAAAAAAAAACGGGATATTTCGCATATTGTGGGAATGGAGGAGGAGGAAGGGGGATTAAAAAAATAGAGTAAGATAAGGGTTTGCCAGTGTCAGTGAAAGGGTGGGAGTTGGCGCGTGTATCGCTGCCGAGGGAGTGGCGCGCCGCTCCGGGGATGAAAGCATCAGAACAGAACGGAGTTGGAGCCGACGGAGGGAAATATGCTTTCTTTTGAAAACATTTTTCGCTCTCGCTCATTAAGCGATGCGTAGACTGCTCGCATACAGTCTCGGCTCCCTACAATCTGGAAACCATCACAATTTTTTTTTATGCGGAGGGAATTTCAATCTCTCTTGGAAAAAATTGCGACATGAGGGAGATTGTTGTTTTAGTATTTTTCGGAATTATTTCTTCGGAGTCGATGAACAGTTTGTGAACGTAGGGATTTTTTTTTCTGTCATCTAAGAAACTAAAATTTTATCTAGATTGAATGATAATAAAAAATAAAAAAAAAACATTAATTAAAAAAGGTCCAAGACAGTCAGATAAAACGAAAAAGTTTTAGAAATTTTTCGATCTTAAAAAATAATTGTTGAAACAATTTTTATTTTGCCATGTTGAATTTTTTTTAAATTCACTGTTATTCGATCTCGATAAAATTTTACTGGCTCGTTAACGAGTTGGTGAATCGACGGATTTTTCGCTGAATCGGTACAAATTTATCGAGACGGAGTGAAATAAGTAAAATTAATCTGAAACCGAGAGAAAAAACGATCTTCAGTAAAGGAAATAAGTGCGTCGCGCACTTAATCGAAAAAGCGCTGTAACGAAGATTCGACTGTAGGGAAATGTGCCGAAGCGAGTCGCGTAATTTTCATCCCCCAACGGCAGTCGCCGGCGGCCTCGCCGCAGCGGGCTAAACGAACGAATGTCTGCTCGAGAATGAGGGAGGTTGGCGAGGAAAAAAATGTATCGTAGGGTCGCGAGATGGAATGCCGTGTCGAGTCTCGAATGCGTAGTCGTTGCCGCTATGGTGGTCGTGACGGTTTCTGGTCTCAATGGTCGGGCGACGCGTACGTGCGCGGTTTTTACGAGGGATGCGCGTCCTGTGTGAGTCCGGGTGTTACGGAGCAGGCGCTGACGATGGAGCGAATATATTCTTCGTGTACACGGTGGAACACGGCGATGTGAACTCGTCAGCCGTGTAAACGTGTATCGAGAGTCCCGGTAACGCGAGCGCCTCGGACATTCCACCATGCTGCAGGTCAGGTTTTGCAGGCGCAATGAGAAACGCGGACCAACCACCCTTCAACCCGATCGAGAGAGCGACGATGCGTGGATTTATGAGGGTTGGAAAAAATAAATAAATTGCGTGGGAAACGCTTATTATAATATCGATGAATTATTATAAGTCGAATAGGTCGGTCTCGGTACGTTAATCGTGAAGTTAAAATTATCGAGTGGTATTATATTTCAACTTTGAAAAAATTTATTTTGGTGTCTAGTCGGCTCGATGAAACTGAATTATATTTGTAGAGGGTGATCGATGGATCGATTGGGACGATAATGACAACAAAAAAAAACAAATTTTTTGTATCTTTTATAAGGCGTGCAAGTTAGCAACTTGGGTCCATCTGACTGAACGACAGTTGTCATCGTTAGCAGAAAGTTGCTTTCTCAGCGAGCTGATCAAGCAATATAGTAATATAATAATTCATGGTAATTATAATAAAAGTAACTTAGTGGGAGATTAAGTAAAATTTTCCTCCCGCTCTTCGAGACCGGCCAATTTCCATCGCCATTGCAGACATCGAAACATGGGAACTTTTTAGCATAGTCAGAAAAAAAAATCGCTCATACCAGTCATCAGGAAGTTTCTCTTCACCTCGTGTGAATTTGTGCTCTCGTTTACCTCAGCCAACAAACTTTATACTCGATGAAATATACTTTTTTTTCTTCCTAATAATTCAACTGGAAAATAAAAAGCGGCAGCTTTCAACGATACGATTGGAGCAACATTATCGGTTTTTATGTTTCTTTCTGTTGACTCTCAAAATTGACGAGTTCGAGCTAATAAAATCGAGGAGGATCGAAACTCCGAGCCAATACATGCTTCCTCGTCTGATTAATTTCCGAGCGAATGTTGTCATCGATCCGGTTGTCGGTCAGCAGCGACGATGTGCACCGGGACAACGCGTATTACACGGGTAACAGTATCTACCGTTCGGTAACGCGCGTACAGAACGCTGCATCAGCGTGGATATTGCCAGACTCAGGATGGAAGCGATACCGGATCGCGGGAGCCTTCTCGAGTGTCGCCTGCAGTCGATGCACCGTAATTACAACTGTGTATACGAGAGTTGCGAGACGGATTCGCGGTGGCACTGGCTACGTCGAAGACAGAGTTGCGGTGACCGGACTCGCGTAGATCTCCGCGTATCGATTCTCCGCACGGCAGTTCGGAGTATCGCTTCATATTATTTTTTTTTTTAATCGTCAAATCGCTCGATCGAACCCTGTCGCCTCGATCGACGATGCGAATTCGTGAAACTTCGCTGATACGTTTGCGCAGACTTTCTTACCAATTTCCATCCGATCGTTTCGATCCCATGAAGTCTCCTTGCGGTATTTCTTATAATAATGAAATCGGACGATCGACGATGCGAAAACATTTAGTCGACTATCTCGCGTCATCGAATGCCTCCGAAGTGTCCTTACACAATTTTTTATTTCCTCGAGTCGCACGAACGACGACGCGAATTCTTTCGACTTCCCGATAGGCGCGCAGACTTTCTTCCAAATTTCACCTCACTCGTCCCCATCGATCCTCACTTGAGAACCATTTTTTTCACGTCGTCGAATAACCCCAAAGTGTCCTCACACAAATTTTTATTGTTATCGAGTCGCCCGACGAAACTCCGTCGCCTCGATCAACGACGCGAATTCCTTCAACTACCCCAACTATCAACCCTCGCCCGTGGTACATTCTTCTCGCGCGACACAAAGCCCCGTTCCGAGGAGTGCCCGGAACCCTCGCGCAGTCCTTCGCGTTTCGTTCGCAAAATCGAACGGCTCCTATCGCGGTGACTCGCCGAGGGTGGAAAGCATCAACGAGATTGGAGGATATCTTCGTCAGACGAAGATGATTCCGGCAAGGATCCTGGACGCGAGGGTGGTAGCGGAGCGTGTCTTTGCCGACCGCCACGAAGAAAAACCGTGCTCGGAGAATGGAGCATCTCCGCTGCCGAGAGTCAACCAGAAGAGAGAGAAAGCTGAAAGCAGGCACTTCGAGATATCGACCAGCAACGCCTGCCGGACCACGCGCTCTCCTCTTCTCGCGTCCGCTCTGAGCCTTTGCTCTCCGCGCTCTTCGTGCGCACTGCCGTTTCCACTTACGGTCCTCGTACTCCCGTCTGCGCTCCCGTTCCATCCCAACGACGCTGCGAGGAGCGGAGATGAGAAAAAAAAAAAAAAAAAAAAGAAACGCTGACTCCTACTAGCGAGCAGTTTCTCGATGCTTTCTCGGTCAGAGTGAGTACCACGCCCCGCGTAGCATAGTTGCAGCCTCCGCGACGACGCAGCCGGAAACTTGCACACGTAGCCCGTGCAGAGTTCTTCTCCGCGGGCTTCCTTCGTTCTCTCGCGCTCGCAATTAGAGCGTCCCATTAAAGCCGCATATTAAATTCGACTGCGCGATGCATCGCTTCTCTATTCAGCCGGGAGAGATGCATTGGGACGATACGGTTCGCTTTCGTTATCCGGGACGATGAAGTTACGCTCGGGTCCGACTGGCTTATTCAGTCGGGGCTAAGGTAACGAGCCATTAGCGAGGATAAATCCTCGGAGACTCGGTCACAATGTAACGACGATTATTACGCATGGACCGAGTTTCTGTGCATCTGTATATGTTTTATGTATTTGTGTGTCCCGTGGCACAACTGGGAATATGGTCATGTTGTTGAGGAGCCTCAAATGGACCGTTTGAGACGAGGATTGAACAAACGCTCTCAATTAATACAAGGAAATTACCTGCGGAGGCGATCTGTGCGATTTTGAGTCAAATTTTTCGATGCCTCGGTTTGACCTGGTCTTTTTTTTTATTTTCTGGAGAGCATTGCTGGTATTTACTACTTTTATTGGAGCGTCTTTGGCGATTGGCAGTGTTTTCATAAATGGGAGAGAGGAAAATATTTTGAAAAGCACTGTAATGTCGCCCTATTTTTTTTTATCGATTATTAAGAAACACAATAAAAATTGCATCGCTGTTTGGTTTTAGACATTTGTTTTTAAATTTTTATTTTCGATCAAATAGTATCCAACCTTGTGATCTGCGAAACGCTTGTGAGAATAAGTTAGAAAAAAGGCTGCTATTGGGAGTTAGAAAAATATTTTATAAGCCCAATAAAAGGGTGGACCTGCATTCATTTTTTCTTGAGTTTGAAGAACCATTGCGGAGCAAAAATCTTGATTCAACCTCTTCTTCACCGGTGGCAAACATTAATCGCTTAAACTTCAATTTTGGAGCACTCAGCGTTTGAGTCTGTAGTTCGGAATCTAAAGAAAAAAATCACATGCAAACAAATTTTAACGAAGTCGCGGTAAACATTCGAAATCTACGATAAAAGGCAAGCCAATGGCAAGGGCAAAAAGCCTGAATTCTCGAATTTAAAATTTTTTTTTTATTGATCATTAAAAATCGTTTCGGAGCGAAAATTTCACCTCGATTTCGCCTCCTCTCTACCAATGTCAAACATCGATTGCTTCAATTTTAATTTCAAATTACATAGGATCCAAGTCAATAGCTCCGAATCTATAAAAAAAAAAAACATTAAACAACATATAAAAAAGTATTTAAAAAAATTGTTTGATCAGAGTGTACGCTCGTGCGAGGGCCGTTGACGTTACGCATGCATTTTTTTTTTTTACCCTGGAACACAATAAAGTCTGTGCCGCAACCCCTCGAACGGGCTGGGGCTCTCGCTATAGGACAAAGGGTGGTTAAGCCCTTGTTGACGGGGATGTGGCGGCATCAGCCAGAGCGATGCTGCCGGTGCACCGGTGCACGTTTCCTCCGTTACATAACGACGCATTTTTTCCCATAATTTTTATTTTTATTTTTTTTTATTTTTTTAAGTAGCATGAAAAAGTCGTCCTTCGAGGCACTCGAGCGAGGCTTGAAAATCTACGCTATTATCGATGACTTTTCAACGCAATAAATTATCGATTTAATCGCCAACAACGCCAACGTCTTTTTCATCGACCTTTTTATTCAGTGCCATATCGACGCAGCACGAGGCGGTAAATATCATGGTATCGCACCGCGTTACCAATAAAGTGGGCGTTTTCATTTCGAGGGATAAAAAAAATGAGAACCATAGTCTATAAAAAAAAAAAAAAAGAAAGAAAAGAAAGGAAAAAAATCTGCGCACCCACGAGACCCGCGAGCGTGAAATTAAGCGATAAAAAATTCACGAGGGAAGCTGTGTAGTTCCGCGCTGCCGTAGAGCGACGCGCGCAGATTTTCCGGAAAGGACGTCGAGTACGGACCTATGCGATTTTAGACCTGTGCTATGGAAATGCGTCGTACGGAGATGTGGGTAGCTGCGGGAACGATATTGCATTCTTTCCCCGGAGATTTTCATCGATCTTCGATAAAACAACTTTTATAACATCTAAAAAAAAAAAGCCATGATAAAATCGTCACGTTGAAAAAAAAATTAAAATCGACTAGAATTTTTTTTAATCTAATAAGAAGACATTTTTTCCCATGTCCGATAAATGGAATTCCATCGTATCGTTAAAATAAATCACTCCGAAATTAATTCCTTTGGAATAAAGTCGACTCACTTTTCGTTTTTACATTTATTTATATTTTTTTACACCTTTTGTTTACGATCTTTACCGACTACCTTAAAATCTCGATCTCCCTCCAAAAATTAAGATTTTATAAATTCATTTTTGCACTCGGAAGTACCGAGCCGGAATTACTTGCTCGCTTGGATGTAATATCGCATAGTCGGGTGAACGGGTGTATGACACGTTCAGAAATAGCGTCTTGCCTCTCGGGCGTGCAAACGCTGCCGTCTCGTTCGTTCTTCCGAAATACAGCAGTTCGTCCGGCCAAACAATTGAGTCGGGACGTGCTCGGTAAGCCAAAGCGGCATTTGAAAAAAAAAAAAAAAAAAAAAAATCTATCGTCATTGAAAGAAGAGAATATTAGTCGTTGAAACGTCGTACCGAAAGACCGTGTTGTGTGGCACCTGGAGGAGCAGATAGCGCGTTAACTCACGTGCTCCAGCGTGTGCGTTCTCGCTCTGCAAAAGTAAATGAAAAGCGCGTGTAACTATCTGTGCGACACGTCGGGAGTACAGTGCACGATCGACGAGGAGTGGCCTCCTTAAAGAGCCGGAGACAAGTTTTACGAGAAACTATCGACGAGAGCCGTCGAGAGTGCCTCGAGTTTGCTGAAAAGATTCGTTAAGACGAGACGCGATCTCAGGGTTTGTCAAAAGTTTCTACGATCTCTCGCGATTTTTTATTTGTTGTACTCTGCGATAAAAACGCGAGAGCAATGGAAACGGAAATCGTGCCTTTCGTGGAGGGCGAACCGGAAGTCAGGCCACCGCCTCCCAAACTATTTCCGAGGAAGAATAGAGTCGTAGTGAACGAGAAAAAATGGTAAGATTTTTTGGCTCTTCGAGGCTGTTCCGGGACCCTGGAAATTGCTGACTACCTAAGACCGTCGAGAGGTCTTTGTATTCGATCTGCTGGAATAATGGATTTTACATGTGAAAAAATATAGAAACAGTCGAAGAGCGTGTGATTCGTATAATAATTTTCGGGTGGAAACCATTTCTATTACGGTATTTTTTAAATTTAATTTTGGAAATTAATTAAACGCATGATTATTTTCTGTACCAACTACAAATCAATCGACGTGTCTGAATTAGACCTGCGTGACTAATTAATAACCAATGTGGAATGAACAGAATCGTGTAATTCTTAGAATAATTTTGTGTGTAAATAATTATAATTGCATTGTTTCAAATGAATGAAGATAAATTGATTAATCGCATGATTTTTTTTTCTGTTTCCAGGACCTCGCTCTTTATTATCATGAGTTTCATCTACGCGAAGCTTTTGCTGATCGTGTGCGTGGCGTACGTTATAAGCGAGGTGGTCACACACAAGTTGCCCCTGTACTACTTCGAGGGTTTTTTCACATACATGTATGGGATGAGCATCCTCTTCCTGCTGTACGTATTCTGCTTCCTCCTGCAAGAGAGCGCGTGCTGCTCGCGGGGTGCGGACACTCCGCCTCCACCACCGAGGCCACCAAAGCCTCCCAAAGAGCCCAAAGAGAAGAACAAGAAGAAAGACAAAAAGGACAAAAAGGATCCGAAGAATGCTAAGAACAACAAGAAAGATTTCCAGGTTTGTTAAAAAAAAAAAAAACGAAGAAACGAAATATTAATCTATTTTTCGTTTTGAAACGTTTGGACTGTTCGAGTATTCGTGCCGAAGAGCTATCGATCTTGAACGTATTTTTGGGTGGTTCCGAGTACAACCGGCTCGCATGTCTCGTGAGTCAGTCGCGGCTGTAATATAACTGTGGCAAGAGAGACTCGAGCCCCGGCTCGTTTCTCGAAAGGCGCTGACGCAATTGCGTTAGCCAATATCTTTTTATGGGGAGACATGTGGTGGCAGAAGCTGAGCGCAGGTCGCGATTGCCGCGACGGCGATCCACTGTGTGGCGCGAGTCTAGAAATAAATCTCGCGCCCTCGGCTTCTCCCACGTTTATGTTTATTTGACGGGATTACCTCGCGGCTCTATCTCGCGGAATCCCCGTGAATTTATGTTCTTCTATCGAGGAGGCGATCAAATTTGGCCTGTGAAGCAACAGGAAGAATTCAAATGAGATCGCCGACTGATAAGTTTATATGCACTTAAGTCTCTACCTCAGGACGCCACTGACGTCGAAGCTGGCGTGGCGACGAGAGTTTTACGAAAACGAAAGACGTCCCAGAATGACCAGAGCTATGGAAGTTTCTTCCTCAGAATCGGCGCCATCGGTGAGATTTTTTGTTTTTTTTTTTCACATTTTTTTACGTAGATTAACAGAATAATCAAAGGAAGATATTTTAATAACAATTTAATCGACCAGCTTTCGGCCTTGGCACGATGGTGTACAACGGTCTCGAATTTGGATCCTTCTTCGAGATCCCACCGACCTCACCGTGCTACCAGATCCTCCAGGGAGTCAACCCCGTTCTCCAGATGATTTTCACCTTCATGCAAATGTACTTTATCTTCATGAACTCCAGGGTAAGATATCGAGAATACAAGTTAAACAGAGAAGATATCTAATATTTTTTTCACCGGTTATCCCACAGCTGAACATTCATCGATTCAAAGTCGTCGCTCGGTTCGGCTTGATGCACGTCGTTGCCACGAATCTCTGCGTCTGGGTGAGAACGCTCGTCTTCGAGACCCTGAAGGACATCACGGCCTGGAGTACGAAGTCTCGAAAGCACGAGGACGGAATAATTGGTGCGAGGAAAAATGATTTTTGGTTGAAAACAAAAATTACAGCTCTTCGAAATCTTCAACGAGATTTCCATTTAATTACCATCGTGTAATTCTTCTGCAGAGAGTATAAGACAGCACACGCTGAAGCACGGTGGCAAGATCCTGGGTACCGAGCCTCGGGACATGGCGCAACTGCGGCTGGCTCCGATAACCTCGACGTCGACGACCACCGCGGCGGCGATCGCCAGACTGACGACGACAACGACAGCGTCGATAGGCCGATACGCTCGCTCTACGGCCCGCTCGGTTGCTCGTGCTATAACGACCGGTACAACGACGACGACGACTCCCGCTCCATGGACAACCAGCTCGACCACTCTGAGACCCGTGATTCACACGATACCGACGACGACGAGCACAACCACGACTATGCCGAAACTCTCGACTTTCATGGACGCTCTAACGAGCACCGTGAGAACGAACATCACGACTGCGAGAACCATGTTCACGACAACCACCGAGAGTCCTACGACTCTGAGCAGCACGACGACAACGTCGACCACGACGTTGGCGCCGACCACCCTCCCGTCCGTCATGACGCTCGCTCCATCCCTACGCGAGTTCTTCGAGGCATCGGACTACCCGAGCAAAGGATTTTCCCACATATTCGACATTAGCAATCAGACCAACGCCACCAGCGTCTGGAGTCCGAGCTTCGCCTTCTACGCGGATCCACCGGACATCAGAGGCGCCAGCGACAATTCCTGCGGTCGCATTAACATAATGGGACAAATTGTTCAACAGGCTGCACCGTATTTATTCCCGTTCATAATCGAGTACAGCCTCGTCGGGGCAGCGGTCATCTACGTGATGTGGAAACACATCGGACGTCATCCCCGTTGGCCACATCAGGCCGAGGCCGATCTGGAACGCAGGCTCGAAGCTATGCTTTCACGCCGAGCAGTCGCACTCGCTCATGCCGGTAATTATTGGTCTCACCGATCTACCGACTAGTTGCGTTTACTTCGAGACGTTTAAGAAAGTTTAGTTATCGTGAGAAAATCTGTGGAATCGTGATAGCCTCTGCTAGACAAATTAGCTTCCCGATTGACAACCGTTTTCTTTGCATGTTGCTAAATAATCAGTCGAAGAACATCGGTACGAGTTCTTATAAAAATCCATCAAGACATTTTTGAGATATCAGAGGCACCGATCATGGAAAATATGTTTTGAGAAAAAAGCTTCGCCACTTTTCGCATAATGACCACAAACTCATGTAACTCGTTGAAATTCAATACAAAAATTTAACAGAATGTTCTTTAAATTACAAACTATGACAAAAAAATTTCTGAATTTTACTGTAACATAAGTGCCTAATCGAGAAATGTCATGTTTCATAGGTCACGGACGCGTGGATTGCGTGGGAGCCAGCAAGGGACTGTTCCTCGGTCTTTTCCTACTCGTCGGATCTCTCATCTGTCTGATTCTCTTCTTCGTCCTCATTCGACACCCAACACTCGGGTTGTTGGCAATTTATCTCGCGGACGTTTCACACTGCTTGCTCATGGCCCTGTCGATAATCGCTATAATAATCGGTTTCATACGCGTGCAGAGTCTCAAGTTTAAAGCCGAGGAGCAAAGCGACCTGAATGACATTCTCTTGCGCGTATCCGGCTTCGGTCTCTTCCTCTACGCTGTATTCAACGTCATCGCTGGCTCGTTCGCCGCCTTTACTCACGAGCCCAATCTTCTTGTAATGGTAACGGGACTGCTCTCGGTCACTCAAGTTGTCCTGCAAATGCTCTTTATCGCCGATGTCTCGCGCAGGCGTGTGCATCTGCCGGAGCACGACCGCAGCAAGCCCGGACGTCAAATCGTTACATTCTTGCTTATTTGCAACGTTACTATGTGGGTCATTTACACTTTTGAGACCATGAAGGTCGTCGCTAATCCTGTGCAGCTCGATTTCTATGGGTATCTCGTGTGGACGATGGTGCAGAGGGTCACTCTGCCTCTCTGCATCTTTCACAGGTTCCACAGCGCGGTAACGCTTGCCGAAATATGGAAGACCAGCTATAAGGCCCGACTCGAGTAAATTCGTTTGTCTTTCTAATGTGTTCTTTAATTTTTACATTTATTTCATTCTATTTTCATTGATTCATCACTCGAGACTCGAGCGACGCGTGATCAACAAATCGGCGCGCGTTTGTGGAAGACTCGGAGGGTAAAAAACTTGTTCCGTCTCGAAGGCCAGAAAAAAAGGAACTTTAAGCCTGTTGTATAACGAAAAACAAAATCCGGGAAATGAACGTAAAAATTTGCTGAAATTTGCATCGATAGGTCTTGGCGATTTCTCTATTGGCGATTCTGACGACTGCTCGATTGTATGCTGAGCTTTGTTTTCGACTCGGTACTCGTCTAATCTAACAAAGCAGTTTAGCAACGGAAAGTGGATGATGGAGAGTCTTCCACCGTTCAAAGCATACCATAAGAGAAAGAACAAAAAAAAGCAAGCAAAACGCTCAACATTTATTTTCGCGCGATTTTGTCTCATCGAACGATTTTCGCTGTCGACGCATTTTTATACTTTTATACCTCGACCACCCCGTCGTGCATCGAGGGGGATCATACTAGAGATCGCGAGGGTGAGCTGATCGGAGCTCGAGAAGAGCGTAGTCGAATTTTGGGAGTCGCTGGCCACGAAGGAAATGAAACGGAAGACAGGAACGAACGAAGCGAGTTAACTTAAAAAAAACACACAGTGGGACTCGATGCAAAAACAGGGTGAATTTCATTGCGTTAATTTTAAACAATTAAGAAGAGGGTGATATCAAATTTTGGTAAGCAACTGCATAACGAGGTCGGACTGCCGTACTTAGTCGCGATAAATTCGAGATAGGCAAAAAGAAGGTAAAGGCAGTGTATTCAATAACCGGGTATCAGATGATCTTTCCTTTCGTGCTTTTTGGTATTGCACCTGCGTTCGTTGCGTGTCGTAAAGTACAAAATTGTTTCTATACATGCTTGAAAAATATTTTTCAGGCATCGACTCCGCGCCCCCTTCCCTCCCCTGTTTGTTACCGCCGGTGAAGTTGAAAAGCCCGTCGTACATGAGCTTGACGAAAGCTTCCATCCGCCCCTCAATAATGCGTTCAATTGAAGAAAAAAAAAATTGTATCCACGATTTTTCGAGTTATCTTGTTATCGGAAAAACGCGATTGCCGAAAGTCTACGTGTGCGTGGATGTAACAGCGATGGGACATGGAGAGACCGTACGAAGTTTAGAGAGGGATAAAGAGCAGGAAAATCGAGCAGGCAGGGACGGGAGAAGCGAAGTAATGGGCGAGATGCGGTGACGAGCGACGAGGAGAACGCTGAACAGTGGGATTGGAAGACGAAACGGTGACAAGCTGGTTACGACAAAGAGACGCGTGTACGTATAAAGAATGGAGAGTATTTCTTTTTTTTTAAAAAAGCGCGAAAGATTCCCTAGAGTGATCGTGAAAGAAGGGAGAACTTGGTAGGGAAAACGAACCTTTGGAGGAGCGAGTGAGCCGAAGAAGAGAAGAGGAAGAAATAGAAAAAAGGAAAAAAAAACGCGAGAGAGAGAGATCCAGTCATTATATATACGAACTACGAACTATAAGGTAGATAATTATCATTAGACATTATTATAGATGAGATAATAAACACGGAGTTTAAAGTACGGAAAGTAGTGGTTGCGAGATATAAAAAAAGAAGAAAAAACGCAGTCGTTAGCCGCTCGCGTAATCGGCATACGTGTTGTTAGACGATAAAAATCATAATTAGTAGAACATCAGAGATTAAACAAAAACAACAAAAGTTGACGAAATAACGAGAGAGAGAAACAATTCGCCATTTCACGAAAGATTAAATATACCTTATTAATGATCATTGATTAGTCGTTAAGATTATGAGAGAAAAAAAATTTAATCCTCGATCGCTCCCCGTGGATGGGCGAGGAGTGATCGGCGATCACACGAATCACGATCACACGAATATAGGAAGTAAAGGAAGACGAAAAAAAAAAAAAATTCATAGTAATTAACTGTTCCGCACCCCTCGGTCCTCTCCGTGTCAACTGATCCGAGCAAAATCCCGCCCGTATCTCTCACTTATTGTTAGCTTTCGAGTCTAAAGTACAGCTATTTATATATATATACATATATATATTTAAAAAATGTATATACGTATATACATATATACACACTCTCACAGACACTATTATTATGCATTATAGATATAAAAATGGTATATAAATAGAATCTAAAGGACACGATATTGCAAAGACTAATATATATTGATTCGATAATATTATGTGTACGTTTTATGGGGTTACGAATGCGATGTAAATAATCGTTTGATGATTACGGCAGGCAGAGTGTCTGTGAAACGACGTTAGATAAAAAGAAGAAACTAAAGAAAATACTACACCGCGTTCCATAAAGAAACAAAAAAATATCTTTTCACCAATGCTCTGCGCACCAAAAATGGTTTCGCGTTCGAAAAAAAAGTAACAAATAAAAAAAAAGAAGAAGCGATGACGAGAGTCTAAAGTATATCGTGGGACTGATGAATTTCGACGTCCGACGTTGAGGTCTCACGAGGATTCTAGACTATTATAGATAACGAGGCACTGCCACACAGGACCAACCTCCCGCGAGACGTGACGAAGAGATAAAGAAATTTGATCTGATCCATGAAACATAAAAAAAAAAGTCTCCGCGCATCAGGTCCAATTCTTCGATAAAATCCCATAATCAATCCAACCCGCCCCGAGCGTCTCCAAGCCGAGATTAAATTCGAGAACACAAAAGTTGCGAGTACTGTGAATGAGTGCAAACGCGAATGACTTTACTGTATGCCTGAAATAATTGTCGAATGAATGAATGAATTGACGAAGAGACAAAAAAAAAAAAATTAATTGATTTAATGAACAATTTTTATTCGGCGAAACGACATCTTTGTACTCTGCCAAATTTTGCGTAAGAGAGTACGATAGTGGAAGAAGAAAAAAATATTTCTTGTGTACCGAGACACACAGCCCGATATCTCTTAATGGTAGCCGTAAGACTTAACCGGTGAATCGTCGATTTGCAACGTGGGAGATGGAATCGTTGAGAATTATATTGTCTCATTGTTGGGACAAACGCTCGGCGAAGAGTGCAATTTCAGTCGGCGAAGCGAGCAATCGAAAGCCGTGTCCGCTTAAACTTTCGACTTTCGCTCGATGAGTCTGCGCGGATCGGCGGAAGACTTCTTCGAGCCTGAGAATTTCGCGAAGTTCGCCGATCGGTCGCATTGTAAAATGGGTTGTAAGAAGAAAACAAAATGCATCTCCCCCGACGCAAGTCGCTCGCTTTTCGCTCGTTAATTAACATTACGTAGAAAGTTTTTGATGTCTTCGAGTGTAATTGAAGTTTGTACACAACACGCGCACAACGTGAACGTTTTATTGCGTCACCATTGATTAACATACGACGTAAGAAGAAGAAGAAATCGTGAAGAAAGTTGAGAATGAGATGAGTCGAAGGTGAGAAGCGAAAAAAAAAGGGAAGAAGAAAAGAGGAAGTTGACACACCGACACACACGATATTATACTATAAAACACGGTTTAAACATTAAATGTAAAAGAACAAATATAAGATACAATACATGTTGTCGAGTAACCCAGTTATTAAGTCGAGTAGGCATAAAAAAAAAAAAGTAAGCGAACTTCGATTATAATTTTATTGGTATTAATTTAAAAAACAAGAAAAATTTATTCATCGTGACGTTAATAGCAGCGTTCCATTGTATCCGTTTTATTCGACGACACGTACGATATTGTCGCGTCCGCGTTATTTGTAACGCTAAACCGCATTGATTGGTTAATAAAAGTTATCTAGATGTACGTCTCCTGCGAATTTATTATAATTATATACGATTAACCCGGAGACATCTGCATGAGACTGCATTTCATCGAGTTTCATAAAAACTCCTATCTAGCACAAAATAACTTACAGAATATTTATGAAACATATTAAAATTTATCTTGAAATATTCCATGAAAATATTGCAACGAAACGTTTCTTCAATACTTTCGATTCACACTCAACCCTGCAACACACTCTGATATATTTATAATTTCACTGAAATGTTCCAAAGAATAATTTCAGAATCATTTCAATGTAAAGTTCATGAGCGGACAAAAAATATTTTCAGAATATTTTATATACACCATTTTACAAATATTTTTTTAAGTATTGATAAAATAGATTCGATATAAAAAAAATTAAAACCTTTGAAAAATGTTTCCTTGCTATCTCGACTCGTCACACAAAACTCGCTTGAGAAAATTCACTTGGGAAATAAAATTCTCTCAGGGAACTTTTTTTTTCTTCCTAGAGTAGTTCATCAATTTGGCAAACATGAGAATTTATTTAACTCAGATATCTTCAGGGTGACGATATACGTCTTTTCCGCTCCGTACAATGTTTCTTTAAGTTATGCAGAGCTCGCCGACTTTATCGTCGATCGCGTGAGTAATCACATAGTAAAAAATAAATTTTTGAAAAATAACAGGATACAGAACAGGTAAGAAGGCGGTTCATGGAAAGGCACGAGACGCGTACACAATTCACGTGCGACCACGCCACCGATACGAGTGCGAACCAGTTCGGGAAAGAAGCAATCGTTTCGTCACAAGCACATAAACGTTGCATAGTAAGTGGCGTATGAAAGTGATTCTGTAACCGGGAGCAGGCTGTGAACGGGACGAGCCCCCAGCGATCGAGTTAGCATTCATAAATCCGTTCGTGTTTACATAACATTGATGTGATTTCTATCAAATCACTCAACTGATCATTTATTTCAAAATTCGAGTGAATGTGTTCGCTGAGAAAAACGACCAATGAACATGTATCTTGGTCATTACAATATCCCAGGAATGCCAATGGAAAACAAAAAAAAATTAGGACGTGTTATGCTAATTGGAATTAATTCTCGGTGCTCTAAATAACTTCTGATATCGCACCTGTACGATTTTTTCAGCCTCGTGTGACAATAATCGAAAAATTCTTTGCTGCGTCACTGGAATAAGTAATGAACGGTTTATACCGTGACGAAAAGTGGATCAAGAGGCATTAGAAAGGTTTTGAAAGGGCAGCTGTACAGGGGTCTACTAAAAAACATCTCATTTGTCCACCTGATGGCGGAGTCTGCGGTTTACCGACTTATTCCCATTTCTTTTGGAGACCTTCGGTGAACGATTTTGTACAAGGACAATCGACAGTCACCGAGAGTTTTTTGCTGTGCTCGAGAACGAATGCGCAGTGATAGTTTCGTTAGATCACCGTGCATGCCGAGTGCAAACGCGTCCGTTCTGCTGATCGGTTAGACGTACCGTCGTCGAGCGTCAGTATTACACGAGGCGGCTGACGTGGAACGCATGGAACTGAACCGCGATTGTGAAAAATTCGTGAACCGCGTGGCTGTATCATGGCTGACGAAACTAGAACGAAGCTGCTCGAGCAGGTGAAGGAACAGGGAGAAATTGTACGAAAGCTCAAAGCTGCCAAAGCCGAAGGTTCGAGGGTGAGTCAAAACGAATCTTCGTTTAATCTCTCCGTTGACTGATCACTGTCGTTCGGACACAGCGTACTATTACATATGGATCAAACTATCGTGTTTTTGCGGTCTCTGTGCCTGTTTTCCATCGAGGCCCCGGCAAGACGTGCGCAAAGAAATTGTTTTCTCTTATCGAGAAATCGCCTTTCTCTCGGTGTTCGATGTTTAATGAAACGTTACGATGCGACACGAAAGATTTTTTTTCCACGGCGATCGAGTTCGATCGAGCCGACCAACTCGTGAATAATATCGTGCAACACTTCGCAGACACCGGATTTCATCAGCCTTCTGCATCGATAATTTTCTGATGTCATGCAGTTCCGAGTAGTCAATGATAGAGAGATTGTCGTACTTACGGTCCGATAAATTTTCAAATTTTCAATTTGTCACCTAAAGTCTGAGGTCATGCCGAGAAAAGGTTCACTAGATCGTTTAGGTTATACATTGCCTGAAGTAGATAGATAGGAGTGTCATTCTCACTCGAGCGATTTTACTCTCGAAGGAAGAAATAATAAAGTAACGGAGTTCGAAGAATTATTCAACTACGCGCATTATTGAAAATTCTCGTTCACTATTTACGTTATTTACATTATTTATGGTGTTGTTAAAAAGTGTTCAACGAATTATCGCAGTAGCTATAAATATTAGTATTCCGAGAGAACAATGTATTTTTTTCTTACTATATATTCTATATGAATACTTATTGTAACAAGATTGTAAATTATTCTCAATTGCAATCTGAAATGATTGACCCGACTCAATTGTCCGTTGTTCTATGAGCACAAATGCCGACCTTGAAAATGCTAGTTGCATTTGTGGCTTGAGTTTGCTATTGACATACAAGATTTCCAATATATTTTGCAACTGGAAGCTCAATTGTGAGATTATGCGTTGGCTGCTATGATAAAAATGGTTTTCTAACGGAATAATCATTCTATCTACCATTCGTATTACTGACATGTTTGCTTTTTTTGTAATCCCATGTTAATTGGATTATTTATGGTATTATTCAAAACAATTATCATTTTTTTGCAATAGAGTAGAATATTAGTACAGTGAGAGAAAAAATATTGGACATTTATTGCATGATTTATTCGAAAGATGCTCGACTTCATTAAAAAATTATTGATGCGCCTTGATTGTCCGTTGCTTCAAACAGGCGCAGGACCTCAATACGATCTTAGCTGGCATAAATGCTGACCTTGAAAACACAAGTTACATAAGCGGCTGGACTCCGACATCGGCCGACAAGGATCTCTTTGAATTTTGCAACGCGAAGCTCAATGGCAACATACAGAATTGGCCGCATCTGAAAAGATGGTTCTCCAACATAGAGAGCTATACTTCCATTGAGAGATCAAAGTTTCCAGCTTCGACGAAAAAGTTAGCCTCTGCGAAGACAATAGAGAACTCGACTGGAATCTCCAGCCTTTATAATCTCAGCCTTGACGACAAGGTGAGAGGACAGAGTTAGGCTAATAGGATTTCTACAGATAGCCTGAAGCCGTAGATAGTTTGCACCTGTAGACTAGATAAATTGTTTTGTTGCATCTAAAAAATGATGTACTATCTAAAAATCACAAAAAAACAGTAAAAAAAAAGCGTTATGTGACAGTCGCGCCATAAGCTAACGTGGCTTTTGTCTCTCCGCACGATTTAGTTCGATAATCGTCACTGAAGGGCGGAGCTTTTCTCTTTGATTCTGGTTGCCGCGATTCTTTCGCTTCCGTGCGATTCTTCTCCCGCATCATGTTTCGCCTGATGCGCCGCAATCTCAGAGTCATTGCCAACCATAAAACTCGCAACTCGTCGGGCATCGCTAGTCCAAAGGTAGGGGAGAGACCGCAGAGTTGAAGAGAAAAGCGTTTGCCTTTTCATAGTTAATGCTAGACAAACCTTGCTGCGGATTTATTAACCTGACGAACGACCGATTTATTGTTCACAGATTGCCGAGGAAGTAGCAAAACTATTGGAGCTGAAAGGGCAACTCGGCGATGGCGACGCAGGACCGCAAAAATTTACTCTCAAAACACCAAAGGGAACAAGGGATTACAGTCCCGAACAGATGGCCCTTCGACTCAGGGTGCTTGATAAAATTGTCAGCGTATTCAAGCGTCACGGGGCCGAAACGATCGACACGCCGATTTTCGAGCTCAAAGTATGTTTTTGATGGATTTTATCGGATACTAATAAGTTGTGGATTAATAAAATTATTATAATTATATATTCGTAAGATTATTATTAACTTATCAATTGCTAATCGTACCGTTTGTTACGCAGGAAGTGTTGACGGGGAAATATGGCGAGGATGCGAAACTCATCTACGACCTGAAAGATCAGGGTGGGGAACTGCTCGCTCTCAGATACGACCTCACCGTACCGTTCGCGAGATACTTGGCGATGCTGAAAATAACAAATATAAAGAGGTATCACATCGCCAAAGTTTACCGGAGGGATAATCCGTCCATGACGAAGGGTCGCTACCGTGAATTTTATCAATGCGTAGGTCTTCGATTATATTTCTTGGACCTTGAGGGAATACGTCACACAGCACTTTTTCCACTTTTTAAAACTAAAAATCATAAGAGTTTCAAAGTAACGACTGGGGCTTTTGATATCTAGGCCTCAACCGTTGCTATCAACATTCCCCCCACCACCCTTCAGTTTTTTTTAGGATATTGATAAAAATTTATCCACCTAACTTCAGTAAAAGTAACAATTTATTAAAAGAATTTTTTATTAAGAAACGACGGCCATGTGACAAACTCCCGTCTAAAAAAAAATAATCCTAAAGATGGGAGTCGTTAATTTTATCATGATTTCAGGATTTCGATATCGCTGGTCAGTACGACGCGATGATACCAGACGCCGAGTGTATTCGCGTTGTGTACGAGGCTCTGTCGAGCCTCGATCTCGGAACTTTCGTCATAAAACTCAACCACAGATGTCTGCTCGATGGAATATTCGCAGCTTGCGGTGTGCCTAACGACAAATTCCGTAGTGTGTGCTCGTCCGTTGACAAGCTCGACAAGAGCCCGTGGGAAGAAGTGCGCAAAGAGATCGTAGAAGAGAAGCAACTAGACGGAGCGATCGCTGATAAAATTGGAGAATACGTTTCGAAACGCGGCGATGCCAAACTCATTGCCGAGCTCAGGAACGATGAGAATTTGATGAAACAAGCGTCGGCTAGACAAGGTCTCGACGCTATGGAATTGCTCCTAAAGTATTGCGATATCTACAAAGTCTCGGACAAAATTTTGTTCGATCTGAGTCTCGCAAGAGGATTGGACTACTACACAGGTCTCATCTACGAGGCGCTTCTCACCTGTAATTATCAACTATTATCACTATACTATGCTGTAAGGTGGGAAGGGGGATTAAACGATTTTCGCCGAGCATAAAGTTTACTGTCAGAGGGTAACGAGGGCTAAAATAAATTAACGAAGTCGGAAAATAAATGATATTTATCTTCCGACTTCGTTAAATTAACCACATTTCTTTCGCAAAATAGTAATAATTACGCCCTCGGAAGTAATAAAACAATACAGCGCATGGTTAATGATGATTATTCGTCAAAACGAGCTGATTTTTCACACGTTGTACGTAAAGCATGTCATTTATTTACCGTAGTGGGGAAAAAGATTTCTTTATATAGTTAATATTTGAATTTCATTTCTATTTCATTTTACAGCCAAGAACTGCGAGGTTGGCAGCGTAGCAGGAGGCGGCCGTTACGACAACCTCGTCGGTATGTTCGACAGCAAAAAGAAAACAGTACCTTGCGTCGGTGTTTCGCTAGGAGTGGAAAGAATATTTAGTGTTCTCGAGTCGAGAATCGCGAATCAAGGCCAAAAGACGCGCACTACCGAGGTTGAAGTTTTCGTCGCAACAGCGCAGAAAAATCTGCACATGGAGCGTATGCGGATTCTCGCTGATCTCTGGGAGGCCGGTATTAAGGCCGAACAATCCTACAAGAACAATCCAAAACTCTTGGCACAGCTGCAGCACTGCGAGGACAGCGGAATTCCTCTGGCTATTATAATAGGCGAGGGTGAACTCGCCCGGGGCGAGGTAACGCTTCGCGAAGTGAAAACACGAGCGGAACGGGCCATCCTACGAGGGAAGCTCGTCGAGGAGCTACGAAAAACTCTAGCGAATCCAAGCTCGTAGAAAAAAATTCTTTTGTTGATTATTCTTCCTATTTTTTTTTAATACGAACGTTGTTCAACCACTATACCGATCGCCGCTACGCATGTGTATAATAATAGTTAATTTCTCAGACATACCAGCATGAAAATTATTGTCACGGTCAGCGACGGTGCGCACGGCGCCAAGAATCGTACAGAAGCATCCGTTTAATTCCGAAGACACTCTTATTTATTGCGCCAACATTTTTCAACAATAAAAGTTGCAAGCTGAAATCTTCAGTCTCGTAATGATTTGTATCGGCATCTCGTTTCGACGATCACGTCGCATCTCGTTATCGTATTTATCTTATCTGCTTCGACTAAAATCACGAGTTAATTATTTACATCGAAATACCGCTGATTCGTTTTTTTTACAACCCTGAAGGTATCTGCAAGAGATCGAATTCCGTTTAATTAAACGAGTCTACTTTGCATCGCGCAAACTTTACGTGCAGAAAAAATTTAACATATGAACACTTTATTTTCTGCTGAAGCAGTGCATTGAAAACGTCTCGTTAAAGTTAAAAATTGATGCCATGCAGACACTCGCAGGATTATCTTCTTTTTACATACTAAAATTGTACCAGGTACTATATCACAGTGTTTCTGTTTGTGCGAGTCGCGTGTTGGATCTCACCGCGGAGCGATCGCTATGATCACCCTTACGTTGTCGACTCTCGTGGATCGCGTCCGAGTTTCGTCGAAAATTTTCTCTTCGCTTCTGCGGAAGCCTCGCTCGATGTTCGCCCGCTCTCCGGTGAGTCCACCTTCACCTCGTCGAGGGAATCCCCGTCGTTCATAGAGATTTGCACGCTCGCTTTGTAACGCTCAAAAGGATTTTCCGCGGGTTTCTCGATCTTGACTTCCATCAGCGGTTTGTAAGAGTCTATCGAGACTCTCGGTTTGTCGCCGGGATTTTTGTTCGTCGAGCTTTTTCTGCTCCTCGCGACCGAGTCGGTGCTCTGTTGCGAAACGGTGGAGACCTTTCTCGAGTATTGTTTCCTTGAGTCAGCCCAAGGGCCTATCGAGACCGCGGAGACTTTGCGACTCGCCTCCTTGCTGTGGATTTCCGCGGTCGAACCCGACGATATCGAAACGCTCTTCGAGGCATGAACGACCTCGCTTGGCTTCGAGGTAGTTTCAGGGTCTTCCAAGCTCGAGATCATCCGCGGCGAGGCTTCAATATTTTTCACGTCCTGGAGCGTTTGGTATATCGTCCTGGAGTTGAGATCACTGGACGGCGAATCTTCGACAGTTGTCGTCGAAGTCGTTCCGACGGATGAAGCTTCGCTGCTGATGGAAGCGGACGCCTCGTCACTGGAACTTCCTCGAGCGGCGTTAAAATCGAAAGGATTCGTACCAATAGCCGGTCTCGCTTCGACGAAGGCCGTGAAGGGATCGTTCAGGGCGGATACCGTTCTCGAAAAAGGCACCCGCGTTCTGGACGGACGAGGCTGTTCGTCGATTTGACTCCTCAAGATTGCGCCGTCGGGAGTGTTCGCAACGGCGCTCTGCTTCGAATCGTTACTCCTTATTGCCGCGAGTTCCTCGGGCCTCGGTGAAACTATCGTTACGGTCTTCTGAGTCGAGGATTTCGTGGCTTGATCCTTTGGGCCTCCGAGAATCCTGACGCCGTCGACGAGGGGACTGATATTCGGTGTTGCATTCCTATCAGCGCATCCCTTGGAAACATCGGTATGAACATCGCTGAGACTGAAAGCTCGCACTCGTTTCTGTAGATTAATCTGATTTATCTGTCTTTGCAGCATCCCGGCACGCCAACGAGGCAGGCCTTTGATCAGAGGCGACGGAGCCTGAGAAGAGATCTCCGGCTGGACGGTTGGCCGAAGAGAAAATCGTCGGACCCCCGTGGAAGATGTTATTGGCGTTGAGACACCCGGGGCGCCTTCCATCTGCATCAACGACTCCTTGGGACATTCGACGACGAAAGCCTCCGAACTGTAGGAAGGCGGCGAGGGTTCCGATGGGATTTGACGCTCCATCATGTGTCTCGGCATACCCTGTAGAATTAAATATTTATTAGTGTCTCAGTTATTCGTATGCCAAGGGCGTAGAAGCGAAGTTGTTAAAATGTCTCGTAAACCGAAATGGAGTACGGTGTTCACGCGAGTCAAACCGTCTGTTTTTAAGGACATATCATTCACGTAACATTCCTGTTTTTATATCTCGTGAAATATAATTTGGTGCGATACGGGCGAACGAAGGCGTATGTTGCATTTAGACGAGTTAAAAAAAATTTTCATACGAATATCGTACGAAATTCTATTTTACAAGGTGTGAAAATGGTGGTGGAGTTTGCAATCACACGTGTCAGAAGAAGTTTGATCGCACGTGTAGCGTACGAAATTTTACACGGACTGCTATAAACACAATTTTCCCTCCGAGAAAAATAAAATGCATTTCTGCTCTAACTTCACCGGAACTGAAAGAGGGATTTAGTGTATAGGAGTTGAAAGATTTTTTTTTTTTTAGGAGACAACCCGGCTTACCGAAAGATAGGGAGATCCGTTCAGCGGCGAATTTCCGAGAGGCGTTGCGACCGGCCGCAACGAGAATCGTCTTGGCTTCGCGGCAGGTTGCTGTGCCAGGCTGCTGCGTCTGTAAATCGGCGTCTGAGTCCCCGAATTGTCAGCAGTCCGGAGAGAAAATCTTCGTCCAGCAGTTGCGTTGTACGCGCCCGCCGCACCGGTGATGGTGTTCTGATGGCTCTGATTAGCCGAGCCGCTACCTTGAAGCGGTGAGAACAGCGTCAGAAGACTCGGCAATTTCGGCGGTGTCAGACAAGCGGTTCCCATTTTTCGCTGAGGCTTGCGAACGTAGTCGTCGGGTACCGCACCGGCCACCGTCGTGTGCAAGGCTGTCAGAGCTCGAAGAAAATCAGCCAGAGAAGTTTCCTCCAGGAGATTGCTGCCCTCAAGGGAATTCGCCAGATTCGCGGCTCCAGTGTGAGTGAAGTAAGGCCTGGACGAGGAATCCGTCGGCTCGAAGCCGGAGGAAAAGGCCCGTGACTGAGCTGCATCACGATTGAAACCGCCGGACGGTTGGGTCATGTAATTCTCGCCTTCGTTCGACTCAAGATCCCCGACCGACACAGAGTTTCTCTCCCGCTTGTTGGACAATTGCTTCATCCATCTCGGCCACAGAGTTTTCGGCACGGATATCGGAAGAGCGAGATTCGGAAACTTGGATTTGGTTTCTTTGCCGCCCGTGGCGTTTCCGTTCGCACCGTTTCTGCGAGCCTTTATGAGCTCCTGAATTTTCCTCGAGGCCGACGGACCCGACCACGTCCACTCGACGTTCCTCTGCATCATGCCCGGATCGTACTTCGGATCCAGACGGACCTCGCTCGCTGCTCGCGACCTCGGCTTTCTTCCCGACTGCTTCTCGTCGGACCCACCGAGCTTCCACATGGAATTGTTCCAGCCTTTCTCACTCGAAAGTATGTCACGGTCCGTGAAACCCTGAACGCCAGCTCGGTTGGTGTCCACCTCGGGTGTCTGCTCCTGCTCGTCATTCATGTCGTCCGGAGCGGGTGGAATGTAACCGAGGATGTTGACGAGACGGGCGAGGAGTTCGGCTGGCTGGACCATCGCGTGAGTAGCGAATGTCGCAGTTTTGTCGATTCGCTGCAGATCCGTCTCAGACACTACCCTCGCGACTGGTGTCTCCTGTAATTTTCAAAATGAAGACATTAATCGAAGCGCCAGATTGAGTAATCATCGAGTGGGCACGGATCTGTGAATTTACCATCGGCACAACTTCGCTGTTGGCTCTTCGTCGCGGATGGGGTGGCAGAGGATTGGCCAGACCTCCGTAAACGAGATCACGAAGATCGGGAAAGCTGTTGCTACGTTGGAACTTGGCCGGAGGCGTCTCGTAATCGTACTCGTCCACGTAAACGCGCTGTGGACGGAAAATCATTGTAAATCATTGCCAATTAACTGAGTAAAAAATTTTAAGTTTCTTTTTGCTGTGTTAAACGCAGAAAAAAAAAACTCATCAAAGACAGTAGAAGGAAAAATTTGAGCGTCACTCACTTTGACCTTGGAGAGCTGCAGCTCGTTGAATACACGTCTCAGATAGCCAACCTCCTTGTTGAACTCGTTCCATATCTTGCTCTGCGTGTGTTTCAAGTTCATGGCGAGTTTGTGCTCGAGCCTCACGATTTTCTTGCTCTGCATACCACGAGCTATGAAGGTCATTATCATGACTATGTAGCCGAGACCGAACGATATCCATGCGATAAGGAAACTCTTGTAGAGGATGAACAAGACACCGCTGCCTTTGGTGTTGTCCTGGCCTGTGGTGTTAATTCACGAGTAAGACATTTATTAATTGTCTTTCAACACGAGATTGTCAATAAGCGATCGATCAAATGTGACTAATTGACTGCCTATTCGTATTACGGAAATAACTTCTGTTCTAGACCGTTTACAGAATGCAGAGGCGGCGGATCGAGGAAAATTAGCAATTATTAATTCATCGCTACGGTGCTCCGTACTTTGTTTTATTTTTGTTCCAATTGCCACGAATCTCGGCACGTTACAGTGAGCTCTGGTGTAAGAATCCAGCGCTGAAAATTTCATCGATCTTTATCTGATAATTATGATCAAATCGATAATTCCGACCGGATTCACTCAGCGCCGCAAACGTTTCTTGAAAAAAATAATGACGATTGAAGAATTGTTAGCGTGACTTAATGGTTGTCGATTCGTGTAAAGAATTAATTGGTTCTGTTCTACACTGGTTACAGAATAAAGATGCACTGGACAAGAAGAAATGGATTCACTATTAATTTATCGCGACAGTTTGCCGTGCTTTCTTTTCTTTTAACACGCATCTCGTCGCGTGACAATCTGGTGTAACGATTCAGCGCTCAAAGGACAACCCATTTTTATGTGATAATTATTATCCAATCTATAATTCCGAACTGATTAATTTTTCTAGAAGAATTTTTCTTTAAAAAAAAATTCAATAATAACAAAATTGTTTTTTTTTTCACTTACCTCACGCAATCGCCTGTCGAACGAACGCATGTACGATCAAACGAATAAATATATATATATAAATATTTGGCTCATGAACGTGTCTACAGATAAATTGTTTTTTTGGCGGGAATTAATCGACTCGATATCACCTCGATCCGGCGAGTAATTACATATTCTTTAATCGCACGGATAAACAAAAAAATATCTTTGTACCGACACGTTGAGCAATACGTGTTTTCTCCAAATAGATTAGAGCTGGCGTTGAAGATTCTATCTTTCAGATATTGCTTTCGATCCCACGCGCAAGTCGCTCGGACGAATTAATCTATTGCCCGATTGTTAATTAGCAATGACCTCTTCTTATTTCGTTAATCAATTTTTTTTATGAAACTTTTTTCGTCGATATTTTTTATTTCGTTTTTTATCGTCATCGATCAGTCAGCCAAGGTTGTATGTTTTTCACGGATTGATTTAATTTTTTAAATATATTATTTCTTACCCGCAACATAGTCGCCGAATCCGATCGTGGTGAGCGTGACGAATGCGTAATACACAGCCTCGTCGTAGCTCCATCCTTCGTAGTGTGAAAATAAAAAGGCCGGAAAAAAAATGAACATGATGAATCCTGGTGTGAGATACATGAATATCTGAGCCGCGAGACCGGCTTTTCTCGTCTCCAGAGGCGTTAGCTTCTTCGTGTACTCGCTGTGGCTGTTCTTGTACGATTTGTACTTCTGATGAGCCCGAACGAATACCAGACTGAAAAATTCGCCGAGCTGCGACAGAAGGATTCCGTTCATCGGTATACCGACAACACCGTAGAATATCATCAGCACTCGGCTCAGCATGTTCGTCGGGGCGAGATTTCCGTATCCTGTTAAAAAAAATCGTCAAAATTAAATGCCGAAGAAATATCCAGTCGTCCAAATACAAAAATAATTTGACAAATGTGACCTTTATTTTTTTTTAATTTCACGCATATTAAATGCCATTTTTTTCACACGTATTCTTCAGCTCGAGATTTCTGTATGCTGTCTTATAATTCGTCGAAATAGAAACTCAAAGAAATTTCCATTTGTGGAAGTCGGAAGTAATTTATGTTGCAAATTTGGATTAATCTTGAACTTTCGTTATTTTTTTTTGGCAGGGATTTAATTTTTTTTTTTTTTTCATATCTAACCATTTGCCAGCAGCGTGATATATCTTGACGGTCGTGCCTTCTCGGTAATAAGTCACACCGGATAATCTAATCTATCGCTCACTGCGACGTTATTACACAATTGCAGGTATCTCCGATCCGTAGCAGTAGCAAAGTACTTTTTACGTTATACATATAGTACAGAGGGCATATAAAAGTTTACGAGGTAAATAACACGTAAATAATAACTCGGTATCTCCAGCAATATCGTCGAGTGGTGCGCTCAAGAAATCGGACACTTGCCTATAGTGCTGACTACCGTGTAGGCGAAATAAAAACTGTTGTAAAAATCCCATTTCAGTGGATCGGTCTCGTTCTCCGTGTAATTGTATACCGACTTGCCGCAATAGCGGGTCAGTCTTTCCAGAATCTCGTGCTGTTCCCGAACCTCCTTTGGCATGTAGTGATGATGAAGAAGAGCTGAAAAACAAAACAAAAATTTGTCAACAATTCAAAAATTCGCTACTTTAAGTTTGCAGAAAAAAAAAAAATCTTTTTGTGAGGAGAATTATGGATGTGCGAGGTAATAAATTTGCGATTAACAAAACACGCCGGTATTTTAAACTGAATACTCTCGAGTATCGAAATTCAAGCTATATTTGAATTAAAGGTCGGGGACGAAAGAACTCATGAAAATATGTATATATTATATATTTTATATTAAAGTCTCATCTGTCTTTAATATAAACAAATTTTACCACCGACGGTGTCGCCGTGTTTAAATAAAATTTACTGGCAGGGGTCAAATGAAACAGGTGTGAATTATTTTTGAGGGCCTTTATGAGGCACAGCTCAATTTATCCTACTACGTTATTTTTTATTTTTTTATTTTGTATTTCTTTTGGACTTGTGTGGTGATTGGCGCGATTGATCCGCTTATCGAATGATTTTTTAGCCGGGCACGGTTTTCTTAGGAGTCGAGACCTCATAATACGAAATAATGCTTTTCTATCTATCTACATAAACATAAATGTATATATTTTTGTAAATTGACTTCTGCCTCCAGGAAATCCAATATTTCGACCGGAAGTCCATTCACATACAGTTGTGTCTACTCCTTTTTTAAAATTCAAATACCCCTTCTCAAAATCCTACTCAACTTCTATTTATAAAAAAACGTTTAGCGACGAAAGTTCTTCCGTCCCGGGAATCTTCGGGACATCGAGGATATCTCCGGCTTTCTGTGTTCCGTGCGTGAGTTTCCTCGATCAGCGGCGATCAGCCGGGCTCTCCGATAGATCCCTACCGTTGATACTGCGCCAACATAGATCTTCCCTAAATAGAGTCGGGAGAGCTCTCGGTGCTCTTTAAACGGGGCTATCTTTGAACCAATTGCTTCCAATTATCTTATCAGCTGATATTTGCCGGTTGCGCGTACACGCCGTCGGGTACCCGCCGGAGTTTTCTATCGGTCGCGACAGACGAGCGGGATAACGCCTCGGCCTTATGTCCGGTTCGTACGAACGGCAGTGGAAAAAAAAAAAAAAAAGAAGAAAAGAAAATGACGAAACAAGCTTCCGCGCTTCTCCAGTCGAGCGTCTTAGGCGTGAAATTCCTGAATTAAAAAAAAAAAAAAACACGCCCATCGCCGGACTGGCACAGTTCACGCGGCGCTCGCTCCGACGATTCACCGGTGCGCAGATGTGGCGCGCAGTGATCTACCGCGCATGCGCAGTGAACCCGAACGACCCTCGTTTCCTTGAATTCGCTGCCGCGCCGACAGCGGAGCGCGAATTGTCAAATCGATCAGCAACAATCGCTCCGTACATCGACGAACCTATCGTAACATGCAGTTCGAACGATATTCGTAATTACGAAACGGCCGATTGCGTCGCGTCGTGGAGGCGCGCGAAACACGCGAGACATTGCGTACCCTCGTCTCGGACCGCGGACAAAGCTCGCAGCCTTCCAGCCGCTGCAAAGCCGGGACACGGCTTCGCATACAAAGATACTCGGAACCTCGCGAATCCGTCTATTGTACTGCACCGAACGTTCAGATATCGTCCAACAAAAATAACATTAAATAAACACTCTCGACATTTTAAATACCAACGGAAACGTCGAGGACGTACGTCATTTTTTTATTTTTTTTTTTCTGAAAACTATTCGTACAGAAAATTAATATCGAAAAAAAGGAAATAAAAAAAAAAATGTGTCGATGCGAACAATAAAATAAGATGAAATATTTTGCCATTTGGCAATTTAATGAAAAACGATGAACAAATACCGCGACGCAATGAGGAATTATGTATATATATATTTTTTATTTTTTTTTCTTCAAAGTATTCCGATATAAAAATAATTTTGAGAAAATGAGATAGGAGAAGAGTTTTAGAGGCTTACACGTGCTAGCTATCGTACGTCAGTCGGCGCAACTGGGGCGACGATAGTCGATGAATCACGACGGATTCTACGAGAGGGTGAAACTTCGATACTGTGTTGCAAAGTGATCGACGACCGTCGGTCAGATCGCTCGAAGTGGAATAATCGAATGTCCCCCTTTTTTCTTTTTTTTTTTCTCAAAGCAATGCATCGTTTGTCACGAGGACGTAGTGTTTTAGCTCGCGTATAGTACGTTTTAATAATGCGTGACGTACGGCCGGCGCAGAACGAAGAGCCGCAGGGTCGTTCGCTCGTGCGGGAGCCTCGTGGCCGAGAACACTAATCGTCGATCAATGAGCAATACGACAGGGACGATGCACGTTGCAGAATTTAATTTGCGCATCTCATTCCTTTTTTCTATGGGACTTACGAAAAAAAAAAAAAAAAAAAAAAAAAAAAAAAAAATAATACATGCGTAAAGAGAGCTTACCGTTGATCTCGATGCGCTCTTCTCTGGCTTCGGCGACCTTCTCGATCTCCAGTCGGCTCTCGATGTGATAGAAGATTGATGCACCGAGCAAAAGGTAGGTCAGGAACAGCATCAGCAGGACCATCCATTGCTTCTTCGACATTTTCGATTAATTTATTTACCGATTGTTTTTTTTTTTTTTTTTTTATCTTCTTTCCTTCTTCTCTGATCAATCGATATTTATCGATGAATTTATTTGTCGAGAGTTTGCGGGTCAGTGCGCTCGATCGAGCCGATCGAATCGGCCGAATCGCCGTGACCGTACGAATTTATAATTTCTGTATCGGTATGAGATTAGAATCCTCCGGCTGTAACGCTCGCGGCACCCAGGGGGATGATTATTCTTCGTCACGAAATCATCGTGCCCGCCGTTGCGGCTCCGTCGTCTTGTCGAGGCGTCGTGCCGATTTCACCGGCGACCCTGATGGACGTCTCTCGCGTACCTTCGATCGGGAACGACACTCGCGTATCTATCTGTCCGTCTATCGCGATCGGTGGGGACTGTCGTCGAATCGCACGCCGGTCACACACGCCCGGCGAACGCAACGCGCGAGCTTGCCTTGGCTCCTCGGTGTGATTTAGCCTAAGTGCGAGCGCTCGTCGGCTCGTGGAACTCGAACTACGCCGGGGCCCCCGCTTTTAAAGCCGACTTCTGCCGATTCGCGTTGTCCCCCACAGACTCCGAAGCCCCTCTGTTTTATTTTTCCTTCTCTTTTTTATTTTTATTTTTTTTTTTTTTAATTTTTTTTTTTTTTTTTTTTTTATCAAACCACCGGTATTATCTTTTCCGGCGGAGGGAGCGAAGAAGGAATCCGTAATCGACGAGCTCTCGATCGATATCTTCGACGCGTATCTGGCAAATAGCTATTTTATTCCGTGACGCCGAGCTCCGGGATCGAAACGGGGACCCCAGTGGTTTCTTATCCTACGCACCGATCGGTCGGCCTCCTCTTTGGGGATTAAGAGAGCCACTCGAGAAAAGCCATTATAAAGTCTCGTCGCCGTCGCGGTTCCGACAGTCGATCTCTCACCGATCTCCTCTTCGATCCCCTTCTACGACGTTAGAAATCCATCTACCTCGCAGGTTACACTCATTTTCACGCTCTTCTACTAATTAATCGAGCAATCGAGACTCATTTTTATCGTTCGTTTCATTATTATTCTTATTTATCGACGAATTTTTCCGACTACGCTCTCATCGAAATAAATTGTTTGAATAATTTACTCAGCTTTTTTTTTATTACACGAGCTCACTCGTCTGTCACTGATGAACGAAATCTGTACATTTTCTTGGATGAAATTAAATACGGACAAAAATTTATGCATAAATATCGAGAGACAATGAGATTATTATTATAGTGGGTCATAAAATTTTTGAATAAATGGGTAAACATACCGGATCTCAAATATTCGTAGAGTAACGAAATCTGTACATTTTCTGGGATGAAATTAAGTACAGACAAAAATTTATGCATAAATATTGAAGACAATGAGATTATTATTATAGTGGGTCATAAAATTTTGAATAAATGGGATAAACATAGCGGATCTCAAATATTCGTAAAGTATCGCATTTTAAAGAAAAAATTCGTCGGATAAAATAATAGTTATTATCGTTTCACGAGAATTTGTCTTTCGACTAAAAAATATTTTTTGGGATGATTTTTTAGGATGAATTACTTTTAGGGAAATGTATGTACGGAAGAAATAGTGGAGACACGTTTTCATTCGCGGCGGTGTCAAAGGGTTGCGCAGCGGAATGGGAATAAATTATATTCGAGGCACGGATGCGCGACAACATTTGTTCGGTACGGTAAGAGCCGACGTCGTTCGCGATCGACCCTGAAACAGTGGCTGAGAATGAACGAGCGTGAGTCCTCGACCCTGGAATATTCGTGAATTTGCGGGTTCCCGGTAAAAAATAAAAAATAAAAATAAAAAAAAATTCTGCATCAACGCGAAACGATAAGGAAACGAGCTGGGTGCGGTTTTTCCTTCGCGATTTATCATCCGTCTCACGTTCGTCTTCCGTTGAAATACACAAACGATCTATGGATCGTGCGATATTGCGAGAGACTCGTCACGAGGAAATGGCTGAGACTGTCGATAGACCGCATTGTGGCGCATCCCGGATTGTAAAACAAGCTGGTGGTGCAAGAATTGGATTAATATTAATGAGGACAGACGAGGATTATTGCGAAGATTATGTCAACAATCTGTCACGAAAGCCCGTTAGAATAACTCGATCGTGCGAGAAAAATGTACTCAGCGTTGAAACTAAGTCATAAAACATTTTTATCGTGAAGTAAAATCTAGGACGAGGGATTTTTTTTTGATAGATCGATGAAGAACTCTCCGGTAAGAAATCAACTTTTACAAGTGATTCGATATTTTGCGTCAAACAGTCAGAGATTGTTGAAAATTCTCTGTTGGTAACTGGGATTCTTAAATGGTAAATTGGACGTTGAAAGAAGCAATAAAAAAAAGTTTTATAAATATAAAATCGGTAATCTACGAGGAGAAATGAATTGATATCAATTACGTCGATCGATCGAGAATCTTTGTGGCACATTCGTAGATTTATTTGGACCTCGCAAATCATTCGACTTTGCCATAAAAATTCAGGACTGTCGATTCCATTAGGAATTTTATAAATGTAAATATGCGCGTCACAGAATTAATCCCGTGATTTGTTTCTTCCGTAAAATTCTACGAGCCAAGTAAATACGCCGGATCGGAGCATCACGTCCGCTGTGACAGTACGCACAATGCGAGCATGCGAAGAAGATAACATCGTGACGAAGATACGTCCGAAATAGAAAGGAAGCAAAAGAAGGAAAAAAAAAAATTCTCAATACGATTGTTCCACAGTTTCGTTGCCGACAGACGTATTTTCATTTTCTTTTCCTTCGTCGCAACACAATCTCCTTGTCGACTTCCTCGTGACGAAGAGAGCAAGTTGAAAAGCGACATTGAATTTTTTTTTTTTACGAATAGCTTGAGGTCACCTAACGCAAGCCTCGCCGACGCTCCACCGTCGCAGCCTCGTGACTCCGATAAAGAGAATTCCCTTCGACAATGGATAACGGATAAACACTTCTTTTTTTCCTCTCTCATTATTTCTTCCCGGCTTCGAAACTACATCGATACGAAAAAGATCCACCGCGAGCTCTCACCGTCGCACACGCTCCGACACAAATGTTACTGTTCTACGCTAGAAGCTATCGATGTGTTTGCAAAAGCTGAGTACATTAAACGTCGTGTTGCAACCGGCTGTGTCTCGCATTATTTACGACACGCCCCGAGTGGACGAGCCACATAAAAAAATATCGTTCGGTAATTTACAATTACCCATCGCCCATCATAAAATTATCAACTTCCGGATATTGGCTCGATAAAAAAAAAAAAAAGAGAAGAAGAAATACAAGGAAAAAAAAATATCCCATAATTTGCGGCTGACGGACGGCCGATCGGCAAGTACTTTCATAGCGAGTGGAATGTCGACACCAAGTCCGCACACGCGTGGTTGGACAAATGTGTGGACAAACAATATCATCGGGGTCGCGTTCGCACCTTATTTCTGCGCTTCGAGATCGTTATGCTTATTGCTCCGGCTCACACGGGACGGGCTGAGGATAAACGCCGGAATTATTTACACGTTTGAGCTACGTGCCAATAGCTCGGTAATCGGCCTATTTTCGTCTCGCACCTTCTCACACTCGTCGCACGGAATTTAGTTTGGGGTATCAGTTAACTCTCGTGTGCCAATGACTGTGCCGCTCGGCGAGTTCGTCTCTCGTCCCTGTATGCTCTGGAGATTTGAACTACCCTGGCAAGTTTCGCGTTTCTGTACACACAGACGATCGACGGACAGAAATCGTTTGCCAAACTCGTCGTCTCTGTATACAATGTTTATATTTATATTATTTTTATCAATATCATTTTTAAAGCCCACGAAATGTATCGCTATCACGCGGCATCCCGTCCGCTATTAAGAAAGGATGTTCGCGAGAGCACGAGAGCGTTCTTCGCACCTCGATTATTTATCGTCCATCCGAGAGTCCCAGACCGAGTGACGCGTAAATTCTGCAGCACGGTCTGATCTTTCGTCCCCTCGTCGAAGGAATCTCCAATACATAGTTTAGAAAGTTGATTATTTGTGTGGCCGAATTTTTATGAATTTAGTTGCGAGTCCCAGACAATCCACATCGCTTCCGTTTTGGGTATCTAACGTTTTCACTGTAAGTGATGTGATATCGGAAATACTCCATTTCCGGTTTGAAAATTTTATTTTCCCATCGACGTCAGGGCAAAAGTGACTTCCGGACAAAAAATTAGAATTTCAGATCTAAAATGACATACTTCTGGTTAGAAACTTTGATCTTTAAAAGGGAATTGAGATATCGGTAAATATGATAAGGAACGATATCGGAAATGTGATGTCCGTAAATCTTTAAAAATAAAAAAAAACCGGTGTCTATATTTTGTATTATTGTCGGGGCTCTAACAGCGTGCTAGTCCTATTTATATGTACATATTTTTTTAATTCCTATATAAATACTGCCGAGGAGGCGCCGTATATAATACTGCGAAAGAGCACAATGATCATTGCGATATATTCCTGGTCTTTTTTTGCCGATTAGGATCTTTCCTTTCCGTACCGCGCGTTAAAATTTTTTTTTTTCTGCAAGCATCGTGGATTTACGTAGATTATCAGGGCAAAACGAGGACACACGATGGTCTGGCTTGTACACAATAACGAGAAACCTCGGGAGAGGCGAGGCTCGCGCTATCTGACCTCAAGAGTTTCTCCACTCGGGTTCTGGTCGTCGAGGCCAACGCGAACTCTGGATAATCGTCGTGTGCAGAGCATAATCTCTCCAGTTGCTGGCAAAGATGAAGCTGATGAAAAACTCAAGCCAAAAGTCAAAGGTCCGCGATGGAGAAGGTCGAACTATTATATCCCTCATCAACTGAGGACATCTGGATAGATCATTTTTTTTGTCGTCGAGAACCGTGAGAACCCGTGCCCGGTTCCTCATCCTATCGTTATAAATTTTTTAATCGCTTACCCGACTTTGTAACGATGCTGAGACAAGTCACTGTAACCCAATGCTACCTTCGCGAAGAGACTCCGAACCGGGAGAGAGGGGTTGAATACGACGAATCCTATTTTACCCGTTGCAATACTTTAATTTTATTATTTATATATTTGTTTTATTTTTATTTTTATAGATATATTTTATCACCGAGTGATGTGTGGCGCGTCCATTGTTGGTGCGATACGCGCAATATTATTGACTGATAAATCACCGTTCAAGCACACCCATGGCCGAGAGTCCAGCGGGCGTGCTAACGCGTGTAATACACCTGGAGGAATGATCGGCAACGATAATAATCTATTCGAACGGTTTAATTCATTTAACGAGACTACAAGTTTATTGCTTTGCATCGGTGACAAAACGATGTTTTTTTTAGAGCGACATAAGAAAGCGTCTTCTGCGACATATGTGCTCAAGAAAATGTCTAAAATTGAGAATTTTTAAAATTTAACTGAAAGATCTTTGTACGGAGTGGTGTTGTCTACGTGACGCATGAATAAAACAGCGTGGATGATCTCCGCGGCATATCGTTAAATGGTAGCCAACGGAGATCGACTCGGTCGCGGTTTGTTTAGCGTCATGAGGGGCGCCACACGAAAGATAAAGAGTAAAAGTTTGCCTTACGCGCCCGGGAGGAAGTGCTCGACCACGAGCACGATCTCTCCGCTTGCCTCCGGAGCACTCGCCGCGATAAAACCGTGACGACGGTTTCTATGTATATACATTAAATAAAATAAGCCTCGTGGAGGTCCCAGAACAGAACGGAGTTGCCACCGAAGCTAACATTCCGGACACATGTTTTGCGTGAGATTCTAGACTGAGCGCGAGTGACGCTGGCCCCATTAGATTAATTTACATTAATTTACCTAATTGTTTACCGAGAGCAAAGCCGCCGGCGCGAACATGGCCGAGCAGAGAGCGAGAGTACCGAAGGAATCTCGAGTGATCGGAAACGATTTTTCTGTTGCGATGCGAAAGCGTCGAGAAAATCTTTTCGATAAAACCGCGCGCGAACGACGCAACAAACGACTCTAGGCTCGCGACGTTTTTCCGCATCTATCGAGAACGCGAAACAATTAATCGGCATTAGCCTCAATCTCGGCTTTTGCACTGCTGACTCTGCGAACAAATCGGTTCGAGTTTACCGTGTCAGTTGAAAAATTATAAATCGGCCGCAACACGATTCGCGCTGCGTCGACAACCGGCTAGCTTATCTTCCCTTCATATGTACATTGCGAGTGGCTTTCCATTCACGGTATATACAGCCGGAACAAGAGACTCCGTCGTAGTCGTAAAGGTACTCGAACTAAAAAAGTATCTCGCTAATCCCCGCTGCAATCGCGCCGGATTATTGTCTCGGATTAATATAAAAGTTGCGGGATTATCGACTATGCGGAAGAAAATCCCGACTTACTCGAATTTTCCGATTCCTTTGTATCTCCGCTCGAGAAAGAAACTTTGATTTCTTCAAAGCGACCGTTTTTTCCTCGGATATGATATCGCATCGTTCTTCGTTCATTTTATCTCGATCATAGATGGATCTCGATATCCGAGATCGCATCTATCGAGATATTTTTTTTTTCTTTTCGTTATCTTCGAACGGCGAGACGAACCACTGACGATTATGACGATTCTTACTTCGGAACGTTCGATCTCACGTGGATGAGCGTATTTCGATGAAAATATCGCGGTGTGAGTTGGGTGCCACTTAGCGATGCGTTATCGTCGTCACTTCGATGTACTTGGACACTCGGTTGAACGGTGACTATTCCCTCCGTGGCTGGCTGCTGACACTGGCCTTCCGGTACAGTGGGAGGTTCCAGGAAACAGGAAGTATTTTTCACCGCCCTAAGTTCCTCATCGTCCGAAAAAAAATTAAATTAAATGAAACAGTTAAACGTTCGATTCATCGATCAGTCGAACGCGCCTCTCGCTATTCACACGCATTGTGTAATGACGCGCACGACGAACCTGTGAGCAGTTCGAGGCGCGTTACGTTTCATGAGACGCGAGACAAACCGCGCCATTCATTATGCCACTCGGCTTTAATGCATTCGCGTCAAAAGTTTCGCTCTATTCTCCGCTCTATTAAGGCGCAAATTGATTTTTTTCCCCCAACGTTCACTCGACGACTCTGGCGATGATTGAGTGTACTTTGATATTCTGCAATAACGCGCTAGCTTTGCGTGCATTAATCATTGTAATTTATCGAGTGAAACCATTTATATTTTACATGTATGGACTGCTTGCAATCCCATGAATTTTTATATCAGATGTGGTCGAGCATTTTCGACTGCTCGCGCGTGGTTTTATTATTGAAATTATACCAGAAATAACTCACGTCTACCAAGTCGATTATGTGCCGCAGAACGCCGTACGGACAACTGTTTAAATTCTAGGCCGTTGTATCCAGAATCGGCTTGATAATAAATTTTGCTGTAAGGTCTCGTGCGTTTCAAGGCTGTTTCTCTACACAATCAGAGAATAAAAAGAAAAAACGTCCGTCGAATTACTAAATTTGATTTTGTTTTTATTGGCCATACGTCGAAATATCACTTGCGGCGAGTCTCGTAACAAGCCGCAGTTTCACTGGCTTCAAAGTATATAGAAACACCTCGTGGGCGGATAGGCTGTGTGTGTTTTTTTGTCTTACGCTAAAGTGATCCCGGACATAATTCCTATGTCCACCCGTACTCCATGTCCTCAATTTTGATATTCAAAGCTTCCAGAGACGTGTCGATCGTAGATTGCTCGAAATCCTCCTCCAAGTTTATGTGCTGCAAGGATCGTTTAATAAAGATGGGACGCTCTCGGGCAGTAAGATTTTGCCGCTGTGCAGCGAACGAACCTGAAGAGCGGCGATCTGCGAGGGATGACCGACTAGCAAAATTTGCGTCTCCGTGTCGGTCGAGTCCTCAGTCGCTTCTGTTATTTGAAACTCTCCGTCTTTGCTGACGGTGATCTGAAAAATAATAACACCATTCATCAGTGTTGAATAATACAAGGACTGACAAATCGCACTGTCCGAATGTAATTACATTCTGCCTCGTGAGACTTTTCCGACTCACAGCTTGCTCGTCGGACATGTCCAAGGGTTCGCTCAGAAACATATCTATTCCGTCGTCGCTCTCGATGAGCGCGTGAGCCGTTCGCTTGTGCATCACCAGAGTGCTGCTCTGTCTGTATCTCCTGAGACAGAGCTTACACTCGAACGGTCGCTGCTGCGTGTGAACCAATTGATGCTTGTACAGACTAGAGTACTCAGTGAATCGACGATTGCAATTTTCCACCGAGCACGCGTATGGCTTTTCACCCGAATGGATGCGGATGTGATTTTTGTAATTGGTCGCGCTCGCGAACGCTTTGCTGCACTGATCGCATTTGTACGGACGTTCGCCCGTATGCGTCCTCACGTGGACCTTGCGAATGTTCGAGGTCGTGAAGGAACGGCCGCAGCCGTCGAACGGACAGACGAAGGGTCGCTCGCCTGTGTGCGTTCTCACATGCTTCAACAAATCTCCGGACGTCTTGAAACCCTTATCACACGACTCTGCTGTGCATCTGTAGGGTTTTTCACCGGTGTGCGTGCGAAAGTGAGCCTTCAGACTGTAACCCGTTGAGAAACTCTTCTTACACTTCGGGTGCGTGCATCTGTAGGGTCGTTGACCGGTGTGAGAACGTTCGTGCACCTTGGAAGAAAAATCATGTGATTGTGCGATCGAATCGTCGAATCGTTTTCACAAAGAAAAATAAATACTTTTGCACCCTCGTCTTTACCTTCAGATGGTGAGGTGTGCTGTAAACTTTGGTACATCCTTCCTGGGGGCAGGGATGCTGATTCCTCGACTTGTCCTTTTTGAGCTTACCGTCCTGTATCTCCCAGAGATCGCCGTCCATGTCCGCGTGGCCGGTGACCATGTACGCTGTACCGTCTAACAGCTGAACGATCGTGTTCTCCGTGTTTCGCGAGGTACCGGCTTGTGTCTGCAGGAACGTCGGCGGTTCCAGCTCGAACTGAAGCGTCTTGCCGTCGGCGAATTCCGACAAATCTCGTATCAATATCGCTCTGGCATTCTCCAACTCTACTGTGGGTTCTTTGTATTCAGATTCTGAAAAGATGTCCAGAATAAGTCTTCTTCTATTAACAAAACAAAATAGAATACTATAAAGTCAAATATAATGTCTGAAATATTCTTTAAAATGTACCAATGTCTGTAGCACGGTAAAAAAAATTGTAATTTTCCTACGACTAAAATAATATAACATAAAATAAAGTGAAATGGAATAGAATAAAATAAAATAATAACCAACCATTGACGTCCAAATTATTTGCGACAAAAGCCTGCGTTCCATCTGGCAGAGTTATTGCAGTGAGTGTAGCTCCTAGGAGTTTGTCGTCCAGTATGACTTCCCTGACTTGAGTCGCATCGCCATCCGGGTCATTGACCATTACGCTAAGGCATCCCATAATGTCTCCCGGAGTGTCCTAAACAGTGGAGTTGTTTAAATACTTAAATACAGTTATGATTCGTAGCTTGTCGTTCTTGTCGGTCTCTTACCTCAAGGCCGTGCAGCAGAGCTATGTCTTCCCGTGTGATGATGGGATTGTCCGGCCGCTCTCCATCTTGAGAAGGCATAGTTCCATTCAACTGTCGACACATTACAAACCATAATTCATTAGATCTTTTTAGTCCTCTCGTCGTCCGTCTCTCCAGCATAGTTATTGCTCCGGCAAAGCAACATTTTTGGGTAACATGTTTTTTCAACACGAAAGAGCACAATGACTCGACATGGAAGACGCAATTTTACAAAATCGTAAACACTAAAGGGTGATGTTACTTGCAGCGTTACAATTGCAAAGTTAAAGGGAACAAGCTATATACATTTTACTCGGATTCCTCCAGAATACATTGAGACTCGCCATTTTCTTTGCATCATTATCAACAAGGCAAGAAAAACCTCCGAATACAAAGAATTTTCTCATCGTCGAGATGTTAATTTCCGTTGACTAAGGCATTGACAGATAGAGTAAAATAAATTTTCCTCTTGGTCGAGTCAAATTTTTCGACATCTCGCACTCAACTACCAAAGAATCTTGGGAAATATTACCCATAAACTCGGCCACCCGCGAAAACTCCGGTCCTCGGAGAACCAACGCGAGAACGAGCGTGCTCTTTGGACAAAAATGCGCCATCTTGTGTCTAAATGGAGGAACAATGAACACAGTTGCCTTATGTCGGTATTTTCGATACCTCGATTGAACAAATTTTATCTTTCTTGTGTATAGGCTTTATACGGTGCTAAAAGAAACTGTACTGCATTCAATTTCGAGACCGAAGTCCGCCGAGGAAAAATAAAATTGCCTTCCCCTCAAGAATCTGCAGACGTAGAGGACTTTTTCTTTTTCTAGGTGTTTTGCTGTCTCCAAAGAGCATTCGGCACAGTTTTCATTACCAATTGAGCATGGAGCAAGTAAGCAAAGCGTTATAATACATGCATTTTGTACACCTTAATTTTAACATTCATTTTTCACTACCTACAGCCATGCATTGCAGATCAATTCCAGATAAATTATCCGAAAGACCTCGACATCATGGGGTATAAAAAAAATTGAAAATGCTCATCGATAAACTGTACGGCGAAACAAATATCATAACAAAGGAACAAGTTGCTGTTATTCCAGAAGCCGCACATTGTATTTTCTTTTTCATTGAAATTAACTGAAAGCTTCCGGCTACATAAAACTCGTTATGCATCACAGATTACTTTCGTGATCCACAGCATCCGCAAGCAGCGTCTAAGCGGTCTTATTCAATTAATATACAAATTGCATCAGCTCAAGTAAAGGTGAGAGTTGTGTATGACGTCGGAGTTCGAGACAGCGGACTATCGAAGTTCGTACTTTTCTACCATGCGTTATCATAACCTGAAACTATACATAATTTCCAAGGAATGGCTCAACTGATCCGTGACAGAGCGAGGTCTGCCGTGGATTGGCACAGTTATGAACTGCTCTCGCGTTGAACAGTGAGACACATGCTCTCTCAATTACATTCGCGCACGATATGGACCGCAAAAGTCAAGACTATCAAATAATTAATGTGTCGCGTTACTTATCGAATCGATTAGGCCCGTCGGGAGGGCAACAGACGAGGAAGAACATTTCAGTAGTCTCGTCGGCCATCCCTTTGCCGCGTTGCAGTTACTCAATGAAGAAGTAAACGATAATTTATCGCCGCTCGCCGGCTCGGTCTAATGACGGTGAAAGGATAATCGGTAGGATTCCCCCACGAAACGCCAATACATGCATCGGTGCAAACTACGTGCGAGTGCCATTGTATCCGATCGCTCAGCAAAACTCATATTACGGTCAGAGCTAATTCGAGAGGATCGCGTGCACATTGCGTCGCTCAGACGTCGGCAACGCTCAACGGTCCTTCAGTGGTTAGTCGCTTGAGGAGCCGCACTCTTAATTATACAGACGCCATTTATCGGACGCGATGAATTTCCGACGACCTCGAACGACCTCGGAAGTCCTTGAGACTCATTCGCGTTGATCTTCTTGCATTCTTCACCTTATTTTCCTGTATTGTTATACGTTATTTCTTCCGCTTGTATTATTTTCCTTCGCGACATTCATCGGACACAATAAATTTCCGACGACCTCGAATGACCTTGGCGGTCCTTTAGATCTATTTGTATCGATCTTCTTGTATTCTTTTTCGTACCTTCTTTCCCGTGTGTTGGTCTCCTTCTTTTGATTCTTCTTTTTTTTGTTTTTATTCTATTCTTATGCCGTTCCTCTTTCTCCGTTTTCTTCCTCTCTTCTTTCTAAATGTAAATTGTTGCCTGGACGCGGCTGTCCTCGCGGCAGCTTCTAGACTCCTCCTTGAAGCTATCGCTTCTCTCCTACCGCCGTTCGCACTCTACTTAGTCGACGGCACAGCTTTGATTCAATCCAGGTGGGGTAACTTCGCGAGTAGGGGGATGCTGGCCAGTTGGTTACCCATGCATCGCGACATTCACCCAACACACTTCTAAAGTAGATCAATTCTTGGCCGAGTCGGTCTCCGACGTATCTCCTCTACCCGTTTTTCTTATCAGTGTTTTTAATTATAAAAAAAAAGGAAAACAAACGAAAAAAAAAGTTCTTCATTAACTGTGCATTGTGCAAAGTCAAGGGTGTCATAGAGTTCCGTGAATAATATCGGAGATTAATATCCAGTTTGTCTCATCGCCTTCAGAGGATCCTCAAGTCCATCGACATGTGCACGGTGAGGAAAAAAAAAAAAAATTCGTCCGAGCTGATATTCAAAATAATAAGTACGATAATAAAAATAAAACAAATATTTTTCGAAATAAAAATGAAAGAGCCACAATGGCTTAACTGCAGTTCCTCTTTTCGTAACTTCGACGTCCTTTGCTCAGCGACGACGAGGGCACCGATTTTTTTAGTCGGAACCGTTTTTGAACCGGACTCGACGGGGGATTTAGGTGGTAACGATCATGGACCAGAATGCACAATCGCTCGGAGCAGCGCGGAAGCCGTCTCTCTCGACTTTTACCGCACTTTGTTGAAAAGCGGTGAACGCGCCGACGCGCAAGCCAACAATTTCGACCCGCCTCGTATCTCATCGGTGGAACGCACATAGTTTCGCTCGTTGCTGACGCAAGAGTGCAATTCCGGAGTGAAAACTGGTTTGACCCTCGAGATCCAGAGAAATTATTATGAAGCTTCTCATGCGGAACGTCCATTGTGGTACCGCACGGGCGCGCGTCGATGGCCGCCGCGGAGACGCCGAGGCTCGCGAACCACCTACGCTTTTTCGACGAAAGGATTACGGAAGCGCCGTGTGTGTTGCGCGCCGGCGGGGTTGTTGTCCCTTTCTCTATCTCGTAAACTCGACCGGTGCTATATCGAATTACCTGTGTCGTGTACACGTAGGTGATATTGCAACTAACTCGCCGAGCCGGCGATGCGGAGAGATGGAGGGAGGCGGAGGAGTCATGCAGGATGCGGTCACATGCAGTCCCGTGACTCTCCTGCGACGGTTGCCACACTCTTTCTAAATCCTCGCGATAATCGCTCCGTTTGCTCGCGCCGGGTCGTCGAACAATTTCGACGAGAAGAAAAATCACACGTGATGGAATCGAGGAAGATACCGGATGATTCGTTCGTGGTTTTTTTACCTGACGGTTCTTCGAGGAAGAAGTCTCACGAGTCGGCGCTGGGAGTTGTCGAGAGAATTTAGGAAAACGATCTTTTAGTGTGTCGTTTTGAACTTTTCTCGACGGACTTCGTTTTTTTTTTTTTTTCTGGGAAATATTGAGGTTTATATTCCCTTTTTTATGATTATTTTGCTTTTCTTGTCGAGCTCGTGGAAAAGTGGAAAATTAATCATTTTGTAAAGCGGCTGACCACGCGTTTATCGTGTACTTTTTTTTTTTGGGTAAAAAATAAATTATTCTGTAAGTAGGAAAATACGTTTTGTCGTGCACTTTTTTCCGGAAAAAGTTTCTGTACCAATATGTGGTTTAGACTATTTTCGGAATGCTTCGATTTTGCACGAAAGATCGCGGTTCGTCTCTTTTTCGATAAATCCTCTTCTCGACTTCATCATCGACCTTAAATTTTTTTTTTTAAATCATCCTGCAACTCCGCTTATTCCGATATATTTTCTCTTGTTTTCCCGACGACAATTGTATTTGTCTTATGTCGTTTTCGATGCGAAGGCGCAACACCGTATTATCGAGTTGCCAGTAAGAACAATAAACCCTCTGTGCGGCGAAATGAAACTCCCCGCGACACGATTCCTGCGAGTTCGCTTGTTCCCCGCCGATGAGGTCGTAAATTCTCGATCGTTATCGCACCCCAGCGATCGCGCTTTCTCCCTGATTCACCGACTATTCGCTAAAGCAATCTTACTTCATTCGATTCCTTCTCCAATACACGTACGAAGGAGCATGTGGAAGAAATGATAACGCCGATTTGCTGAATTGCGCAACGACCCGCAGAACCGCACGAGATGCGGTTTGACTCTCTACGTTGCACTGCGTCACGTGTACGCATTTCCAATCACCCAGCGTGGTCGACAAAAAAAAAGGCGAAGAAATCATATCACATCGATACTACTCGTCGCTCAACTAGCTCAGATATTTTTTCAAAGGAGCGCAAGGACTGTGATAAATTAGTTATTTGAAAAATGAAACAAAATTCCAGAAAATCGCGTGGACCCGTGCAGTTTCCAATGACTCAGCGGGGTCGTCGAAAAACTGGCGAAGAAATCTTATCACTTTGGTTCGAGGGTTGCTCAACTGATGAAGATATTTTTCAGAGGGATGGACTGTTCCAATTTTTTATTTCTTCTCTTTTCTTCATGATTATACCGATTTTCAGAGCGAAATAGCGATGTGACGGAATGCGATGTCAGTAGAGTAGGATAAATGGTACAAGGCCCTATATATAAAACACGACTAGTTACCAGTTATTGGCATAGATGTATTTATCTCTCGTGTTCGCCTCGAATGCCGAGCTCCGAGCATTCTCAAAATGGTATGCGATCGGCAACGCATATCGTGTAGATCGCAGTGCGTTGTCCCCAGTCATCGCGCTATTGCACTATTGCATGGATACTTCGAAAGGCCGAGCGCGTATCCGAACTGGTTCACCCTCGCGATTTTTACCCCTCCTCACTCTACATGCCAGTCTTTATTTATGACGAGCCCATTTTCGAAATTAATTTTACAATTGTCAGTAGTTAACTGTGAGAAACGATCTCTTCTCGTGCATTGTGTCCGACCGACTCGACCTCGAACGTAACTTCATCATAAGGAATTTATATAACTTCTCGAGAATGTGAATGTTAATTTTATGAGGGTATTTTTTTTTCTTCTTTCTACAGCTGAAGTTGCTGGGTCTGCTGTTATGGCTGGCAGCCGCGAGCACCGGCGCGCCTCTCGCTAGCGTTCACGTCAAGTTCGTTTCACCCCCGCACACTTACGAACACGGACTCACGACTGACGGTATAAATCGAACATTCTATTATTTATTACTATATACATGTTCCATTCGAATTTTATATTCCTTAAACTTTGCATATCGAATAAAAAAAATTTTAATATTCTATAATATTTTGTCGCGTGTTTTGCGAACTTTTGTTATTCTGAAAGACTATGATTATGTGTTCAAGGAGGCAACACTATCTCACAGAAATCGTACCTCTCGATAGGCCGCCGAACCACCAGGCAATACGGTGAGAAAATCGGGTTCAGTTGTTCTACCGTCCAGTTTTTTCTCTTCTGCGCACAAATATATTCTTTGGTATTCTTCAGGTCAAAGACTAGCGAGGGTCATAACACCACAAAATGCGGAGTCTCTTTGGCCGGTCGGAGTTTTTATCGCACCCGTGGACATTAACGATTTGGGCTTCAGCTCTCAGGACTCGGAGCACAGACACGTGACTCCCGATTTTTCGAATGGACTCGGTAAAACTCATTTATATAATATATAATATATAATATATACTTTTTAAAAATTTTAATGTTAATTTCCGAGCCATTGACGGAGTTAATATTCTTCTTTCCGTGCACTGCGATACGAGTTGCGCTTCTCTTCCTGAATGAATATCGTACTGGAAGACAGTAACATCTCACAGAGTGAACGGTCCTTTTAGTCTCAAGGACGTCTTCCATTCATAGAGCATAGACATTTCTTCTTTGAGGCTTACTGCGTCAATGGTTCGGTTTATCTTCCGGTAGAGTCCGTTCGAAGGTACGTTTAATTTGTGACGATTTAATCGCAGCCCATCCCGATCCGCTACTCCTGAAGGGTGAAGCAGCGATGAGAGCGATAAAATATCTCTACGGGCGCGGAGAGCTCTTCTACAGCGAATTTCCTCACGTTAGAGCCATTCTGACCAACCAGGAGGAACGAAGACGGAACGGACTGCACGGCAACATCCTCGGAAGCCTGAGACCCATGTCGCCTTTTTACAGAAAAGGCATGATGAGAATTTGAATCATCCGCGAACAAAAAAAAAAACGTATGTGCGAAAATATATATTATCGTATTAAATATACTTTTGATGAAAAAAAAATAAATTGTATATAATTCATGTTACGAGATATACGTGACGGATGTGGCTGAAGCAATGTAAAAGAATATATATTTTCGCGTGAAATGTAGCTGAGTTGCATCCGTAATACACTTTCGCCTGAAAAAATTTAATATTTAAATAATACCTTTGATACATTGTTAAAATATTTCAATGTATTTTTCACATGCAATCTGATTGTTTCATCAGGTGAGTGGATAGAAAAAAAAATTTAATGAACAGAAAAGATAAATATCAGCGACTTTAATGTCGAGTATCCAACTACGTCATCGATACATCTATGTGGAAGCATATGTTGTCCAGGCTGTGCCTCTGTTCGCGAAGAAAGAAAGACGCGTTCGAAGAAACGAAAACGTATTCCTTTCGCTTCACCCGAATTTTGTCATGCGGTTCGTATTATGTATATTTACATGAGGACATAATGTCGTAATTCCCGCATGATTCCTATTTCGTTTCTAGACGAGTCGGAACTTTCTTCCTTTTATTTCTGTCCGATGTCTTCTTTGAACGAGGCTCAGAGCCACCAGCGTATCGTCAGGAAAGTCAACGGAGCGATTAACAAAAATCCAGGACCACTCGTCGAGGGATTCGCGGCGTTGCACAGATCGCCGAGGCACAGGCACATGTAAACTTTTTTGTAATTCTTGACGGTGTAGGCGCAGCGTTCCTCGCCGTCGTCGGGTCCTCGCTGAAAGCACATCCGATGCGTGGCCGTGCCGAACTCTGAAAACAAATTTTTTAATAAAATTCTGTAATTTAATTGAAATTTGCAGCGAAACGTTTTCTATGGTTCTGGACATAAACTCGACGATTAATTGAACGATGGACAATACCAATCGACGTCATACTTGAAATCAATTGGTTTCGAATCTCACATTTAATTTTTTTTATGTAGGTGGAAAGATAAAAAAAAGATCGAATGATTAATTGAACGATGGATAAAATCAGTTGATAAAATCTTCCAAACATTTCGGTTTTGAGTTTCATCGAAATTTTTTTTTTTTACGTGGGTGGAAGATAAAAAATCATCGACGTACCATTGTTGAGATTAGGACTCTCAATGACTTTGCCGCACCATCCAGACCCACACGGGACAACCTCCACGCCGTGCTCGTTCTCGATTTGCGTGGAATTCATTGTGAAAGGATCCTTGCAAGATCCCAACTCTCCTCTCGACCTGCAGCTTATGCATCTTCGCTGTAGACCTGCCCATAGTTTCGTTGATTAATTACATTTGCAGCTATACAATGATCACGATAAAAAGAATAATAATACCATGGAAAATATTTCAGCTTGTTCTATTATCGATATAGTATTTGAGAGTCGTCGGCTATCTCGAGGAACTTTTCGCACGATTGCGGAGCAACTTAGCTCGTGAGAATCGTTACTAATATCGATAAATCAATCACCCTTATTTTTTTAACGTCGACAGTTTCTCACGATAAATGGTCCAACTTTTATCTCTCGAAGAATTTAATTTATAACTCGTCGAGGGAGTCGAAGATAATTTGGTGACTTAGTCAGAGAAATACCGATTGGTTGTCACTGTCGGAATGCGGGTGAAAGTCTCGGGAGTGTGTACCGATTGATAAAAAAGATCGACAATGTAAACTCACGTTGCTGTCCTTGAATGAGGATAAATTGTGAACAAATAATCGTTAAAACGAGCAGGACCCTCCTCGTATCCATCTTGCAATCGACTAGAAGTATCATGATTATTTTTATACGAGGAGACACCGAAGATCTTCACCGACTACTCAGCGCACAGCCATGTTGAAACTCGCACTGAACTTCTCCAGAACCGGACACGCAGTTGTCCTTTCACTTTGCTTCGGTGTGTTGGTGATCGAGTCACTCACCCACACCGAGGACTCCTCGAAGGCTACTTTCTTACGGTAAATACAACGCGGTGTACAATGAAACACCGACGGATAAAACGCTGAGATATTTCAAACTCGTGAATCTCACTACGTCGAGATGATATCGTTAGTAAAATATCGTACGTAAATCGACTTTAAATTCGAGCACGATATTTCCTCGTCACCGAACCATATATTTGCTTGTTCGGCCAGGCAATGAGAAATTCCCCATTCTCATTAGAGACGTACTCTCCTTAAACACAATACAATTATACAGGGTTGTAAAATTAAATTAAATCACTGTTACAAAGATGAATTACAATCGCTTCTTTAACTTCAATACCGAAATAATGAAATACGGAAATCTTTTGATTTACTCGTTCTCCATCTCTCCGTAGTCTTTTACCTTGAACTTGTCCTTCTCTCTGCACACTACGAAGAGCCCGGCGCAATAGCAGAAAGACGTCAGCAAGAAAATAAATCCAAGATATCCCATGTGACGTAAAAATGCTGGAAACAATAATCGAATCAATTAATATTTAATACGAGCAAATTCTTGTCGCTCGATATGGACTATGAAATTTATACTTGCTGAAACTTACCGGAAATACGTCACTTGCTGTAAAAAAAATTGTTCGCTTTTGACCGGAAACTAGGTCATTGCAGAAGTACTTCACTTACAGTTTGAAAATCTCATTCCGAACCCGGAAATGACCTCACACGAGAAACTCGTCATTTCCACTCGAAAAATAAAATGAACACCGATAGTGAGTTATTTCAGCGATGACGTCATTGCCCGTCTTATTTTTATATTATATCTAGCGACGTAGTCGCGCTTAATAGTTCTACGATCTGACGCTAGGTGGCTTTGAGAATGAAGTACGCACTCGATGTTTCTCGTAAGCGGTCCTACGAATAGTAGTTACTATATAAGAACGCAGCATTGATCATCTAGCGTACTTGCTTCGGCAGTACATATACTAAAATTGGAACGATACAGAGAAGATTAGCATGGCCCCTGCGCAAGGATGACACGCAAAATCGTGAAGCGTTCCACATTTTTTGAAGACTCTTATATCTGAACGCGAGAGAATAATTTTTTTTCTACTCATAGTAAAATTTCGTATAATATTTTACCCTGAGTCAACAGACGAGATTTCGAAACAACACGGATTCTGACTTGCATCATTTTGACATCGTTCGCGTAGCAGGTGTAATTTCCTTCTTCGTCGTTCGACACGTCGATCAGATAGAGCGTCGAGAAAGTGTCTACCAGCACTCTAGGCTCCGCGTCCTTTTTTCGATACGATCGCCCGCGTCCCTTCTTCAGGACGAGAGCGTCCTTTCGCCAGACGACTTGCGTCTCCATGCTCGACCTTGAGACGGTGCAACAAAGTGTGATTGAAGTCGAAGCCGTGGAAACGAAAAGTAAACAATGATACTCAGCGCTAATTACTCCGGACAAACTATTGCCAGATGAGCTCCCTGGGCGAGAGTGTATCGTTTCTTGTATTTAAATTCGTCCTTTTTCGATTTTTTAACCCGAGGACAATTTTTGCATTTTTCCTCGAGAATAAATTCGGGAAGGTCTCTCGTCGCTCTGCTTACACTGGGAAACTCATCGGCCAAGAGCAGTGATCTATCAAAAGCCAAGACAAAATGCCTCATTAATTCCTCGCTGTGAGCTGAAGATTTATAGGAGATGGCGTTACCTGCACGACAGCACGGGAGACATCGAGAAAAATTTCACAGCCCGTGAGCCTTTCGAAACAACATTCGTCTGTCCAAATTAATTTCATTATGAATAATTAAATATCAGGGATTTTAAAATAATTTTTCGTCGCTGCATTACTCGATTTTCAATACGACGTTTCAATCTGCACATTGCTCTGCTCGTCTTGAATCCCCGTTTGCGAACGCAGCGCTCGCAGGGACTCCATGGTGACCATTCCGAAACCAATTCCAGTGTTATGCCAGCCTCCCGAATCTCGGCCAAGTCGCTCATTCTCGATACCTGCGCAACGAATCGAGTTTATCAACGTTTCGCTAGCTTATTAAGTACGAAAAATACAATTGGTACGAAGGGTATCGATATTTACTGCGAAACGAGAGGTAACGGGATCAAGGTTAATTTCTTTGTAGCTTTCCCAGTCGGATATGTTACCTCTGCCGAGAGCGCTCTCAGCGGATTCTTTGCGAACCGCTTCGACTCTGTAATTGAACTTGTTCTCCGCTTCCTCGCCCTTCTCGCCGTGGCAACGATAAATTCTGGCGTCCGCGGTCTCGAAATCTCTTATGACGAGAGAAAATTCCGGCGTAACATGGATTCTGTTGTAGGACATGTTATTGTCCATTCCCAGCTCAACTTCGCTCTCCACGTCTGTCTGGTAACGATCTTGATGGTACCAAATTCTCGGACGCTTGTCGTCGGGCTCTTTACTGCTCCGCCAAGAGTATTCAAATTTTAAGCTCGGATATATATTTTTTTAAATGTGAATCTTGCAAACTAACCAGAAATGGCACTCGAGCAACAAAGTCCCGTTGATCTCGGCATCGACTAGAAGATACTCGTCCAATTCTTCCGACGTTATCAAGCGATCTCGATCTCTGCAGTAGCGTTCGATCTCCGGTCGCACATCGATAGCAACGATGTAAAAAATGCGGGTCAACAGAAGAGGCCAGATCCAGGCGCGAAAGAGCTTCGTGCACGACAAAGAGGCAATCGAAATTGTGCCCGCCATAAGACGTGAACGAGGGAACGAGCGACGGTGGACCGACTTTCACGCGGTGGAAGCGAGACGAACGGGGGCGCGCTTGGCGGAAATTCTTACCCACAATGCACCAGTCTACATCAACATGGCGGACGCGATTGAAAGTGAGTTATATTTACGGTAATTCACGAATAAGTTTTGAGAGCCGTTTAAACTTTTGTGGAAAGTTATGAACGACAGTCTGTTGGGGAAACGCGGGGAGTCACGCGCACGCCGACGCAGTGAGTTTTAAACAGGACGAAATTTTTCACAGTATAGCGTTTAGTTTTCACACACTTGGCCCGTAGGTCCAGGATGGGTTTAAAATTTCAAAAATGACCAATGTACAGTTCAAGCGGGACGGCTTGTGCCTTTGAGAGAGAGAATTATGTCTTTCGTGCAATCGTGGCTTCTCAATTTCCAACCGTTCGTCGACAACCGAAAACGTCAAGCAACGTCTTAACTCGTAGCTTCGAACGCCGCGTTCGAAATTATAACGCTCTTACGCTGTTTACACAAGTTGCCCAGGGCAGTGCATTTTGGTTATGTCGGAATATAGAATAAGGATATTGTACACGTACTACGGCTACCCACGAATGTTGCCCTCGGTTACCCTTCGAAAAATCATTCAATTCGAAGTATCAACGGATACGTGAACACCGAACTGAATATCGCAAATGGATTGTACGTTCCTCGTCGTCAAGACGTTTTTTTTTATCACTCTAATCGTGTTAACGCAATTCGGCCGACGAAAGCTGGAGTTGTTATTCATTGCGAAATAAAAAAGCTTTGATGTGCGTTCACAATTCGACGTTTAAAACTTGTCTTGTTTTGGGGACGCAACATCTTAATTCATGTTTTTGTTTATTTTAATACTCCACTCAAGCTGGAGGGCGATTTTCGCAAAACTGTGTGTCCGCGGAGAGTCTAAATGGGTAAAACGGTTGCTCTCATGTTTGTCGATGAGTCAAGACTCTTGTGCTGTCAGGAAACGAGTCATGAGATTGCAATTCACTTTTCTTTTGTTGATACTCGGTTCGGGCTCATGGTTGATTATTGGAATAATTTGGTTCTGTGGATAATCTAGAACAGTGAAATTGGTTTTTTTTTTGCAGACGAATCGGCGGAGACGCTGCTCTCCATTCAAAATGGAGGCTATCCGTCCATTGAGGATATAAAGACGGAGATGGGTGATGACGATTCGATGGACATAGAGGAACATCCAATATCGAATAATTCTCTAGATTCAAGCATGGATATTGAGGAGCCGATGCCCGAGCTCGGTCTGGCAGCTCTGGGACTGCAGAGGGTTGGCGCTAAGCCTCCTCCCAAGCCTAATCCTCCAATGCAGCCTGTGCAGGTGCTGAATCGCAGAGGAATGCCTGCCAGGATCAGAAAGAAGAACAAACTGTTCTATGACGATTTACTCGTGAATCATCCTCATCACAGGTGGAACTTTATTATATTTTCTAGTCTGAATGCTTCACATATTATTCACTTGTGACTGTAATTGCCTCAAATACTCATGGGATAAAACAGTACTTGCTGTATTGAGCTTGTACATAGCTGTTAGAAAAGATTGTAAATGTATCCAATACTGAAAACGATTGCAAATTTCGGTTAAACTGGAAGTTTTTATGCAAAAACTAGTCAATTAAATTGAACATACAATTTCTCTTTAAAATATCTGGATATCTACAGTGGAATTGAAGCGAATTGGATTGAAAATAATTTTATAGTTGAATTTATGTAAATTATTAAAAGTAAGGTGTATCGAAAATTTTAAATATACTGTACGTCAGTATTCCATTAGACTTGGACACGAAAACTTACAGTACCAGAGATGTTTAATTGATTTATTGATTAATGTATTCACTAGGTTGATGGGGATCGGCTTTTTTTATATACACGCATACATGTATGCACGTATACACGTTGCGAAATGTAATATAAAACTCCAAGATTAACAATTTATCCAAAAATCGTTGTTTATTGTACAATCCTATGTAGGCGGATATTTGACTGGGGATAAATAACGAAATTATATAGACCATAGATTAATTGACCTTTTATTTCAATACAGGATTAAGAAAGATCCGTCGGTAATCGAGGTGAAGCCATCCCCGAAAAAGATAGCGCGTCCCTCGCCGATAAAGAAACAGCCGAAACTGATAATCGAGCCGAAGAAGCCGCACACAACAACGCCGGTGGCACCGCCGCCGCCTCCGGTGACGCCGCCGATAAAGGAGGAGAAAGAGATCGAGAAGGCGGCACAGCCGGGCTCGCCCGATCGTAGAATCGGTCATAAGATCGGTTTGCGTTTGCGCAATCTCCTCAAATTACCGAAAGCCCACAAGTGGGTATGCTACGAGTGGTTTTATAGTAACATCGACAAGACTCTGTTTGAGGGGGACAACGACTTCATGATATGTCTAAAAGAGTCGTTCCCACAATTGCAAACACGAAAATTGACGAGGGTCGAGTGGTGCAAGATCCGAAGAATGATGGGCAAACCTCGTCGTTGCTCGCAGTCTTTCTTCGAAGAGGAGAGACGGGAGCTCGAGCGAAAAAGGCAGAAAATAAGAATGCTGCAGCAACGAAAAACTGGGGACATGAATAGCTACAAGGATTTGCCACCGGAAATTCCATTGCAGCTCGTCATCGGGACGAAGGTAACAGCGAGATTACGCAAGCCTCAGGACGGTCTGTTCACTGGCAGCATAGACGCCGTCGATACGAGCAACAACACCTACCGAATAACGTTCGAACGGGCAGGTCTCGGTACTCACTCGGTTCCTGACTACGAGGTTCTCTCGAACGAGCCTCCGGAGACCATCAGCGTATCGTCGTTTGCTCAAAAATTTCGACCTCGCCATGTACAGTACGTACCGTCACCGCCTTATGCGTTAAAGCTCCGCTCGCCACGTTTAAACAACGATCCTCTGATATCGAACGCCTCGATGGCACTCCCAAAGAGACCTCCCATCGGCGGTACCATGAACGGTTATCCGCTGAAACTCCTAGAATTCATGGTAAACGTCAACAAGATACTTGCCGCTAAAAAGATTAAAATAAAGAAGCTCAAGGAGATGAACAGCGAGGCTGAGAAACAGAGATCGGTCGGCGAATATCTTCCGCCAGATTTCGAGAGACGATACGCGGGGTAAGTTTCAAACATTGGGAAATATGGTGCGATGCGTTGAAGTGAGTTAATGAATTCATAATTTGCGTATTTTCCAGAATCGTCGTAGAGCTCGAAAAGATGAACGTTGCTCTACAGGAATTTCTCAACGACATCCAAGAACTTTGCCAAGAAATGGCTCCAGAGCCGAGTATGGCAGCTATGCTGGCACCGTCGCATCTGCGAGAAAAATGCCGCCAAGAAGCAAGCGACATGGTCGCAAGAAACAATATCATCAATGACAAAGCTCCGACAAAGATGAATCAGCTTGTCACGGACCTGACCGCTCTTATGCTTCAAGTCAAGGTAATGTTCTTTTTCTGTGCCAGTCAATCCTTCTTACGAAGTATCACAGCAAACATAACACGGAAATATTTTTCCGAAATATCGAAAATATTTTATCAATATTAGAGAATATTTATCAAATGTCTTTAAAAACAGATCTCTAATATTGCATTGTCCGTTTATAAACGTTACATTGCAACTTTTCCTGAAATTAAAAAAAACATTTCAACTACATGTGAAAGATTGCCCTATCAGTCCAATTTATATAAACAAGGAAACATTCGTACAAATATGTTTAAATATTTTTGAAATGATGTAAGAGATTTTCACGCTATATCGGAGGGGATACCCGTCTTTGAATTCGGTACAAAAACATCAATAACCAATCAATGCAGTTGATACTTTATACTTATAAAATAAAGTTTTCTTCGTACGGTTAGACTCAAAATTTCCATTGATTGTGATTTAATTTTTTTTTTCTATCTGTCCATTAACAGTGCCTCTCCGACTCCGATCGAAACGCCTATGAGCTCAAGGTGCTACAGGGAACGATGGAGCAAATTAGATCGCGACTTACGCCGCAGAACGAGCAAGTCTTTCAAAATTACGTCGAGGTTCACATGCAGCGCATTCAATTGGGACTCGGTCAGATAGGTGCGTTAACGCCCTTCATGGCGCAGAAAGCTTAACAGCGTCCGCGGACCGACGGCAGGAATGACGCGAACATAAATTTAACGAGAGACAGAAACTTTGTACAGACTAATTGCTAATAAGGTTTATAAGTCAATAGTTTTGGTGGGTAAGAAAAATACGCTCAGCGGAATTATGTTGCATAAAATGCACATGCAGTGACCGCATCTAGTCTTCGGTAACCGGAATCAACTATCGATCGATGGCTCTCGAAGATTATGTTTTTCGATTTTTTTGTTATTTTTTTATTCAATAGATTAGCACTCGTGTGTTAGAGAGAATTTCCGAAAAGGTCGCATCCACTTTCAGTTCAATTTTTCCACACAAGAGAGATATTGTTCGGTTACGAAGTTTCGATTGCACGGTACGCCATCGATAATGGAGATCACTTTGAGAATGCAAATGGCAGTTCCACGGTTTGACGATTTCTAAACATTAGTATTAGCTTAAACTCTAAGTATAGCAACAAAAACATTGTATATTAATATTATATCATTCAAAGCTTAATATTTTATTGGAGACTCAGATAATGATTATTAAAGTCCTAAACACAAATTTTTGCAGACGATTGTTTATTTAGTTAACCCTTATCGACGAGATAATATCGTTCTCGCACGACAATTACAATGTCGATATTCAATTACTTTGTGATGTCTGCTTTATTTATATACAAATGACTATATAACATTTTCTCGTGTTTACATGGGATTTCAACTAGCAAAAAATGTTTCGGTTGAAAACTTTTATTTCCACGTAGCCGCGCGCTGTTTGTTTTTCCGTGACAAAACGAAGGTTATAACTGCAACATTTAAAGATCGAATGCTATTCAAAAACAAGAACAAAAATAAAAAGCCAGCGACACGGAATCAGCCACGTGATAAATGTGATAATATCAAATTCGCTCGCTCACCACTACCAGAACAACGATCAACACAATTCAATATATTTATTTCTCTCTCGAGCTCTGAATTGTAGTAGGAATTGAATTTCGTTAGGGGAATGCATCGCTGCCAATTGATCTGGAGACAAAGGTACGTAAAACATCGTGACCGTGAGGTTGAACACTTTAAGATCCGAAATATACGAATTAGAAAGATATTTGCATCGCGTAGTCATAGAATCTTCACGGGGCTCGTTTAATGGAAGAAGCTATCGAATTCCTCGCGGCTACAATTGTCGCTTTTATGGAATATACAGAAATTATAATCACATTCACCCGTAATTGACATAAATCACTCACATCAAAGTCAAATTGTTTCTTCCGTACAGTATCATTTAAATTGCTTTCACAACGATCATATTTGCTCGACCCTATAAATTATTATTTTTTATTACTCTCGAGAGCCTCGATAAGAGTGTCGGCGTCCTCGTCCGTTTTTACCCGCAGCAGGACGGGCGTTGGGGGAGGTTCCGAATCGGGCAACGGTATACAAACCAACATTACGGTATTCTTATTCATACGTTTCGTCGTAATCGACGGTGTCAACAGTGTATTGAGCAGCAGATTTCCTAGGGAATTTTCGGCACGCACGATCAGCTGTGTCTTGCCATTTGGAGTCGACTTCAAGAATAAAACACCGATTCCTCGGTCACCAAAATTACCCTCTTTTTTTATGAATACCTTGCACCTGCAACAGAGTTTAAGACCATATAAAAAAACACCTCTCTTGGCAACCATAGCGCGCTTACTCGGTATCAAAAACTGTAATCAATTTTCCTCACAGGTTCTCGTATGCACGCTCAAAAAAAAAAGTCTTATCGAAAGCAGATATTAGTCCGGCTTCGGCTGACATTTTTTTTAAATCGTACTTCTCAGAATCTGTGGAGAAAGTTCATTAGTTTTTATCACCGACCGCGTTATTGCATATGCCCTTGAAATAAAAATACAAGAGAAAGTGAGTGGATCGCATTAAAACTGTTGTCGTTCGATTCCCAGTGCGAATTTACCGTTTTTCAAAAAAGGCATCATCTTCGGTGACCGGCTTGAATTCAGCCTTTGGCGGCTCGTCCTCGTCATCTTTTTCCTCATTATTGGCTTTCGATTCCGATTCCGCTGGCGCTGCCACGTGAGGTCCAAAGGAAAAGAGTTTGGAGCTAAAAAATATAATCATTAACCGTACATAGCGTGGGTGAAATTTCAGTTTGATGAATCAAAGTATTTTCGAGTTACAGGGGTTTTCTACTTCTGATTCATACACGCACCTACACCTATTGAAATCTCGAAATAATTTTTTTCGACGAAATCGAAACTTTTTTTTATCAGGAAGCAAAGTATACCGTTAGCCACATCGAATCAATTACAGATTCTAAACGTTACCTTTGGAAACTAAAGCCGGCTGAAGGTGTTGTACTGCTCGTGGAGCTCTGACCGAAGCTAAATGTCGCCGCAGTGCTGTTTGCCTGCGAAAACGAGATGTAACCGGACGATGACTGTTCAGACTTAGATTTGTCCGTGTCCTCCTGATTCTGCGAGACGTCAGAATTTTTGTTCAAAAAAGGATTGTTTTCCGTATTTATGCTGCCGAATATAGACTTGTTTTCCGATTTATCGGTCGTGTTGCTGCTGAACATTGATTTTCCGGTGGGAATCGTCGCGCCAAAGATCGATTTTTTTGCGCTCCAGTCGGCGTCCGAAGATTTGCCACCATCGAACAACGGCTTGTTGACCTTTTTTTCCGTGCTCTCCGTATTCGGGAGTTTCGAGATCGTGGCCTGCGGGGCCTCCAGCACAATATCGGAATTCGACAGCAGCCTCGACGAATCGCGACCGTGATTGACCTCGATCTCTTTCAGATATCTCTCGTAATCGCGGAATATCGGTGTGAGGATGCAAAACGGATTGGAATCAACGTGCGACTTTATCCACTGAGTGACGCTCTCGTTGAGACCTTTGAGCTTGGCATAGTAGTCAGATGATTTCTTGAATATGTTCTCTTCCTTCTTTTCGCTCTGTTCGACCTTCTTAGTCTCCTGCTGATTCTGACTGGAATCGGTCGTCGGGAGAGTCATGGTCGGTTTTGGTGTTCCATTTTCAGGAATCTTAGTCAAACCGTTACTGGGTGCACCAGCATTCAATAGAGTGCTTGACGAAAGACTGCCAACAGAAGTAGATTTTGCCAGAAAACTAAAGGGTGATTCGGCCGGAGCTGGAGTGGTCTTGAAGCCGACAAAGCTGCTGAATCCGCTTTTTGTGGGTCCCTGGAAATTAATCGATAGAATTGTGAAAGTTGTTGAATTTGTAGAAGCTATGGATTAATGAGACGAAACTTACATCTCCGCTTCTTGGCAATCTGCGACGAGCTGCCTTGACGACTCTTTTTTCCAGAATCTCCTTGGAAGCTTTTACAAAAACCCCTGCCTCTTCAGGCTCCTCCTCGTCGTTCCAATTTTCGTGATTTAAATCGCTGGCCGCCGTACGTTTGCATGCCATAGCTCCAGAGGGAATGTACACTCAAACAAAAATTCTACGTTACATTATATGGATTAGATAAGCGATAACTTGAAACATGACGATATTCTATCTATAAATTTCATGGCATGTAACAGTATTGTAGACATTTTTTTTCCGAAATAGTTCGTCAATGAACGGTCTTGGTCAAACTCGAAGTAACGTTCGGGGCGAAAATAAACCTTGAGCTAACCTCCGATAACGACGGTAATGTCGCTCGCCTCGACGTTCTTATTGACTTCTAAAAACTGTTACGAGAACTTCTATAAACCTTACCGGTCTTCGCGACTGTAGTTTCTTTTCTTAACTCGTCTACGAACAAAACGAAATTTTGAAGATCTTTGGCGAATGAAAGATATCTGATACAGTACTTGGCTTGCGGTGGACTTTGCTAACACTGCGCGGGCTATCACGTTCACTGTGGTTTGCGTGTGTCGTGTTTGCAGTACGAAATTTCGCAAGGTATGCGAACCTTGCGGGAGTTTCGTGAAGTGAATCTTGAAGAGCAACTGTCCGGGACCCTGAAGTTTTACTAAAAGTTTTACTAGTTCTGCTAGTAAGGCGAAAGTAACTTTAAAACCATATGAAATACCACACTCTCCGACAGCTCAAGGAAAGAATATTACCGGTCATGGCGAACCATTACGGAGTACACGACTAATGAGTTCGTCAAAATTCCTTTGCCGCTTATTTTTGTCATCATTCAATCTTCTGTAGTAAATGGGAGTTGCAGTTACGCCAACTGGTGATCAAAGTTGAAACTAGTGAAACCAGGTCGGGTATTAGACTCACTATATAAACTGCGTGTAAACCAGTGTAAACAAATTGATTTGTTTACATACACTTTTTACATTTTCTATTATTGAAACTATTCCATGAGTTTACAAAAGTTTTAATAAGAATGTTTTTATCAGTGAGTGCAATTTTAGATCATTTGGGTTCTACTCCCAAAAGCCGAAAATTTATCGAAGGTGAACAAGTTGTGAACTCTAACCATTTAATTTATACAGGAATATTAAATGAAAATAGTGAACAATATAAGTTGTTGTCATATTGTATAGAATCTTCTAAAAACCGAGAAGATCCACACGAGATAAATACGGTGATTGCCAAAACTGAAAAAGTTATTTTTTCTTAATGTAGTTGTGCAGCTGGAAAAAGTCAACAGTGTAAACATAGTGCTGCTGTATTGTTATTTTGTTCACGGTAAATTCAAATTGTATAATTTACATTTTAAAAAATTGTCGACAAAATTTAGTTATTAATTTGCTAAAGTTTAATTATTTATATTTTCATTATTTCAGTAATGATTTAACTAGTTTAAAGCCCATATCATCAACAGATAGAAAATGTCTTTGGAGCGCGCCACGGGATGCCTGCTTAGAGCAATATAAAGCGAAGCCTTTGAGTGAACATAACTGTTTTAATATCAAAAAGGATCATCTGGAGTTAGAAAGAGACGTTAAGAAGTTAATCAAGGAGAAGCTGTTTTCGCAACATCTAAAGTCATCTTTATCAGAGCATGCGTATGAGCGTGAATGATTGATCTTAATAACTAATATTTTTTTTTCCTATGACAGTTATGATGAAGTAAATAAATAGCATACGATAAATTATGCTTCAATTTAACAAATGTCATAATAATTTTATTAAGAAGATGCATCCTTTCCGACTCGTATTTAAGGAATCCATCCTTAAAAACATCAGGAATGGTATTTAAGATATCAAAGGTTGCAATACCAGTTAAAGTATTGAGCTCTTTTTCATTTTTTATTATATCACAAAAATCTGTCACCAAATCACCACTTTTAATCTGAATACCAACATCAATAAATGTTTTTGCAGGCGTTTCATCACTCTCCTCTGACAACATCCCCACAAAAGATTCAGTACCATTTTCTCTTGAAGTAACAGGACTCGATGCAGTATGATCCGACACAACCGAATTTCTTGGACGATTTAAATCAAAAGTCAACTCACTAGTAGTTAAACTGGGAGTTGAATCCAGTTTTCCATCACTAGTTGCTCCATTTTCTGAAATATTAGTATTTTTTTTCTTGTCTCTTTGAATTCTTCTTTTCTCTCGGTCATTATTCATTTTAGATCTCGATGTTGTTTTTATTTTTGAACCAGGTAGATTACAAGAAGGTACAGCAATTTTTTTTAAACGTCTCTTGCCCTTTGAACCATTTTCTAGGAAAAAGAAAAGTTTTTTTAAAAATAATTTTACAAATAAAAAATTTATAAAATGAGCTAAACAATAGATTTAATGACCTCCAAAAAAATAATCGGATTTTTTAAAGTGCAAGGAACAAACTTGCATATTATCAGTGATACTTTTTCCAATTTTTAAAACTTTCTGCCACATTTTTCGACGGTCAATTTTTTCATCCATTCCGAAAGCATTTTGAATTTTAATAAAATTTTCATTTTCCTTTGGAAAATAATGAAACCGAATGTAAAAATTATTGCAAGCCTTACTGTTACACCCACACACACTACAAAATGTTTTACTCTTATTTGGTTTCGGCGAAAAGCGTACGCCCAACGAATCATCGGCACTTTCCATTATTAGATATTATTATTTTATAATTAAAAAAAGTATTAAAAATATATGTAATTAGTAATAAAATGTTAGATTACTACAACAGTTTATAATGTTATTATGACATCTGACCCGGTTTGAGTAGTTTCAACTTGAACCACCAGACGGCAATACTAGTCTTACCATTTACCAATTCACACCGATCGTATATCAAAAAGCTTAAGGTTGATTTTTAACGCAACGATGATGTTTTTGAGCACCATCTGTGCATCGCGCATCCGGTGAACATATCAGTACCGATACGCGCAACGTTTCTTCTATTTATTGTATTCCTCGAACCGTCGCTGTGTTCCGCTATCAAAGCAAATGCCAGTGTATACTTTCAATCGCACTCGGACTGCACCAAAACTTGTTTCTAATAAGAGCCTTTGTTATTATGAATATAAATTTGATAATCTATCGATTACAATAGGAAATGATAAGCTGTGATTAATTAGTGAGGAAGCATATTAATGGTCATGGCCAACCATTACGAAGTACCCAATTGGTAAGTTTATCAGAGTTCCCTTGCAGCTTTTTCTTGTCTTAATCACTTATTGTTAATTGTTTCAATAATTGTAGGACAGTCGTTCGATAATGTACAACGTGCAATTGTCCTCCGCGAGTTCGTTGTGACTGTACAATGACTTTGTTTTTCAGGGCTGGTAAGCCGCCAGTTGGATTGCATTTGGATGTTTTGAAGGGCGACAAATTGATTCAGGTAACTTCTATTTTCCTAATATTACAGTGATAAGTCTCCAATCATATGCATAATTTTTTTATTCACAGAAATTGATGGTAGACGAGAAGAAATGCTACTTGTTCGGCCGCAATCAACAGCTTAATGACTTTTGCATAGATCATGCTTCTTGTTCGAGAGTCCACTCTGCTCTTGTTTACCACAAGCACCTCAACAGAGCTTTTCTCGTTGATCTTGGAAGCAGTGAGTGTCTTTGACTTTTCCATAGATTTATTATTTTTTTAACTACTAGAATTGCTAATGATGGAATTCTCACACTAGCACATGGCACATATATCGGAAACATGAGACTGGAGGCACAGAAACCCACTCAATTACCAATAGATAGTACATTTCATTTTGGGGCTTCCACGAGATACTACATTATAAGGGAGAGACCGCAGAGCGGGGCCAGAGCTATAATCGAAGAGATGGAGAAATCCTCGGACGACATAGACTCTGGCGGGCTTTTGGGACTTCCCGAAACAGAGACAGAGCTCGATGCAAGTTTTCTCCAAAAAAAAAATAATTGTCCAGTCTAGAGACATTTTCCTTATAACCTCGACTCAAATTACAGAATCTCACCGAATTCAATACCGCGCACAATAGGCGAATCTCTATGCTGGGTATAAGTGACGACGACGCACACAAACCCACGAGAAAGCGCAAGAAAAAAGGTATAACGTTCAACGACGACGAGGAAGTAATTAATCCAGAGGACGTCGATCCGTCGGTCGGTCGATTTCGAAACCTCGTACAAACTACAGTTGTTCCTAGCAAGGTACAAAATTTTGCCTCGAGAATTTTCTTTAAAAAATAAAAGAGCTGTGAGATTAACGGGGATTCCGATGTTACAGCGAATGAGATTAGAGGGAGGATTAATATCCTTATCGGAGGAGAGCCACAATTCAATGAAGCACATACAACCGTCGTCGGCGACAACGCAGCTTTACCACGATCTACCACCAGAGCAATTTACTCAATCCTCGATGCCGAGCAATCCTTTTTCCACCGCCCTCACTTCTCTCACATCCCGCCTCGGTATAGCTCTTCCGAATCCGGCGCCCGAGGTTGAAATGACGCCGAATCAAATGCAAACGGAAACTCCTCATATACCGGAAATACAAGGACCTACGGAGGCTCACACGCTCGAACCAAAAAAGAAGAAATATGCTAAGGAAGCTTGGCCCGGAAAGAAGCCATTACCAACGCTACTGGTATAAATTTCAATGAAAGTCTTGTACGTTTCTTACCAGCTTCCGCCAATTTCTGTATTCGAGAGAAAGACCGATGGAATATCTCCGCCGCTCTTTCGCTCTCTCACGCGTCCCAAAAGTTTTCGTATAAACTTGATCCAATGTAAATAAAGACAATGAAATTTTAAGCGAAAGGTCGAAAATCAGTAGCCGAAACTAGCCTCGTCGTTCAGGTCAGTAATTCGACAACATCGGTTATTAGAAAATATACAACAAAAAAACGTACACTTTATTTGTTAAACATGATTTCAACGTTTGGGACTGCGATAAGTTTTCGTATAAACGTGATCAAACTCCAATGTAAATAAAGGCAACAAAATTTTTTAACTAACGATGGAAATTTAGTAGCCGCGTCCGTTGATCAAGGTCAGCGATTCGAAAACATCGGTTATTGGACAGTATGCAACTAAAGAAACATACACTTCATTTGGTAAACACGATTTAAACGTTTGAGTCGCGTGTGCGAAAAGTTTTTGTATAACATTTATTAAACTGCAATGTAAATAAATGCAATGCGATTTTGAACTAGATGGAAATTCAGTGGTCGCGTCCGTTCATCGTGGAGGTCAGTAATTCGACAACATCGCTTATTAGAAAATATACAAAAAAAAAGCATATACTTTATTCGGTGAACACGATTTGAGGAATACAGTATAGAAAATATCGGCGAACTTGCGAGTCGCACACTCAAGGCATGGACTGGGTAGCAACAGCTATGGGCCATGTTACAGGCCCTTTCATTATAACGGGGTCGAGGGATCGCTTAATCTTCAAGAATCGTCGTTTGAACTCGAGACCGCATCCTTTCGACAGCCGGAAATCTACCAATATCTTTCCGTCCATTTCTACGATAATTGCTTTAAATACCAGAGGCATTTTTCTTCTGTCCACCGTCGAGATTGTGACCTGATGAAAAGAAACACCGTTGTCATTCGATCGATTACAAGCGTACAAGTTAACAGTACGGATGCGAACTGCCGATTATCGGTTACTCACGATGCCAACGTCATTGATCCGGTAATTGTAACTCTCGCTCTCCAAGCAATTGACGAGTCTCTGGACGGTGTCCTCGCAGTCAGTTATAACAAAAAACCTCGTCATTCGGCGTACGAGTCGTTGGAACGTATTCTAAGGAAGATCGATAGAATTATCAGACACAAGTCACGATGCAAGTTGCATGATCTTCGATATCCTAGAGACGCCTACCTGACTCGTTTGCGTATTTGTCATAGCTTGCAACTGCGTGCATAGTAGGAGATCTTCGACGTGGGCGGGCTGAGAGAACGAGAAACCCGGCCGTTCCTCGAGATTTATATGAACTGATCCATAATTATCCATTCCGGGTAATTCGGGCTGAGACAGACAGAGCCTCGTTAAATGTTCCTCGTCATCCGTGCGCATGCATTTCGCGTTAGGACCGTCGATGCGATCTCTTCCTTCGCTGATGCAATCTGCAATATCAAACGAACAACGTTAACCCGCTGGAGATTCGGCAGAATGATGTAAATGTTTGCTGCCATTTCGAAGCTTTAGAGGTGAACGAACTGTGTACTGTCGTCCTCACTTCGGTATTCCAGCTTTATGAAATGCAGGCGATCATACAGCTAGGTAACCAAAGAGAGGACGGCAGAAATGGTGCTTCATTTGACGTTGATCACTCCTGGATTCGGCCAAATCCGATGCACGAGGCGATGGTCTTTGCTTTGGTAATCTAGCTTTATGAATACTAACGTCAATCATAGAGCTGTATTACCAAAGTAAAGGCAAAAGCTCTGAGGTTTCTCTTCGTTTTGGGGCTTTCGTGGTGCTCCGTACTCCTCTCATGATGTATGCAGCGACCTCACGGTTGGGTACTGAGTTGCCTTGAGTTTATAGATTACACTCAGAGTCACTCAGTACCTGACCGCGACAACGCCGGCCTTATCGGGCGAACAAATTGAAATCGAAGACAAAATAGTAGTTCAGAACAAGTAAGCCATTTCGTACCTCTACGCAGATTTTTAAGGTACCAGCGATGCTGCTTGATATCCTTTATCGTGTACCTCGACGATGGCACATGCACGAGAATTTTTCTGATCAGTCCGAGTGCCGTATTATCCAATTTCTTCCACGGAGTCAAAGACATGTATTTTCCTTCTCGCCATGCCACATACTCCGGGCACTCTGCCAAGGATTGATCCCAAGGCAGTTCTATATATTTCACATACGGACCAGTTAGAAACTAAAGGACGTAATTTGTTACCATTTGTTACTATCAATAACGGGGGTAGAGATAGTTTAATGACGCTTGAACGTGAAGTATTTACCTCCGGCGAGGAGAGCCACGATTATTATTCCGCATGACCAAACGTCTGCGGGTTCGGCGTGATAAGGTCGCACCAGAACTTCCGGCGCTACATAAGGCAGTGTTCCACATCTCTTGTCCAGGCAACGCTCCTTGCCTTGCAATCGATAAACGGTCGCCAGACCGAAATCAGTAACTTTCAAATTGTCTTTGTCGTCCAACAATAAATTCTCGGGCTTAAGATCTCTGTGAGCTATGCCGCGACTGTGAAGATATTCAACTGCCGACAGTAATTGCTTAAAGTATCTCTGAGCCTCCCAGCAGGGCATCCCTATGTCTGGTTCTGTTGACGTAAAAAGAAGTACATGCATATTGATATATGTTTTTCTTCTCCGCCCAATGTTCAGTCTCGCTACTCTGGAATATTATTTAGACTTCACTTATTTGTCATACCTATTCTGTCAAACAGCTCTCCGCCAGATGCATATTCCAAAAATATATACTCCATTTTTGGCTCGCTGCGTTGTCCGAAATACTGTATTATGTGAGGATTGGATAACATTCTGTGTATAGTAGTTTCTTTACGTACACTCTGACGAGCATCCGGATGTTTCTCCAGATCGACCATTTTCATGGCTACAGCTTCTCCCGTTGACTTGTTTATCACGAGTTTCACCCTGATGTATAAAAGGAAAATAAATCAAATTTTAAAATAGACGAAAACTCAGGAATTTTTGGTACTTTTTTAGAACGAGTTTTTGATTTCATTGTAATGCCAATTGAAATACAAAGAATCGTTGCGATCAAGTTTCAAATAACCTATACTCACTCTCCGTAAGCACCTTCTCCCAATGTATGCCCGAGGATCCAACCGTCTACGAACTCCGTCATTGTGTATCAGCATGCCTTTCCTTGAACAAATAATCTATGAATCTCAATTAAACGCGGTGCACCGTAATGAACGCTAATCCGTAAGAATTCGAAGTGCGGCAATGATTTTCCAAGTGAGTTTAGCGTTGATCACCAGGTAAAATCACGAGTTACGCGACTGAATAAATAGTCGTTCGTCACTTGGACGCCGGACGTGCATACCTGTGAGAGTTCAAAATGTCAGAAAACCAAGAACACGTGGCGTTGCTTGTAAGAACTCTTAATCGTTAGTGTGTTACAGTTCCGGGTTGCTTCGCAAACACGATATTATCGTGTGTCTTTTAATTAACTCGATATCCTCGCTAACCACGACAAAACGTTTTAAATGTACCATATTTTAATACACGAATCGGCTGAATCGATCGGAAAACGGCATGGCCGTTGCCAAAGTTCTGAAACTCAATGTAAAACGAGGCAGCGTTATTTGACCGTCACTCCGATTGGTTGAGCTTCATATTCCTGGATGAGATAGTGCCAACCTCGGATAACGAAAATATTTTCTGTTGCACCTTCTGTTGGTATTTCAACGCATTGCATGAAAATTTGTATATTCGGGATATCGCATAATCGAAAACGCACATATAATCATTATTAGGAAAAATCTTTATTCATACTAATTGTTTACAATCCAAAGAGACGTCCTTTATGTCCGCGCTAGGTTCTCATAATTGTTCCCTTATTATGCTATTCAGGTTTTAATTTTATTCGCTTATCGGAGTGTGCACCGTAAAGCTGCGCACTGTCGTCTTGCTGAAAAAACTTCTTTCTATCGGTAGAGACATCATATAGGAAATTCGGAACGTCCGGTTCAGAAAAATAACTAATAGTTACGATAAATATGCATACATCGTTGCGAAAGATCGTTCATGCATGTAATGTAGTATAACCAAAGAACATGGATCTCCATAGAAGCGTACTCCTTACGGCCCGGTTGAAGAAAAACTTTCAGCGATGCTTGCGGCCGCAGGAAATCTCTGCTGTCGTTGCAGCGATAGGTTTCGCCAACTATATCGCGGGATTACGCGCGGTATGGGGAAAACTTCAATCTGCTATTTTCATCACAAATTTCGAGATGAACATGTTGTTTTTTTTCTTTTAACGAATTAAAAAATGTAGGTACATGAACTAATGAAAGTACACGTACCGATTAAAATAAGAAAATTACAGCAAAGGACTTAGCTTAATCAAGCGGAGCCACCACCTAAATGTAAGAAATCTTGTTACGTTGCGATTGTAGAGTCAGTGGTGGAGGTGGAAGTGGATTATTCTGCCGACCTATTCTATGTAAGTTCCATACCATGTGATCGGTACTTTGTCCTTTTCCCGAAATTACATACGCACGTAATAATTATGTCTTTCGCACAGTTGGAGCCAACAAACCATACATAAAATTGGTTATTAAAATAATTTGAAACCTAGATATGACTGCCGTTCGATCGTTCCACGTATTTTTTATCACATCGAGACAGCGAAGATAAATAACACATGTCAACAAGAGTAAATGTAGTCATTAAAGAACAACAATATGCGAGCAAGCGTACAATTTTGAACAGGCGATGCAGTACCATAAATACAACAAAAGTTGACGATTTTATTAATTTTTTCTCAAGTAATTACAGACGAGTTAAAGTATCTCGTCTAATTGCGTGACTAGAATTGAACGAACGTCATTATAATTTAGTAGTTCCTGCAATTAAATTTAAAGTTGATGTATCGAGACAGCCTTTACTCGATGAGTACAGCGGTTTTAGTGTTAACTGCTGGTGTTGAGCAATGAAAGCACGTTCCCCTCAACGCATTTACGCTCGTGAGAGAGAGAGAGCCGAACAGACCACTAGGGTATCCGAGAGAAAGCGTAGTGCCAGCGGGAATCGGACCCCGGCGGATCAGCGCTGTAAGTAATACATTTACACTTCAAACGGGTACAATTCAAATTTTTTTTTTCGATTTTACGATGTCGACCTGAACCGTCGCCATTCGATTCCAGTCGCATATTTACAAACCCATTTCATGGACGAGAAAATTCTAAAAAAATTTTTTCCTCGGAAAAATAGATTTTTTCGAAATCGGCATTTTCGGCAAAAAATGGAAAAACGTTTTTCGGCATAAAACATGGCAAAAAATTTTTTTAGAATTTTTTAACCCACAAAATCGGTTGGGAAGTATGCGACTTGGATCTAATGGAGAAGGTTTCAGGTCGATATCTCGAAATTTTTCAAAAAAATGTGTCGTTTCGCAAAATTTAACCCAGGATTCCCTACCCCAAAAGTGGGCAAAATTAAAAATTCTCCAAAAACCTTTTGTTTGTACTGTATTAGATTGCAAATTCATCACTGAAGCGAATGGCGAAGGTCCCAGGTCGATATCTTGAAAAAAAAAATTTCCGATTTTTTCGAGCCGGAAAACGGTAAGGGTACTCCCTTTGCGTCGAAAAAATCCGAAAATTTTTTTTTCAAGATATCGACCTGGAACCTTCGCCATTCGATTCAGTGACTTATTCTCGTTCTAAAACTGTATAATTAGAGCCTTTTCCGATAATTTTTAAAATTCGACCTTTTTGGGGTAGGGAATCCTATGTTAAATTTTGCGAAACGACACATTTTTTTGAAAAATTTCGAGATATCGACATGAAACCTTCACCATTCGATCCAAGTCATATACTTCCCAACCGATTTCAGCCACGAGAAAATTCTAAAAAAATTTTTTCCTCGGAAAAATTGATTTTTTCGAAATCGGCATTTTTGGCGAAAAATGGAAAAACGTTTTTCGGCATAAAACATGGCAAAAAATTTTTTTAGAATTTTTTAACCCACAAAATCGGTTGGGAAGTATGCGACTTGGATCTAATGGAGAAGATTTCAGGTCGATATCTCGAAATTTTTCAAAAAAATGTGTCGTTTCGCAAAATTTAACCCAGGATTCCCTACCCCAAAAGTGGGCAAAATTAAAAATTCTCCAAAAACCTTTTGTTTGTACTGTATTAGATTGCAAATTCATCACTGAAGCGAATGGCGAAGGTCCCAGGTCGATATCTTGAAAAAAAAAATTTCCGATTTTTTCGAGCCGGAAAACGGTAAGGGTACTCCCTTTGCGTCAAAAAAATCCGAAATTTTTTTTTTCAAGATATCGACCTGGAACCTTCGCCATTCGATTCAGTGACTTATTCTCGTTCTAAAACTGTATAATTAGAGCCTTTTTCGATAATTTTTAAAATTCGACCTTTTTGGGGTAGGGAATCCTATGTTAAATTTTGCGAAACGACACATTTTTTAAAAAAATTTCGAGATATCGACATGAAACCTTCACCATTCGATCCAAGTCATATACTTCCCAACCGATTTCAGCCACGAGAAAATTCTAAAAAAATTTTTTCCGCGGAAAAATCGATTTTTTCGAAATCGGCATTTTCGGCGAAAAATGGAAAAACGTTTTTCGGCATAAAACATGGCAAAAAATTTTTTTAGAATTTTTTAACCCACAAAATCGGTTGGGAAGTATGCGACTTGGATCTAATGGAGAAGGTTTCAGGTCGATATCTCGAAATTTTTCAAAAAAATGTGTCGTTTCGCAAAATTTAACCCAGGATTCCCTACCCCAAAAGTGGGCAAAATTAAAAATTCTCCCAAAACCTTTTGTTTGTACTGTATTAGATTGCAAATTCATCACTGAAGCGAATGGCGAAGGTCCCAGGTCGATATCTTGAAAAAAAAAATTTCCGATTTTTTCGAGCCGGAAAACGGTAAGGGTACTCCCTTTGCGTCGAAAAAATCCGAACATTTTTTTTTCAAGATATCGACCTGGAACCTTCGCCATTCGATTCAGTGACTTATTCTCGTTCTAAAACTGTATAATCAGAGCCTTTTCCGATAATTTTTAAAATTCGACCTTTTTGGGGTAGGGAATCCTATGTTAAATTTTGCGAAACGACACATTTTTTTGAAAAATTTCGAGATATCGACATGAAACCTTCACCATTCGATCCAAGTCATATACTTCCCAACCGATTTCAGCCACGAGAAAATTCTAAAAAAAATTTTTCCTCGGAAAAATCGATTTTTTCGAAATCGGCATTTTCGGCGAAAAACGGAAAAACGTTTTTCGGCATAAAACATGGCAAAAAATTTTTTTAGAATTTTTTAACCCACAAAATCGGTTGGGAAGTATGCGACTTGGATCTAATGGAGAAGGTTTCAGGTCGATATCTCGAAATTTTTCAAAAAAATGTGTCGTTTCGCAAAATTTAACCCAGGATTCCCTACCCCAAAAGTGGGCAAAATTAAAAATTCTCCAAAAACCTTTTGTTTGTACTGTATTAGATTGCAAATTCATCACTGAAGCGAATGGCGAAGGTCCCAGGTCGATATCTTGAAAAAAAAAATTTCCGATTTTTTCGAGCCGGAAAACGGTAAGGGTACTGCCTTTGCGTCAAAAAAATCCGAAATTTTTTTTTTCAAGATATCGACCTGGAACCTTCGCCATTCGATTCAGTGACTTATTCTCGTTCTAAAACTGTATAATTAGAGCCTTTTCCGATAATTTTTAAAATTCGACCTTTTTGGGGTAGGGAATCCTATGTTAAATTTTGCGAAACGACACATTTTTTAAAAAAATTTCGAGATATCGACATGAAACCTTCACCATTCGATCCAAGTCATATACTTCCCAACCGATTTCAGCCACGAGAAAATTCTAAAAAAATTTTTTCCGCGGAAAAATCGATTTTTTCGAAATCGGCATTTTCGGCGAAAAACGGAAAAACGTTTTTCGGCATAAAACATGGCAAAAAATTTTTTTAGAATTTTTTAACCCACAAAATCGGTTGGGAAGTATGCGACTTGGATCTAATGGAGAATATTTCAGGTCGATATCTCGAAATTTTTCAAAAAAATGTGTCGTTTCGCAAAATTTAACCCAGGATTCCCTACCCCAAAAGTGGGCAAAATTAAAAATTCTCCAAAAACCTTTTGTTTGTACTGTATTAGATTGCAAATTCATCACTGAAGCGAATGGCGAAGGTCCCAGGTCGATATCTTGAAAAAAAAAATTTCCGATTTTTTCGAGCCGGAAAACGGTAAGGGTACTCCCTTTGCGTCAAAAAAATCCGAAAATTTTTTTTTCAAGATATCGACCTGGAACCTTCGCCATTCGATTCAGTGACTTATTCTCGTTCTAAAACTGTATAATCAGAGCCTTTTCCGATAATTTTTAAAATTCGACCTTTTTGGGGTAGGGAATCCTATGTTAAATTTTGCGAAACGACACATTTTTTTGAAAAATTTCGAGATATCGACATGAAACCTTCACCATTCGATCCAAGTCATATACTTCCCAACCGATTTCAGCCACGAAAAAATTCTAAAAAAAATTTTTCCTCGGAAAAATCGATTTTTTCGAAATCGGCATTTTCGGCGAAAAACGGAAAAACGTTTTTCGGCATAAAACATGGCAAAAAATTTTTTTAGAATTTTTTAACCCACAAAATCGGTTGGGAAGTATGCGACTTGGATCTAATGGAGAAGGTTTCAGGTCGATATCTCGAAATTTTTCAAAAAAATGTGTCGTTTCGCAAAATTTAACCCAGGATTCCCTACCCCAAAAGTGGGCAAAATTAAAAATTCTCCAAAAACCTTTTGTTTGTACTGTATTAGATTGCAAATTCATCACTGAAGCGAATGGCGAAGGTCCCAGGTCGATATCTTGAAAAAAAAAATTTCCGATTTTTTCGAGCCGGAAAACGGTAAGGGTACTGCCTTTGCGTCAAAAAAATCCGAAAATTTTTTTTTCAAGATATCGACCTGGAACCTTCGCCATTCGATTCAGTGACTTATTCTCGTTCTAAAACTGTATAATTAGAGCCTTTTCCGATAATTTTTAAAATTCGACCTTTTTGGGGTAGGGAATCCTATGTTAAATTTTGCGAAACGACACATTTTTTAAAAAAATTTCGAGATATCGACATGAAACCTTCACCATTCGATCCAAGTCATATACTTCCCAACCGATTTCAGCCACGAGAAAATTCTAAAAAAAATTTTTCCTCGGAAAAATTGATTTTTTCGAAATCGGCATTTTTGGCGAAAAATGGAAAAACGTTTTTCGGCATAAAACATGGCAAAAAATTTTTTTAGAATTTTTTAACCCACAAAATCGGTTGGGAAGTATGCGACTTGGATCTAATGGAGAAGGTTTCAGGTCGATATCTCGAAATTTTTCAAAAAAATGTGTCGTTTCGCAAAATTTAACCCAGGATTCCCTACCCCAAAAGTGGGCAAAATTAAAAATTCTCCAAAAACCTTTTGTTTGTACTGTATTAGATTGCAAATTCATCACTGAAGCGAATGGCGAAGGTCCCAGGTCGATATCTTGAAAAAAAAAATTTCCGATTTTTTCGAGCCGGAAAACGGTAAGGGTACTGCCTTTGCGTCAAAAAAATCCGAAATTTTTTTTTTCAAGATATCGACCTGGAACCTTCGCCATTCGATTCAGTGACTTATTCTCGTTCTAAAACTGTATAATTAGAGCCTTTTTCGATAATTTTTAAAATTCGACCTTTTTGGGGTAGGGAATCCTATGTTAAATTTTGCGAAACGACACATTTTTTAAAAAAATTTCGAGATATCGACATGAAACCTTCACCATTCGATCCAAGTCATATACTTCCCAACCGATTTCAGCCACGAGAAAATTCTAAAAAAATTTTTTCCGCGGAAAAATCGATTTTTTCGAAATCGGCATTTTCGGCGAAAAATGGAAAAACGTTTTTCGGCATAAAACATGGCAAAAAATTTTTTTAGAATTTTTTAACCCACAAAATCGGTTGGGAAGTATGCGACTTGGATCTAATGGAGAAGGTTTCAGGTCGATATCTCGAAATTTTTCAAAAAAATGTGTCGTTTCGCAAAATTTAACCCAGGATTCCCTACCCCAAAAGTGGGCAAAATTAAAAATTCTCCAAAAACCTTTTGTTTGTACTGTATTAGATTGCAAATTCATCACTGAAGCGAATGGCGAAGGTCCCAGGTCGATATCTTGAAAAAAAAAATTTCCGATTTTTTCGAGCCGGAAAACGGTAAGGGTACTGCCTTTGCCTTAAAAAAAATCCGAAAATTTTTTTTTCAAGATATCGACCTGGAACCTTCGCCATTCGATTCAGTGACTTATTCTCGTTCTAAAACTGTATAATTAGAGCCTTTTCCGATAATTTTTAAAATTCGACCTTTTTGGGGTAGGGAATCCTATGTTAAATTTTGCGAAACGACACATTTTTTAAAAAAATTTCGAGATATCGACATGAAACCTTCACCATTCGATCCAAGTCATATACTTCCCAACCGATTTCAGCCACGAGAAAATTCTAAAAAAAATTTTTCCGCGGAAAAATCGATTTTTTCGAAATCGGCATTTTCGGCGAAAAATGGAAAAACGTTTTTCGGCATAAAACATGGCAAAAAATTTTTTTAGAATTTTTTAACCCACAAAATCGGTTGGGAAGTATGCGACTTGGATCTAATGGAGAAGGTTTCAGGTCGATATCTCGAAATTTTTCAAAAAAATGTGTCGTTTCGCAAAATTTAACCCAGGATTCCCTACCCCAAAAGTGGGCAAAATTAAAAATTCTCCAAAAACCTTTTGTTTGTACTGTATTAGATTGCAAATTCATCACTGAAGCGAATGGCGAAGGTCCCAGGTCGATATCTTGAAAAAAAAAATTTCCGATTTTTTCGAGCCGGAAAACGGTAAGGGTACTCCCTTTGCGTCAAAAAAATCCGAAATTTTTTTTTTCAAGATATCGACCTGGAACCTTCGCCATTCGATTCAGTGACTTATTCTCGTTCTAAAACTGTATAATTAGAGCCTTTTTCGATAATTTTTAAAATTCGACCTTTTTGGGGTAGGGAATCCTATGTTAAATTTTGCGAAACGACACATTTTTTAAAAAAATTTCGAGATATCGACATGAAACCTTCACCATTCGATCCAAGTCATATACTTCCCAACCGATTTCAGCCACGAGAAAATTCTAAAAAAATTTTTTCCGCGGAAAAATCGATTTTTTCGAAATCGGCATTTTCGGCGAAAAATGGAAAAACGTTTTTCGGCATAAAACATGGCAAAAAATTTTTTTAGAATTTTTTAACCCACAAAATCGGTTGGGAAGTATGCGACTTGGATCTAATGGAGAAGGTTTCAGGTCGATATCTCGAAATTTTTCAAAAAAATGTGTCGTTTCGCAAAATTTAACCCAGGATTCCCTACCCCAAAAGTGGGCAAAATTAAAAATTCTCCCAAAACCTTTTGTTTGTACTGTATTAGATTGCAAATTCATCACTGAAGCGAATGGCGAAGGTCCCAGGTCGATATCTTGAAAAAAAAAATTTCCGATTTTTTCGAGCCGGAAAACGGTAAGGGTACTCCCTTTGCGTCGAAAAAATCCGAACATTTTTTTTTCAAGATATCGACCTGGAACCTTCGCCATTCGATTCAGTGACTTATTCTCGTTCTAAAACTGTATAATCAGAGCCTTTTCCGATAATTTTTAAAATTCGACCTTTTTGGGGTAGGGAATCCTATGTTAAATTTTGCGAAACGACACATTTTTTTGAAAAATTTCGAGATATCGACATGAAACCTTCACCATTCGATCCAAGTCATATACTTCCCAACCGATTTCAGCCACGAGAAAATTCTAAAAAAAATTTTTCCTCGGAAAAATCGATTTTTTCGAAATCGGCATTTTCGGCGAAAAACGGAAAAACGTTTTTCGGCATAAAACATGGCAAAAAATTTTTTTAGAATTTTTTAACCCACAAAATCGGTTGGGAAGTATGCGACTTGGATCTAATGGAGAAGGTTTCAGGTCGATATCTCGAAATTTTTCAAAAAAATGTGTCGTTTCGCAAAATTTAACCCAGGATTCCCTACCCCAAAAGTGGGCAAAATTAAAAATTCTCCAAAAACCTTTTGTTTGTACTGTATTAGATTGCAAATTCATCACTGAAGCGAATGGCGAAGGTCCCAGGTCGATATCTTGAAAAAAAAAATTTCCGATTTTTTCGAGCCGGAAAACGGTAAGGGTACTGCCTTTGCGTCAAAAAAATCCGAAATTTTTTTTTTCAAGATATCGACCTGGAACCTTCGCCATTCGATTCAGTGACTTATTCTCGTTCTAAAACTGTATAATTAGAGCCTTTTCCGATAATTTTTAAAATTCGACCTTTTTGGGGTAGGGAATCCTATGTTAAATTTTGCGAAACGACACATTTTTTAAAAAAATTTCGAGATATCGACATGAAACCTTCACCATTCGATCCAAGTCATATACTTCCCAACCGATTTCAGCCACGAGAAAATTCTAAAAAAATTTTTTCCGCGGAAAAATCGATTTTTTCGAAATCGGCATTTTCGGCGAAAAACGGAAAAACGTTTTTCGGCATAAAACATGGCAAAAAATTTTTTTAGAATTTTTTAACCCACAAAATCGGTTGGGAAGTATGCGACTTGGATCTAATGGAGAATATTTCAGGTCGATATCTCGAAATTTTTCAAAAAAATGTGTCGTTTCGCAAAATTTAACCCAGGATTCCCTACCCCAAAAGTGGGCAAAATTAAAAATTCTCCAAAAACCTTTTGTTTGTACTGTATTAGATTGCAAATTCATCACTGAAGCGAATGGCGAAGGTCCCAGGTCGATATCTTGAAAAAAAAAATTTCCGATTTTTTCGAGCCGGAAAACGGTAAGGGTACTCCCTTTGCGTCAAAAAAATCCGAAAATTTTTTTTTCAAGATATCGACCTGGAACCTTCGCCATTCGATTCAGTGACTTATTCTCGTTCTAAAACTGTATAATCAGAGCCTTTTCCGATAATTTTTAAAATTCGACCTTTTTGGGGTAGGGAATCCTATGTTAAATTTTGCGAAACGACACATTTTTTTGAAAAATTTCGAGATATCGACATGAAACCTTCACCATTCGATCCAAGTCATATACTTCCCAACCGATTTCAGCCACGAAAAAATTCTAAAAAAAATTTTTCCTCGGAAAAATCGATTTTTTCGAAATCGGCATTTTCGGCGAAAAACGGAAAAACGTTTTTCGGCATAAAACATGGCAAAAAATTTTTTTAGAATTTTTTAACCCACAAAATCGGTTGGGAAGTATGCGACTTGGATCTAATGGAGAAGGTTTCAGGTCGATATCTCGAAATTTTTCAAAAAAATGTGTCGTTTCGCAAAATTTAACCCAGGATTCCCTACCCCAAAAGTGGGCAAAATTAAAAATTCTCCAAAAACCTTTTGTTTGTACTGTATTAGATTGCAAATTCATCACTGAAGCGAATGGCGAAGGTCCCAGGTCGATATCTTGAAAAAAAAAATTTCCGATTTTTTCGAGCCGGAAAACGGTAAGGGTACTCCCTTTGCGTCAAAAAAATCCGAAAATTTTTTTTTCAAGATATCGACCTGGAACCTTCGCCATTCGATTCAGTGACTTATTCTCGTTCTAAAACTGTATAATTAGAGCCTTTTCCGATAATTTTTAAAATTCGACCTTTTTGGGGTAGGGAATCCTATGTTAAATTTTGCGAAACGACACATTTTTTAAAAAAATTTCGAGATATCGACATGAAACCTTCACCATTCGATCCAAGTCATATACTTCCCAACCGATTTCAGCCACGAGAAAATTCTAAAAAAAATTTTTCCTCGGAAAAATTGATTTTTTCGAAATCGGCATTTTTGGCGAAAAATGGAAAAACGTTTTTCGGCATAAAACATGGCAAAAAATTTTTTTAGAATTTTTTAACCCACAAAATCGGTTGGGAAGTATGCGACTTGGATCTAATGGAGAAGGTTTCAGGTCGATATCTCGAAATTTTTCAAAAAAATGTGTCGTTTCGCAAAATTTAACCCAGGATTCCCTACCCCAAAAGTGGGCAAAATTAAAAATTCTCCAAAAACCTTTTGTTTGTACTGTATTAGATTGCAAATTCATCACTGAAGCGAATGGCGAAGGTCCCAGGTCGATATCTTGAAAAAAAAAATTTCCGATTTTTTCGAGCCGGAAAACGGTAAGGGTACTGCCTTTGCGTCAAAAAAATCCGAAATTTTTTTTTTCAAGATATCGACCTGGAACCTTCGCCATTCGATTCAGTGACTTATTCTCGTTCTAAAACTGTATAATTAGAGCCTTTTTCGATAATTTTTAAAATTCGACCTTTTTGGGGTAGGGAATCCTATGTTAAATTTTGCGAAACGACACATTTTTTAAAAAAATTTCGAGATATCGACATGAAACCTTCACCATTCGATCCAAGTCATATACTTCCCAACCGATTTCAGCCACGAGAAAATTCTAAAAAAATTTTTTCCGCGGAAAAATCGATTTTTTCGAAATCGGCATTTTCGGCGAAAAATGGAAAAACGTTTTTCGGCATAAAACATGGCAAAAAATTTTTTTAGAATTTTTTAACCCACAAAATCGGTTGGGAAGTATGCGACTTGGATCTAATGGAGAAGGTTTCAGGTCGATATCTCGAAATTTTTCAAAAAAATGTGTCGTTTCGCAAAATTTAACCCAGGATTCCCTACCCCAAAAGTGGGCAAAATTAAAAATTCTCCAAAAACCTTTTGTTTGTACTGTATTAGATTGCAAATTCATCACTGAAGCGAATGGCGAAGGTCCCAGGTCGATATCTTGAAAAAAAAAATTTCCGATTTTTTCGAGCCGGAAAACGGTAAGGGTACTGCCTTTGCCTTAAAAAAAATCCGAAATTTTTTTTTTCAAGATATCGACCTGGAACCTTCGCCATTCGATTCAGTGACTTATTCTCGTTCTAAAACTGTATAATTAGAGCCTTTTCCGATAATTTTTAAAATTCGACCTTTTTGGGGTAGGGAATCCTATGTTAAATTTTGCGAAACGACACATTTTTTAAAAAAATTTCGAGATATCGACATGAAACCTTCACCATTCGATCCAAGTCATATACTTCCCAACCGATTTCAGCCACGAGAAAATTCTAAAAAAATTTTTTCCGCGGAAAAATCGATTTTTTCGAAATCGGCATTTTCGGCGAAAAATGGAAAAACGTTTTTCGGCATAAAACATGGCAAAAAATTTTTTTAGAATTTTTTAACCCACAAAATCGGTTGGGAAGTATGCGACTTGGATCTAATGGAGAAGGTTTCAGGTCGATATCTCGAAATTTGTCAAAAAAATGTGTCGTTTCGCAAAATTTAACCCAGGATTCCCTACCCCAAAAGTGGGCAAAATTAAAAATTCTCCAAAAACCTTTTGTTTGTACTGTATTAGATTGCAAATTCATCACTGAAGCGAATGGCGAAGGTCCCAGGTCGATATCTTGAAAAAAAAAATTTCCGATTTTTTCGAGCCGGAAAACGGTAAGGGTACTCCCTTTGCGTCGAAAAAATCCGAAAATTTTTTTTTCAAGATATCGACCTGGAACCTTCGCCATTCGATTCAGTGACTTATTCTCGTTCTAAAACTGTATAATTAGAGCCTTTTCCGATAATTTTTAAAATTCGACCTTTTTGGGGTAGGGAATCCTATGTTAAATTTTGCGAAACGACACATTTTTTTGAAAAATTTCGAGATATCGACATGAAACCTTCACCATTCGATCCAAGTCATATACTTCCCAACCGATTTCAGCCACGAGAAAATTCTAAAAAAAATTTTTCCTCGGAAAAATCGATTTTTTCGAAATCGGCATTTTCGGCGAAAAATGGAAAAACGTTTTTCGGCATAAAACATGGCAAAAAATTTTTTTAGAATTTTTTAACCCACAAAATCGGTTGGGAAGTATGCGACTTGGATCTAATGGAGAAGGTTTCAGGTCGATATCTCGAAATTTTTCAAAAAAATGTGTCGTTTCGCAAAATTTAACCCAGGATTCCCTACCCCAAAAGTGGGCAAAATTAAAAATTCTCCAAAAACCTTTTGTTTGTACTGTATTAGATTGCAAATTCATCACTGAAGCGAATGGCGAAGGTCCCAGGTCGATATCTTGAAAAAAAAAATTTCCGATTTTTTCGAGCCGGAAAACGGTAAGGGTACTGCCTTTGCGTCAAAAAAATCCGAAAATTTTTTTTTCAAGATATCGACCTGGAACCTTCGCCATTCGATTCAGTGACTTATTCTCGTTCTAAAACTGTATAATTAGAGCCTTTTCCGATAATTTTTAAAATTCGACCTTTTTGGGGTAGGGAATCCTATGTTAAATTTTGCGAAACGACACATTTTTTTGAAAAATTTCGAGATATCGACATGAAACCTTCACCATTCGATCCAAGTCATATACTTCCCAACCGATTTCAGCCACGAGAAAATTCTAAAAAAATTTTTTCCTCGGAAAAATCGATTTTTTCGAAATCGGCATTTTCGGCGAAAAATGGAAAAACGTTTTTCGGCATAAAACATGGCAAAAAATTTTTTTAGAATTTTTTAACCCACAAAATCGGTTGGGAAGTATGCGACTTGGATCTAATGGAGAAGGTTTCAGGTCGATATCTCGAAATTTTTCAAAAAAATGTGTCGTTTCGCAAAATTTAACCCAGGATTCCCTACCCCAAAAGTGGGCAAAATTAAAAATTCTCCAAAAACCTTTTGTTTGTACTGTATTAGATTGCAAATTCATCACTGAAGCGAATGGCGAAGGTCCCAGGTCGATATCTTGAAAAAAAAAATTTCCGATTTTTTCGAGCCGGAAAACGGTAAGGGTACTGCCTTTGCGTCAAAAAAATCCGAAATTTTTTTTTTCAAGATATCGACCTGGAACCTTCGCCATTCGATTCAGTGACTTATTCTCGTTCTAAAACTGTATAATTAGAGCCTTTTTCGATAATTTTTAAAATTCGACCTTTTTGGGGTAGGGAATCCTATGTTAAATTTTGCGAAACGACACATTTTTTAAAAAAATTTCGAGATATCGACATGAAACCTTCACCATTCGATCCAAGTCATATACTTCCCAACCGATTTCAGCCACGAGAAAATTCTAAAAAAATTTTTTCCGCGGAAAAATCGATTTTTTCGAAATCGGCATTTTCGGCGAAAAATGGAAAAACGTTTTTCGGCATAAAACATGGCAAACAATTTTTTTAGAATTTTTTAACCCACAAAATCGGTTGGGAAGTATGCGACTTGGATCTAATGGAGAAGGTTTCAGGTCGATATCTCGAAATTTTTCAAAAAAATGTGTCGTTTCGCAAAATTTAACCCAGGATTCCCTACCCCAAAAGTGGGCAAAATTAAAAATTCTCCAAAAACCTTTTGTTTGTACTGTATTAGATTGCAAATTCATCACTGAAGCGAATGGCGAAGGTCCCAGGTCGATATCTTGAAAAAAAAAATTTCCGATTTTTTCGAGCCGGAAAACGGTAAGGGTACTGCCTTTGCCTTAAAAAAAATCCGAAAATTTTTTTTTCAAGATATCGACCTGGAACCTTCGCCATTCGATTCAGTGACTTATTCTCGTTCTAAAACTGTATAATTAGAGCCTTTTCCGATAATTTTTAAAATTCGACCTTTTTGGGGTAGGGAATCCTATGTTAAATTTTGCGAAACGACACATTTTTTAAAAAAATTTCGAGATATCGACATGAAACCTTCACCATTCGATCCAAGTCATATACTTCCCAACCGATTTCAGCCACGAGAAAATTCTAAAAAAAATTTTTCCGCGGAAAAATCGATTTTTTCGAAATCGGCATTTTCGGCGAAAAATGGAAAAACGTTTTTCGGCATAAAACATGGCAAAAAATTTTTTTAGAATTTTTTAACCCACAAAATCGGTTGGGAAGTATGCGACTTGGATCTAATGGAGAAGGTTTCAGGTCGATATCTCGAAATTTTTCAAAAAAATGTGTCGTTTCGCAAAATTTAACCCAGGATTCCCTACCCCAAAAGTGGGCAAAATTAAAAATTCTCCAAAAACCTTTTGTTTGTACTGTATTAGATTGCAAATTCATCACTGAAGCGAATGGCGAAGGTCCCAGGTCGATATCTTGAAAAAAAAAATTTCCGATTTTTTCGAGCCGGAAAACGGTAAGGGTACTCCCTTTGCGTCGAAAAAATCCGAAAATTTTTTTTTCAAGATATCGACCTGGAACCTTCGCCATTCGATTCAGTGACTTATTCTCGTTCTAAAACTGTATAATTAGAGCCTTTTCCGATAATTTTTAAAATTCGACCTTTTTGGGGTAGGGAATCCTATGTTAAATTTTGCGAAACGACACATTTTTTAAAAAAATTTCGAGATATCGACATGAAACCTTCACCATTCGATCCAAGTCATATACTTCCCAACCGATTTCAGCCACGAGAAAATTCTAAAAAAAATTTTTCCGCGGAAAAATCGATTTTTTCGAAATCGGCATTTTCGGCGAAAAATGGAAAAACGTTTTTCGGCATAAAACATGGCAAAAAATTTTTTTAGAATTTTTTAACCCACAAAATCGGTTGGGAAGTATGCGACTTGGATCTAATGGAGAAGGTTTCAGGTCGATATCTCGAAATTTTTCAAAAAAATGTGTCGTTTCGCAAAATTTAACCCAGGATTCCCTACCCCAAAAGTGGGCAAAATTAAAAATTCTCCAAAAACCTTTTGTTTGTACTGTATTAGATTGCAAATTCATCACTGAAGCGAATGGCGAAGGTCCCAGGTCGATATCTTGAAAAAAAAAATTTCCGATTTTTTCGAGCCGGAAAACGGTAAGGGTACTGCCTTTGCCTTAAAAAAAATCCGAAAATTTTTTTTTCAAGATATCGACCTGGAACCTTCGCCATTCGATTCAGTGACTTATTCTCGTTCTAAAACTGTATAATTAGAGCCTTTTCCGATAATTTTTAAAATTCGACCTTTTTGGGGTAGGGAATCCTATGTTAAATTTTGCGAAACGACACATTTTTTAAAAAAATTTCGAGATATCGACATGAAACCTTCACCATTCGATCCAAGTCATATACTTCCCAACCGATTTCAGCCACGAGAAAATTCTAAAAAAAATTTTTCCGCGGAAAAATCGATTTTTTCGAAATCGGCATTTTCGGCGAAAAATGGAAAAACGTTTTTCGGCATAAAACATGGCAAAAAATTTTTTTAGAATTTTTTAACCCACAAAATCGGTTGGGAAGTATGCGACTTGGATCTAATGGAGAAGGTTTCAGGTCGATATCTCGAAATTTGTCAAAAAAATGTGTCGTTTCGCAAAATTTAACCCAGGATTCCCTACCCCAAAAGTGGGCAAAATTAAAAATTCTCCAAAAACCTTTTGTTTGTACTGTATTAGATTGCAAATTCATCACTGAAGCGAATGGCGAAGGTCCCAGGTCGATATCTTGAAAAAAAAAATTTCCGATTTTTTCGAGCCGGAAAACGGTAAGGGTACTCCCTTTGCGTCGAAAAAATCCGAAAATTTTTTTTTCAAGATATCGACCTGGAACCTTCGCCATTCGATTCAGTGACTTATTCTCGTTCTAAAACTGTATAATTAGAGCCTTTTCCGATAATTTTTAAAATTCGACCTTTTTGGGGTAGGGAATCCTATGTTAAATTTTGCGAAACGACACATTTTTTTGAAAAATTTCGAGATATCGACATGAAACCTTCACCATTCGATCCAAGTCATATACTTCCCAACCGATTTCAGCCACGAGAAAATTCTAAAAAAATTTTTTCCTCGGAAAAATCGATTTTTTCGAAATCGGCATTTTCGGCGAAAAATGGAAAAACGTTTTTCGGCATAAAACATGGCAAAAAATTTTTTTAGAATTTTTTAACCCACAAAATCGGTTGGGAAGTATGCGACTTGGATCTAATGGAGAAGGTTTCAGGTCGATATCTCGAAATTTTTCAAAAAAATGTGTCGTTTCGCAAAATTTAACCCAGGATTCCCTACTCCAAAAGTGGGCAAAATTAAAAATTCTCCCAAAACCTTTTGTTTGTACTGTATTAGATTGCAAATTCATCACTGAAGCGAATGGCGAAGGTCCCAGGTCGATATCTTGAAAAAAAAAATTTCCGATTTTTTCGAGCCGGAAAACGGTAAGGGTACTCCCTTTGCGTCGAAAAAATCCGAAAATTTTTTTTTCAAGATATCGACCTGGAACCTTCGCCATTCGATTCAGTGACTTATTCTCGTTCTAAAACTGTATAATTAGAGCCTTTTCCGATAATTTTTAAAATTCGACCTTTTTGGGGTAGGGAAACCTATGTTAAATTTTGCGAAACGACACATTTTTTTGAAAAATTTCGAGATATCGACATGAAACCTTCACCATTCGATCCAAGTCATATACTTCCCAACCGATTTCAGCCACGAGAAAATTCTAAAAAAATTTTTTCCTCGGAAAAATCGATTTTTTCGAAATCGGCATTTTCGGCGAAAAATGGAAAAACGTTTTTCGGCATAAAACATGGCAAAAAATTTTTTTAGAATTTTTTAACCCACAAAATCGGTTGGGAAGTATGCGACTTGGATCTAATGGAGAAGGTTTCAGGTCGATATCTCGAAATTTTTCAAAAAAATGTGTCGTTTCGCAAAATTTAACCCAGGATTCCCTACCCCAAAAGTGGGCAAAATTAAAAATTCTCCAAAAACCTTTTGTTTGTACTGTATTAGATTGCAAATTCATCACTGAAGCGAATGGCGAAGGTCCCAGGTCGATATCTTGAAAAAAAAAATTTCCGATTTTTTCGAGCCGGAAAACGGTAAGGGTACTCCCTTTGCGTCGAAAAAATCCGAAAATTTTTTTTTCAAGATATCGACCTGGAACCTTCGCCATTCGATTCAGTGACTTATTCTCGTTCTAAAACTGTATAATTAGAGCCCTTTCCGATAATTTTTAAAATTCGACCTTTTTGGGGTAGGGAATCCTATGTTAAATTTTGCGAAACGACACATTTTTTTGAAAAATTTCGAGATATCGACATGAAACCTTCACCATTCGATCCAAGTCATATACTTCCCAACCGATTTCAGCCACGAGAAAATTCTAAAAAAATTTTTCCTCGGAAAAATCGATTTTTTCGAAATCGGCATTTTCGGCGAAAAACGGAAAAACGTTTTTCGGCATAAAACATGGCAAAAAATTTTTTTAGAATTTTTTAACCCACAAAATCGGTTGGGAAGTATGCGACTTGGATCTAATGGAGAAGGTTTCAGGTCGATATCTCGAAATTTTTCAAAAAAATGTGTCGTTTCGCAAAATTTAACCCAGGATTCCCTACCCCAAAAGTGGGCAAAATTAAAAATTCTCCAAAAACCTTTTGTTTGTACTGTATTAGATTGCAAATTCATCACTGAAGCGAATGGCGAAGGTCCCAGGTCGATATCTTGAAAAAAAAAATTTCCGATTTTTTCGAGCCGGAAAACGGTAAGGGTACTGCCTTTGCGTCAAAAAAATCCGAAAATTTTTTTTTCAAGATATCGACCTGGAACCTTCGCCATTCGATTCAGTGACTTATTCTCGTTCTAAAACTGTATAATTAGAGCCTTTTCCGATAATTTTTAAAATTCGACCTTTTTGGGGTAGGGAATCCTATATTAAATTTTGCGAAACGACACATTTTTTAAAAAAATTTCGAGATATCGACATGAAACCTTCACCATTCGATCCAAGTCATATACTTCCCAACCGATTTCAGCCACGAGAAAATTCTAAAAAAATTTTTTCCGCGGAAAAATCGATTTTTTCGAAATCGGCATTTTCGGCGAAAAATGGAAAAACGTTTTTCGGCATAAAACATGGCAAAAAATTTTTTTAGAATTTTTTAACCCACAAAATCGGTTGGGAAGTATGCGACTTGGATCTAATGGAGAAGGTTTCAGGTCGATATCTCGAAATTTTTCAAAAAAATGTGTCGTTTCGCAAAATTTAACCCAGGATTCCCTACCCCAAAAGTGGGCAAAATTAAAAATTCTCCAAAAACCTTTTGTTTGTACTGTATTAGATTGCAAATTCATCACTGAAGCGAATGGCGAAGGTCCCAGGTCGATATCTTGAAAAAAAAAATTTCCGATTTTTTCGAGCCGGAAAACGGTAAGGGTTCTGCCTTTGCGTCAAAAAAATCCGAAATTTTTTTTTTCAAGATATCGACCTGGAACCTTCGCCATTCGATTCAGTGACTTATTCTCGTTCTAAAACTGTATAATTAGTGCCTTTTCCGATAATTTTTAAAATTCGACCTTTTTGGGGTAGGGAATCCTATGTTAAATTTTGCGAAACGACACATTTTTTTGAAAAATTTCGAGATATCGACATGAAACCTTCACCATTCGATCCAAGTCATATACTTCCCAACCGATTTCAGCCACGAGAAAATTCTAAAAAAATTTTTTCCTCGGAAAAATCGATTTTTTCGAAATCGGCATTTTCGGCGAAAAATGGAAAAACGTTTTTCGGCATAAAACATGGCAAAAAATTTTTTTAGAATTTTTTAACCCACAAAATCGGTTGGGAAGTATGCGACTTGGATCTAATGGAGAATATTTCAGGTCGATATCTCGAAATTTTTCAAAAAAATGTGTCGTTTCGCAAAATTTAACCCAGGATTCCCTACCCCAAAAGTGGGCAAAATTAAAAATTCTCCAAAAACCTTTTGTTTGTACTGTATTAGATTGCAAATTCATCACTGAAGCGAATGGCGAAGGTCCCAGGTCGATATCTTGAAAAAAAAAATTTCCGATTTTTTCGAGCCGGAAAACGGTAAGGGTACTGCCTTTGCGTCAAAAAAATCCGAAAATTTTTTTTTCAAGATATCGACCTGGAACCTTCGCCATTCGATTCAGTGACTTATTCTCGTTCTAAAACTGTATAATTAGAGCCTTTTCCGATAATTTTTAAAATTCGACCTTTTTGGGGTAGGGAATCCTATGTTAAATTTTGCGAAACGACACATTTTTTTGAAAAATTTCGAGATATCGACATGAAACCTTCACCATTCGATCCAAGTCATATACTTCCCAACCGATTTCAGCCACGAGAAAATTCTAAAAAAATTTTTTCCTCGGAAAAATCGATTTTTTCGAAATCGGCATTTTCGGCGAAAAATGGAAAAACGTTTTTCGGCATAAAACATGGCAAAAAATTTTTTTAGAATTTTTTAACCCACAAAATCGGTTGGGAAGTATGCGACTTGGATCTAATGGAGAAGGTTTCAGGTCGATATCTCGAAATTTTTCAAAAAAATGTGTCGTTTCGCAAAATTTAACCCAGGATTCCCTACCCCAAAAGTGGGCAAAATTAAAAATTCTCCAAAAACCTTTTGTTTGTACTGTATTAGATTGCAAATTCATCACTGAAGCGAATGGCGAAGGTCCCAGGTCGATATCTTGAAAAAAAAAATTTCCGATTTTTTCGAGCCGGAAAACGGTAAGGGTACTGCCTTTGCGTCAAAAAAATCCGAAAATTTTTTTTTCAAGATATCGACCTGGAACCTTCGCCATTCGATTCAGTGACTTATTCTCGTTCTAAAACTGTATAATTAGAGCCTTTTCCGATAATTTTTAAAATTCGACCTTTTTGGGGTAGGGAATCCTATGTTAAATTTTGCGAAACGACACATTTTTTTGAAAAATTTCGAGATATCGACATGAAACCTTCACCATTCGATCCAAGTCATATACTTCCCAACCGATTTCAGCCACGAGAAAATTCTAAAAAAATTTTTTCCTCGGAAAAATTGATTTTTTCGAAATCGGCATTTTTGGCGAAAATTGGAAAAACGTTTTTCGGCATAAAACATGGCAAAAAATTTTTTTAGAATTTTTTAACCCACAAAATCGGTTGGGAAGTATGCGACTTGGATCTAATGGAGAAGATTTCAGGTCGATATCTCGAAATTTTTCAAAAAAATGTGTCGTTTCGCAAAATTTAACCCAGGATTCCCTACCCCAAAAGTGGGCAAAATTAAAAATTCTCCAAAAACCTTTTGTTTGTACTGTATTAGATTGCAAATTCATCACTGAAGCGAATGGCGAAGGTCCCAGGTCGATATCTTGAAAAAAAAAATTTCCGATTTTTTCGAGCCGGAAAACGGTAAGGGTACTCCCTTTGCGTCAAAAAAATCCGAAATTTTTTTTTTCAAGATATCGACCTGGAACCTTCGCCATTCGATTCAGTGACTTATTCTCGTTCTAAAACTGTATAATTAGAGCCTTTTTCGATAATTTTTAAAATTCGACCTTTTTGGGGTAGGGAATCCTATGTTAAATTTTGCGAAACGACACATTTTTTAAAAAAATTTCGAGATATCGACATGAAACCTTCACCATTCGATCCAAGTCATATACTTCCCAACCGATTTCAGCCACGAGAAAATTCTAAAAAAATTTTTTCCGCGGAAAAATCGATTTTTTCGAAATCGGCATTTTCGGCGAAAAATGGAAAAACGTTTTTCGGCATAAAACATGGCAAAAAATTTTTTTAGAATTTTTTAACCCACAAAATCGGTTGGGAAGTATGCGACTTGGATCTAATGGAGAAGGTTTCAGGTCGATATCTCGAAATTTTTCAAAAAAATGTGTCGTTTCGCAAAATTTAACCCAGGATTCCCTACCCCAAAAGTGGGCAAAATTAAAAATTCTCCAAAAACCTTTTGTTTGTACTGTATTAGATTGCAAATTCATCACTGAAGCGAATGGCGAAGGTCCCAGGTCGATATCTTGAAAAAAAAAATTTCCGATTTTTTCGAGCCGGAAAACGGTAAGGGTACTCCCTTTGCGTCGAAAAAATCCGAAAATTTTTTTTTCAAGATATCGACCTGGAACCTTCGCCATTCGATTCAGTGACTTATTCTCGTTCTAAAACTGTATAATTAGAGCCTTTTCCGATAATTTTTAAAATTCGACCTTTTTGGGGTAGGGAATCCTATGTTAAATTTTGCGAAACGACACATTTTTTTGAAAAATTTCGAGATATCGACATGAAACCTTCACCATTCGATCCAAGTCATATACTTCCCAACCGATTTCAGCCACGAGAAAATTCTAAAAAAATTTTTTCCTCGGAAAAATCGATTTTTTCGAAATCGGCATTTTCGGCGAAAAATGGAAAAACGTTTTTCGGCATAAAACATGGCAAAAAATTTTTTTAGAATTTTTTAACCCACAAAATCGGTTGGGAAGTATGCGACTTGGATCTAATGGAGAAGGTTTCAGGTCGATATCTCGAAATTTTTCAAAAAAATGTGTCGTTTCGCAAAATTTAACCCAGGATTCCCTACTCCAAAAGTGGGCAAAATTAAAAATTCTCCCAAAACCTTTTGTTTGTACTGTATTAGATTGCAAATTCATCACTGAAGCGAATGGCGAAGGTCCCAGGTCGATATCTTGAAAAAAAAAATTTCCGATTTTTTCGAGCCGGAAAACGGTAAGGGTACTCCCTTTGCGTCGAAAAAATCCGAAAAATTTTTTTTCAAGATATCGACCTGGAACCTTCGCCATTCGATTCAGTGACTTATTCTCGTTCTAAAACTGTATAATTAGAGCCTTTTCCGATAATTTTTAAAATTCGACCTTTTTGGGGTAGGGAATCCTATGTTAAATTTTGCGAAACGACACATTTTTTTGAAAAATTTCGAGATATCGACATGAAACCTTCACCATTCGATCCAAGTCATATACTTCCCAACCGATTTCAGCCACGAGAAAATTCTAAAAAAATTTTTTCCTCGGAAAAATCGATTTTTTCGAAATCGGCATTTTCGGCGAAAAATGGAAAAACGTTTTTCGGCATAAAACATGGCAAAAAATTTTTTTAGAATTTTTTAACCCACAAAATCGGTTGGGAAGTATGCGACTTGGATCTAATGGAGAAGGTTTCAGGTCGATATCTCGAAATTTTTCAAAAAAATGTGTCGTTTCGCAAAATTTAACCCAGGATTCCCTACTCCAAAAGTGGGCAAAATTAAAAATTCTCCCAAAACCTTTTGTTTGTACTGTATTAGATTGCAAATTCATCACTGAAGCGAATGGCGAAGGTCCCAGGTCGATATCTTGAAAAAAAAAATTTCCGATTTTTTCGAGCCGGAAAACGGTAAGGGTACTCCCTTTGCGTCGAAAAAATCCGAAAAATTTTTTTTCAAGATATCGACCTGGAACCTTCGCCATTCGATTCAGTGACTTATTCTCGTTCTAAAACTGTATAATCAGAGCCTTTTCCGATAATTTTTAAAATTCGACCTTTTTGGGGTAGGGAATCCTATGTTAAATTTTGCGAAACGACACATTTTTTTGAAAAATTTCGAGATATCGACATGAAACCTTCACCATTCGATCCAAGTCATATACTTCCCAACCGATTTCAGCCACGAGAAAATTCTAAAAAAAATTTTTCCTCGGAAAAATCGATTTTTTCGAAATCGGCATTTTCGGCGAAAAACGGAAAAACGTTTTTCGGCATAAAACATGGCAAAAAATTTTTTTAGAATTTTTTAACCCACAAAATCGGTTGGGAAGTATGCGACTTGGATCTAATGGAGAAGGTTTCAGGTCGATATCTCGAAATTTTTCAAAAAAATGTGTCGTTTCGCAAAATTTAACCCAGGATTCCCTACCCCAAAAGTGGGCAAAATTAAAAATTCTCCAAAAACCTTTTGTTTGTACTGTATTAGATTGCAAATTCATCACTGAAGCGAATGGCGAAGGCCCCAGGTCGATATCTTGAAAAAAAAAATTTCCGATTTTTTCGAGCCGGAAAACGGTAAGGGTACTCCCTTTGCGTCGAAAAAATCCGAAAATTTTTTTTTCAAGATATCGACCTGGAACCTTCGCCATTCGATTCAGTGACTTATTCTCGTTCTAAAACTGTATAATTAGAGCCTTTTCCGATAATTTTTAAAATTCGACCTTTTTGGGGTAGGGAAACCTATGTTAAATTTTGCGAAACGACACATTTTTTTGAAAAATTTCGAGATATCGACATGAAACCTTCACCATTCGATCCAAGTCATATACTTCCCAACCGATTTCAGCCACGAGAAAATTCTAAAAAAATTTTTTCCTCGGAAAAATCGATTTTTTCGAAATCGGCATTTTCGGCGAAAAATGGAAAAACGTTTTTCGGCATAAAACATGGCAAAAAATTTTTTTAGAATTTTTTAACCCACAAAATCGGTTGGGAAGTATGCGACTTGGATCTAATGGAGAAGGTTTCAGGTCGATATCTCGAAATTTTTCAAAAAAATGTGTCGTTTCGCAAAATTTAACCCAGGATTCCCTACCCCAAAAGTGGGCAAAATTAAAAATTCTCCAAAAACCTTTTGTTTGTACTGTATTAGATTGCAAATTCATCACTGAAGCGAATGGCGAAGGTCCCAGGTCGATATCTTGAAAAAAAAAATTTCCGATTTTTTCGAGCCGGAAAACGGTAAGGGTACTCCCTTTGCGTCGAAAAAATCCGAAAATTTTTTTTTCAAGATATCGACCTGGAACCTTCGCCATTCGATTCAGTGACTTATTCTCGTTCTAAAACTGTATAATTAGAGCCCTTTCCGATAATTTTTAAAATTCGACCTTTTTGGGGTAGGGAATCCTATGTTAAATTTTGCGAAACGACACATTTTTTTGAAAAATTTCGAGATATCGACATGAAACCTTCACCATTCGATCCAAGTCATATACTTCCCAACCGATTTCAGCCACGAGAAAATTCTAAAAAAATTTTTCCTCGGAAAAATCGATTTTTTCGAAATCGGCATTTTCGGCGAAAAACGGAAAAACGTTTTTCGGCATAAAACATGGCAAAAAATTTTTTTAGAATTTTTTAACCCACAAAATCGGTTGGGAAGTATGCGACTTGGATCTAATGGAGAAGGTTTCAGGTCGATATCTCGAAATTTTTCAAAAAAATGTGTCGTTTCGCAAAATTTAACCCAGGATTCCCTACCCCAAAAGTGGGCAAAATTAAAAATTCTCCAAAAACCTTTTGTTTGTACTGTATTAGATTGCAAATTCATCACTGAAGCGAATGGCGAAGGTCCCAGGTCGATATCTTGAAAAAAAAAATTTCCGATTTTTTCGAGCCGGAAAACGGTAAGGGTACTGCCTTTGCGTCAAAAAAATCCGAAAATTTTTTTTTCAAGATATCGACCTGGAACCTTCGCCATTCGATTCAGTGACTTATTCTCGTTCTAAAACTGTATAATTAGAGCCTTTTCCGATAATTTTTAAAATTCGACCTTTTTGGGGTAGGGAATCCTATATTAAATTTTGCGAAACGACACATTTTTTAAAAAAATTTCGAGATATCGACATGAAACCTTCACCATTCGATCCAAGTCATATACTTCCCAACCGATTTCAGCCACGAGAAAATTCTAAAAAAATTTTTTCCGCGGAAAAATCGATTTTTTCGAAATCGGCATTTTCGGCGAAAAATGGAAAAACGTTTTTCGGCATAAAACATGGCAAAAAATTTTTGTAGAATTTTTTAACCCACAAAATCGGTTGGGAAGTATGCGACTTGGATCTAATGGAGAAGGTTTCAGGTCGATATCTCGAAATTTTTCAAAAAAATGTGTCGTTTCGCAAAATTTAACCCAGGATTCCCTACCCCAAAAGTGGGCAAAATTAAAAATTCTCCAAAAACCTTTTGTTTGTACTGTATTAGATTGCAAATTCATCACTGAAGCGAATGGCGAAGGTCCCAGGTCGATATCTTGAAAAAAAAAATTTCCGATTTTTTCGAGCCGGAAAACGGTAAGGGTACTGCCTTTGCGTCAAAAAAATCCGAAAATTTTTTTTTCAAGATATCGACCTGGAACCTTCGCCATTCGATTCAGTGACTTATTCTCGTTCTAAAACTGTATAATTAGAGCCTTTTCCGATAATTTTTAAAATTCGACCTTTTTGGGGTAGGGAATCCTATGTTAAATTTTGCGAAACGACACATTTTTTTGAAAAATTTCGAGATATCGACATGAAACCTTCACCATTCGATCCAAGTCATATACTTCCCAACCGATTTCAGCCACGAGAAAATTCTAAAAAAATTTTTTCCTCGGAAAAATTGATTTTTTCGAAATCGGCATTTTTGGCGAAAATTGGAAAAACGTTTTTCGGCATAAAACATGGCAAAAAATTTTTTTAGAATTTTTTAACCCACAAAATCGGTTGGGAAGTATGCGACTTGGATCTAATGGAGAAGATTTCAGGTCGATATCTCGAAATTTTTCAAAAAAATGTGTCGTTTCGCAAAATTTAACCCAGGATTCCCTACCCCAAAAGTGGGCAAAATTAAAAATTCTCCAAAAACCTTTTGTTTGTACTGTATTAGATTGCAAATTCATCACTGAAGCGAATGGCGAAGGTCCCAGGTCGATATCTTGAAAAAAAAAATTTCCGATTTTTTCGAGCCGGAAAACGGTAAGGGTACTCCCTTTGCGTCAAAAAAATCCGAAAATTTTTTTTTCAAGATATCGACCTGGAACCTTCGCCATTCGATTCAGTGACTTATTCTCGTTCTAAAACTGTATAATTAGAGCCTTTTTCGATAATTTTTAAAATTCGACCTTTTTGGGGTAGGGAATCCTATGTTAAATTTTGCGAAACGACACATTTTTTAAAAAAATTTCGAGATATCGACATGAAACCTTCACCATTCGATCCAAGTCATATACTTCCCAACCGATTTCAGCCACGAGAAAATTCTAAAAAAATTTTTTCCGCGGAAAAATCGATTTTTTCGAAATCGGCATTTTCGGCGAAAAATGGAAAAACGTTTTTCGGCATAAAACATGGCAAAAAATTTTTTTAGAATTTTTTAACCCACAAAATCGGTTGGGAAGTATGCGACTTGGATCTAATGGAGAAGGTTTCAGGTCGATATCTCGAAATTTTTCAAAAAAATGTGTCGTTTCGCAAAATTTAACCCAGGATTCCCTACCCCAAAAGTGGGCAAAATTAAAAATTCTCCAAAAACCTTTTGTTTGTACTGTATTAGATTGCAAATTCATCACTGAAGCGAATGGCGAAGGTCCCAGGTCGATATCTTGAAAAAAAAAATTTCCGATTTTTTCGAGCCGGAAAACGGTAAGGGTACTCCCTTTGCGTCAAAAAAATCCGAAAATTTTTTTTTCAAGATATCGACCTGGAACCTTCGCCATTCGATTCAGTGACTTATTCTCGTTCTAAAACTGTATAATTAGAGCCTTTTCCGATAATTTTTAAAATTCGACCTTTTTGGGGTAGGGAATCCTATGTTAAATTTTGCGAAACGACACATTTTTTTGAAAAATTTCGAGATATCGACATGAAACCTTCACCATTCGATCCAAGTCATATACTTCCCAACCGATTTCAGCCACGAGAAAATTCTAAAAAAATTTTTTCCTCGGAAAAATTGATTTTTTCGAAATCGGCATTTTTGGCGAAAATTGGAAAAACGTTTTTCGGCATAAAACATGGCAAAAAATTTTTTTAGAATTTTTTAACCCACAAAATCGGTTGGGAAGTATGCGACTTGGATCTAATGGAGAAGATTTCAGGTCGATATCTCGAAATTTTTCAAAAAAATGTGTCGTTTCGCAAAATTTAACCCAGGATTCCCTACCCCAAAAGTGGGCAAAATTAAAAATTCTCCAAAAACCTTTTGTTTGTACTGTATTAGATTGCAAATTCATCACTGAAGCGAATGGCGAAGGTCCCAGGTCGATATCTTGAAAAAAAAAATTTCCGATTTTTTCGAGCCGGAAAACGGTAAGGGTACTCCCTTTGCGTCAAAAAAATCCGAAAATTTTTTTTTCAAGATATCGACCTGGAACCTTCGCCATTCGATTCAGTGACTTATTCTCGTTCTAAAACTGTATAATTAGAGCCTTTTTCGATAATTTTTAAAATTCGACCTTTTTGGGGTAGGGAATCCTATGTTAAATTTTGCGAAACGACACATTTTTTAAAAAAATTTCGAGATATCGACATGAAACCTTCACCATTCGATCCAAGTCATATACTTCCCAACCGATTTCAGCCACGAGAAAATTCTAAAAAAATTTTTTCCGCGGAAAAATCGATTTTTTCGAAATCGGCATTTTCGGCGAAAAATGGAAAAACGTTTTTCGGCATAAAACATGGCAAAAAATTTTTTTAGAATTTTTTAACCCACAAAATCGGTTGGGAAGTATGCGACTTGGATCTAATGGAGAAGGTTTCAGGTCGATATCTCGAAATTTTTCAAAAAAATGTGTCGTTTCGCAAAATTTAACCCAGGATTCCCTACCCCAAAAGTGGGCAAAATTAAAAATTCTCCAAAAACCTTTTGTTTTCACTGTATCAGATTGCAAATTCATCACTGAAGCGAATGGCGAAGGTCCCAGGTCGATATCTTGAAAAAAAAAATTTCCGATTTTTTCGAGCCGGAAAACGGTAAGGGTACTCCCTTTGCGTCGAAAAAATCCGAAAATTTTTTTTTCAAGATATCGACCTGGAACCTTCGCCATTCGATTCAGTGACTTATTCTCGTTCTAAAACTGTATAATTAGAGCCTTTTCCGATAATTTTTAAAATTCGACCTTTTTGGGGTAGGGAAACCTATGTTAAATTTTGCGAAACGACACATTTTTTAAAAAAATTTCGAGATATCGACATGAAACCTTCACCATTCGATCCAAGTCATATACTTCCCAACCGATTTCAGCCACGAGAAAATTCTAAAAAAATTTTTTCCTCGGAAAAATCGATTTTTTCGAAATCGGCATTTTCGGCGAAAAACGGAAAAACGTTTTTCGGCATAAAACATGGCAAAAAATTTTCTTAGAATTTTTTAACCCACAAAATCGGTTGGGAAGTATGCGACTTGGATCTAATGGAGAAGGTTTCAGGTCGATATCGCGAAATTTTTCAAAAAAATGTGTCGTTTCGCAAAATTTAACCCAGGATTCCCTACCCCAAAAGTGGGCAAAATTAAAAATTCTCCAAAAACCTTTTGTTTGTACTGTATTAGATTGCAAATTCATCACTGAAGCGAATGGCGAAGGTCCCAGGTCGATATCTTGAAAAAAAAAATTTCCGATTTTTTCGAGCCGGAAAACGGTAAGGGTACTCCCTTTGCGTCAAAAAAATCCGAAAATTTTTTTTTCAAGATATCGACCTGGAACCTTCGCCATTCGATTCAGTGACTTATTCTCGTTCTAAAACTGTATAATTAGAGCCTTTTCCGATAATTTTTAAAATTCGACCTTTTTGGGTTAGGGAAACCTATGTTAAATTTTGCGAAACGACACATTTTTTAAAAAAATTTCGAGATATCGACATGAAACCTTCACCATTCGATCCAAGTCATATACTTCCCAACCGATTTCAGCCACGAGAAAATTCTAAAAAAATTTTTTCCGCGGAAAAATCGATTTTTTCGAAATCGGCATTTTCGGCGAAAAATGGAAAAACGTTTTTCGGCATAAAACATGGCAAAAAATTTTTTTAGAATTTTTTAACCCACAAAATCGGTTGGGAAGTATGCGACTTGGATCTAATGGAGAAGGTTTCAGGTCGATATCTCGAAATTTTTCAAAAAAATGTGTCGTTTCGCAAAATTTAACCCAGGATTCCCTACCCCAAAAGTGGGCAAAATTAAAAATTCTCCAAAAACCTTTTGTTTGTACTGTATTAGATTGCAAATTCATCACTGAAGCGAATGGCGAAGGTCCCAGGTCGATATCTTGAAAAAAAAAATTTCCGATTTTTTCGAGCCGGAAAACGGTAAGGGTACTCCCTTTGCGTCGAAAAAATCCGAAAATTTTTTTTTCAAGATATCGACCTGGAACCTTCGCCATTCGATTCAGTGACTTATTCTCGTTCTAAAACTGTATAATTAGAGCCTTTTCCGATAATTTTTAAAATTCGACCTTTTTGGGGTAGGGAATCCTATGTTAAATTTTGCGAAACGACACATTTTTTAAAAAAATTTCGAGATATCGACATGAAACCTTCACCATTCGATCCAAGTCATATACTTCCCAACCGATTTCAGCCACGAGAAAATTCTAAAAAAATTTTTTCCGCGGAAAAATCGATTTTTTCGAAATCGGCATTTTCGGCGAAAAATGGAAAAACGTTTTTCGGCATAAAACATGGCAAACAATTTTTTTAGAATTTTTTAACCCACAAAATCGGTTGGGAAGTATGCGACTTGGATCTAATGGAGAAGGTTTCAGGTCGATATCTCGAAATTTTTCAAAAAAATGTGTCGTTTCGCAAAATTTAACCCAGGATTCCCTACCCCAAAAGTGGGCAAAATTAAAAATTCTCCAAAAACCTTTTGTTTGTACTGTATTAGATTGCAAATTCATCACTGAAGCGAATGGCGAAGGTCCCAGGTCGATATCTTGAAAAAAAAAATTTCCGATTTTTTCGAGCCGGAAAACGGTAAGGGTACTCCCTTTGCGTCGAAAAAATCCGAAAATTTTTTTTTCAAGATATCGACCTGGAACCTTCGCCATTCGATTCAGTGACTTATTCTCGTTCTAAAACTGTATAATTAGAGCCTTTTCCGATAATTTTTAAAATTCGACCTTTTTGGGGTAGGGAATCCTATGTTAAATTTTGCGAAACGACACATTTTTTTAAAAAATTTCGAGATATCGACATGAAACCTTCACCATTCGATCCAAGTCATATACTTCCCAACCGATTTCAGCCACGAGAAAATTCTAAAAAAATTTTTTCCTCGGAAAAATCGATTTTTTCGAAATCGGCATTTTCGGCGAAAAACGGAAAAACGTTTTTCGGCATAAAACATGGCAAAAAATTTTCTTAGAATTTTTTAACCCACAAAATCGGTTGGGAAGTATGCGACTTGGATCTAATGGAGAAGGTTTCAGGTCGATATCGCGAAATTTTTCAAAAAAATGTGTCGTTTCGCAAAATTTAACCCAGGATTCCCTACCCCAAAAGTGGGCAAAATTAAAAATTCTCCAAAAACCTTTTGTTTGTACTGTATTAGATTGCAAATTCATCACTGAAGCGAATGGCGAAGGTCCCAGGTCGATATCTTGAAAAAAAAAATTTCCGATTTTTTCGAGCCGGAAAACGGTAAGGGTACTCCCTTTGCGTCAAAAAAATCCGAAAATTTTTTTTTCAAGATATCGACCTGGAACCTTCGCCATTCGATTCAGTGACTTATTCTCGTTCTAAAACTGTATAATTAGAGCCTTTTCCGATAATTTTTAAAATTCGACCTTTTTGGGGTAGGGAATCCTATGTTAAATTTTGCGAAACGACACATTTTTTTGAAAAATTTCGAGATATCGACATGAAACCTTCACCATTCGATCCAAGTCATATACTTCCCAACCGATTTCAGCCACGAGAAAATTCTAAAAAAAATTTTTCCTCGGAAAAATCGATTTTTTCGAAATCGGCATTTTCGGCGAAAAATGGAAAAACGTTTTTCGGTATAAAACATGGCAAAAAATTTTCTTAGAATTTTTTAACCCACAAAATCGGTTGGGAAGTATGCGACTTGGATCTAATGGAGAAGGTTTCAGGTCGATATCTCGAAATTTTTCAAAAAAATGTGTCGTTTCGCAAAATTTAACCCAGGATTCCCTACCCCAAAAGTGGGCAAAATTAAAAATTCTCCAAAAACCTTTTGTTTGTACTGTATTAGATTGCAAATTCATCACTGAAGCGAATGGCGAAGGTCCCAGGTCGATATCTTGAAAAAAAAAATGTCCGATTTTTTCGAGCCGGAAAACGGTAAGGGTACTCCCTTTGCGTCAAAAAAATCCGAAATTTTTTTTTTCAAGATATCGACCTGGAACCTTCGCCATTCGATTCAGTGACTTATTCTCGTTCTAAAACTGTATAATTAGAGCCTTTTCCGATAATTTTTAAAATTCGACCTTTTTGGGGTAGGGAAACCTATGTTAAATTTTGCGAAACGACACATTTTTTTGAAAAATTTCGAGATATCGACATGAAACCTTCACCATTCGATCCAAGTCATATACTTCCCAACCGATTTCAGCCACGAGAAAATTCTAAAAAAATTTTTCCCTCGGAAAAGTCGATTTTTTCGAAATCGGCATTTTCGGCGAAAAATGGAAAAACGTTTTTCGGCATAAAACATGGCAAAAAATTTTTTTAGAATTTTTTAACCCACAAAATCGGTTGGGAAGTATGCGACTTGGATCTAATGGAGAAGGTTTCAGGTCGATATCTCGAAATTTTTCAAAAAAATGTGTCGTTTCGCAAAATTTAACCCAGGATTCCCTACCCCAAAAGTGGGCAAAATTAAAAATTCTCCAAAAACCTTTTGTTTGTACTGTATTAGATTGCAAATTCATCACTGAAGCGAATGGCGAAGGTCCCAGGTCGATATCTTGAAAAAAAAAATTTCCGATTTTTTCGAGCCGGAAAACGGTAAGGGTACTCCCTTTGCGTCGAAAAAATCCGAAAATTTTTTTTTCAAGATATCGACCTGGAACCTTCGCCATTCGATTCAGTGACTTATTCTCGTTCTAAAACTGTATAATTAGAGCCTTTTCCGATAATTTTTAAAATTCGACCTTTTTGGGGTAGGGAAACCTATGTTAAATTTTGCGAAACGACACATTTTTTTGAAAAATTTCGAGATATCGACCTGAAACTTTCACCATTCGATCCAAGTCATATACTTCTCAACCGATTTCAGCCACGAGAAAATTCTAAAAAAATGTTTTCCTCGGAAAAATCGATTTTTTCGAAATCGGCATTTTCGGCGAAAAATGGAAAAACGTTTTTCGGCATAAAACATGGCAAAAAATTTTTTTAGAATTTTTTAACCCACAAAATCGGTTGGGAAGTATGCGACTTGGATCTAATGGAGAAGGTTTCAGGTCGATATCTCGAAATTTTTCAAAAAAATGTGTCGTTTCGCAAAATTTAACCCAGGATTCCCTACCCCAAAAGTGGGCAAAATTAAAAATTCTCCAAAAACCTTTTGTTTGTACTGTATTAGATTGCAAATTCATCACTGAAGCGAATGGCGAAGGTCCCAGGTCGATATCTTCAAAAAAAAATGTTCCGATTTTTTCGAGCCGAAAAACGGTAAGGGTACTGTCTATTTTTCACCTCCGAAAAATCCGAAAATTTTTTTTTCTAGATATCGACCTTGAACCTTCGCTATTCGCTTCATGTGTCCTATTTCCGATCCGAAACTGTAGAACGCCACCGATACTGTCATGCATTTTACGGTGTTACATGTGGTATTAATATTCAAGCCAGCGTCTATGTAGTTAAACGAGAAGTTCTTTTTGTTTAAATTGTTCAAAAATTTTTCTGTATAAACTCGCAATTATATTGGTTTTAATTACGTTTCGTAGAACCGATAGTAATCAATGCAGTAGGACAGCTGGGTTGCAGTAGGACAGCTGGGTTGCAGACTTTAAATCCAACCTGCCGCAACTAGCTCGAGTGCACCGGAAGTAGTGATTGTTGCTTAAACTAAAAAAAAAAAAAGTTTTTTTAGTAAATAATTCCAGCGACTGGAAGCACACACATATATATATAAATATATATATACATATATTTGAGGGTCTTCATACGAAGCTGAGAAGCTTGTGTTCTGCAATCACATATTATTTCTGATGAGCTCGTGTATTTCTCCCGATCTTTTGCACTTCCGCATAGAACGAAACGACTTATGTAGTTTAAATTAAATTAAATAAATATACAAACCTTGCGTGATTCTCGCTCCGATTTTCATGTTGACTGATTAGGGGTGGATTTATTAGAAACTTCGTTTTATACGGACAATATTAATACCATTCAAGTAATTTTTAATGGAGATCAAGGTCATGTTTTTTCTTATTACATCGACTAGATAATATTTGAATTATTTTAACATCGTTATTACAATCTTATACCGATAGTCACATTCGCTCGTTGCGCGAACGGACCGACGAATACATTTTACGGTGTATTAGTTAAATGTTATCTTTTTTTTTGTTATTTTTTTACCACTAATTACGTTAACGGTTGCAGAAAACTTGGGCTTAGTCGCATGAGAGGGATTTAACGAGGACACGTGCGCCACTTTGATTTTTCATCGCACTAAATTTTGCAATGCAGTCTTAGGTAAAAATTTAAATTCCTCTCACGCCGCTTTTTTTATTTAAAATTCAAATCAGACGCATACGCGAAGAATCCATATAGATTTATTGACACTACACATATATATATGTATATACATATATACATATATATATATATATATAGCATCCTTTATTATTATTTCTTGTTGTAGTCGAGTACGCGATAATCATGGGTCAAAAAATATCACACCAATAATCTCTCGTCCTTTCGTTTCGCTATAATCTGCTCGTTGCCTAAATTATCTTTAGAATTTGAGTTTCATGACAGCGTAACAGCGGGGCTTCGGGATAATCGCCTACAACTAATGAAGTAATTTTTTTTTCTCATTACTCCATTACATTTTATATTCTCCGACAAAGCACCGTCGTTCCTTCCGTTGGTATACTTACCTCGACTAAATTGAATCTAAAGCAGAGTTAAAACTCGATAGAATTGGGCCACACGAACAGTTACAATAAATTCTATTGAGTTTTACTATGACATAAGGTTTGAGTCGAGTTTGTGGCCGTTTAGCGTCGTCCGGTTTGTTTGCCTCGCAAATGAGCGACGATCCGAAAGAGGGAGTTCGAGCCCTTGGACTCTCGACTGCAAGCTCCGGACTTTGAGACGCAAGCTGCTGTCCGCTGATTCCATTATTCAATGAAACGGTTTCGGGGAGAATAGTATAGTATACCCGAGGGTTGCTCGATCCCTCGGTCAATACGAGCTGCAAGCCCCGACGAAGTCGAGAGCACATTTAGACTTAACTTCAACCTTAAGTACACATCAAAAGGACTCTATAGCGTTTGGTCAGCACAAATATAGTACATCCAGAAATTGCAATGGTCTGCTCCAGTCGAAAGCTTTCCGTTGTTTTTTACATTTCTCTCTCTCATCTACACAGCTCTCATATCGTATCTAATCTCTATTGTCAAAAAATGACACACATAATATTACAATGACAAAGCCGTTCGAGAGGTTTGGGATAGACGTTGATTAGTGGCTTACCGTCGAAAAAAAACTGGAAAAATCGAACAGCCTCTATTTCGAGCTTTAAATTTTTATTTATACCGCGTATTTGTCGAGGATGAAATCAAATTCAAAATTGATCGGTATTCATTTATATATATATTTTTTTAAAACGAAAAGCGATGATATTTAAAACGGCTTCGTCAGTATGTAACTAAAAGTCGGCGTAAGCCACTCGCTGAATCGGGGATGATACACATAAGTAGCATGTGCTGAAAGGGAAGTGCAGATTGGTCCGTGCAAATACGCCGTGATCTCTCGTCCATATTCTTTTTTTCGTATGTACAATAATTCTCTTTAAGATATCACTTCCTTTCATTCTTTCGTCATTTTTTGTCTCGTAGATCTCTGTGTACAGTGCGCGGTGGAAGAACATAGTACATGACTAAAAGAAGAAGACGAAGAAGAAGAAGAAGCAGTTCGTCTGGATGAACGCGTTGCTGTTGTTGTCGTTAAACTTTAATAGCCCGACTTCAAACACTTCGATGCGCGGCTTTCGTTATTTAGTCATTCGTTTCTTCTTTCGTTTTAAAAAATACATGTATACATTTATAATCTATGTAACCGTATATATGTATATATATATATATATATATATATATATATATATACATATATATATATATATATTTATATATATAGTTTTCTCAATGAGCGCCGAATGAGCATGCCTTGCGATATACAATTATATTTTAGCCGATTAATAAAACTCCTTATTAGATCGTGAAAAACGTGTCAAGCTTTAAGATTGAAGCTCGATGGACGATCCTCGCGCAGATCGAGGGACAAAATACAGGCGATGATATGTCAAATTATTATTATTATCTTTTTTTCTGCTTTCATTTCGGAGACAGTGTGTCGTCCATTTTTTTATACCACCTGAAATTCGAATGAGACCTCGATCGATTAATACTTCATTGATAGATTAGGTCGCTAGTACGAGTAGGCCCGATTTTTTTTTCAACGGACGTGGCAGCGCTTCTACATACTATTAGATTTTGTGTTTATCCAACGTAGAAATAATAATACGTAATGACAATAATAATATTCGTCGTGTGTCTCCTACGATAATTGGATATTTCTTTGACGGTACAGATTAGACGATAAAATATCTAATATTTATTTCCGAGACATTAAAATCTTAAGTCTTGTCTTGAATACGCGAATAATCGCGCATTCAAAACTACACGATGACGAACGCAAATATCTGTATATTCGTAATACTTTCGCAGGTTTGGCGGGGCGACAGATACTTCACGACGTTTGCTGAATTTACAGCATCGAGCGTCTCAGTATTATGCTTTTCCCATTAAATAATCGAACAAAACAGAAAGAACAATCTTTTGACGTTGTGTCGTCTCTTTGAGTGAGCGAAATAATTGTGACGAAAGCTCGAGCTTTATACGGTTTTGTGTTTCTTTTTCTCTTTTAGATTGGATTTATGACAATTTTTCTTCAGTAATCTGTATTATGTGTATGTGTATCTGTGTCTGTGTGGGAGTCAATACTTTTTATGTGTAATTTTTTTAACGTTGTAATATAAACTTTAAAGCGTCGAAACGACTAAATGAAACGACGGGTGTAATATACTATAATGATATAATGAACTACGTAGTATTAACGCCCTTATCACACCGATAGTATTTTATTCATTAAATTTCTTTACGAGTTTTATCTCCTCAGCAGTTGCTCCAGAGCCACTCGAAAGGATATTTTTAATTCTTTAATTTTTCGTCAACTCCGCCGATCTATGCTTGATAACAGTTTGGATGATTATCTCCCCCCCTCCCCCCCTCTCTTTGCCTCACTCCCATCGTAGTTAATCGTGTACAATATATATTATATGAAATTCACGCTATATGGAAATTTTGGACCTGGTGCACGTAAAAATTTAAACGAGGTTCACTCCGGCCATGAAATCCTCTCGAAGCATCGGTACCACCGTCGGCCCACCGGCAGCCCTCCTGAAACAGTAGTTCGAAGGGCGATGCTTTAATTAGACCAAGAGTTCTCTTCCTTTTTTTTGTAGTCATGCTTTCAATTTTTTTTACCCAATACAGAATAAAACTTAATTTACTACTGCACTCAATTAGCAAAGCGATTTTTATAAAATGTCACGTTCAATTACACGTCCGTGCGTATACCTAATTAAGGAGGGTGCGTGGATCTCGTTTTCAAATTTAATTAATGATAAAGGAGTAATGAGAGATGAGTAGGCAAAGTATGAGAAGGCTCATGCGTCAAAGTTAATTCGATCATGTCATCCGCATGCTCACGAGCTTTCTCTCGGGAGCGAGCAGAACGGCTCGAAAACGAGGCATCTCTGTGCATACAGGCTTCACTTTGGATTAACTACGGTGCAGAGAGCTTTTAGCCTTGAGGTATTCGGAATATAGTTCGCGAAATATAGCAATAGCGAGAAGGTAAATTATTCATCGAATACATCAATGGCGTTAACACATACTTTTGATCAGCCAAGAATTATTTAGTGATCGTACGCAAACTCTGTATTTTCCGAAAAATACTCATGAACGTTAAGTTCAATTTTCACATCGTCAAAATGGATTATACTAAATTCGGTAACATTCCAAAAAATTAATACTTTTTTTTATCGAGAATAATGCATCTCAGTCGTCGGTTAATTAGATTCCGAGCTATTCGGCAGTCGGTCAAAATGATTTAGGTAAACAGCGATTGCAGTGGATCAGGAACGAGTTGTATACCTATTTACCGTGTATACCGGCAGTATGTTGATAATACTATAGCAAAGGTACTCACTGTGCATGGATCAGGCCATGTAACGCCGGTGGTAAGACTTGGTGTTGCGAATGCTGCGGCATGATGGATTGACGCTGTTGGGAAGCTGTGGTATGCGGTGCCGGTTGCTGCGGTAGTTGAAGTTGCTGAGGTACCTGCTGTGCCACAGGACCTGCTACACTGACTTGCTGATTCCCTGGCTGCAAGCCACCAGCGCCAGCCGGCATCTGGAGAGTGGCCTGAATGAGAGGCGAGGGTGACTGAGGATGAGTCGCTCCTACAATTGAAGGAGGTGGCTGGAGTGGCTCTTTGTTTTGGGCTGCACGGGCTCGGGCTAGTAGAGACATGACCGTACGTTTCGTCGGTGACATCGCAGGCCTCGCTCCGGGCAACAACGGTCGCTTTCGACCCCCTGCCAACACACGGATGGGCACTCTAATAAAATCGACACTTGACGGGACACCGATGAGAATGGTAATGAAGATTGGAATTTTTTGAAACAAAAATTTCCTTACCACCTCCTTATAAAAGATTGAAATTGAAAGTTTTATATGGCTTTCTTCTAATGTTCCTTTATTCGTAAACGTTTATTTTACGGGAAAGAATTTTCTATATTTTTGGTTTATTCATAGAGGGAGCTTCGCGAATAGGGAAACATGAGAAAGCCATATGAAAATTTCAATTTTCAACTTTTACAAGGACGCCATATGGGAATTTTAATCTTTAACTTTTTCAATGCCAACGCATAACCATCAGAACCCTTACACCAAGGATATTTTATTATTTATTCGAGCATGTATGTTTTCAGCTCCACGTTGAAAATAATGCATTTATAGAAAAATAAATTTTCACCAATTTTAAAAGTACTATTTTTTGCATAAAGATTGTAAGGCAATAAAATATTCTGTACTTGAAGTATATATCATTTGAAATACCAAGTACTTACTGATGATTTAAATACTGAGTATTTGAAGCGCCTGTGTTCTGATACTTCAAGTATTTTGCCCGGCTCTGTTTTAAAGTGTAAGAATGAAACAAAAAGTACTGCAACTTTGAATGCTACTTGGGTAAATACAATAGATATTTGAGTATCTATTGTTCACAGTTATTATTGGGTTATGCATGAAACGATGCGCAGACGATTATTGTCTATCGAGTGGTTCACGAAATACCGCTCGCGCTCCAGTTGAAATCTTTGCAGATGCTCACCTAGGGTCGACGTCACCGGCTGAAGTGATGTGCCTTGAGACTTCATGGCTGTCGGATGTGGGGGGGATGGGCTCGGCCTCAGCGTCGAGGATTCCTGGCCCTCGAGAGAATTCACCGTGATACTGGAAGTGGGCGAACTCGCTGCCTCCGAGCCTGTTTCGGGACTTGACGGTGCGTCCGTTGTCTGATAAGAACCCTCACGTCCCTGCTGCGTACTTAGAATCTGCATCTCCCACATTTGTTCCTGTCTTATGTCGTCGTTGTAATCCTGAAATTTATAGGCGTTTTAGATTTACATATCGTTGCGTTAACTGCTTTTTACAACCTACATAGAATAAAAAGTCAGATTTTTAATTAGTGAGACCAAAAATATTTTTTGCGTGCTGAGGAAAATGATTAAATTAGTTGTATTAAACGATTCCCGTTTATTCTATACCGAGTTTGATGACTCCTTTTAGAAATACATTAAAATAACATTTCTGAGAGATTTTTTTAAACGATTCATGCCATGTAGTAGAAATTGGAGTCGATAAGCTGACATTCAAGCTGCTGGGTCATCGAGCCCTTGTTGAATATCTATATACACCGAAGATGTCAGATAAGCCTGGTTAATTACTAAATTTCCCAAGCTTTCGATTGCTCTTATCCGCCATCCCGAGGCTTCGCTGATTGCACGATAATTGCATCCACTAGTAGTTGGAATCACCACTGCACACTCCTGATTGTACTATACAGCTATTACTACTGAGAAAAGTAGAATTTCTCTGTCCCCGCTGTCTTTCATTCCATTACTTCGCCTCTGTTTCTTGTTTGTTTTTCTTTTTCTTATTTTTATTTCATCTCTATGAAACTTCGAAACGGAGCAAAGTTAATTGATACCCGGCAATTACTGTACGGTGTGTCACTGAGGTACATGAGATCGAGAAGTAGTTCGAGAACAACGTGGACAATAATGGGAAGAAGAGGACTTGTAACTAGAGTTTTCATCCTGAAATGAGAAAAGTCTCTCGGGACCGAACTTTACTTTTTCTTCTCGAGCTTAGGGAGCTATTTCTGTTGTGTTTCGATACATGGAGAGCTTCAATGTTTTTGTGACAATTGAAACTTCTCTTTAATTTAATTGGATATAGAATTAATTAATGAGTTACGCTGAATTTATTTGTTTGAAGAACAACGACCAGTTCTGGACCTTTCGAGATGAAACTTTACCGCGTTTTAGTATATGTATATACATCATCACGTGAATTTAACAGAAGGGGTCCTGTGTGCGTGCGGTTATTATAATTATGTGGCCGCCAGTGAGTGCAGAGGTTCTCTGCTGTGTATTTGACTGTGGGCAAGCACCGAGAGGGAATTTGCTTCAATGAATGCAAGCCGTTCCTTGTCCCGTGAAACATTCGTACGCAAATAGGTACAGAAAACCCAAATTCAGAATATTTTTCCAACGTTGGAATTTATAGCTTTTCCGCTGTATTTGCGAGCGAACAAGCGGAACAAAGCTTTCGGACCAGGAATTTTACAGTCCACTATTGTAAAGCGAATCCTCGAATAACAACGATAGCCCTACACCAAAGAGGGACTCCATAGATACCTTGTGAAAAAGGTACTTTCTCCAAAAGACACCGCTGTAAGCTTCTAAAGGCAAAAACGTCGAAAAATAACAGAAGATTCCGGATAAAATCAAATTGCGGAACAAATGGTATAAAAAATCAAATAAAAAAATGTGTACAATTTTTTTCGCATCAATGCGATAAGAGGAATCGAAAGAAAAAATGCGACAGCTAATTTTTATGTACAACAAAATGATGATGTTACAATTCACCCCACCACCAGCCATTAATTCCCTTTATCATTGATAAATTTTCTTTTGTAATATGTAAAACATATTTTCACCGAATAAATTTTCCCATCATCGATGTACATCTGTGCGTGTTTAATGCCTTCTAATGTATTCTCTAGCTTAATAATCTCCGATAGTCGGTCGAATGTGAGTATTAAATATCCATCCAACCACGAATTTACCCATCGGTATTTACCAGACGAGACCTCTTATGCATCCGATGATAAGGATTAAACATCGTTTATCATGAAAATACGAAATCATCACCGCGTGTTTTCCCTCAATGCAGTTAAAGCTCCCGGTTTACCAGTAATTGATGGATGGTCGTAATCACGCGGTAATTAAGAGAAGCGAACCTGGCGGTCCCGATAAAATAACGCCGGTGGTCTTCCACCATCGCCATGGTCATTCGTACGTTAATGGATTTCGGAAGGTCGAAATTCGCCTCACCGGACACGCTGAATAAATAATTGTTAAAGACTTTCGGCGTGGAATATCGCGCAGTTTCGATCCAGCGGTCGATTCCACGCTGACGCTCTCGTCTGCTGTAATAACACTCGTTCTACTAGGAGCCCTCGTTGCGGGACCTCGTTGACTCGGGCTCTAAATAACGTTTCAGGCTATGGACGCTTCAAGCGAGATCCGGTGTTGAACTTTATAAGATAAGAACACCTTCGAGAGCAGAAGAGTAACACATGTGTGTGTGTGTTTGCATATTGGCCCATGTATGTAAGCGTACGTGCGCCGGCTGATGTTTCGTGCCTCCTTACCGGAACTAGGAACCGACCCACTTCGGCCAGAGCCCATGCGATCCGGGCATGCGCTTCCGCCGGTGTTGCGTATGCTGATATCTCGACGTGTAAATCTTCCATGAGATGAGAGAATTTCGGATCTCCACTGACTCTGAGCTCTTCCTCCTGGAAACATTGAAATTGTCACGTTAATAAAAGAAAAATTGTTCCCTAATCGTGGATATTCCAGTCTATGGACGCTTCAACATGAGTTTGATGCAAGAAAATATTGCACATGGAAAAATAGGATAAAATATATATTCCATGTTTACAGAAGTGGGAGCGCTGAAAATTGCTTGAAAAAACAGTTTGCTATCTTCCGGGACAGGTTTACGTTGTCTCGTTGGCTCCGTAGGTGTTTTTTTTTTGTGTTTTAATATTAGTTTCATCGAGCTCGAGACGCTATGCTAATACTTCTTCGGGCATTATACAAAGGGCATTTTCCAGGAGTTGAATCCACCGGCAGTGAATGGTTATTAATAATTGATACCAATTTAGCGCACAGTTAATTGCGCGTCAGTTCACGGGCTGCAAACTGAATTAGAAAGATAAAGGTGAAACAAGGGCAGAGGGGGTGTAGTAGTTGTTGCAGAGAGCTCTTTGTGCTGCAGCATTTGCATCCCAGCGGAGCGCCAAGTATCATACCCGAGAAATGGGAGGAAACCGTACCGACATTGCCCTCGTCGTCTGAGCGAGCTACCGGACCTGATACTTGCCGTCCTAATTGGATTTATAACGATCCTTTCACTTATGAAACACGATTTGCCTCCGAGCGGGACACTGTACAATCGTGGATTAGTTACAGCAAGCTTCCGCGAATTTAACGAGTATGTTGTGCATAAAAGGGTAATGGGGGTCAGCTTTGATGCAGAGATTTTTTTTATGGCCGACGAAAAAAATACAAATCCCTGAAGTAGAGGGTAAGATTTTTGCATTCATTTGATCTCACCGTATAGCGAAAAAATTGTGCACAAGAAAGAGGTTACAGTCGTCAATTTTGATCACATACATATTAATGTTAAAAATAATTGGTCTTGAAAAAATTAATTCTTAAAAAAGTTGGTAACAATGTTCAAATCATCGGAACTTAACTTATAGAGAAAAAAGTGTAATTTATCTGCTGTTTGAAATTTGTGCGTTCAATTTTGGTGTGAAATTTTCGTGGCTGGGGACTTCACGTCAGCGCGTCTTGGCATCGTCGGTTTGGCCCTCGAGTGAGACGTACCGCTTTTAATTAAGAAGCAATTAAAGTCACATAGTCGAGCACGAAGCGTCGCGAAAGCTTTTGCGTTCCCTTCGAGATTCGCGAAAGTATCTCTTATCGCATGCAGTTCACATACACGCCCGCAGCCCCCTGGTGAAACAGACTTTAGGTGACAATTAGTAAGGAAATATAGGAGGGGTGCAGAGCAGGAGAAAGGGGTATAAAGCCAAAGTCCCAAGGTCTCGGCTGTTACTGCTGGCTTGGAAGATCGCGACCATGCGGTGAACCACTTAGACAACTTTCCCTCCAACTTGGAACAGCTGAAACTTTGCACTTGCCAGGTGCATACATCAAACCGACAATTTGCAGGATTTTTTCTCTATAAATGAGAAATCTTTTTAGCCAAAAAATAAAAATTAAAGATTTTAATGTTTAATCTCGTAGGAATATTCCCAATTTTATCGGAGTACGCTGATTATAAATTTACCAGTTATTTTTTTCGTGGGCGGATATTTAATATGTAAAATCTGAAATGAGGTATCAATTTTTCATAAAATTTAAGAAAATAAAAATGTCAAAGTGTATACGATTCGATCGATTTTACAAAAATCTTGTAGCGATCATCGGACGACCATGCACCAGCTGCGCACACTTTTTTGCCTCAGTAGCTAGAGGTAGGTAGTCAAAAAATCAAAAATCTAAAAAAAAAAATTTTTAATTTTTTAATGAACTTTCCGCAAAACATTGACTATTCAGACTATTCAAAACATTTCAGCTTGATCGACCAATGCATTCTTGAGTTATAGCAGTTTGAATATTTCGCATCTAAATAATTTATTCATATAAATATTCGGACATTTTTTATTAATGTGATTTTCCAGGCTTCTAGAATATTCAAAATGTGTTCACATGACAATCTCGAAAAAAAACTGATAAAAACAACACTTCCTCTGTAAGGCAGAAAAATTAATATGGGGAGTCTAATTTTTTTCTTTGCATACAGGATGTTTTCCGAATGACTCGAAAAAAATGAGAGAGAGAGAGAGAGAAATAAGCAGATCAAATTTTTGACCCTTTGCTTCGGTCACTCATACGGCTCTTATATTTTTATCCCAGCGTGGACGTTGGAAGATTTAATACGATTTTGCTGCCTACAGGACCCGGTTGTGGATCTGAATTAGGAAGATAATAATAATACGGACGAATGGACACAAAACGGTAGAGCATATCGACGAGAAACACGCGTGAACGGCTACACGATTCGATTGAATATATCCCGATAATCGTTTATCTACCCATCCAGCGAAACCGAATACTAGCTCCGATCGGACATAAACATTCAAGCCAGTCGTTTAAATGAGCACCAATCTGCTTCGCAATACTTGTCGTTATTGACCCAGATATTCGAATCGCATGACTGACGTAACTCACACAATTATAATTGGTATAAACTGTAGGTGAACGTCTGAAAATTCAATCATTTTTTTTTTAAATTCATTTTTGAAGAGGCCTCGTATAAAAACGGATTGTTTCCAATCCACCGAAATCAACAGAAATCCAGAACACAAACAAAAAAAAAAGGATAACTGTTATAATAAAAAATCGTCTCTTACCTTTTGTCGATCTTTCATCGATCCTCGTCCGAGCACAGCCATCTTACAGCCAGTCTCTTCCTGGAGTCGCTTAAGGGAGTTTCCTTTAGGACCGAGCAGCTTTCCCACGAAATTGAACTGCAACAAATGACAAAATAACTTGCCGTGTATATTACCGTGAGCGGCGTGTACACAATGGGGAATCTGCTGGGGTACACTGGTATCCGACGTATAACTTGGTAATGGAAGGTAACGATGAACTGTAAACGGGCAAGACAGCGGAGAGTCATTAACGCCTCGAAGCTAGACCGGCGGAGGGCCGGCCGGAGAGAGGCTCAATTCCAGAGTCCAATTTAACAGGGTATATAACGTCGGAGCGGAGAGCCCACGAGGATGAGCTTGGAGGCTTTCGCGGACGCTGTGTCTTCTCTTGTTAATCGTACTGCGACAGTAGCTCCGGAGCCGGAGCTTAAGCTTTGGACATAACACATAAGGCCTGATTATTGATTCGCTTTGCCGTCGGCAACAATTGACTGCGAGGGGAATGACGGCGAACCGGGTTGAGCGTCATGCGTTAAGACGATATCAATCCTTTGAGGAATTTGATGCTATCGGCGAGATAACGCTAACCGATGTTATAATTCGGCATGAATATCGAATTTTGATGGAATTCTCTGGTAAATCAACAAAATATATAATATCCTGTTAAAAAAACTGCACTAATGATTTTATTTTGATTTAATTACATTTTATTCTTTGGCGAATGCAAGATACTGAAAAAAAATGATACTTTTTTTTTGTAGACAACCAGCTGGCTATAGAGAACACGGCACGATGAACTTTTACGCAACAACTAACTCGCAGCATCGTTGTTTAATCGGGTTTCTACAATGTAATAATAAAATAATTAATTACACCGAAAGAAGAGAAAATAAAAAAAATACCGAGCACAACGTAGGCGAGTCGAGGGTCGCGAAACTTTATAATGACCTACTGCCGTTGTAGAACTCGTTAGTCGTCGGTGTATCGACGCTCGAGTGGACTGCAGAATTGGACGAATAAGGGTTGTACCGGTGGGGAGCGCCCAACTTGTTGGCAAAAGTCTTTAATTGAAGGTGTTCGTTTAACAAGTGCCCCGAGTAATTCGGGTCAACGAGTCTGATAATAGGCATTATCGCTGCTCCTTACCAGCTCACGCTGACCCGATATTAATATCAATCTTCGCAACAGGAATAACCAAGTGCGCAAAGCTGGCATTCGCGATTCGAATGAAATCATTTCAACTCCGCAATTTCGCTCATATTTTTGCCGTATTTTTATCGAGGTACTGTCGCGAGTGAAATCGATATTGTTCAGTTTCTTCGAAGGTAAAACTGATGCGACAGGATGCAACCGAGCTTCAGAAGTTTAATGCTCCGTAACCCAATCCTAGCCCGATGGTTTGGTGTAAAAAAACTTGGCTGTACATTTTTCACAGCTAGCGAATTCGACCACTTTTGATGACTAAATTTTTATATAAAAACATCTTCGGTAGTTTTATTATCTGACGCGAAGAATTCCTTCAACCTGTTGCCTACTTCAGTTGCTACCCCTCTGAGGTCCTTGTTGTTTTAAGTCCCTCTGGAGGGCCACTCACAAGTCCTTATTTTCCCGAGTCCCAACAGGATCTGTATGCTTTTTTAGAACACTTTTGAATTGCTTTCGCGCAATTTCCAGACGGGCCCTAACGATTCCTTAGGAGACTTTCGACCCGGAAGTCCTATAAAAGATGATACAAAAAAAATAGTTCTACACAAGTTTCTCTAATTGAAGACGCAATTTGTCCGCATCTCGTTGGATCTTTCAGTGCTCGGACTCGACTTTTGACGATATGAGACACGCAGCCGGTTAACGGCCGCGATGCTTTACCGTCTAATTAAGTTATCGCAGGCTGGTGAAGCAGAGTACGATGAGAATACCGCAGCTTCGTGATTTATGCGTATGGGTTATAAGCCTGTAATAATGTACGTATAGTATAGTTCGCGGCCGTTCGGGTTGGAGCTTCTAACAGGGCTGCGCTGTGCCGGAGCAAGAGAGTCAGTGCGGCTATCTAAATGAGATTTATTAAGCGAAACCAGGCAGGTTCGTTCGGTATCTATGCATCTCTATAGATTTACCGGAAGCTCCGGGCTCGCAAGCCCATACGATGAATCATTTCCGCCTTCCTGAAACGATGACGGACAAGCTAACCCGGCTCGTCTACGACAGCGAGAATTAAATTTAAAATGTCATTAATTTTTTTCTTTTTTTTTTCGAGAAAAAGAAAAAGTAATTAATAGCTTCTGTGGACTTCGTAATAAGTTTATTGCGTAAAACTGATCCTACCCATGAAGCTCTAACGTCGCTGAATATTAATGTTTCCGCTGGCCGAAGTAAAAGTGTCGCGATAAATTTATATTTGTTATCCACTTTAAATTAACTTTGTGAGTTGTTGGCCGGTGTAACGTTCACGATAGTCATAATTGAAAGTCTATTAAGCTCGTACATAATTTCGACGTCGGGAGACTCATCGATGTCAGGAAGTTTGTATACGGTATTTTTTTTTTTTTTTTTTAATACTCCTCCGAGGCTCGGCTAATTTGTGGTTGGAATTCTCGTGACGAGACCCGGTTCGCTCTCATATGCGAGAGTAAAGGATCAAACAAGCTCAGGTGTGCTGTGGAGTCCCAAGGCGAAATGCATCTTTCCATAGAAATCCGTTACACCTTAGGTAAGAAAAATGACTCTGGAAGGAGATCGGGAGGGTGGGAACGATGTTGCCTTGAGTTTCTATTTTTCTATAGACCGATTGACAAAATCCCTAGGTCTCATGAGGGCGTCTCTCCCTCTCGAGGGAATTCGCGTATATGCAAACTTCGAGCACCTTCAACGGGCCATCAGCAACGGTACGAATTTACGATATTCGATCCGACAAAGTGCTGCAAATTTCTGCGGAAAAAAATACAATATGAGGGAGATTAATTTTCTACTGAATGCAGCACTTTGATTATTACCCGGTTATGCAATTAAATGTATATGAAGCCACATAGAAATTGTATTTTTTTTTACTATCAATAGTAGCATTCATAATTTGATTATTACTCCCTAATACGAATTTTAATAAGATTGCATATCACAAATTGTATGATTATACATTGAATGATCGGGCGAAAAATAATTTTCTCAAAACTCAATTTTCCAATAATTCTTGGATACTTCGTCTTTTCCCCGATTATCCCCTTTTATCCCATTATCTCATCCAGCCCGGTCGCCCCTACTGGTCCCAAGATTTGTTAGATTACGGATGGAATCTGAAACAAAAAAGCTGTACAGCGAATCGCGAAGCAAAACGTTGCTATCGGCAACGGAACAAATAGTTTGGTCATGAATTGTGGGTTATCGGGAGCTTACGCAGACAATAGCAGTTCGCTCGTATTTGATTCCAAACGCGGCGCCCGGGGATACATCATGACGACAGGAACGAACGAAGGAATAGCCCGTTCGCGAGTGTTGCCTGTTCGGTGACGTGAATGTTGGGGGGTTGAGAGGTCGTATATGGAAAGGGGTCGAGGGATGGGCCGTAACGTTTCCGGGGTTAACCAAGACAAATTGACCCATCCGGCACTGTGGCAGGTCGGCACCTCTCGCTGTGCTTGCCAGACAATACCCCTCGCCACCCGTCCGGCTCTCTGTCTGCTTCCCCTAAATCCTCAGCCATAATCTACGTATTCCCTTACCAGCGATAAGGATATCGCTAAAACTCGCGATAAATTATAACAAACTTAACGTTTCTCTCGTGCGGCTATCTCGTTCGCGCAGCTTTTCACATGCAGAGATACACGATCCAATTTTTTTCCCCACGTCATCGAGTCGATTGATTCTTCATCGATTACCGTCACAGAGAGGAGGGAAGGGGGGGATTTTTGAAAAACTAATATTTTTTTGTTGCGTCTTACCTTGGGATGATCGCGCACTGGCACCTGCACCCTCACGTTCACTTTAATCGGCTTATCTCTCGTGATGTCGACCATTCTTCTCTCGCTTCCATCGCAATTTCCGGCACCGCTGCCGTTCCCGCCCCGACTACCGTTGCCTCGGCCACCGCCGCCGCTGGAATCTGAAACGAGGCAAGAGTAACGCGATACATAATGGGTCGCATCGTCAGAACTCAACGAACTCGGGAAAAATCCCCCAGAGGAAAAAAAAAAGGACGAAGAAGACTGACGCGAGCAAACACAAAAGGTAACAAAAAAAAAAAACAAAAAAAAAAAAACAAGTGAACGTTTCTTCAATGATGGGACGCTTTTGCCGTTTTCTTTACGGCTCGGGGAGTTCCATCGAGGTGTGAACCCGCGGGGAGAAAATCAACAGTGTCGGGAAATGCAAGCCAGTACTATGCATGTCTCCGGCTGGCTGACTGTTCGAGCTCCGAGGAAACTATCTCAACTCTGGTAGCTCCGACGACGCTGGATGGCAGCCAAGTAACATCTAGTTTCCGGTTCTCCAAGTCCACCCGAGTGGGACGCCGAGAACTCACGCACAGATGAGATAGGAAAATTTATCACTGGTACGTCAATTTTGTCAAATGTCCCGACAATCGAGGGGTAAATTTTTACCGCGCCGGACTGACCTAAAAAATCTCACGGGTATGTTACATGTTAAATTGAGAAATTTTTATTTTTTAACCGGCAATGGCGTGCTACTGGAGATACGTTACATCCGGTTAAAAAATCTCATATATTCGGTGGAATTGATGTAACACCGGGAATACATAATTTTCGGTCGAAAAATGAGATTTAAAAAATTGTAAAAAATTCTGTCGTAATTCATAAACAAAAAAAAGGACTAATTAGAAGTCAGAACGACGCTGATATTTGGCACTATTACCAATTTTCCTCCGGCTCCACAAGGGATAATTTGAGATTATTAAGCATTCGTGAATTTTCTGGTGTCGGGGAATAATTCACACGCGCCGGTCCAGCAGTCGTAAATCAAATCTCCGAGTTCTCGGGATATTGATAATAATAGGTAGCCTGAATGAGTTTCCAAAAATAATTTCTGTAGACGAGAGGCGCCCGCTGGTGAACTCTTGTACGTGATCCGACGCTAGTGCTCCGGCGCCCTCTCGAAGTGCATGCTTCTCATCTGCACAACGCTCAGAACGTTCCCTATGTGCTCTGTGCTAGTCTGCATACGTAATCTCGAACTATAGAGGCCTGCCCTCGTGCCCTGCAAGCCTCTCCAGCAGTAGCGGGACGGGGAATAGAGGTGTGGGCGAACGCTCAGAGCCTAATTAATATCGAGAGCGTGAATTTCGACACCTCGTGAAAGCCCTCGAGGTTTACCTAAAAGCGTCGGATAATATTGCATCATCTTCTCGTTAATTTTCACAAAATTAAACTCTGAAACCCGAAAGACAATCTACAATATTTGAATTTTTGCGGCAACTTTATGCTTCGACATTTTTTTTAAATAAAAAATTCTGTTCAATTCGATTTATCATACCATGTGTCTCGCGGTTCCTCAACTCTTCATTCGTTACTATATATATATATCAGGGTATGTCTTAGCAGTTCCTCAGATTTTTAGGTGTTTATATCAAGGAAAAAAAATTCGTCGCGTAGACGAATAACGATCGATTTCGAATTTGTCCTCACTCGGTGCACACAGAAGAATTCAATTTGATCGCCGACGAATTTTAGTCCGTCTGCTCCGTCGTCTAATTTTCGCAGCGATAGCCAAACTGGTGTGGTGTCCGCGCGGCCGAGGACAAGCTGGGAGCGGGTGATTATCGAACGCGAGTTCCAGTTGCCTGGGTTAAAGGCAGGACGAAGCAGCAACCACGGCCTCCGTTGGTGCTGGGGAGATTTCGCTAGAATCGTATACAACCGCCGAAGCAAACAACTTCGAAATCGGGACACGTCGATAAATGTGTAGAGGACTACGTGTACGTGTGTGCGAGCAAGGGAAGAACCGTGAATAATGCATGAGTTCATGGTTTAGCGAAGTATACAAGCCGTGAGAGAAAATCTTGCTCGTTGCTGCTGTTGCTCATGCTCTGCGGCTACTACATACAATCCCCGGCGCTTTTACCTGGTGATTCGTTAGTTTTCGTTATCCCGTGAGAATATATATATATTTATATGAGCTTCGAACAACGATGGTACTTGGATCGACAAACAAATTTTTTTTATACGACGAATAAAAAATTCTCTTTTTCGAATAGACTACATAAACGTCTCGTCGGCGGTCTATGAAGATATTTTACTGTTCGTTCGCTTGTCGCTATTACTACTCGACGATTTTTTATTTGAATATCGAATGTCTCTGTCTCAGGTTTTTCTCATTTTTTGCACTGCGGACTCCTGGGCGTTTCGATATTGAATTTTGGTTGAAATTTTTCTGGATGGAAAAAGTAGTATAAGTCGAGTTTGATCAGCCGTGGTTTGCGACGACGTTATTTCGGTTTGAGACATGTCGCTATGATTTCGACGTTTTTCCTTGGCCGGGCATCGCTTTATAACGGAGAAAATATGATCTCATATGTGGGCTGAAGCTTCTTCCGAGAGGTTCATTGCCGTCTCGGTGCCAGAGTACATATCTCGTTTGTTCCCCATATTGCAGAATAAACTGCGTCGTGAAGAGAAGGAAATTTCATTTTGCCTGGTTTCGGTCCACCATTCGTCCACTTTTTTTTTTTTTTTCATTGAACTTTTTTATTTTTGATACTTTTTCGGATCACATGAGACAATAGCCACATTTTTTTCGAGGAACCTCTCGAGAACTTTGGCTCTCTCGGTTAGAATTTCTTTGGTTTCGTCACTATATAGGCTCGAAGCTCCCTTTGTGCTTGGGCAGTTTCAGCACTTCTGACACTCTCATCTTTTGTCTCTCCAGCTTTTTCTTCGTTCATCCCCTTTTCGTCTTCTTCTTCGCGAAGAAGATGAATTGGATGACTGTAGCGTTCGAGACACAGAGAAAAATAGAGGAGAGAAAACGGCGCGGTTCTGTAGACGAAGCGTAAGCTCTTATGTATGGAAGGGAATTAGGTATATGGATATATAGAAGGTAGTGAGTAAACGGAGTGGGACGCGCAACCCTCGGCGACTGGTTGAGTTTTCGGAGGTGGAAAATTAATTAAGGTCTGACGAAGGAGGGAAATCGAGAGGAGTCTTTCAACAGTTTCTTTGCTCGCGAAGGAAATCACTTTCTCTTGCGGGGCTCGGCTCATCTCCGAAGAAAAAAAAAACACAAAAAAACAAAAAATAAATTAAAGCGAGGTTCAGAGTTCTCAGGAGTCTCGGTTAAATTCCACCAGACGAAATAAATTGTTTTCATTTGAATTTTTGCGTTTCCATTCTCCCTCGCTAGCCCGAGGACCTTCAATTTGTCCAACTTTGCATTGGCGACCTCTGCCCCATATGTCTTCGTGGCTTTCCCGATTTTGTCTGGAAGGGCTCGTCGGTCAAGTTTATTGAAAACGATCGATCATCGATACATCATACGCGGCAGAATCCATAGGGAAATGGCCACGCTCGGACCGGCATGAAAGTGCTTCAGCGGGAGTATGTGTATATGTATGAAGCAATTTCATCGAGACCTTACGTCGATTTTGCACGTCAGTCAAGGTCTGCAGACAATTCCGTTTGAGACAATGATAAGGATGCTTCGTAGCCTCCTCATCATTATAAATTCCAAATGTCATTATATTCAAAGATAAAACCCCATTAAATTACATCTATGCAATGATTATAAAAAAGAAATTCCATAAAAGATCCAGTTTGATCGAAATCGGTGACCCTTATTCCTGAAAAAAATAAGTGAAAAATGATTCGTCAATTTTTGTCGCTCTTTTTGTTCAACAATTCACTATACAGCCTTTCCAAGAACGTTTCGAAGATGCGCTAAGCCGTCGATATCGCTCGATGACAGAAAAAGAAACGCAGTCAAAAAATTTTATCCGTCGAATGACACTGGATTAAATGGAATCAAGAAAATTGATTCGACGGGGTAGTTTATCGGTCAGGTTGCACGAGAAACGTTCCTCGTCGGTTCGCATCTCGTGATATACTCGCAAGCTCCGCAGCGTGTCCGCTATGTATGTATATACACGATATATGTGAGGATGGAAACTTTCAACGACATGGACGATACGTGATCCGACTTATGAGCGCGCGTAGGCATTTTCGGAACGGGCCGACAGACGCGTCGCGAAGTGAACGTTTCACGAGTCCAACAAAGCTCCGGGGCATATGAAATACCGCCATGAGAATGAGTAGAATTTTATCAATTTCGACGGTTCGAACATTACCGGTGGAGTGTTCTCCGCGAATCATCGAATCCACGGAAATAATGAAGGATGTTCGAGCTACCGCAAAAACGGGACGGTGTAATGGGTGTATATCGATAAGACAGATATACGCGAAGAAGCACATCGGCATGTGCGCGATGAATGATTGAAAAACGAACACGTGTATGAGAATTCATAGCGTCTATATAGTCAATGGGATTCAATGAATTTATTATACCGCAGCTGGAGCGAGGAACGTAGTAGAAATGTACGTAATACCGTATAGAGATATGTATATAGATAGATGGATCGTACCTTATGTGATATTCCTTCCTATTCTCATATACGCTGACGATGTGACCCCGGAGCAACCCGTACATATACCGCCGTTTCATCTATTTCGCGAAGGCTATTTCAACACCTATAGATAGATATTATGTAGTATATATAGATATGTATGTCGATAGTATACGAGGAAATGCGAAGCTGATAGGTGGAAGGATAGGAGGCGAACGGTTCGATGAATCGATTCATGTGTTCAGGAGCCAGGAGAGGGGCGGTTTTACGCCTCGGTGTCTCCTCTGGCCCCGATATAAGCGTAATGCACACGTGTCGGTGGGATAAATTCGTACGGTTAAACATAGTTACGGGGACAGTTGTAACATGTACCAATTGCTTGCTCCGTAGTCGCCAATGAAGTTTCGACGGGGGTTAAATCAGGAGTTAAGAGTCGTTTGGACCTTCTATTTTTCCAATCCGAGAATGTTTCTTTTTGTCGACGGTGAAACTATACGTTTGCAGGTGAGGCGATGATTTTTTTTAAATGTCGAAAATTTTATTTATTGTCGAGGGTTTTTCGAGGCTGATTTTTTTACGGTGTTTGAGTCGGAATTGGCTTATAGAATGCGAGAATTCGAAGTGTACAGTAGGCAGAGGCACGCATTAGTACCGCGCGTGGCGTTAATGAACTTTGCATGTCAATTGCGAATAACGCAAAATTCAATAATGGGATGGAGAGTGCAGGATGGATAGGGGAGAAAGACAGAGAGAAAGTGAAACAGCGAGAATTCCTCTCGCGCGCTACGATAAAACTCCATTAGCTACGAAGCTCTTCAGCTTCTCTCGACTTTTGCATATATTTTTGGTCGCCTCGCGCTTCTTTCTTCATCTGTCGCACGCAGTATAGTTGACGCGGATTCGGTTGAACATCATTTAATCTCATTGTCCATTGTGTGTAGCGTCCCGAATTTGGAATCTCTTTCGTTATTACGTGAATTTTTTACTGTCATTTTCTTTTTGCCAGAAATCATCCTAATATTTAATTCAAATCCATTAGGACGGGCTTCGCTCGAATTTCTCGTCCATGTCCGTGTACATGTAACGTTCGTAGAAACCGCAGCGACGTGTATCAACGAAAATTTTACACGAGCATATAGCAGACAATATATTTAGAAACAAATCGTGCCAGTGCTTCAAATTTTTTTTTTCCCATGGTACTGTTTATTTTTTTAATTACGAACACTCCAACCATTATTGAAACTCAATAAAGGAATTTCTATTAAAAATGACAAATTTATGGATACGTCAATTCAATATGGAATTGAGTTAACAGAAAGTAATGATTTATGTATTTCCCTGTAATATAAAAAGACCTCATCGCCGGCGGGGTGTTCTGGAATCAGAGAGGGTCAATAATAGGGTCAGGGGAGCAATAATATTGTTACGGGCAGACAATAATTGGGCGAATGGGGGTTTGGATAATAGGGACAGGGTCAATAATAAGGTTGGGATGGATCAATGAATTGGCCGGGGAGGTTCGATAACACTGTTAGGAGTGGTTAATAATAGGATGACTGGATAGAAACCCCCGGGGTAAAATGATTCAGCACCTAACATTGGAACCTCATCCTTTTAGTTATAAATCATTGTCCAATATATATAACTTTCAATTCCGCAATCAAGGATCTCGCACTTTTTCAATTTCTCCGACAGTGAAACAATGACGTCCACTCGAATGGTTAAATGGTTCTCAAGTACCAACCACATCGTATGTACAACGCTCTATAGGCTATAGAACTGTTGTACGCTCTGTACCTACTTCCAAGTAATATTCTATCGGTTGACTGGCAAATGCCTCCCAGCCTCAAAGCCACACGTTGTGCTAGTTGCGCCGTTTACTAAGCGTGCAAACACTATGTTTGCGCATTAAATTTCATTCCTCGTTGCTCGGTTCTCGCACCGACAGTCCAACAGCTGAGCGAGGGATGAAGCTGTCCCGCTAAGCAAATTCCACCGAATCAATTGAATAATTGAATATATCAATGCCTGATTTCCGTACAGTTCGAATGATCGTTCATACATTTTTTTTACTCATTTTTTTCCCTCTATCTTTTATAAATACAATTTTCTCATTCATGTTCGGTGGGCGGAGCAGTCAGGCCCACCTATAGACTTCTAGATTAAATTAATGAACGCATCGACTTTGTTAACTCTCGTTCAGTTCCCCAAGGACTCATCGATCAATTGGTTAAACTTGCCCGTGATCCGGCATCCCTAAAATCCAACTCTTTACGATGTTTTAAGGCTTCTTCGACGTGCAACGCGAGCGGATGTTTTCCCTCAATGGGAGCACATTTAACGAAGACGGATGCTTCCAGTTTCGTGGCTACGAATTTACAACCCTTCCACTCTTCCTCGTGGTTATTCTCACTCATTTTCCCACCCGGAATAACACATTTTTCAGAGGCCAACAGTAGGGTGAAAGCGGTGAACACCGACCACCCCGATCAGCCCGCGAATCAACGATACACAGTCCGGTCCATATTCACAATTTTCCCTCTACACATCTTAATAGACTGGAGAAAAAAATGAGCTCGAGAGGGTTGAACTTGTCAAGATTTCTTCGTGCGAAAGAGAATTATGCAACGGAAAGCTCTCCGCTCGAGCAGTGAACTTTGAATAATCTACTATATCCGCCCTTTTCAGTCTTTATGCCTCAACAAAGTTTAGCCGTTGCAGCCCTGTATCTCGACGCGGGGCTCGCCGCAAGGGAAAAGTTCGTTCGGTTGCTTGTTAGACAAGAGTTGTTGCCGACTGGAAGCGCGGGATAGCAATATTCCCGTTAAAGTGCACAATGAAAATCGAGACACGAGGTTTCTATACCGAACCGCGCAGGGAAATGTCGTCCGTCCGTCGCAATCGCTATTTCACTTCTTCAAAGGCATTATCTATTTTTTTTTGTTTTTTTTTTTTTCCCCGTTCTGCGGCTCCGCTCCCCGAAGAGCCATTCACTTGTCATATCAGAGCTCCGCCTCTTTCCTTCCTTCCTGTTCTTTTTTCTTCTTCTTGGTCTCTTCTTTCTTGTGCCTACTTTGCCTATCTCGCTGCCTCGTCTCCACCCGAAGAGTCTCAGCAGCCGGGTATAAAGGCCACGAGTATTCAGCCCGACATGCAAAGGGATGCGGAAGGACATAATCCGAAATATTCGGCGGAACAGATATAGACAGAGGGTATATGAAAGGGAGGGTTTGAATGTAGCACAGACGGTTAGGGCGGCATATGCGCGAGAGCATAATCGCAAGTTTCCCGGTCTAACGACGGGGACAGGCTGATGGGGTTTCCAGGAAAGCCGATATCGTGTCGGGGGAGGAGAGTGAAACGAGGCTAATACTCGTTGTGAGGGCACAGTCGTCGGCCACGCGTGGTACCTTCGTATATCACGAAGATCTATTGAAATTCAGCGATTCGTCTTCGCCACTGGACGTTTGAGGTTGCATTTTTGAATTTCAATCCGACATTGAACGTGAAAATGAAATTTCATCGCAGTTTTCATTCTCGATGGAGTCTTTCGTCGGGATGGATTGTACTGTCGACTGCCGATGACTGCACCGTTGGGCGCTCTGTGTGTCGAACTTCGTGCCTTATAAACCTATTGTCCGGTAGTGGCTAATGTTCCGGCAACTCTACGCCTCTCTCTCTCCCTGTGCGGGCATCCACCGTAAACGTCGAGAGCAATTATAAATTCATGGAAGCCGGCCGAACCTACGGGTACTCGTTCAGCCTATCTTCATTGCGAATACATCGAAATTTTGATAAATCACTCCATTATCGATGATGCATTCCTATCATATTACCGAGTTAACTAACGCGCCTCGCAGCTACCACTTTTCGTTGGTGCTTCTCGTTCGACACGACGATAGCGAGTATCACGCGGGCTCTCGACGAATTTCACGGATCCAATGCGATAAACTGAAATTGTTTTTCACACAATTCACTGCCACTGGTAGCAGAAAAGATGATCAATGGTTGTAATTAATTTCCTTTCCTCGATCGTCGGAGACCGGTCAACTTTATTCTACCCGGCGAGACAAATAAAAAAAATACCTTCTATAAAGTTTGCTTCTCAAATGTGGCAAATTGGCAAATGTTCGCAATACATTTTGTTTTTTTGACCATCGAGAAAAATAAACTTCAGTGAATTTTCTCCTCCGTAGCGAAAAAAAAAAATTTTCATATATAATACAGGCGATACAATTTATTTACCCGTTGGTAAGCCATTTTATCGGTTGATATGGGATATTTTTTTCCCGTCAGCATTGGGTGACGAGTGAAATTTCTGCGAGGTGTCAGTACGCGTTAATGCCGTGTCGGTCGATGTATTTCCGTCTACGGATGATTTTCTCGTTTAAACCGGAGTAAAATAGGAAGCGGTGGGCGCGTTGCCCGGTCGAGTCATTTCGCATGACGGAGCCCCGGAAGGATTAACAATGCATACGTACAGTGACGTGTGTGAATGTGTGCGGATATGAGGAGAACGGGTGCTAGAGAACGGTACGGTATACCGCATCCGAGTCAGGCGCCAGACACATGCTAATTAGATGGAAAATGCAGAGCTGGAACAATTTCGATTCGCGATGCTCTCGCGCGCTCTCTCGTCTCTCCTATCATCTACCTTTCTATGCGGGTAGACAAGTAACATAACTGTAAAACATTTTGCTGCGAGGGGGTTACGATAGAAACACGGGTGATACAGTGTGGAAAATCAGCCGCACTAGATAAACAAAATAAAGTTTGAGATGCAAATGAAAAATTCGGTGATTTATTACCCGTCCTAGATTTATTTTTTTTACTGGAGTTCAAGCTTCAAGCTGTAAGTTAAAACAGACAATTATTGTTTAATGAATTGTACATGTGAAATCGGAGCACTTTATTTCACTCAATTATGTTATTGTATCCCATGCGTGTGTACAATGGGAGAAGATTTAATAAACACTACCTAAAATTCGACGAGCAAGGTGGCGAACTGAGACTGACCAATCAGGAACAGAGGACTTACAGAGTTCCCGTTGCATCTGTGCTAGACATCCTCCGTACTGAACTTTGCTCACGCCTTACTTTCTGAACTCGCTTGTATTTGTTGAAGTATCTCGTATTAATAAAAAGCTTCAGTTTAGATGGCACCGTTTTCAAGCCGAGTAATTCACACCCCTCGAGAGCACAACTTAAGATGATTGATGACTCGACTACGCAACTAGGGTGCCACTAGCAAAACCGCCAACAAGCAAGGCCTCAAGATGGGGCTGACCAATCAGGAGCAGAGAAGTTACGAAGCTCCCACCACAGCTGCGGTCGACATCCTACTTGCTGAACCTTGTACACACTTTATTTTCCGGCTTCACTCGTATTTAGTCAAAGTACCTGATATTAATAAAAAGTTTCAGCTTACATAACGGCGTTTTGAAGCCGACTCATTTTGACTCCTTGAGCACTGAATATAAAAATTTTGGTGTCTAGAAGTCCGCAATCGGTTGCAGAAGAAAATTGCCGAAATTAACGAAACCTTCTCATTCCATGCTACTTCTTGAAAAGAGATGCTTTTGTATATAATTTATTACAACATGTTACATTTTATAATATACTATTGGTATCATATTGATAAATTATGTGTAATAATGGTTAAATGTTATTTTATATTACAAATAAAACATTTTGTAACGGAATATTTTATCGTTATCGATTGGAAACAAACCTGGAGAAGTGGGAGCTGTACGAGATACCATTGTAGCAACCTTGCGAGCTTCCACGCCGTTACGTCTAAGTATCTTGAGTGCTACGAGAGAGTCCGAGCGACACACAACGTGCTTTATCATATCGTAGATAAATTTCCGCGGAGGAATCGACCTCGTTCATTAAATAGCATTTTTCGTGCAAACGCTCCGAGCTTTCACCAGAGGCAAAGGAGAAATCTCTGGCTTTGTCTGTACAGAGAAACACAGTGACGAGAAAGAGAGATGTATTATAGAGGAAGAGAATACCAGCGGTGGAAAGTGCATAGCGCACTCGACGAGCCCGGGTTATTATTTTTCCGCTTCAGCCGTTGTTACCCTTCGTGCATCAGCAGAAGATTTCCTTGCTCGCACGAGACTCGGGGCGGCAGCTAGACATCCGGCACACATAAAGTATATGACACCGAGTGAAAAAAAAAAAAAAAACAAAAAAACAAAAAAACAAAAAAAGAAACGTTTTCGACGAGAATTTCTAGAGCTCCAGTTCCTCTTTGACGAACGAGATGCTTAATTGAATACATCAACATGCAACTTTAAAAATGCACGCTCAAACAATCTGTCCCCCTCACCGATCCAATCAATCACCGGACGGAGAGTGACATGCTCTGCGGGTCACGATGTCACGTCATGAGTAAAAAAATTTGCGAATTTTTCGAAGTACGCGTTTCGTCTATGTAGGTGCAGTTCGATCGAATGCTTGTTTGGCAGCGCATGTTAAAAATTAATAAAAATGTTGTGTCCGTCAATTAGGATCGTTAAAAGCTTTCCCGATGAAGAGCGTTTACCTGTAAGCTCGTAAGGCAGACTTTGAGCCGATCATCAACTACCAAATAAAAATAAAGATCAAAATAAAGATCAAAACTACCAAATAAAGACGTGTAGGGGAAATAACGTTCGCTCGTTGCACCGACGCTGCCCCGTTGCAAACTATCTCTGTTAGAAGAGCGAAGTAGACGAGCCGGAACGTAACGAGGGATCATCCTCGGTGATAAGAAGTGGAACACGACATGGCGATGGCTATACCGAAGGTGACAGTAAATAAAACCTTTTCCCGTCCTTATTTTTCTCGTCTCGCGTGATACAGTGAAAGGGAGCGGCAGAGAAAGCAACTTCTCGTTTTCTATAAACTTGTAAATGGGACATCCTGCAAAGTCAAGTGCTGCGTCAGGCTGATGAGCGAATAAAAAATAATTTCCTTGAATCTGCTTAAGCCTGGGGAACAGAATTTTTTAAACTATTTCCGAGGCGATCGTTGAGAGTCGAGTCGAGCAGAACAAAACGGTTATACGTTTTCTATTGCAGATGAAACTCCTTTTCGTGTCTCACAAGAAATTTATGAAAGAACATTCAATTTTTCAGATTTTTTCTTCGAGTGAGAAAATTCTAAAAAAATTCGCCTGATATGCTTCATTCGTGAACTGCAATATCAAATTTTCTCAGATTTTTCTCCCGTCTCCTGATACAAAAAAAAATGGTATTCACATACAAGTGCGAACAGGCGCTTAATAATCATCTGAGCGAGTTAATGAATAGAGGAAATAGTAATAGAAATGTGTATAACAATATTATTTCGGTAGCAATTTTGAATTCAAGGGACTCTTCATGACCCTTGTCGTCGGAGGGCCAAAGTTTTGGCCTCTTTCGAGACAGTTTGGTAGAATATCGTTCCACTTTCCTGGTACAGTGTCAGTGTGTGTTAGTTTGTCATGCTTGCATGCGAAACGAGGACATATCTGTCCCCGTAACGGCCGCAGGTACGTTGTCACGAAGGCACGTCATATCTGTACACACAGTGTACGTGTAGTGCAGCAATGAGCCAAGTTGCCCTGGAGGAGGCTCTTTCACGGAACCAAGAGACAAGAGCTATATGGTACCCGTAAGTAGGAGCTTTAATTACAGATTCCATCCATGCCTCTTTCCTGAATCCTCTCGAAGTTACACGCTGCGAGAATTGTGTATATGTTCATACATATATGTATATATAAATGCCAAGGAAAGCAGGAGAAAGCAAGAACGATGGCATAAAAGGCTCTATCCTTACTCGCTGTACTTTGCGACGCGATTATTCATGCCTCGCGTAAAGGCCAGCAGCAACTTTTTCATTCACTGCAGCAGCGCAGTTTTCGCTGCTGCAGAACTCTCGGTTCTCTCACCCTCTGGTATTCTCGGTTTCCTTGAATTTTATTTATCCTCGTATATTTATATACATGCATCTAGTAGAGAGGGGGATGGAGAACCGTTGAAGGGGCGGAGGAAAAAAGCGCACCGCTGAAAGGTCTTACCTTTCTCAGTTTCCTGTCACGATCTTCTCCATATCGGGAGCTCGCCTCGTCTTTCAATTTCCCAATGGAGACGCAAGGATTCTGAGCGATCGGGAAATCCGAGAGTGGCTTGTTGTGAAAACCCTTCGGGCAACTTCCCCGGGGGAACTATACGACGCTTGTGTTGATGGCGCGGATCCTACAGGGCATCGAATCGAACATCAACGATTTACGGCTTTGATCTTCTCTCGCGACGTCTCCGAACTGTACGCTCGCGCGAATGTCTGTGCCGACTGCGTATGGGGTAAGCGTCGACGTGCACGCCATCACAAAGTTTTCATAGATCGGTTCGATCGACAAAAACAATATTTATGGCATTCAAAAAATGTAACGTCAGATTCCATTTTTTTTTTAAACAAAATTCATCGATAGATTAATTCGCTCGTTGAACGAATGAAAGTTTGTCCTTAATTAACAAAAAAACTTAAATCCGTATAGGAAAAGCCTGACTCAAACACATAAGGGAATTATAGTACCGACCGTAATCGTCGCTATGACTTCGACTCAAGAATAACGAGAATCATAGACGAAAACGTTCTCCGTAGCTGTTCGAGTGCTCGGAGCTAAGTTTTCCGCCTCCCCAGAGCCGAAGCATTAGAACCATTTGGTGAAACTTTACGGCACATTTTGCCAATGTCTCGCGATGCCCGTGCTTGCGTGCCTCTCGGCGAAATATAGCGAAGCTCAAGCCGAGCGTGTGGCCGCGGGGCAAGAAGGCACGTCAGTTTAATTACGGGCACGCGGCAGCTTCCTCCTCGGAGTCGTCGTCGGAAAGTCTTTGAAACTCCGCAGGGATGAAACAGTACGACCTGCGCCAGCACCGCCGTGTGCATCTACGCCACGCGATCATCGCACACCACTGCACCCTTCCATCCTCCCCGTTGTCACGCTGCCAGAATCCCCGACCTGTACCAGTACACAGTCCTGTCCGTCGTCCGCTATATATAACCGGTGAAACAGCCAAAGAGGAAAAGCACCGCTTCCATTTCACGCCAGGTTGAAATATCAACGTGTTTTTTTGTTACCCTTCGTACCCATGTAATTCTCCGCACGTGTGTAATACACTATATCATACACACTCTAAAAAAAAAAAAAAAAAAAAAAAAAATATGCGGCTCGTTTATTCCTCCTACAATTTCTCCATTGTTACCATTTGTATATCTCGATCGTTCAATCTTTCCATTTCCCATTGTTATGTCTTCTCCTATACATTTTCCAATTGTCCGTTTTTTCCACCCTTTTAGTCTGAATTTTCTTTTTTTTTTCTTTCTTCTCCACGAGTCGAAGTGACGATTCGTTACGAGTTTGGGGGAAGAATGGCGGACGGAAAATGCGACGCGTCCGAGTTTGCTTTTCGAAGGTAACGGCCCAGCGGCATTTTTCGATAACAGTGGAAAAGCGAGAACGCGAGAAAGAGGGTCGTTTCTTTAGTGTCTCTTCACAACGGACAGCAAATGGAATGGCCCTTATGGGGAAAGGTATGACGGTAATATGCTGCCGGACGTTCTTCCTCGGCCTCTCTCTATATACTCGTGGCCTTTAGTCTTCGTTGGCTCTCGCTCCCCTTTTCCCTCGACTCGACGTAAACTCGCTCTTTCTCTTCCACCTTCGCTTAACTGCGCTTATCGCTCAGTCATTGTAAGCACTTTCTCCACTCGAACCCACCCGCGCCCCTCGGCTCTCTTACGTTCAAGTAGTTTCATTCTTCCTAGCGGTTCGACTGAGCTTCCTCCTCTCCTCACCGCCGTCGTTCTACTCTCATATCTACTTCGATTATTATTATTATTATCATTATTGTTATTATATACCGTAAATCATTTACGTGCCTCGACCGATCAGGCAAACGATGGATTTTTATTACTATCGTATACGAGGTATATAATTTTAAACGTTTTTTTTTTCGAATCCGGAGTTTCGTAGTTTCTTCCTCACGATTTAAAGGTTTATCGTGAAATTATTCAATGTGTGTTATACTCACAGAGACGTGGATTGTGCAAGGTTCGAGGATGTCGCGGACCATTTTTGTAGTTTAAAAATCTCTTTACTCATTGTTCTCGATGACAAAGCTTATTTTTAAGCTCCTGTATTTTACGGAGAGACCGCTTCGCTTGGAATTAATATTTCTCAGCTTGTTTGCAGTGAAATCGATACGGGATATAAGCAACGTGGATTAAAAGATCCCTCGCTGATGTAGAACATTACGTAATCCGAAAATACTGAAACACGATTGGATTTAATCGAAGCTCGGGCAGAGACGAGCTCACGAGAGTTGTTTGGTCGGTAAACCTGTGGGATTAATTAGTTCGAAAATTATTATCTTCGGCCGATGAGAATATTTTTTAGGCAAAGAACAATTTTCTCGCGCCCAAACGAGGGATTTCAACGCATCGGTGTTGTTCTCCATTGAGAGACGCGTTATTCTTGTTCTCGAAAATATAAGTCGACGGAACGAAAATCCGTCATTTCAATATTCGCTTACTTACATTCGATGAAAGTATCGTATACGTTCGTCGACGGTAACGCTTCTTTGATCACCTTCCAGCGGCGACGCGGGTTATATTGCACGAGGTAGAAACTCCGAAAAGCCGTCACTCGTAGCGCACCAGAGATGAGTATACGAAACGTTTCAAATATCATAGAGCCGAGAAGATACAGCGATACTCCCAGAGTGAATTTCCCCTCTCTATGTACACATAAGTCGTATATGCGTCTCTCCCCATATTCGAAATATGAATATATCCGTATAGACAGCGCCCGTAGCGGGAGGCGACTCGGGACTCCGGGGACATAAGGAAGTACATAAATGCATCCGCCTCAGTAATCTCGTCCTATTTTTACCTACTTGCATATGTTAAACGCCCGAACTGGTTTGTATTCAAAGGAGTGCCGAATACGAGAGATCTCGTGCGAGACGCTCTTCTCGCTTCTTTATACTATTTCGAGTTTATGCGCCTGTTATATAACTTCCAGTATTGCTGTGTATCCGTGTATATTGTATATACGCAGCGACGAATGAAATTCGCCAGCGGTCTGGCCGCTCGCGCGAATCTTTCTTCCGCTCGCTGACTGTGGAGCCTCTCGCCACGTCCGGTATCCACTTGTCGTTTTGCTCGCGCGAAACGGAGACCGATAAACGAACGCGGATCTGCCTCACCGACGGAGCAGCTCTCACTGCACACACACACACACACACACACACATACACACACACACGCGTGCGCGCGCGCGCCGATTTTCCCTTCGGGGACTTCTCGATCACTGGGTATTTATCTTCATGCTTCGATAATCTTTGCACATCATTGACCCTCTCGCGTCTCTCTATCCGAGCCGATTCGCCGTCCCACCTACCTTTTGTACTGTTTCGTTTTTCCTCCGGTCGTTTCATCTTCGGGCTCTTTCCCGCGCGCCCGACTGGCAGGAGGGCTTCGCATGGGATTTCTTATTTCTCTCGAAGTTTTATCCGTGCCCACGTATAACTCACATGGAGAACTTTCTCATCGAATGATTCGCGCATGCGCTGAATATACCAACAGTTCGAGGGAGTGAGAAAGGTATGGCGAATTTGGCTTTAAGACGAGGAGGACGTTGCTTTTCCGCTCTTCCAGCCGCTCCTCCGACCGCGGCCAGAAAACCGATGGCTTCGCGTCACATTTTCCTTATTCTCCTTTCCGGCTCTTCCTTTCGGAACGGAATGAGAATCCTCCCGTGGGACACCCGGATTTCTCTTGTGTATACAGTATACCGGGGACAAAAAATTATCATGGATCCACGGTTTATCCCCAGGGCTGTATGATTACAGCCGATGTAGATAGAGGAGATCGAGGCAAAATGGAACGGGAGGCAAAACTGGATGCTGCTACGAAACTTATTTTACCAGTCACTTTTCGAATGGCGATGGTGATTATGAGCGAGGCAAATGGTGTTAAAAATACGATCCTGAAGGTATCTGCATGACATGTTTCATTCACAAGTCACTAACGATACACTGCTCTAAGGGGAAAACAAATGTATTTCTTTAAGTGAATTTCCCTGAGCGAAAGCCTGTCTTTTGCATCTTTATGCATGCAAAAGACAGCCGTTGAAACTTGACGAAGTTTAGTCTCGTGCAGATATCTTCAGGTTCATGTTGAAAATCCGGCTGGGACAAAATGCGGCATTCAAAAGTTACTGGAAAAGTGAGTTTCACTTCGGCGGTCCCGTTTCGCCCCACTGTCCCATTTTGACCCCGTTCTACCTATGCTCGAGATTTCATATTGTTCCCGATACGCGTATCTGGTATGGTCGGGTCACGACGAAATCTTCCGAATTCGATTGAAACTCGTTCTCGGCCTCGGGATAAAAAAAAAAATTAGTTTTCGTGTCTCAGTCCTAATCCCGTTGCCTTCCGCTACGTCGTCTCCCAGGGGTCAAACACATTTGCGATGGCAATCGCAAATCTTACGGATGATTCGACCTCCCGCACGATCGACAAGCAGATGGATCGCCTAATCGTCTCGGTCGGGCTCCCGCATCTCGAGGAACACACGCCACCCCTGTCCGTATGTACTACATGTTCGATCTGTGTCCCCACGCATACGTCCTTCGACCCCTGCCATTCGCCCGGTCCAAGTGTATTAACTCGCACGGCGAGGAGACTCTGGCTTCGCGTCGCAGAACTTAGCATACAACCCCGAACACCCGCCAAGCTGGCCATTAGTGGCCCGTTCACATCGAGGGCATTATGTAATTACTGGGTTACACATTTCGAATGCGTAACGGGGTCCTCGCGAACGATCTCACTCTCCACCCCTTTTGCACCCGAAGCTCTATCGACCGCTGCCGCTCGGTTCTGTATTTTCCTCTCTCTACGAACGGGTAAATAGGTGCGTTCTCTCGTTTCATCTTCTCTGGTCGCTCGTAGCGCACCAAGAAAATTATAGACCAACAGGAGAAGCTAAATTAAATTTCTCGTGCTAATAATAATAGGGAGAAATTAATCTCCGACTCTAAGTGTAACGAGCCGGAGTGTAACCGCCTCCAATTATATTATACTTCCTTGATCATCGTTTTTCTCATTTTCCTATATTCGCCGGATTCTTCATGCGTCTTATTAACGGATTTCGTTCCGAGGATTTTCTTCTTTTTTTTTATTCGATTTTTTTCTCTGCTTTTTTTAAATCGACTCTCGCTGATGCGGCCACACGAAAAGGACTGCGGTGAGAGGGCACACGTCGCAGTTCGAAGCACGTGAATCCACGCCGACGGAATAGCAGCCGTGAATGGTCGCATTAAAGCCCAATTTACATCTGCGGTCTCGCACAATTAGAGGCAGGGTGTTTGCGTATGCAGACTTACGACGAGGCACGAAAACCAGAGCGTCAATGCTACATCTACTGCTGCTCCTGCTGATGCTGCTGCTGCTTCTCTTACCGCATAGTTGCCGCGTTCATCTCGGCGTATGTTGTTCCACGATCGAATCGTAAACACGGTGGATGAACACGTCATGTATGCAATTGCAATAGTTGGTGAATCGCAGAGATTGGATACAAATTTCCGGTGTGGTTTGATTGAATCGAATCGTAGTCTCCGCACATCTTCGGTCGTTCAATTTCTTAACCCTTGCTTTATTGGACCCTAAAATTATTATTCTGTCGGGATTGTCTTTTAGCTAATGATAATAATAATAGAAATTATTGAAATTATAACAATAATAATTGTTGTTACCAATATCATTGAATGGTCTAAAACGTATTTCACCAAAGTTGTGGCCGAAAACATAAGTATTCTTCGACCATTGATTTATGTCTAACAATTGAGGATAATTATATTTTTAATGCGTCTGTAAAGAAATTAATCGATCTCGAATTTTATCGAATAAATTGCCTGCAAAATTCTTACTGTGTAAAGAATGCGATAAAGTTTCTCTCGCGGCACTGTTCCTCTTTCGGAGTGTGGCTTTTTCCACTTTAATACTTTCCTCGAGAAGTAGATGCTGAGTTTTATGAACAGACCATTTGGACCGGACGGAAAAATCCGCTGGCAAAGGGTTTTTAGAAAGCGCGATCGTTTCCGGACCGCTTAATTGGGGCGCATTTCACGAAAGCATGCACGCATAAAAACGGAAAGGTTTCGTTGCGAAGACAAAAAAAAGGTATAAATCAAGCTTTTCCATCCGGGGGTTTTGTCCTCTCGCTTCGTCGAGAGAAACTAATTGGTTGTATTCCGCTTTTTTCTTGTTCCCCATTTCAGTCTCTCACTCGTTACAAATAATTCTCACAGAAACGCCCGCGGTTACTGTAACTATGCATCCTCGGATTTCGAGTCTCTCCTCAATAATTAACAATTACCTTCCGACGTAAATAGTCGCTGAAACGCATTTCCCGGATAGCCGGTCGACGCGTCTCAGTAAAAAAGCTCTATTTCTCGACCCAATTCACTCTCCAGTTTACTGTTCACGCTTTCTTCGTCCGGAAATATTCAAAACTCTCACCGAACTCGTTTTATACACCCGACGGAGATGTGCTCGTGTATACCTTGTACAGTGGCATATCCGAGAAAATCCTCGCAACAACGGATGTAAAAAAAAGCGGCACGATGACGGCAGAAAAGAATTTAAATAAATAAAGCTTCGAGGGCGGGAGCGAGTACGCGACTTGACTAATTTCGAGTAATTAGTTAAACGTTTTCTTTGCTCGTGCCCACGTTCTCTCCTCTCATAGCGAATACACGTTCCGGTTTCGTTTTTTTTTTTTTATATTTCATTCGAAGGCGAGCCAGAATAAATTTACGAAGAAAACGCTTGCGTCGTACGTCAATACGTATAAATATTTTTTTTTATCCCCGATATTCGCCGCAAGAAAAAATGTTTGCCGTGTGTATGCATGTGTCGACCGCACTCCTGGGTGTATACACACAGCCGCGGAGATAATTTTTACGGCTCAATCGGTATCGGGAGTACTCAAATCGTCGTATCCCTCTTTCGAGTTGGCTTCGTCGGCGCACAGGTGTTGATTTTCGCATGGTGAGCTATCCGCTTTGCTAAACTATGTTATATCCTCTCGATTGTGCAATAGTCTTCTCTCTATACCCACAGACGAAACGCACCGCTTTACCGCGTCCACCCCTTGGCCCCCCTCCCCCTCCTCCCGCCGCTATTCTCGGCAACCATGGGCTGTTTCTCCGCAGCCCCCACGCCCCGCTCGCATTTGTATATCGCCATTTCTTTCTTTTATCTTTTTTTATTCCGCTGCCACCTCCGTTTAATCCGGTTTTTGCATTTATTCCTTCTACCAGCCGGGAGCTCCACGGGCAATCGATTTATTCGTGATATCCGGTACCGTCCGGGGAGTAGGTTCGCGAGTTATGCGAATAGGAGGGTGAGACGTGTATGCGCGCTGCGGAATTGGCAATACTTTTATTATTATCGTAAAAAAAAAAAAAAAAAAAAATTCTACAAATCGGAATTTTTTTTTTTACTTCTTCACTCCACTTGTATTGTTTTTATTCTCCTAGCATGTAGCGGGAGATATCGGAGTTTTTTTTTTCATTTATTTTACACGCGAATATTTATTACTGTTATTCATCGAGGTTTTTACCTGCGTACGGAAAATAATTGACGTGCCTGGATAATTTCATTTAACGATTGGAGCTTTTGAGGTTGCAGTCTTCGGTAAGAATGTTCTCATCGCATTCTGTTGTTTCACCATCTACCTTGTAAATATTTTACATTAATCACACCTCGGATCTATTTGTTCTTTGGTTACATACCGAGACATGAACTTTGCACGCCTCCGAAAAAAAAAATCCACTTACCTCCAATCAATTAAAAAAAAAAAAAAAAATTATACACAATTCTTAGCAATCTTTTCCTTTATGACTTTTAGTCCGATCGACACGCGTGTTATTGAGAAATCGTTTCCCTTCCGACTCCTATTATCGTCGCTATGTGTCGTCATGTCACAGATACCGCGAGATATCGAATACCACCTCTTAATCGTCGATTAATTGCGGTACATGCGTTTGCGTCGTTTATTCATTATTACACTATTATGAGTAATTGGAATCTCACGGAATTTATGAGAACGGTCGGAAAGATTTAATCAATACCGCGGTTGAATGCGCCTGCTACTCGATCATATATACATACTTATATATATATATATATATATATATATATCTAGTTCCATTGCGTCTCTCCTTTATCTATCTCGCTGAGTTATCGGGAGGATCTTCCATGCACCGAGAGCTGACTCTCGCTCTTTCCGCAGGAGTAATTTCAAGCGTTGGCTATCGTAACAGCTGGTGGCACTTTGCTTCCCGTATTCTTACTTCTCGACGACAGCCAATGAATTTAACGGCATTAATGTTGTTCCGGAGTGAGCGCGGAATTCGTAATTCCCCGAGGAGTACGTTTCGGTTTAGAAATGGATGCCGAAGTGGATACAGTGCACGCAGATAGCCCGAGGCGACAGAGTTCTCTCACTTAATACACATGTCCATATATATATATATATGCGTTTAGAGCTATATACGACTACATTCTGCTTCATGGCCACCTTTGACGTATTCGGAACAGTCGTATCGATTGGCTTTGTTATCAAGCTCCGGCGTCTTCATTTGCAGAGCACACGTAGTTAACTCCCGGCAAACGTCTCGATTAATCATGCTTCTGATCTCCGGGACGAGTCGCTATCCGTCTATTGCATTCGACTCCTTTAGCGACTATATCGGACATCAAGAGCATATATGCAGTCAGAAATGTCAACTAAAATCGGTTATCGCGACAGTTCGGTGAGGAATGTGGTACGATAATCGAATTCACACTGGATTCGCAACCCAAGATTGACCCATTAGGCGGATTAGGAGCGAACCGGCAGTTAGACTCAGTGTCCTGCGAATCTAGGATGGATTGTGAAAAATATGTTTTTTAAAGCAGAATCAGAACTGTTCGATTCGAAGAAATTATTGAATTTCCATTGAAAACGAATTGATGAAAAAATAATGGACATTAAAATAAATATGTCGTGGTTGTATTTTAGTTTTCCAGTAGAACGTAGCTTCTTTTCGGAGCTACGAAGTATCCGTAGGGATAAATTACTGCTATTCTCTCAGATACAATTTTCATTTAATTAAGTTGAACGCGTTAGAAAACTGTGTGGATCCGACGGGATTTTAATGGATTGTATTTAAATCAAAGAAATAATAACTCGGCAATCGATATCGACGTCGATTATATAAAATGGCAATACCGTTTAATCGCGAGTATATCGACGTCGGGATGGTATTGGCTCTCTCGACTCTTAACTTCTCAGCATCCGGGCGCATATAGATAGCCCCATAATAGAATATCGTTTGGTTGCCTCGAGAGGATAACCGGATGCAACGTTCGGTTCGATACTACGTGCTTAGCTGGCTATGCATACTGTTCCTCGGTTGTTCGGTGGCCGCAAGCTAAAGCACCGGCCGAAATAGTTATACCATTGCCATTAGAACGGTGTAATGCACGGCCATGTGTAATCTCACGTCTATATCGTCGGATAAACCTGCAGATTCGGTAATTATTTTACAATGAAAATCAGCAGAGTTGACGTGATGCATAAACATTCGCCCCACGGCCACGCTGAGCTCGACTTCGTGTCGCCGATATTAATTAGTATCGATACGTAATCACTGTCTACCTTTACCTGGCGCTCATTGCGCGTACGTGCTTATCGACGCGCATTAATTGTTTCACGGTGAAAGGAATTCCGTTGCGCTGTTATCAAACCGATGGAGTTTGTGAATTTAACGAATGTGCGCATACCAGGACTTCAAGCATGCGAACGGAGCCGAAGAATTAAACGGGGCTGACTGACGGCACTGAAACTTCTTCCAACTTCGCAGACTCCGACAAACGAATGCGAACTGCTCGAGTGGTGGCTTTTTTTTTTTATGGACGTACGAAGACGATCCCTCGAGGTGTGGCAAATATTAAAGTTAATTGATTGACAATAGCATTTATACAAATTAAATGGTTCACAGTAACAAATCATTTCGTAAAATCGGAATACGAAATTAACGGAGAATTAACAGATAAAATATTGTGGACGTTTGTGGACGATTAGGTGTGAAAAGTAGAAACTTTCTGTTACTGTGGAACATTATTAAATGTGGAAAATTATGTAGCTCGACGGATCGAACTTTCGTGGACTCGAATTTTTCTTCCAACGCATATATCGAAGACTCAATCTCTCAGGGTGGCCAAAAAGGCACATGGATTGATCCGGCAATAGTGGAAATATTGGATCGTAAAATAACGAAAATAGGTCAAGTAACCCCGATCTTTCCTGGTATGGATTCCGATGTTATACGAAGTCTGCCCGTGTACTACATCACGTGGCACGAGAGGCCTTCTGTCGTCACTCAAATTATCCGGGCTCTCTTACCCATTAATGAGAATCTCCTTATCCCACTCTTCGTCTCGATATCACGGTGCCAGGCACCGTGCGGTATCGACCTTGTAATCTCTTCACTTCCATATTTCACCCGACGACCTCAGCGTCAATTTCGCAAAGGCGCTCGTGAATCGAACCGGAGAATTAATCGCCCTTTATTCAACCGTCGATCGTTCCGAACAATGAGATTGAAAAAAATAACGACGTACTCGAGCGATTCTGTAATCGACGAGACGAATGAGCTCACGAGCTCGGGATATTCGTACTATATGGACTAACGTACAGGATGGATATGTTAATCCTAAGAAACATGACTACATATGTACATAGCTATGTAGGGGACAGGGTGGCAAAAAGGACCATTTCTACCAGTTCCTGGCGAAACGTGAGAAAAAGCTCATAATAAAATGGAGCACACTGGTCCATCTTGTCTCACCCACGTCTCCTACACATACTCAATATAGGGTAAAAGTGGTGAATATCGCTCGGTTCATATATCGTTGCTTTACGTGCTAATCAGACTGGGCCATATGCCCCACTCTTACCCTATATGCGTATACATGCCTGTGTGGAAATGACAACAGCGGTTTGAGAGCCTAGGACCCTTCTATTCTCTTTGTTCGAGTAATGTGCAGATCTCTCCACAATTCCCGCTGATAAATCCATCGAGTCGTTGCCAGATAATGACTCGATAATTTACCTGTATTCAATTTGTTGAATTAATTAGCTCGCCATGGCAACCGATGCAAAAATTTTCGATGAAATATCCGTAACAATAATGTTTTAATGATACAATCCACCGATAATTATTCACTTTTGGAATTACAGATTTTTCGATATCATTTTTACATCAACGAAAAATTCAACAAAAAAATTCAAAAATTCAAAAAAATTATTAACTCCCGATGAATAATTTAATTGCGTATAATTTTGCATGCGCGAGTTCTGCGACATTCGTGGAGCGGAAGCGGCTACTCCGGACAGATGTCGAAGATTTACGAGGCCCGGAAAAGAGTCTCGGAGATTCTCGGTAAGGATTCCGAGACTAGAGAGTGAAGCGCAACGCTGCGAGAAAAATAGATTAAAGTCGGTACAGCAGAGCAAGGTTTACGAGATTCCTAAATATTTGCGGGGCTTCTCCATTTTTAAGAAGGGTCGTAAAGTTTTGAATTTTCCACACCTGCTGCATGTGTTACTCGTAGATCTATACGTGGGAACTTCACCTGTTAAGCCACCCGCGGTATATTAGTACGTACGCGCGGGCACGTGGATACTTGATATTAAATGAACGCGGACGTGATGCGCGTTTTATGCTTTCGCGTGAGCGCCCGGATTATGCCAGAGGGCGACCTCTTATGTTCTGAGATTCACGAGCTCGAGTATAACACGCGTGTATACGAGCCACTCCAGCACCAAGTCCCAAAGCTATTTTCACCCTGTTATTTTATTTATGAGTATCGTCCTGTCAACATTTTTTGCTGAGCCTCGTCAATTAAAGTATTATCAATAATAAGCGAAAAAATCCTCCAATTTTTTTGGTCGACGGCTCAAATTTTTTTTTTACACCGGATGAGGCGCAAAGCTGGAAATTGTTTGATAGAGAATTATTATTCGCTGTGACCAATGTTCCGCTTGATTTTAGGTAAAAAGCCATATCGGATTCTTGGTCAGTGTGAATAAGCACATTCAAATTTTTATGCAAACAAAAATTTGCCACGCACCTTTTTATTACCATTTTTTTCTGCGATTTCGTTATTTCACCGAGTTTGCAGTGGGCGCTGGGGTTTTACGGAAATCCATACCGGGAAAGGAATATTAGTATTTGACAACACGAAAAATCTCCGCTTTTTTTTTTTATTTCAGAGAAAACAATTCGTTCGCTGTATCCAACGTATTCCAACCCGCCGATTACGAGTCTGACAGTTATGCTATTCCCGGTGCAATATTTGATACGAAAATCCGATTCAGAAGCGATAAAAAAATATGTATACATTTTCGACGATTATTATTCGATGAACCGTCCGGCAGTTAAACTAATAATCAAATTATTAAACGGGAAACATTGGAAAAAATTATTTTAAAAAGTCTGCAAAGTAATTTGTAAACGGCTTACTCGTTTTTTTTTTATTTTGCCCATAGCTACGAGACAGTTTCATTATAGGCGATCACTAATGAACATTTATATAATTCATGGTTTTAAGGTCATGCTGTATTATGTTTTTCAAAATAATGACAGAACTCCAAATTACTTTAGTCGCTGTGCGAAATCTGATGGATGAGCTCTTGATGGACATGGGTTACAAATTTTCCGTACAGTTTCCAAATAATAAAAAATTCGTCAAATCGTGACGTTTCTATAGATTCCATCCAAATTCAATAAACGATGATTTGAATCATTTCTGAACATAATAATATTTGTACAGCCTTTTGGAACAATGGCTCAATATTCACAGAAATTAAACTTACAACCCTTTATCTGAAAAATTTTTAAAGCCGCATGAAATGTCTAATCAATAAAAATACGCGTAAACAATTCGAGAACGTAACAAGAAATTTCCTATAATTTTCTCGTCACCAAATAATAAAAATAATTTTTTAAACCTAAATATTGAAAAAATCAACTCACTCGTGGATGGTTGATAGTCTATCGTTGCTACCTCTGTGTATCCAACGACTCGTGCGCGCAGCAATCCGCAGATTGACTCAAATTCACGAACCCAATTGTTCGCTTTGAACAGCCGGGTTTTATCGTGCGTGATGCTGGGTTATGATTTACGAGCCGAGGGCTTAATCACGAGTCCAGACCCTCGGGACTTGATGTTCTTCATCACTCCCAAGCGCCGTCCCTTCTTTTACGACCATTCGATCTCGCGTATCTGTACGGGAGGACCCGACCGCGGCCACCTCGCTTTTCAGCAATCTCTCTCTCGTTTTCTCTCCCTCGGACACCTGTTTGGCGCCCTAACGAAAGCATTTTGCGAGAGGCCACCAAAGCGTCATTGTCCGTCGGGATGCTCATGAATTTTTTGTTGTCCCAGCCTGGTCGGTTAATGCTCCAACGGCAATGAAACAATGGTACGGGAAAAGGGCCACAGTAGGAGGAGAAATAAAGATCGGATGGAGGAAGCAGCAACGAGCCAATCGTACGCATACGCGCCATTAATTTTGGTCCTCTCTCTCGAGCCGTTCGGTGCTGGAGGGTCGCGTGCTTACTTCGCTCGTTCTAAAGCCGTAAGCCGACGACGCACATAAACTTAATTGTGAGTTATAACGTACCGAGCCAAGTTTTCCGATGGGATATAACCTTCTGCCCGGAGAACCGGGCGACATGAAACCAATATATATCTATAGATCGTAGCGCACTTTCTCACGTACGGCCATATACTCGTGATAGAAGATGCGCGGCGCGATCCTGATCGAGTAATTGAGAATCGATGCCGGCCTAACGGGGTACAGGGATTTCCTCGAATCCTCTGATTAATGATATCGGCTTTCTCCGAGAAAGACTTCGAAACCATCTTTGAAAAAAAATGAATAAAAATTACGTGACCGAAAAAAATATATATATATATTGCGATGATCAAAGATTTATGGGTATCGCTCTGTTCGCATGTGTGTCCGCTATTTCTCGAAGTTTCGGATTCACCGAGCAAACATTCGTTGTTTACAAAAATCTCGGGATTTCTGACTCGCTCCGTGACCGGCGAAAGTTTACCCTTTGCGCGGTTTATCCGCGAGCCGGAAGTTTTAACCGCCGTATCTTATCCCTTCTCCGCCCTTATCGATTAATCGAGCATTGCATCGCCGGTCTCTGACTCTGTCTTTCCCGGTGGTAAACATATTTTTCGTTCGCGGAGGAATGGTAAACAGGGAGATGGGTCAGGAGTGCGGTGACCGGTTTGCTTGCCGGTTCGGGTTGAAGACGAATAAAAAGGAAGAAACTCACTCGGTAATCGATGAAGAGTTTTTCCGGGTGGGGCTCAATCAACTCCCTTCGTCGTCGACGAATTCGCCTAGACGGTGCGGTAGCAACAGCGCGCTAAGCGACGTTACGCGATACTCTGCCGTCAAAGCATCCGACGTGGTAAATTCGCTTTCAAGGCAAACCGTTTCCCACGACGAAGTCTCTACTCTATGGTTAGAACTCTCTGACTGCGCTCGCGCTTGATCTATCTTTCACCAGAGGTTCAGTTAAGTGCACGGTGGCTCTTTCGACTAACGAAACATTTACCACCTCGTGCACTCTCCGGTTCGTCTACAAGTGCGTGTGTATATGAGTGCGCATGTGCGTCCCCTCGTCCGTGTGCGTGTGTGTGTGTGTGTGTATACGCATCTCTAACGTTGCGACAGTTTGACTGAAACCTCTTGTTCATCGCCTATTAGTATCCTACTCTCCTGTCGTCAACATAGGCAGCGCATTAAGAGCGACAGAAGCACTCGTTTCACTCCCGCTATCTATGCGGGAACCTTTCGTCAAACGACGGACCTCGGAGCTTCCGACCCCGTCGAGCGAGTAGCCATCGCAGAACGAAAACCGACACTATCGAACAGTTCTGCTTCCGTACGAGCGTTACCGGCAGCGTGATTGAACGAGCGGTGGAAACGCCGAAAGGTCACCGGGTCAATCGAGTTCCCTTATCAATCTCCTGAGTGTCATACGCTCCCACGATTTTTCGGTAAAAATCGAAATCACCCCCCGTCAACCGGCTGTTGTGTGTAAGGTGTTAAAAAAAAATTTGATAAAATGAAATCCAATACAATTTTTTACCAATATTCGTTTCAAGAGCTTTTTGATTGGAAAACCATAAAGCTATTGAAAAAATCACGGGTTTTCGTGATTTTTACAGAATTGGAGGCGAATGTATATTTTTTCGTCAGTATTGTTTTTTTTTTTGTAGAGAAATAAATTGTATGATTACGAGTGTGGATTAGTGTGAGGAGAGGAAAATATGTAAGGGCTGCAAAAAGTGAAAGCCGTACAGTGGAAATACAATTTTCAGAATATTTGGGTGAATTAATTATCTATTTTTTTTCTGATCACCGTTGCGAAGTTAAATGGGTTTCGTTCCAATGATCGTTAGAGCGTTCGAATGGATGATAATCGCTGGGGCAATAAGCCCCGAAAAAGAGCGAAGGGTACGGAGCCAACCCATCGTGAATCACGCCTCCCCCCTTACGGGCTCCGTAATTGGACCATTAACATCGAAAAATCAATCCCACCATGGTTTCGGCTCTTTCCAAATTTCCCACTACGGAGCGTGGGAGAATGCGTCGAATCGCTGGCATACTGCAGCCTCGTCAATTAGATTTTTCCAATTATATTCGCCACTGGGGATTCACCGTTATCGCGTCACTACTTTTTTTTATACCACGTATTTTCATAGATGCGGGAGACCGGGGTCAGTTGAAACATGGTCCAAAGCGAAACGACGATCCAAAGCGAAGCAATACACTAATCGAGGGTTGGTGTTAATTTAAAAAAAAAATAGCATCACGACCTAGTAAGACCGCTTCGGGATGTGCGAAAGTCGGTATTGCCGTAAGTAAGTTCAGCATTTCGAGAGAGCTTGCTCTTCCGCATGCTCACTTCAATTTTGGAGGCTCGTTGGGAAAGTTTCAAAGGGCGACAAGTCAAATAGTCTTAAATTACTATCGAAAGCGCTCTAACGCTGTGATTCCTGGGATATTCTATACAGTGTGTGCAGGGCAAAACGACCCTTCAAAGTTATTTGAGGCTCAATGCTGAAAATACCTTACGCACCATGCTATGTTAAAAGGGGTTTATCCCGTTATTCAATAATTAACTAATTAAATGACATATTTTCCGATGCATAAAAATTGAAATTATGGTAGGTCAGTAAAATCGACGAAAAATTTCTATCGAGTGTCGGCGAGTCAAAGGTTCGCACTGCGCACCGAGACAAGAATCTAGCGAACGTCGGAAGAAATTACCATATTGAATATCGCACATAGTAATAGGAAACTAATGCGCCACCTATGGTGGGAACATCGGTTTTACAAGAATTTTTCGTAGATATTATGGTAAGAATTCTTGAAAAATCTAAGATTTTTCACCGTCGATGACGCTGGATTGACCCACCACTACGTGCTACAGTAATTTTTCTCAGACGATCGGTAGTGTTTTACTAGATCCTTCGCTCAATGCAAGAATGAAAATTCTGCGACAAGGTTAGACTCACCATCGCCAATAAGCGAAGTCGTGATTCGGATAAACGAGGTTTACCGTGTTGTCGCAAGCGCTGAGTCGCATCGGCCGACCGAACTCGATTTTTTCGCCCTGACTGGAGACGGCTGGATGTGCGCATGCGCGATATACATAGTTGTAGATACGCGCGTTCGTTCCTCGGGTGGAGTGTCGAAGCTCTTGCACAGTGGCTGGCAAACCGTTCGCTGATTAAATTCGATCAATCTTTGGTGCATTACGGGAAGGTAGTTAGGAGGCTACCAATGAGTGCGCCATACTATCGGCCATGTATTAGCACTATATGTGCAGCAATATATACATATATACATACACTATAGTACGAGGTAGAGTGCGGGAGAGAAGGAGGTAGGCCGTTCGAGCAGCTCCGGACGTTATACGTACCGTACGAGTCGGTCAATTCAATTACCGATCCGCTCTCTCGACGTCGCGGGTATCACACCGCAAATGCGCGAACCGAGTGCATACCAGCCGACACTGTGTTTAGCCACATCAGGTGTGCCAGACCCTCGCTTGTCGAGCACCGAATTCCAGCAGGGAAATTAAAGCACGGTATATCGCGCCACGCGTCGAGCAAGAAAATCATACCTCACAGCCTCCTTGACGGAGCTTATCACCGCGAACGATCGTGCACGCCAAAGAAAATCCCGAATTAATTAGTCAATTAATTAATTTCTTGCACCCAATACCGATTTCCGTAAGAAATATCGCAACAAAAAAACAACGTTCGACACATGGATAGTCGGAAAAAAAAAGGTAAAAAATAGAAAGTTCATTTCTGCTCAGCTATGAGCCTGAACACCAAATCTACAATTTATCTAATTATTTTCGATGCGCTCAATTTCTCTCTAGGAAATACGTCGCGTGGACGTATAAAATAATTTTTATTCATGAATAAAGTTGAAACGAATATTACGGAAATAATAGGAAAAAAAAAAAAAAAAAAAACAAAAAAACGAAAAGAAAACCATCGTCAATATTGAACGTTGTGTGCTAGGACTGAAATGCAATAAACTTGGGCGTGAGAGCATCGTGTTATTGAATCAGTCTTTGATTACACGTACGTGTGCATTTTATAGGTATAGAGAATTGCTCGTGGGGTCCCGAGACGTCGGGTCAATTCAATTACTTTTGCGAGTGAGAAGGAGGGAGAGAGGGAGAGCGAGCTTCGGCAGTCTCATATGCGTGCAGGGTGCACCGCAACACAACGTATCGGGCGTTTTAACGGACCTTTGATGTTATCCTCTAGGGGTTAGGGTGGGGGAGGGGAGGTGGAAAAAAACGAAAGAGCGAGAAAAGGAGTAGGGAAGAAGGCTATCGTAACGCGAGCGTGTCGCGTGTGTGTGCTGAGACGTGGACCGATGACGACAACTTTACTCGGAGAAAAGTTGTAAGGCTCTTCGTCGCCTTCGTCGTTTCTTGGATGGCGCGAAATGAAGACAAAAAAATAGAAAGAAAATAAGTAAAAGAATGAAACGTTGAAACGAAGGAAGAAAAGTTTGTCACGGTTTTTCGCGAGGTCCAGAGACAGAATGGAGGAGGTTGAAATGAGGCGGGAACACGAACAGTCGCGGCACTTGAACAGTTACGGCGAGCTTTTTACTCTCGAAATTGAAGAAAAAGGTGGACACCGTCGAGGTCCGTGTCACCGACTCTCTCGGTTCGGACAATGAAAACAGTCTGTTAATCACTCGAGAATCAAATATCATTCGCTACATGAAGATTTTTTTCCTTTCTCGACTCGTAAAATAACTTTTACAGTTGCGAAATACTTCGACGCTACAATCGACCTTTCGTTTTCTATTATGATATATACTTTCATTAATACAATGGAACCTCGGTTACCCGTAATACTCGGGACCAAGGAGCACCCGTCTAGTCGAAACCGTGGTTGATACGAGCTAGAGACCGAAAATATATATAAGTCAATAACGGCTTATGAGACAATTTTATTTTGACTAATTAGAACGATATTTTATAAAACTTGAATTAAATTCTCAAATGATGTGAACTGGAACGAAAGCTCCAAAAAATTTTTTATTAACAGTGAGTAAACTAGTTTTTTTTTTAAAGTACTCCGTGACTTTGATTTGCTTGTTTCATTCGTCCGCTTCCTGCGACTTAAAAAAGAAAAAAAAAACAAAACAAAACTTCGCAAGTCGCACGATTAATCCCGGTTAATCACGTTAATTCTACTGCATTTGATTCGTGCGATTTTAATCGGCCCATCGAGATTTTGAACGTGACAGGGATATCGGGTCTTTTATCTTCGTTTAAACTTCTTCCTCTTGTGTTATTTATTCCGGCACGAAGCCGATAAAGTCTCGTTAGCTGATGCCTCGCTGCGGAGCGAAGCAAGCGTAAAAACTTTAACCGCTGCATTCATAATGAAAGATATAAGTGTAGCGATCGATGAACAACGCGGTGAACCTGTGCTTTTGATATATATTTACGATGATCAATCTTCGTCCGTCTTCCCAGAACGTGCATCCCCTCCTCCCCCCCCCCCCCCCCTGCAACCCGTATTCCGACTTCAATACTCCGGCACGGAAGGATATAGAGTCCGTTCATTAATTACGGTAATTTTAAATAACGAGTCGGTATGTGTGTGTGTGGGTATGTGTGTGGGAGTCGGAGACTCGCTCCGATTCCCCAGAGAGAAAGAAGTCTCGAGAGCCCGCCGCGCTTGGCAAAGACAAATGGATCGATGATCGGGTAATTTAATTTGCGGTATTTAATATTCGTTAGATATAATATCCATCGACTGAATAACGAGAGTGGACGTAGATCAAATTAAGGGATACCTCGGCGAATTGTGAAGTCGAGAGGCTACTAAATATTAAAGAATTATTTCCGGATCTTCTGTTGTTTTTTTAGTTTTTTTTTTTTTTTTTTTTTTTTTACAGAGAAAATCGTTATTAATAGAGACGGACCTGGATCTTAAGTGTTGTCGACTTAATGCAGGGAATAATTAACGACGGCAATTTCACTGAAAGATAGCGATGGTACGTTTCAATAGTGAAGGAGGTATATTTTCAAAGGGTTTTTTCTTTAATTAAGTGGAAGCCGTTATGATTTGAAATTTTTTTGGGTATGTCCAAAAATTTAAACTATATCTTTGGGAGTTTATTTTTTTTTAATAGAATATGCCTTCACATAAAAGAAACTCTACGAACAGGAGCGTGCTATGAGGAATCGATATGAAAATTTCTATGCTCAACTTTTTTTCGTTCAAACGAAGTCGCCATTCTTCGCCAATGTATACTGCTCTCATGGAAAAAATGTTGATACCAATTTAAAAAATATTCGTACGTCAGTGCGCGATAAACTGAACCCCTCTCGATAATACAAGAGCGAGGATCCTTTTTAAATTAGCTCCCACGATAATAATCAGGATGAGCCTCTAACGAGCTATGCGGATGGTTCGGGCTGCTGATAACAACCCTTGTGCGCGCCGTTCCCGCTGCAGGCCAGCGTGGTAAACAACTCAGTACTATATGGAAAGCTGGAATCGATTAAACCTCCGAAATTCGTAACTCGATTGCACGGCGTTCTGCGCGATCGACAAAGCGCGTCTTGACCGGGACGAAATAATTGACTCGTATAATCCACCGCGCCTTTTTTTTTTTTTAGAAAATTGTAACAAACAACGTAAAAAAAACAGCACACACACTCGCGGGTTTAATCCGTGAGAACGAATTTTCCGAGGCAATCTTTTGGGTGGATCGTGGGTTAGGCGACTCTGCTACACTCGCCGAGTTAAATGGCTCTCCCCTGTACCGAAGTCGGAAGTGTGTGAAAATAGCGATGGAAGTAGTAGAAGCATAGTGGTCGTGGTAGATGACTATGTAGTGCGGTACATAGTGGCCCGGTCGAGAGAGAAGGCACTCGACTTTCTTTTTGTCCTTTTTTTTTTGTTGAAACCGTTTGGCGAACGCTACATACACCCCGGAAACGGCAGCCACGGAACAACGGGATTCAAATTAACCCCGATAGGGCAAAAGCCCGACGGGCCTTTTTTTCCTCACTCACGCTTGCGGAGAGACGCCGAAAACGTTGAGAATTTAGAAGGGGGGACCTTTCTCGTTTTTTCTCTCTCTCTCTCTCTCTGTGCATTTCTGCACAGCTTCGGGCTATAGGTAAAGGGAAAATACCCTTGGAGCTTATTCTATTAGGCCGCACGAGCTCGTTGAACTTTCAAATCGCTGGAGGTGAAGGAAAGCGAGAAGAAAAAATAAAATGAAATGAAAAATAAAGCGCCACAGTTGAGATAGGCCAAGATATATAGGTTGCTCGCGTGCTTGAGCAAAATTTCGCCCAAGTGCGACGGATGAAGAAGAAGAACACGCGAAAGCTTCCTGCTGCTGACTAACAGGGTAACTCGGTTCGGTTTCGTGGGAATCGACCTTCCTCACCACATCTAACCCCGACCAGAAATTAATCAAATGTTATCCGATCATCGAGATTAGAACCTATCATTCTTATTGCATTGTACGTAGGAAAAAAAAATTCTTCGTGTAAATTGTACGTACAATATATTGAATTTTAATGACAGATCATCAGATCTTATTAATGCTGTTGAGGTGAAATTAATGCTCGATATAATAAATTAAGCTTTTACGTACGTCAATCTCCCGGAAAAATTTAACTTTGAAGAATCGTAATTTCGAACAATTTTTCGTTTATTTTCTGCAAATATTGCAGCTACTGCACAGAAGGCTTTTCAAATTGGCCTAAATCGAATATAAGAGCTTACGTTTTCTATGGGTGAAAAAAAATCCACTGTCATTATTGTACCGACAAATTGGTGAAAACAATGTCGAAAGGGAAACAATTTTTTCATTCGTCTGTGATTCGTATTTTTACTGGAAGTATCAATATCAACGTTATTCTCCATGCACAATGAATAGCTGAGCCGGGTTGAGCCCTTCGAGGACACTGGACCGTCACGAGTCTCCTGTGACCGTTGGTCTCCACAGTAGTGTATGATCGTGTTAGTCAGACCGGGTTTAGGACGACTAATTCGGTTTTCGAAGTTCGGTGCACATCTATCTCTACCTCTCGTCCTCTCTCTCCGGAGCTCTCGAACTATGCACAACTCGATAACGTGACGTGGCTTCTACCGACTCTCGCTCCCAGCCCAGAAATCCTATGTACATGCATATGCACAATATATATATATATATATATATATATATATATATACATATACACGAGGGGTACCGAAATTTCCTCACAGACAAATTAATCCAGGGAACCATCGGAGCGTTCTCTCAGAACATGAGAAAAAAGGGAATACTTTGGATCAATCGACGTGTAACTCCCACTTTACCAACCTTCGGCTTTTCATCGAACCAAATTCAAGAGTGGACTTTTTGCGGGTTAGCGACGGAGAGTCGAGACTCACTAACGTGCGGATTTTCTGTACAGGCACTTGCGGGCTCGCGAAGAGATAAAAGAAAAACAATCGGGACTTTCATTTCTTTTTTTTTTTCTTCCGCATCGAAATCTCTATAGCTTGTTTCACTCGTCTCGATAACTAAGTTGCGCTTTCGGAGAGTTAAGAAGGAAGTATGGAGGCGAACAGGGCTTGGTTATTAAGAAACTTTTCTGGCCGGCTCTCCCTCTATCCCATCCACCCCGTTTTCGTTTTCGCACACAGCATGGAGCCAGCGTGCGTTCAGCAGCGGGGATGATATACAATGGCGTGGCAAAAATATATATAAAATAGTATCGAGGCCGAAGAGAGTTTAGCTACTTCGCGGTAGTTCGAACCAACTTATCGTTTCAACGAACTCTTGAAGAAGAAAAAAAACACATCGTCGAGATATTAAAATCTAAAGTCACCGTGTCATACGGACGAAATTCCGCACCCCTCTATCCAATTTTCTCAAGTGTATAATTTTTTCTGCTTCTTGCCAGACGAAGATTCTTTTTCACAAAATAAATTTTTCCCTGAATTTCGATTTTTAGGTGGTGATTGGTTGTAACGGATTTGCATAATCCAAAACAACTATAACTCTTCGCTCGGTGCAACGAAATTAAAAAAAAACGTTTATGTTGACTCTTACTTGCATTGCGATCTAACATCCCAGAACTGCGCTTAAATATAAATTTTATGATCAAAGACCCACGGTATTGAATTCGATGGAAATCTACGCAGGCGGTTAAATTCCATGAATTCCAATTTTTTGTCCAATTTGTAGAAAACGTCTACTTCGGGTAAACAGGAAGTTATGAAGGTGAATTTTGACACAGTTGTGGACTAATAAGGTTTCGAATTAAATTTCGAAAAATTCACCGAAAACCCGAACAAGTAATGAACTCTGACTTTCAGTCGGAATGTCTTCGAAGTATAATTCCGATGTTATAATTCCGATGTTATAATTCCGATGTTATAATTCCGATGTTATAATATAAGTTATAATTGCGATGTGGTTCGATGTTAACTGACTGACCGACAGCCACCCTCTAGGTGTTTTGCTTGTCCTATATACTAAGTCGTACCTGAAAATGGCAATGGAGTGACCAAGGATTATTCGGGTTCACCCAAGAAACACCTGGCTTTCCCACAACGTTAAACCGCGGGTTTCGCCGCCTCGAATACCGTGGCGAACAGAACTTCAGGCGTGAGGTTTTAATATCGCAGCTTGCTCACTTTTCCCCAAAGAAGATCCCGATCTATCAGAGACTTTTCAGTGGAGTAATTCATCGCGCCTATCGACTGTTACTGACTCCAGTTACAATGATGCAAAGCATTTTTATCACAAATATTTATAACCTAGTTGCTCCAATAAGAGCTGAAATAAAAATATAACGAATAAAATCGTTGTACTATACTTAAGAAACGAATCCTACGTGGCAGATCCGTTTAGACTCTAAGCGAAAAAAATCACGAAAGAAATCTGCGAATAAAAATGATATTAATCCAAAGATCGCTCTTCGTCCTATTCCTAAGAGATCGCGGCTATGGGTCACGGCTCGCCGATGGGGGAACCCCCAAGCGCGAGACAGCGAGGTGAAACTGAGGTGAAGCGGACGTGAGTTCAGAGTTCCTCTGGACGGATGGAAATGTCACGTAAAGCCCCGGGGTTGAGGGTTGCACGCAGGGGCGAGGGAGGGAGAACGAGGGGTACCGTTAGTTTCTGTATCTCCGGCTCCACGCTCGCAGGCTATAACTGTCTCTCGTTGTCAGCAGGAGCCGTCCTGTGGTCGCGCTCGATCCATCTCTCGAGCTTCCCCGCAACTCGCCGCGGCTCCCTCGCTTCACTCTGCGTACTCATCCGTCGAAACGCAACGCGGCGAGCGGAGAAACAGCCGTGAAACAGAGGTCCAGGATTCTCGCAACGAGGGAGATACTAACATATATACATACAGATATTTATATACATAGCGTATATAAGGCTACCTTGAATGGTTGAATCCATAGTCGTCGCAGTGCAAGCTGGGACTTGGCACAAACAGAGAGGCGCATATATGTATATATATATACATATATATATATATATTGTATGTACATGGGCACGAAAACCAGGGGAGGGAGGTTGAAAGCGGCATACAACTGCTTGATGAAATCGAGAACGATCGGGATCGTCGGGAAGGACTATTATATGGCTTCAAACCGACGGTGGGGTGCCAGGAGGTTCTTAAGCGATGGAACTAACATGAGAGAGAAAGCTCGGTCTGATCATGGAATCCCTTTGATCATTCCGAAACTCCGTCCGGAGCATAAGAAATCAAAGGGGAGGAGAGGTGTTCGATGGAATTACATGCTCGCGACGGTGAGAACCAACCCGTTGAGGTATTAGTACGTCCCCTTTCTGTATTCCACATTGGGGCGCACCCTTTGAGGCTGATCCTAGCACTCGTAGCAATTGGGATCCTCAACAAACGCGGCCAGACGGACAGACAATCAGACAGCGTTTGTTATGCAAGTAGGGACATTGTTAAACGTGTATCTCGAATTTTCTAGCTACTCCATGTAAATATTGTCTAACAAGTGGACTTGGATTTTATAATCGCAGTCAAAGAAAAAATCTGATGAAATCTCCGAAATTATTAAATCTAATTGTTTATTGAACTTTTTCCGACTCCTTTGAATGTACTTGGTCTCTATGAGGCAATTTGACAAAGATATCATTTTTTCGTTCGTATGCATGTTGGAAGACTTTTTTCTTTCGAATTTTTACTAAATGTCTTCAGACATGCGTAAAATTCTGCGGAAATTTCGAGCCCCTGTACAATGGATACGAAATGTACCACCTGTATGTTTCAATTGAATCGTTTTATCGTGGTGTTCATCAAGTCGCAAGTTGAAACACCAGTTTTTATCATTCTCCATGGGGAGCACCAAAGCTTTTTTTTTGCGCTGAACTGATAGCGGTGTGATACACTTGTCTGATGAATACGAGATATGCGGTATAAAAAAGTGGAAATCCCCTCTGTGGTCGCAAATTCGATCCGCACGCTCCGTCCATCTCGTCACATGCACCAGCGCCCCCTCTCTGTATGCCACTTTTCAATTATTAATATGTTTACGAAAAAACATATCGATCAAAATATATTTGCGAAAAAAAATACCACCAGGGAGTTTGTTCATTCAGCGGAGTGAATGCCATGACGGAACACGGCTCGCTGCAGAAAACTTGCTTTTCAGGAAAAACAAAAAGCAAATATAGGTAAATATATCAAAGGTAAAACATCCTCGTTTGAAACACTATTTGTACTACATTAAAATTACGGATTCCTCTAGAAAGCTGTCGGAAAGCGAATAATTCCGGAATGCAAACTTTGACACCAAAGAAAAAGAATTATGAAGCAAACCGCGAATGTTCAAAATTCATTTTTTTTTTCTTCACACTTGAACGAAAAATAGCTGCCGCAGCAGAGAACTTGGGCTGCAACTCAACAGTGGATTCTCAGCCAGTGTAGAGACCGCTAGACAGTTGGGGAGGGGTTTCAAGACAGTGGAGCAAGTTAGTAGAGGTGGTAACATGGTTTGTGGCTCGTTTCTGGACTCTGACACTCCGACACCCGAACGCACTCTGGCTTCGAGTTTCACTCCAAAACTTCCTTCACCTCGATTTCCCCAGCTCTTTCTCTTCCTCTACACACATATAGAATTACGGAGTCCATACAGCCTGAAAATTATATGTTTAGTAAAAAACGTTAATAAAACTCTTTCACAGTGACTAAAGATTTTCTCCATTTAGTATGGTTCGATCGATATTTTCCATTGTAAACGGCAAAGCCTGAGAAAGAAATAGAGTGAACGAAAGATATAGTTCGCGTGAGAACCTCCAGGGAATTGATTCGTTATCGCGCATTGCGCCAAACCATTGGTTCTCTCTATCCCGCCACCGTCGGACTCCGCACAGCACTCGTCGAAAAAGAGTCGAAAGTCGATTCGTTATCCGTCGCTGCATCTCGGAAACTGCAGATATAGCTTCTGTTAGCTTTCGCACGTTCGCAGATATACCTCGGAATCCAGCTTGATTCTTTGTCCCGTGTGGAATCGTCCCAGCAGTCTCCCTGAACGAGACTATCTGCAATGTTGCCTGCAGCCTCAGCCGTTGCCGCTGATGCGGTCCATTGGATCGCTATGAGTTCCTTTACCGACGATGTTAATTCAATTTTCCATGGCTGTGCGCGGCCATAAAAGCGACGGAACATTGGAGAACCGTTGGAATTAACATGGAGAAATATTGTTTTCCTTTATTAGGATCGATCGGGTGCAGCCAGTGAAGCTCCCACGTGACCAGTTTTTATTACATTTTTTTTTTTTTCGTTTTGCAAATAATTTCCCAGGGATAAATACGAATACCCGCGGAAAAGATCTGAAAGTTTGTCGAGCACTTCAAACAACTAAAATAGATAGGTTTTTTTGCCTGTTAATAATATACATTTTTTCTAAAATTCTCGACACCTCATGAGTAAGTTTCAAAACATTATTTTCCTACCTTCTACCACCTGAATTCAGCAAAATGACAAAGTTACGTTTAAAAAAAACTGTGAATTGTTAGGGCACCATGAGAATATCCGTAAAAATCACATTCGCCGATGAACGATTCCGCGAACGTGGTACACAGAGATCATCGTAACCCGAATCGTATCGAGAAGGAAAACGCACCGTAACCTAGTGTACATTTGGCCCAGGCCAAATGGCAACGTTCCAAACATATTCTGATGAATAGATCACATGGCAGCGAATATATAGAAGAGCCCGTTGGACAGAGATCGAGGATAGATGCGGGCGTACACGTGGGAAAAAGTCGTTGAAATTTATGCTCTGTCAGCTCTGTGTGTGTTATTGTGTTGTCATTCTACTGTGTTTGCTTCTACGATTACTCATTTTTTCCCCTGTAGACTTGACCTACCTTTATAATCATTTCACGCTATTGTGTCCTTTGTAAACCGGCGAACGATTCATTTTCTCGAAGTTTGGGTCCATCGCCGAATTTCGTACAAATGTAAAGTCGCACGGTCGCAATATTATTAACCCGTGTTGGTGACGAGCGGGTCAGACGAATTTGTGAACTCTGTCGCTGCGTAATGGTCAACTTCGTCGCGTACATCGGATCCATTTTGGTGCGCGGGAACTGGGACAGGAATTCGCGAATGGCCGAACAAAAAGGGCCGGTGAGATCGAGAAAGTAAAGCTTCGAGCGGTGTACAGAGAGAGTAATTTTCGTAAAACGTCGATCGGATCGGCGAGAGGAGAGCGGAGAACAGGTTTTTCGGATGATAGCACTTTTGTTGGAAAGGAGAGACCACCGAGCGTTGAAAATCGGTGTAGTCACGATCGTTTCTGAAGATATCGGAAGGATTTCCAGCTCCGCAGCGAGGCCCCACTATCCACGGAAGACGAACCTCATTATTCACCGGACACGAATCGTTCTCCCCGTCGACGTCCACGGAGTCAGCGTACATCCCGATTCAATCTCAATTCCGCGATCGCGAATCGAAGAAAATGAAGAATGAACGTTAAAAGTCGATGCTCGGCGTTACCGACGATTTCCAATCATCCTCAAGATGAACGTGACGGGGGGACCAACGATAGATCGAGTATTAAAATAATAACGATCGCAGCCGAGGCACTCGCGAAATCTTGAGTTCTCGATTGGGGGGATTCGCGGGGTAGTTTTATTTTTCAGGCGTGGATATTATCCGCCCTGCAATGACGAGTAGGATTGAAAGAGCGAAGGAACGGCCGCGGCGAACGAGAGCATATCAATAGCTAACGACACTCTCCATTAGGTCGGTATGTGCGGAGTTTTTTTATTTGTTATTTTTTTTTTTTTTCGCGATGCCAATATACGACGGAGAAATTAATTTATCGAAGAGGAGGTCGGAGGAGGCTTGCGAGTGAGGTATGAGAGCGAGAGGACAGCTGGTTGAATCCCGGATGCGAAGTCCTGCGAGCCTCGAGAGTCTTCATCCTCGAGAACGAGGGATGATGACTCTCTCTCAACCTCATTGTCAGTGCCAGAAATCAAGAGAGTCCTATCGGTCACCGAGAGCCGTCAGGAATTAATCGATGGTTCGAGTGCGAGGCATTAACACGAGTGTCATAGAAAACAAAAACGAATATGGACGAAACGATGGAACAAAAAAATAGGGATCAGGCGTATCTCACCGGGACTCGTATCAAGGTTAGCGCGAATTTTTTTTCGGGAGGACTTTATGGTACAGACTATATAAAGTTCAATGAGATTCGAGAAATTCTTATTCTTTTTTTTAACTTCTATCTCTGTCCGCGACCCACTTTCGGAACAAAGTTTGGCCACCCTTAACAAGAATTAGAAGCGTCGCCGTCCAATAGCAAAGTAGAGGGCATGGGTTAACACCTGTCGGAAGGTAATAACCGCCAGGCTGATTTTAAATAATGCAGCTGTGACGTCAAGATCGGTCTTGATTCAGTTCGTTCCGTGGGTAAGACGATTAACGAAAGATTGTCTCTACTTTAATCTTTTCGCCAGATTGAGAAAATACGTTCAGAGCCGATCGTAGTTCCGCAATAATTTCAGACCTGGCAGCGGTAACAATATTCATTACTGTCCACCGTGTGGTGGACGGTAATGAACGTTTTTTTTCAACTCGTTTTTTTTTACTTATCACTGCATGAATTCATGACATGATCGACCATTATTAAAACTTAGAATTTATTAAATCGCCAACTTATCGATGTGCAGAAGTTTTCGACGATTCATGATCCTTCTTCTTGAAACCGTACTCCATAACTGAGACATTGAGTTTTTTCCCTTGAACGGTAGGTATATGTCGAGTCTCTTAGAAAAATAAAGTAAAAAAGGTTATTTCAGCCCTTGGAGGGCTCATGTTCTCTAAGCGCGAATAACTTACACCGACGTTTATATCGCCTGCCAAAAGGCTTTCCGGATCGGTTGTCGAGTAACGAGAAGGAGGGAGATAGATAAGCGACCCCACCGGTAGAACCAAAACCCCCGTAGACGTTATGAAGGAGCCCTCAAAGATTTCCGTGTCAAAAGTTTGTCGATGAGGAGCGGGGTACGCGATGGAAAGAACGATATCTCTCCCCCCTCGAACTCCGCCTCCGACCGGAGCACTTGCGGTCTTCCCGTTATAAAGAAAATGATATCGCGAGAGGCTTTTCATCCTACTCTTTACGATGAAAAGCGGTCGCCAGCGAGAAGTGAAAAGAAGAGCTTCTCGAAAAGTGGCGAAACGCCGTGAGGTTAAAATCGTTGGGAACGATGGACGGGCGCACGAGTGAATGAGTGATGAAATAAAATACGACGAGGAAACCGAGTCGGAGAAAAAGGAAGAGGAATGAATAGTCCGAGACCGAATCAGTCGGCAGTTGGAGACACGAGAGTTTCGAGGCGTTCATTGAATTTCGCTCAAAGTTGGTTCGCCAAAGCAAAATGTTTATTTTCGGAATCAAAGCAAACCACCCGCGAAGAAGAATCGGGCGGAAGGTGAGGGGAAGGTGGTGCAGTAACCCGGTGGGAACTGGATCAGCGGCAGGTGCTGCGTACACTGTGTGGGTTGGAACCAAACATTTTGATAGGACGACGAGAAGCTCCGGCTAAAGTGGTTTGGACGGGCACCGTTCCACACTGCGAATTACCATTGAGGGGGGTCGTGTGTGTGAGGATGGGTTCGGATCGCCGTGCTTTTGGCCCTGATCGGAGAAGGCTTGGCCACGACGAGGGAGGACACCGGTATAACATCAATGTATGTACATTGCTCGACCATCCTGGCAACCTCTGCGCCCGCTATGATATCTGATCGTCGAGGACGAGCGAGGTGAGAGGTGGAATGGCTGTATTACCGTAACTCCGAACGGTATACAGAATCGGTACACATATATAATTAGTATGTTGATGTGGCACCTGCGAAATCTACACCCAGCAGGCTTGCCCGACGCACGGATAAACAAACGCGCAGCGATAAAAAAAAATATTTGTTTGATCGAATCGAATTTTGGTCAATTTGCTCGACTACCGGCCAATCGTGTAAAACAGCTCTGATCTACCCTGGAGTCGCGGTGGATCTCGTGTTTACCTTTCGGTGGATCTATACAACAAATCTGAGGGGAGTAAACGGTTGGCCAGATTTTTTTCGACACGGAACGGTTCGTTTACGAGCGGGACGAGCAACTTTCGTTTCATAGAAAAAAAAAAGGTTGGTCATCGAAACAAATTTTTTCTGGTAGGGCGCCTATCGATTTCCAATTTCGGGAGGCAAAGTGTCGGGAATCCGCTGATTGAGATGCAGATGCGCAAGTGTTCTTTCTTCTGGATACCTCGGCAAAGTGGTTAATTTCCGTTATTGAGATTCTTCGAATTCTTCTACGTCTTCTACGAAACGTTTCACTTTCGTTCACGGGAAAATGTAGGTAATTCACTGTTGCTGTCTCGTTGAGTTTCATTGCGAATTTTATTTTCATTCTTCCAGCTACGTTTTGTTCGAATGAATAGGCAATGAAATTTCCATCGATTCAGCCGAGCTTAAGGGGAGGGCCGAATCTTAAAATAGAAATACACCTACCGAGTTGGTTGGATAACGGAAGCTGGTAGTTGTAGTACTACGTAGGTGAAATTTTAAAACGTTCGCCACGGAAATTGACCTACATCGATGTACATACACCTGGTCCAACGTATGTGTACGAAGCCATTCGAAATAAAGATCAAAGCATATTCGAAAACAATTTCTTTTCTTTACGATTCGCAATAAAATCTACACGACGAAACCGTATCGAAACGAAACTCCACCAATTGCCTTACCTCGCGCATTTTTTTGTTCAATGTGCTACTGATTTAACTAAAAAAAAATCTGAACGTTTCCTTATACGACGTGGATTAATTCGGTCATTATCTGCTTTGTAAATTACCTCAAAAAAGAAGTGAAATAGGACGAAAGGTTCGCACCGAGGGAAACTTCAAAGTACAATAAAAAAGTAGATTCAATATTTCTTCCAAATGACCTCGTATACGTAGAAATCGAGACAAGCCCAACGGGGAGAAAGAGACCCACTCAATCCGTTCCGCCTTTTCCCTGTAACTTTTTCGTTCACCCCACATCCACACTATCGTCATTTGTGTTTCTTTTTCTACGGCTTTCCCTCTCTCCACATCCTCGCAGCCTCGAACACTTTTAGCTCGATCGCTAATCCGATCGAGTCGGCCACAAACGTTCCAGATAGTCGGAGTGTGCAAACTTCCAGCATTCGCCACTGCAACCGCGGGGCGGTAATTCCTAATTGAATTCTCGAGCCTTTGCATCGTCGCAAATAAGCTAAAAAAGGGGGGGGAGGGCGATGATGGAGGAGAAGACGAAGAAGAAGCAACCGGCTGGCTAACGGATAGCGCCGAGCGGCGATATTTTCGTGGAAAAAAAATCTGGCTTGGAGTTTTTCCCGCCGAATGGGGGATGCTCGGCGTCGAGGATGAGAAACGCTCGGGATATCGGCGAGAGCGGGAGCGAGAAAGACCGGGCCGTGCCGGTGGCGGGCGGGAGTAATTGACGCCCGCGGCCATTCGATTACGAGGGAAAACGAGGCTGTAGGAGAGCTGTGTGCTTGATGCGATGGTTTGCCGCGTAATATCCGAGCAGGAGAGCGACAGAGAAAACCACGTCACCTGCTGGGCTCCACCAGATAACGATTTGTGTACTGCCAGTCAACGACTGGCACACTATACACAGACCACCCTCTCCGCACAGCTGCGGCCTATCCGCAGACTCAACACCCGATATTTAAATTTTCTCATTTTTAATCGAGTTGTTCTTTTGTATTTTTATTTTATTTTTTATTTTTACCATTCCTGCTCCCTTCCTGCCGTGGGATTTCTGAATTTTTAGCTATTTTTTTTTTTTTTTTGCATCATGCGCTATCATCCGTCGGGACGAGAGAGACGGAGACATTGTTATTCGTTCAACGAGAAATTTACACGTGAGACATCAAACGAAAATCGCCTGCGAAAACCGTCATATCGTGACGCAAACAAACCAATTATCGATTATATTTCTATCCGCTGTACGATTCGCCAACAAATAGAGATGCGAGTTGGGAACAAAAATCTACTGCTAGATACCATACGAAGAACTAACCTCGTTTGGCCGTAGAGAATTTTATTTCATTTTTGCCCGTCGGGATGGACGTTGATTTTTTTTAGATTCTTTTTTTTTTTTAATAAATTTCCCTACAGCATAGAACAGTAAAACGAGGTTGAAGTTGAATGTAAAAATGAAAAAACACTTCGAAATATCCGAAAAGTCTCATTTCGATGATAAGATTTTTTTCGAAAAATTTAATATTCATCATTGAACTTGGTTGTTTGTTTCGTTTGTTGACCGCTGCGCTGAGCAAGAATGATACGCGCGTGTAATAATGCTTCGCGGTCGTTCCATGCGTCGGGCACACCGAGAAAACACACGCTCGAGCGTAGATTAAAAATGCTCCTCCGCGGGATTGGCCGTTGTGCGCCGCGCGAGAGAATTTTCCGCATTCGTACGCTCGGGCGATTTTCTTATTCGAACTCGACGAATGAATGAACTCTCGTCGAAAAATGTACCAGAGGTGGAAGCGAACTGAGCGGGGGTTGAGAATGCGAGTCGCGCGGACGTACGAACGATGAGAAATGAAAAAAGGGAAAGAAAAAATAAAAAAAAACGAAACATGCGATGAGATTTCGGAGAGGTGGTGTGAGAACGAAAGCTCGCTGGACGCGCCGTCCGGATAGGTGGGTTTAAAGTTGCGTCGGCTCTCTCGTTCTCTTCTCTGCCTCGAATGGCTTTGCCACGGGACGAATCTGCGAGCAATTCGCTTTCGCGTTGTTCAGTATGTACAACGTATACGCAGCGCGGCGTTGGAACTGGACGGAGTACGGGCGGACCCGACTCAATGAGAGAAACGGTGGAGAACGAGAGGTGGAGCATAGAAGGAACAGAGATGTGTTCTATTGCAGGGCACGTGCCTGGCGGGCCTCGTTCCGTATGCGCGGTCCCGCTAACTGTAACAGAAGAAGAAACTTTCCGTGTCATATGCCCGCTGGTTATCACAACTTTGGCTCCGTGACGAAAATTTCCCAGTCCAACCCCGCACGATTCTAATCGTTGTCTACATCGCAATGTCCCGTATCCTGTGTTATCGCGATGAGGGGAAAATTAACGTGGAGAGTGCGGAACACGGTGGAGGTGCGATATAGTTTTATGTTTGTACGGACGAGTTTCAAATTGTTCCATGTTGTCGACGAAGTTGGGACGGAATAGGGTTCAAACGAGATTTGCGACGGATCGGCGCGCAATTTTGTCGGATCGGATTATAATTTTTGGATCATCTTTGCGGTGAAACCTGTGAGATTGTCCTCTGAAGAACGAAGGAAAAAATACCAATTCCGTTGATCGTGTCCGATGACGGTTCACGATTGGGGACATTGAGAAACTAAAACTCGCCGAGCGGTAGAGATCCATCGCGAAACTCATATCTGCTCGTGACTCTCGTCACCTCCACAAAAGCTATAGAAAATCCTTTTAACGATGACAGCTTTTCCTAACGAGAGCAACAGGCAGTGGCTCCCTAACAGGCTTTCAGGAAACCGCTCTGAAAGCCTGTGCAAGAGCCACGAACAATGCTGTCCTCTCGCAGCTGTCGAAGATGAAAAAAAAAAGAAGAAGAGGAAGAAGCAAGAAGGAAATATCAAACAACCTGCGAGAAGATAACCCACCGGAGATTGATTCCTTCCTCCGTTGCTAATGACTTCTCGTTATCGTTTCCTCAAAATCTGCAAGTTCCGCGACATCCCTCCGGACCCTACGACCACTTCTTCACCCTTCTCCGAACTCCTCCTCTCACGTTTTCTGGTCATCCCGTTTCGACCAAAAATCTCTCTAGAATCTCCTCTCGTAGTAACGAAACTCGTGGAAATCCCGTAAACGAGACCAAGGGAGTGCGGTGCGATGCAGTTAGTACGTGATTCACCGGAGATATACAACGGTACGGGCTCTCTTCACATATTCTCATCCCTCCCGCTCCATCCCCTTTCAATCCTCTCGCGAGTAAACGCCATTAGTTCAAAACTAAATTACTGCCCGTGGTCACCTAATACGGATTTGGTTAGAGTTCATGAACCTCGTAACATTGCGCGACTACTTCACTCTTCCACGTCTCTGCCTCTACGGGTCTCTCTGGGAATCTCGTTTCTCGAAGCTACACCCAAATTTCTGCTGGGTCTGTTTATTTTCCTCTTTCTCATACCACGGCCTTTGGTATTGCAGCTGCGTATCCATTTTAACCCCCGCCCCTCACAGACGAGTTTAGATTCCAATTCAAAGTTTACGAAGACGTACATATCGCTACAGCGATATTCTATACAGTTATAGGCTCCATCGGGTTTTTGGCGAGTCAGAGGCCGTGCTATTATTTTGCCGATATATTCTCTTGCGGCTTCAGCTACCCTCCCTTCTTCCGACCATCACTGAAACTCCTCGAATATATTTATGAGTTATATAGAAAGTTATAGATCGTGCAGTGTACCACTTTTCGGTGACCTATCTTATATAGATATATACAATATATATATACATACAATATAGTTAAGAGTTAAAGATATTCGAGACGGCAAGTTCGAAGGCTCCGCAAGGTTTTAATATCCGTGGAATACCTTAGTTTGACAAGAGGCAGACCACGATGGCGATGCACTGGATGGTCTACTTTTTCCTCTACTTCTTCTTCTTCTTCTTCGGGTTGTCTCCCCGTGAGCTTATCCTCCTCCTTGCAACCGGCTTCGTTCGAACCTTCCAAAAGTTTGATATTAACCCCGTTGGTGAATTTGTCCCGGGGATCGATTCTCTCGGGTACAACGATGTAACACTATCGCTACGATACCTGAATCCTCTGCTGGATGGCTAAACGGAAACTCTACCGGAGCGTTAGCTATTGGAAGTGTGTGTGTGTGTATGTGTGTGCGGTAAAGCTCTACCTTTGTCGAACACGAGGGAAGTTAGCTTAGAGCAACAAGAAAGACACTGTCGATACTCGATACCGTAGCTCCGGGGACCAGTATTACACCGGGGTATGGAGATTGATAAGAGGTAAGGCCAACATTACAGGGTCATGCGATGCAGGCTTTTTTAGAAGTTCAAGCTATAACGGCCTGTAGCACGCCAGGCAGACGAACAAATTTCTACAAATTTTCTCCGATAATTGAAAGATCGTAGAATCAAAACGAAATAAATAGCGTACACAGAAAATTACTGATAAGTTCTCAATGGAATTTCAAATAAATATAAACTGTTTAGATTATATTCGACTTTATGCGTAATTTCGTTGAAAATTTCGGCTTGATGAGTTGTAATGAATTGAAGTTTCCTCTTGTGATTCACGCAAAGGATGTGCTTACGTGTGAAAATCTCGATTTTTTTTTTCTCACCGAAACAGCTCATTATGTATCGTCGCTATTGAGAATTTATTATTATTATAATTATTTTTTCAATATTCATGAGCGATGCCCAAAAAATGAGTTTTCCATCACGAGGACGTCGCTTGCGGCCTGCTTCGCCGGCCGCGATGTAAAGCGCCGCATTGTTTGTAATTTCCGTTCGGACGCACACTCCCGTCCATTGTTATGACACGAAGCAAGAGTGGTTTCGGCTTGAAGGGCTGGCAGAGTACATTTCACGGATCGATACGGACGGTCCATTTACATCCTTTTTCTCAACGTTTCGCACACACAAATTACATCAACGACGAAAATTACTTTGAATGTACGTCACGAACAAACATAAAAAACTGTAACGATAGAAATAAAAGAAAAAAAAAATGTTTAACGATACCGACTTAACTTTCCGATCGAAAATTTTCCAGGATATCGAAAATTGATCAAACGTAATGTATCTGTTTTTTATTCGAAAACCATTCATGAAGGATTTTTTTTACTGGGAAAGGAAAAACATTGCGGCAAACATCCGCATTGTAATTACACGTAAAATGAAAGCAACGAAAATACTCACGACTAAAATTACTCGGTATACTCTGAGGGTTAATGACCCAATTTTTTATTTTTTTTTGAGTTCTTAATTTTCTTACCCTTTCGTACGGTAATTGCATACGAGGTTCACGCAATCTATGGGGAGAAAAAGAAATAGAAAAAATACGAACTGGATATAAACAAAGCGTTGTCGCTATATGAACGAGAAAGTAAAGCTTTAGCGTAAATTAATTACAGTTGCCATTAACGTTTCTACGATTGTGCAGTTACGAATAGTCGGAGTCGACTTTTAATACACTAAACGCATGTACCTACTTTAGTACCTTATCCCGCTCTGTTTCTCGATGCATTAGATTAAATTTGCTCTGCAAAATTCGCTGCATATCCCGCTCGCCCGTTGACTGAAAGTTTTAACGATAGACGAGGGAAAAAGATGGATTTCTTGACGTTACGATCAATGATAACGAGTCTGCCACGGGACGATGAAAATTAAAAAAAAAATTTCACGCGACGAATTTTCGACCCAACGTTAGGTAAGTTTTGATTTTTTTACCACCTTTTTTGACTACTGATTTTTTTTTCGACAGAGCAGACAGTTTGATGAAAAAAAATTCGATCTACTCCATTGATACGCTCATTGAGAAGAATTATAATAGAGATTGGGGACTGTCGGGGTTGGAACGATGCCATTGCGCGAACGTCTGTTGGCTGTCAAATATTTCAATAAACGAGGAGCGGAGGACTAGCGAGTTCGTTCGAATTTGCTGTACGTACACATATCGCGGTTATATGTGCCGTGTACCTATGTAATATGAGCTTTTATGTACAGAGGAACGCGGTGAATATAGATATAACATATAGCGAACGAGAAGCCACCGAACGGTCGCGCGGGCTGCGGGTGATTGTACTAGCACCTTTATCAATTCGATCAATCGGTTCCGAGTCTCGACTCCCTTTGATAATATCTCGCTAAAACACCTTTGACTTCTGCACTTATCAAGCCCATTGTATATGCTACAAAGCGTAATTCAATTTACACGATTGAATAAAAAAAAAATTATGTCACAAATAATTTAAAAAAAAAATTAAATCTCATTGAGGCAGAAAGTCCGGAAGTTCTGTTGTTTTTATCCTAAAGTATGGAGGAAGAATTTTTTTTTAGTATTCTGACTAAACACACGATAAAGATGACTCAAGATAAAACATCCTTGGCACAAAGAGTTACTCTATTCCCTAAATGTTTGATGATAAATAACAAAATTTCATCTCGAGTTTGCTGGTTGTGATCGTTTTGAGAAATATTTAGAATTCTTCAAAACCCCTTTTTTTCAAAGTGAAAGAATATCGAATAAAATTTGGTACCTGACCGATGTATAAAATTCCGCTTAAAGGAATATAATTTTGGCTGGTATTATTATTATTTTGTCTCATTCAGTCGCGACATACAAGGACAGGATGATATTGTCAATGAATTTTATGAAATGGACTCGTCCAATATTCGCGTAACTATGGCAATCGCACGTATTGATAACAATCGTTCCGTAGCGTGTTCCTTTTCACGCTCGAGAATACCGTCCGACAGCATACGGAGGGAAACCACTGTGCAGAGCATAGCGTACGCTTTCGGTAGCGCAGCTGCCTGGCTGACCACGTACGGCATTTCTCCTAGCCTGCGCACTATAGCGATGAGCATTCGACGGCTTCATGGGCTAGTAGAACGTACCGAGTGAGGTCAGCCATCGCAGAGGTTTGAAGCCTCTCGTCGCGGCTGACCATACAAGCTCGTCTATCACTTCCTCCCACCCTCGAAATCCCGTATTTCATCGCCAGAAACGCCGAAGTTAAATCATAAGCACACTATTTCGACTGCGACCCATTAAATCCTATCAAATTTTTCCTCCAATATTCACCGTACAACGTTGTATTCAATACCCGAAAATAATTTATTAAAGTAAAGTCGTAAAATTTTAGACGCCATTCGTTGGAACTATTGAAGTCAATTTTATCAAAGTAAATTATATTCTAATACTAAAAAATGTTCTATGGCGATCGTTGGAAAGAACGTTTCATTTATTCCAGTGATATATTTTAAAAATCCATACTTTAAACCGAAACTGCGTACGTCTAAAAAAGTCAATCCCTCGATTTCATTTATGTCTATATGGTCGTTAAAAAAAACTCGCGATGATACTTCTCCAATTAAAATAACCATGAACAGTGCAGCGGAAATTTCATTTCCCACAATTACAAAAATAACTTCCATCTTGACCGAGTAGTTCAAATAAAATCAAACCTCTATTGTCATCAGATCGGGAACGAGAATAATTAAAAAGCGACTTGACCAACAATCCTTGTTTATTCGACCGTATCAACCTACGTACGACCTATCACTCCACTGCCGTATGAAAAAGTTTATTGAATAGACAGACCACTTGCCCAACGTGTTCTCCCGTACTCTCGGCGCGTTTGATACCTCGAATCTCTTGGCACTTGTGCACTCGAGTCAGGGGTCGCCGGAGCTCAGAGGGTTTACCTACTTGGCGGAGTTAAGTGAGGCGTGACGAAGGCAAGTCGAGGGAGAGCGAGAGTGCGAGAAATCGGGAGAAAGACACCGGAGACCGAGGCACCTTCGGGAAAGGACTGGAGGAGAGAGGTCTCGGTTCGAGCCACTGGCTCTCGAAGCCGTAACACGTTTTCGGCATTTCTCCGCCTGGGATCAGACACTCGTGCTCCTCTAACCGTTCGAAGCATCGCGGTGGCGATGGTACCAGCAGCGGCATCAAACTTCTAAGACCTCCCTCGCGCTATTCGACGTAGCGCTGCATAGATAGAGATTCCAATCCGATGAACTGAGTCCGTTGGATTACATAGCGGGATTTACACTCTCGAATCGTTGGGAGTAAAAGAAAAAAAATCCATGCGGTTATCCGGGCCCAATCTTCGTTCCTCACTTGCGCGTTGAGCACGGTCGGATGGAAGGCCGGATAATCGTTATTTCTCAATTGAAAAGTAACACCCCGTACGTTCACTATAATTTGGAGGAACGATTCGCCGAAAAGTGAGGGGAGCAAGTGGCGCATTCTGTGAGCTTTGACGGCGACCGAATGAGAGGACGAGGGCGAGATCTCTTTTATCTCGACGCTATTAGAGTTAACAGTGCGGTTTATGGAGAACCCGCGGTGAAGGTTCTATTGAAATCTCGCGAAATATGAAAACTGAGACGTCTCGGCCCGACGAGTCGCACCGAGCCGTAAAATAAAAGGAGCACAAAAAATAAGATGAAGCTTCACAGCCGAGTTATTACATTGATAAGATTGGGAAGCACCGGGTCAAGACGTATACGAAATATGCAGGTAAATATTTAGCGGATGAATAAGAAAATGGCGCAGTGGCCATTTTTTTTTAAGCGACTTTGGGACGAGGAAGAACACATCGTTGTAATCGATCAACGGTGAAATTAAATATAATCTTATGTGACGAAACATTTCATTAAAATGTTCATATTTTTTTAACTAGAAATTTTCAACAAAATGTTTTTTATATAATCCCCCCCCCCCTCCCCCCTCCCATACTCAACGACCTTTCAGTTATTTCAGTTCTTTCGATTCCGAAGCTAAATGTCAACGACGAAGATCTCGTCGTAAGACTTTTAAATTTAATAGAGGCGTAACGCAGTTCGAACGTTCAAATGTGATGGATGGTATTTTTTTCTGACTCACCATGTTTGTTGTAAGCAGCATAATGAGGATGATGAGCATGTTGGCCACCACTGATTTCGTTATCCTCCTCACCCACGTGCATCTTCATGCGAATTCTCGCTTCCAGCAAACCCGGAAGCTGCGACGTCCTCCTCTCCTCCGATTTCCTGTAGAACCGTTGAAACCAACAATAAAATCACACACGTTTCCCACCGCGACGGTAGGTTGAGATTCGCAAAGTTGACGATGGGCTTTCAAGATATTCGAGCTTCCGACAATTAAAAAAAAACACAAAAAAAACCTCAAATTAATTCTCGATCTAGTTTAATCTCTGTACCCGATTGTTCGTCGATTTTTCTTCTATCTTTTCTTTTTTTTGCCGCACAAACACGCGAGAACGATAACCGAGGCCACCGGGGTTGAACTGACAAAGGGACGCTGTGACTTAACTCGCCGACCAAGCTCTCGATCTATCGATCACCTCTCTATCTCGACGGATCTCCGTGTCCCTCTTTCTTCTTCGCAGTGGCAAAAAAAATGTTCGATCGAGTGGTTCGCCTTTTTGCTCTTCGCTCTGCCTTTCCTCTTTTTTTTTTTTTTTTTGATTATTCCGTTCTATCGCACCGTGTATAATAATATTCGTCGAGTTCGATACACTTCGAGGCAACCAATTTTCACACTTCGTGTTGTTTTATTTTTCTTTTCTTCGTCGGACGAGAACGTGTATTGCGATGCGTTTTGCGTCTCGTCGTTGATTATTGTGTTGCCGAAACGCGCAATCGACGAGCAGTGTGTACACACGCGCGGAGAACTCGGACTCTCTTCGAATACGTGCAACCAGTTGCGTCGGGTGTACGGTTGAGACTGAAGCGTCGGAAAGCTCGGCGTCGTTCGGCCGAAGGAACGGCGCCACCGTCGCCTCTGCTGTGTGTGTTATTACGTACGAGCTTTGGATACCGGCTTACATACGTACATATATATATATATATATATATATATATATATATATATATATAGATGCTTATGTATATCGCGAGAGAAGAGATTTGGGTCTTGCACGAGATACGGCCGAAATTCGATGATTGTTATCAGCAAAAGTTGCGGCCGCGTCAGATACATGCGTGTATATATATATATATATATATGTATATATATATATATATATATATATAGTGAATCGAAAGTATAGGGTAAAAAAAAATCGAGATTTTCGTTTAGCAAAAGATTATATAAGACTTGGCATGCAATAGGCGTAAAGTTATCGTATTTCACTCGTCGGGTTGTGAGTGCGCTGACAAAACGCGTGAGATTTTCTTCAGCAGTTTGTACGAACGAGAGAACTACGAATGAGAATGTTTTAAGCGGACAGTCGAGAGAGAGAGAGTGTCGCAATATATTCGCGGGTGAGTGACACTCACGAGAATGGCCGGGTTCGCAGCCGGTATGACTGTGATTTAAAGCTCGAGATCTCGCGATCTACGACTAGCTTTGATATTATAATAACAAGTAGGCGAGGGTATTTGGCAGCGGGGATGAATATATATTTTGGCTGGTAGGTGAAAATAAAGGGAATGATTGATCGGGGGATCAAGACGCAGTTATATCGGGAGGTGCGGAATGGGATCTCGAAGGGTTTGCCGCATAGTGCAGAAAATATCGCGGACCAAAAAATACGCTGTATTTGTGAATAGAATTAAAGTAGTTATTTTTGCGGAGTTTTCGTCGTCGCGGTGTGACTTTGCGTGGAAAAATTTGTTTCGTTCGCTTGATTGTTTACGTGCCACTGTACGAGACGATGATTTACAGCTTTAAAATCAAATCACCTGCACCGATAGCGTTGATCACATCATTTTTTTTCGTAGGTCAAAATAAAGAGGAATGATGGATCGAGGGATTAAGGCGAAGTTCTATCCGGAGGTGCGAAAAGGTATACCGAAGGTTTTGCCGCAGACTGCAGCGAATATTTCGGACCACGCAACACCGCGGTTTTGAGAATCACCTTAAAGGATCTTTCCACCCCTTTCTTCATTTCGATGTTATTACGAATAGGATTCTTGTTTGGTTGTCTTGTTTGTTACTTAAATGTATGAAAGTTACTGCTATAAAAGACGATGATTTGAAATTTTCAAATTAAAGCATCTACGACGGAATGTTTAATTACAATATTTCCGCGGGTTAGCGTGGAGAGCGACAACTTTGACTAATGTCGCAGTGTCCTGGAGACGCAGAGAGGGACGACAATTAGTAATCATTATCATTAGTAGCAGAGTGGTCGCGTGGGATGGTAGTTACATGCACCAATGCGTATCTCGTTTGCCACGACGACAGAAGACGGAGGTAAGGGGTGCTATCTGTGCTATGGTAGGTAATGCCTGTCGTCTACAGCGAATTGGGGCGCCAAAGTTAAAGCTCGTCCAGAATTGCACACGAAACTACAGCTCCGAGCGGACTCGATTTTACATGCGAAAAACGACGAACTGATACGGGACAACCTTAAAAAAACATAAATGTGCGTTTTTCGATGACACAGAATGAAAAAATGTTTTCCGAATTAATTGTGCAATTTCGGAGCACATTTTACCTAATCAATAAAAAAATAATAATTCTTGACAGGAAGGACTTTTGAAATGGTCATCGGGAAAGAGCCTCGAATTTCATAAGTGAAGCCCGAATTTTGACTATTTATTTCATGGCGTTCTGCGAGGTCTGCAACCGGGGAGATGCAGCATATCGAGGAAAAAAAAGGATTTTAGGAGGCGTCATTAACGGGTACCGTGGAACGACGACAGTGCACCAGGATACACGACGATGATACAGTTATCGTAAGTTCTCCTCGATACCGTTTCACCCTCATCACAAATATATTATTGACAAATAATTAAAGTAAAAGTCGAATAATTCAGGTCAATATCAGACGCTGCTCGTACATCTGACAAACCCACAATGTGCACTACAGAGTATGAAAATGAAACGTATTTCCGACAATTCACGGATAAGCGATGTTAAATCTTTGAAAATGAAATAATAATCACATAACAATTACAAATTCCTCATTCGATAAAATGTTATAGCAATTTTTAAAAATCGTCGAGTTTCGTTTCGGAATAGTGTATTGATTTACCAGCTTGCGATGGGTTATCCAATCTCTTCGAAATAAAAATTGGCATTTTTATTTCGAAGTTTGACGCGTTTCTGCTTTAGACAGAACATTTGCCGTGGTTTTCTTCAATGCAGCCCGGCTGCGGGTGTTGATAGGAATTCTCCACATTTTACCTCTTTACCGTTGAACCATTCTATCAGCAGATTCACTTTTATAACTGTAAATCATTTTTTAAAAGTTGTGAAACGAATTGAAAAAGAAACAACAAAAATTAATAAATAAATTTTATAAGTGATTTATAAGTACATTTTTTCCCTGTGTATCATAAAATACCGTACTTTTTGTATTTCAACGATATCAATACGATTGATCAGCCCCTAAATATTAGAAATGATATATAAAAAATATTGATTTCATGATAGCAAAAATTTCAAAAAAAAATTAAATTTCGGTGCATCGATGCGAACCACTAAAACCGATATTCTAGAATTTTTCTGGCGATTTTTTTGGGTGACTGAATTGGCATTTAATGCCTGCTATACGATAATTATAATTAAAATATATTATAGTTCCCTCAGGTAGCCGATAGACGTGCCCCATCCAACACAGGTAAAGATCCAAGTACAATATAAGCACCCACAGTTTCTAATTACAGTCTCTTGATCGTTCTGCCGGGGGTAACAATTAATTTCAATTATCGTAGAGAACAAGAGCGAGGACATCATCGGATGATGCATTGTTCAAGTTATCATTCACACTTTCCCTCTATCATCTTTTTGACAGACCTTTCGCCTCCTATCAGCTTACACGTACTCTTTGACGAAAGCCAAGAACGTCACAAAAGTAACGACAGACGCATACACACATTTTTATATGCACAAGCGAAAAATACTGCGAGTGCTAAAAACGAACGGAAAAACATAAAGTGGAAGAAATGAAAATCTCCGTGAGCATGTAGAGGATTTAATGCTCGTACTGTTTGCCTCTCGCGTTTCACTCGGAATATTTTCTCTTCCTTCGCATCCGCGTAACTCCCTCACGCTCTCTCGCTTCACGTTCGAAAAAAGCACATATTTTTTCGACGTAACGATATCAGCGGCGACACTTTGTGCGTTGGCTATGCGGTTTTTTTTTCTTGCTCGCGCGTGGCGCGTTATCACCTGAAAATTGTTTCGCCGTGTTAAGTACGAGGCGTCAGTCGCGAAGCGTATCACGAACGACCGAACGCTGGATCGAGAGATGAAAACCGATGCTACGGAATATCTCCTGGCAAAGCATGGATATATAAATCTATAGCACCAGCTATGCCATACAGTTGTGTATCTACGCCACGAAAAAGTGTAGGTAAAGGTGGGCGAGAGGCAAAGTGTGTACACCTTACTCTCCCGTGAGAGTTTGCTCAGATATTTTACCGTATATTCAAAATATACGAGAGTACGCAGAAACCAATCCCCTTGCCGGTTCTCCGTACGTTGTCCGTACGCTATGCTCGCTTCCAACGCAACGTTGTAACTCGCATTATACCGTGAACTATACCCTTCGAAATTCTTTTTTTTTTTACACGCGTCTATCAAGATACATCCACAGAAGTTCCGTGTAAACGTTGCTATCTATCAGCATAAAAAAAAAATATATATATATATACAAAAATTATGACTATCCGAGTACATAAATACATCTGCAGTACTGCAAACTAAATAGAACACCGTATAATTTATTACTTTGTTTCTCTTTGAATATTAAATAATTTCAAGGCAGATGCAAAATGACGAAAAAAAATAGAAAAAATAATTTTTTACTCCCAACAAAATACGTGAAAATTGTAATACTCAAAGAGCTCAACGAAGCTTAAATTTTGGGTAGCGAGAAACGAAATGATAATTAAAGAAAAAATTATATTTCACTCGGTGTAATGATAATAAAATAAAAGGAATAGCACAGATGTTAATACCGGTCCACGGGAGAGTTACGTTTCGCGAGGAGGTTTACTGCGAATGGGACAGAGGAAATGCGCTCGAGCCGTCCCTACATCCTGGCCTCTCGGATAAGGGTCGCGCCCCCTCAGCCCCGGAGTTTCGCCGGTTATTAAATGCTCGTGGCTAATGCCACCGTGCTCCCGGCAAGGAATATTGCGGAGAAAAGCCATAGATAACGTCGGGGATTAAGCGATGCTAAGTATCGATTAAAGCACGAAGATATCTCCGTCTGCCGAAGGAAATTTGTTCCGCGCCCTCCACTACGGTATGTGCACACGTGTAACGGCTAATCGGTTCACAGTACGTCGCGCATAGCTCACGATAAAAGTCGTTAACTCCCCTTTGAATAGCGCTTAAAAAAAATTGCCCGAATATCGCACGTGACGAGCGAGGAACTAAAAACGAGTGAAAAAAAAAAGTGTCGAAGTAAAAAATTATACGTACGCGCGGTGTGGATCTCGGACGATTACTTTAATACGAGTTACAGGGAAGTTTTCTTGCGGGTCGTGTATGGGCAGCTCGTAGGACACGAGCATGACGATATCCTGATCCACAGTCCGCCGCGGCTCGATCCGAACGAGCAAAGTTTCTCTATTATAGCTAGAATAATAGAAGATCCGAATAATAACGATGGTAACTCTTTGCATTGCAGCTTGCGTCAGAGTGGGATATTGCCCAGCGGGGAGGATCTTGTACTCGTTACTTTGCTCGTAATATCCGCTTTCACATAAAATCTTCAGTAGCGAAAGAATAAGCCGTCCCAGGAAGGAGAATGTAGATCCTCGGAAAGAGAATAGGATCTTAGGGAGAAAATTGAATGGAGGAGTCAAGCTTTAATCTTGCGAATGGCGAACGTTCCGTAACGCGATGTTGTCTCTAATTCCTGTGCTCCGCTACTCGAAGATAACACGTAGGCGTGACTTCGCAACAAATCAACACTCGGACTTCTGCCGATTTCCATTTTTATTAGAATCGTCACTTACGGGATTCCATTATAGACAAAACATTGGTGAAATGGCGTTAACCAAAAATAAAAAATAAAAGAAATTGCACCTAGCGTCCAATATCGCGGCTCACACCCAAACCCCAGAAAATAAAGAATCTCAGAGGAAAAAAAAACCGCTCCCAGTTGAAATACTAGAACGTTTCGGGTGGCTGATCTATCCGTAATGCAAGGCAAGTGATCCCGGGCGTTTTGCCACGCCGGGGTTGAAGTGTATTCCTTCCCTCTCCGTATTCGAGGGAATTCTCTGCAGGACAGCATTTTGAATAATGCAGATCGCGTTACCTCTATCGGGTGACGGGTATGGCATAAACGAGAGGGGATCGAAGGGAAAGGGATACATCTGTGTGTATGTGTATGTGGGAGCTTGAAGTACGATCCCTGCCGTTGGTGCTCGGTGTAAAATCCGTCCACGTATCTACCCATAAACGACCGCAGCCTGTGAGGGTGAGTTTCTTCACTCTCCCTATATGTGTATATATATATATATATATATATATATATATATATATATATATATATATATGTAGATACCGCTCCTGTGCGGTCTACGGTAGCGTCGAGTCTCGCGGTGCTTCTGGTCAGGGGTATGGTTGCGAGGCTTGCACGCCACCTCGTCCCTGCTCCATATCCATCGGTCGGAACGGTCAATAAAATCGTTGGCCCGTAAATCATGGATTCGCGATAAATGGAGAAGAACTCTGCGATGTTATACACCCGGAGAAAACCGAGGACCGTCCCGGTTCATTCTTTTATACATTACCTCTTCTGCATTTATAGTAATACCAGTCGGAGTTGGTCAATGCTAAGCAGCTTCAGCATTGCAAAAGCAAAGTATTAAAATGGCTGCGTATATATCTGTACGGTATGTATGTATATATATGCATTTAACTTATCTACAGCGTAGGGCGAAATGTTATTCCATGTGTGAAGCTATGAGTTCTGCGGTTTCGCTCGGTTCGCGTTTTGAAATAAATGTGACATACGTGTTTCCGGTTAATGACGAAACGCGAGTGGTACAGGTGGTACTGCCGGACCGATTTATGAGTCGGCCGTGCTACCGACGGCTCGCCGACGCCGCATCGTTAATATCCCTTGGCGAAACGGTTCGGTTCGCCAACCGGCATCATAGAATTTCACGTTCCGTTCGAACGTTCGGCTTCGCCTCCTCTCCCTCTTTGTATCTCTACATCTCTCTCTATATATATCTGTATATCAATGGTGGAGAAACTGTGGCGTACGATTTCTGTTATTTTTTACCGAAACTTGAACGACGAGTGACACGTGACAATTTGCAGATTCGCGGAGCTGCGAGAAACACAACATTGGTCGATGAATACATACGATTTACCGGAAGAGAATAGTTTATCTCAGGTCTGAAAAACCACAAGTATTTTTGCACCCTCGCCTCCGCCGAGATACTAATTCGCCTGACAATAAAGATTTCGCCTTTGTTGTTAGTGAAATCGATTCGGCAGAGTAAAAGGAAACATCGTCGAGGTCCTATCGCGATACGCTGAATCGTTTGCCGATAAGAGACTCTAAAAGTCACATTCTCCGTCGGTAGCATAGGAGACCAGAAAATTTTTGAACCTTTGGCAAACTCACACAAATGAACCAGCACGGGTCTATCTCGGAACAGATTTTTTTTTTGCAGGAGCACGTGTGATATTCTTGGGTTAAATTAGCTCGACCTCACGGTTCATCAGGCTCGAGAAATATGTATGTAAAAAAAAAAAAAAAAAAGTTGGTAATATGAATAATGCTAAATTAGAGGTACTTTCACATTTGAATTAACGAGGATAGAAATGAAAGGGATTTTCATGTGTGTGTGTGTGTGTGTGTGTGTCCCTGCTCATTTTGCCTTCAACATCTGTGTTCAACCGAGTGGCATTAACCAAAGCTTCTCCTTTCCTCTCGCTTCCCCTCTTCTCTCTCTCTTTCTGTCCGGTCCCTCGTCCGCTCAAGCTTTTACCCTCGGTGCTTTGGTACTCTTACCCTCTCTTCCTCTTTGCCCCGATCTAATTTCGACGGCGAGTCGCTCTTGGTGTGCTTTTGCCCCCGAACCAACACTCCCCCATCCCGCGCCGCCCAACGGTGGCAAACGTTGCACGCAACAGTTTGCCCAACAGTTTTATAGTTATGTTACACTTGTGTTGGCAAAACTGGTTATGGGCTGGTTCCTCGCTTTATGTGCAAGCTTGTACAGCATATCGAAACGAGTACAGTATGTCTGCCTTGTCCCCCAATGTCCGGAAATATTATACGTTTGTCTCTGAAGTTTCGTCAATGTTACCGGTAGGTTCGAAATTTCAACGAGCCTAGAGACACGAGATTCTGTGATAAATACTCTTTCGAGAAGATAAAAGGAAAAGGAAGAGGTTAAAGAGAAGAAGAGTTTACCGGCAAATGTTAATTCTCCTTCGAATAATGGAGAAATATTTAAATGAAATTAATCGTATCAAATTAATAGTGAAATTGAAAAATAATTTGTCATATGCAAAAAAATATATCGGTGAAAACGCATCTACATCGTCGTTTCAATTATTGAAAAACCACAACACCCAAGTTGACGCTCGGTAAAACGCTTCGTGTGCATAATGGCTCGGGGGTCGTAGAAAAATAATAATTTTCCGGATATTCGAGCCATAAAAGTGATGAGAAAGTAGTTATCGCGAGTACTTTTCTATGTATTATGGAACGCCGTGCAGTCCAGCAGCTGTCACGTTCGAGCGAGCAATGAAAACAAGAAGAAAAATAAGAATCGCGGTCAAGCCGACGGGACGGTTTTTTTTTGTTTTTACGACCCGATTTCTCTTCACCCGGCGCGTGTTCCTTGCCTATCTCCGTTACGCGCCCGCACCTTGGTATTAAGGTAAACGGGCGTGTAAAATATTTATTGCTGTACGGTGGACCGTCACGTCAAGGGTTTTATGTTTCACGTCTCAGCGAGCAAAGAACAAATCACTGTTCAATATAAGGAAGAATAAATATAAGCTGCTTGAAGTTATTATCTTCGTAATTAAGATGGAGGAAGTTTAACCATTCCAAGATGAGAAAAAAAAAATGTTCATTCATTTTTACCACTAAAAAATAATCCAAAAAATATCCTACGTGATTATTTATTGATAACAGTTGAAAAATGTTCCGTCCCTTTGAAACATTCCCGAATTCAAAAGTAACAGGTTCTCGTGCGAGTTAAATTCTTTCCATAATAAGTTTAAATTGTATCTGGCGTTATTGGAAATTCGAATGCCTCTCAGAATTTTCAATTCACGAATTATCGCGTGGCAATCGTCTTCATCGTGGAAGATTTGCGGTGAAAAAGGGGAAGTCTCGCGAATTCTGCTCCTGCACACTCTGAGTCCTGGAATCGCCGCGAAAACCTCGACGCCCTGTATCCTTCTGCTTGGCATGTTGCAAATTCTCGTAGCTGATTACGATAAGACGAGGAAACGGGAGGGTACGCTAGCAGAGAGAATCGTATCGCGAATCAAGTCGCGTGAAAAGGGGCAGGCGAGAACAAGACTAAAGACACGGAGAGAGCTCGTAGAGTGCATTCCTTGCTAACGACCTGAATACCATCCTGCTTTGCACAACTATACATATAATTGTATATACATACATACATATGTATATATATTTATATATATATATATATGTACATATATATATACTGTTAAAGTCTTAAGTATGTAAATGCTTACAACTAACGAGATAGGAAGTTCCTACCTCGTACAACACAGTGGGAGAAGAAACAGTGGAAATTTCTCTCCACAGAGAATTTTGTAAAACACGCGTTCGAAATTAACCCTCCTTTCCCCCGTAAGTAAAAGCTTATCGTTCAGAGTTCCCTCCACTTTCAATTATATTGTACGTACACGAAGGACAATATATACGCTCGCTTTCTATATCCCATCTGGTTGTGTCTCTTGCAACAGCACTTCAGCCGCACGTTAAAAGGGTTCCAATCTTGAAGATTGTTCTCGAGGTTGCGACTCTTGATGGAAGAAGCCTCCCTCGCAAAGGACGAGATAAGAGATAGCGGATGGAGAAAGCTACGAGAGGAAAAACAAGATACCGCGAAGGAAAAATGACATTATAGATAAATATGAAAAGTTTTTTAACTTCGAGGATCGCGGACCCACGAGTGTCTCGGACCGTTCTCGTCGTCGTCAATTTCAAACTTTTGTCCTGTGCTCCACTATTATTATCTTCAAAAAAATTAATTAAAAATAAACATTTTGTTACTCTCAACTTTGACCAAGTTTACACCAAACATGCCGGCTATCCAAGAAAAGGTTTGGATCATTGTTAATAAATAACAAAATAAAAGGAAATTAAATTCGGGCGTCTAGTAAACCGACATTTACGCATGCGATCGATCAAAATTATAATTCTCCGACATTCTGAAAATGTCGGATACAGGAGTATGCGTGTGTTGAGGACTTCGGAACGAGGACGAGCTTCATGAAAAAACAACGGGTAAGCGTTGCTATGAAATAAAATATTAAAAGGGACAGTTGAGAGTCATTTTTGAAATGGTCGTATTCTGTAAATGGCTGGAGACCAATCAACGTTTAATTAATTTCATTTATTCCTGCATGAATAATTATTTATCCGTGTAATCGGTCTACAATTTTTTTCACGATTCAAACCAATAGTCCCGTTATGTCAAGGATTTTTTTCAAGTGGATTTTTTAAAATTGAATTTTATTTTTTTTCCGGCATATGTCTAAACGCCGTTTCCGAAGTTTTTTATGTACACAGACTCTTCATGGTATATCGTAGTCGACTAATACCAGAGCTACATAGACTGTGTCTGAAATCACCCCCGCAGCGATTCCGGCGCAGGGCTTTAACTCACTGGGCAAACCTTTGCACAGTGTATAAAAAGATAGAGAGAGAATGTATAGAGAAATAGTCGGCGATAGAGCGAGATCAACGGGGTTAAACGAGTTTCCGAGTTTGTCGGCCAATGTTTTATTGCTCGCGGGTTTCGCGTTCTGGGTGCCCGCTCAGCTCGACAAACAACAGTTTGGGTTTACTTAGCGATGAACCGTGATCGCGCTTTCGTTGTCTTTCATCGTCCGGAAAGCCGAGGTGGGTTTTCTGAGACCGAAGGAATTTTATCATTTTTTCCACGTTTTGTGCTTCCTGACCCAGACCGAATGTCTCGTGTAGGGCATGGTATTACTTTATTGCGTGTAACTAAAAGCTCTCTTACCCTTTCTCGGATAAAGGTCCTTCAGATAACCCATGCGACATTAACAGTAATATTTTCTCCCTACTTCGCGACAAAACGACAAAATTATTATTAAAGACAACGTCTCGCGGTCTACACGCACCTCTTCATTACGAATTTTTCATACCTCTGATAATTGAGTTTAGTGGGTACACTTGCAACGAAATTTTGTCAAAGAGCCATAAATGAAACCTTTTGAGGAAAGGAAGGAAAAAAAATGAAATTCTTGCAATTTTTCCTCGGGTCCTCGACAGAGCGGTAGCGGCGAGGCGAGGCGTTTGGCCGTTCGTCTCAAGCGGAAGACGCGAAAGGAATTTACATAGTAATATGCGAGTAACGTATTACATAAGCGAAAGAGAAAAGCTTCTCTCTCTCACCGTCCCTGCGAAAGGCTGTTACGGAAAAGAGAGTGAGAGATCCCATGAAACGATATAGAATATATTTTCACCGAGGCCGTACCGGCATCCCGCGGTACCCAAGATAACAATTATTTTAATGCTTTGGTACCTCCGAGAATTCACTTCTAGCGTGAGTAATGGATTAATCCAAGATTAAAATTCCAACTTGTTCCCTCACGGAGAGACTCCCGCGAAGTCCTCAGAATTGTTGCGAATACCGTTTCGCCCTTATACGTTTTACCGTTTCGATGGTGAGCCACAGAAATGTAGAAAAACGGTGAAAAAATCGCGGTTGACCGCGCGATACCTCCGTCTTCACCTCCGAGTTAAGTTCGAGCTATGTAGATATTTTTTTCTAACGCGAAAAAAAAAAAAAAAAAAAAAACAGAAAAAGGAACACGAGTCTGCCACTCGCCTCTTCGAAATAAACTGCAATGGATTTTAGCAATTTACCGGATCTCTGTCTGCGCTTCTCCAAAGGGCGGCACCAGCCGCAGCCTCCTCGGTCGATTTTTATTTACTCAGCTTCGCTTCCTCGACGTCGCAAACGTTCTCGAGTGGTACAAAAACGAAAAAAAAAAAAAAGCCGAATATTATACGAGAAAATTGCGCGAACCGAGAGCTTTTTTGCGACGTTACGGACACTTGTTTCCGAAGAGCCCTCCCGACGCTTTTAACGAAGATTCGACGCGTAAACCAGGGGGGAGGCCTCGAGAATTACGACAGAGGGGAGCGATGAAACAGAGTTAAAAAGGGCAAGGGGAGATTTCGGTGCGCGGCTATAACTCCGCGGTCGAGATAAATGTCTCTTTCTGGCCCGCAACTGGGTCGCGGCGGGAAGAATAAAATACCAAAAGGACGTAGAATATACACAGATACGCACACCGATATAACACAGATGTGTACCTATATATAGGTATCACACATGCGCGTGTGCGAGTGCATAAGGATCATATGTGTACGGATCAAATTTACGTGTGTAGGACGCGCGGAGTAACGGATGCAAGTCAAATGTACTTTTGCTCGGATGCACCGGCGTAGCTCTATTGTTGAACTGTTCGTCCTATGCTCACGTGTAAACCGTTGAAATAATAATGTGAGCGATGGCTCCTGTTGGCCTGTCCGGATGTTGAAGGCACGGCAGCCCAGTGGCAAAATATCCGATGCGAAAAATCAACTGTACTTTTAGAAATTCGTTCTCCTTGTTTCACCTATCGCCGAATAGGTGGTGCAGCGTCGTCGACGCGAGTGCGGTTCGTCCGATGTACTTGAAATATTTACGTGTGCTCCGTGTGTTTCTCGATCCCGAAATTAGATTCAGCTACAACGTTCGAACCCGCTAGATTGGTTTTACGGTTGCAGAACTGTAACATCGTCGTGTCTCTTCGGCTCTCAATCTCGTATATCTGTAAGATCCTCCGCGCGTTTATGCAGCAATAATATTGTTGGGACGGTAAGACGAGAGCTCGCTGCACCACGAGCCCCGTGTATCACGCTGTCTGGCTCGATCCTGCAGCCAGGAAACATCGGATATACGAAAGCTCCTCTGTGCTTCCATACGTCTTTAGCATCACTGAGAGAATATGGGCAATCCTTATGGATGTCATGATTCATACATCTTTGATCTTTACTCTTCGCTGTGAGAAACCGACGCTCCATACTTTATGGTGGAGTTTCGCGATACCCTTTGTGAGACTCTTTACCGACGTCGTTGCAAATAGCAAGGACATTTTGAGATTGAACTCGATTGGCCACTGATGAGCTGCTTTCGAAGCGGAACTAATCCGAATTTATTCGATTCATTTATTTTTATTTTTTATTTTTTTTTTACGCTGTAGTATTAATTCATCATTATTATTAGAATGCGAAATTGAGTACCGAGGGTGATGTAAAGCGAGTGATAAATTAATATTAGACCGATGTGCGGTAGACGTACAGCTCAAAGGTTAAATTCGCTAAGTGAATTAAGTATTTCGGAAATTGAAGGCTACTGGCAAAATTCACCAGACGTGAAATGCAAACTGTTCCTTTACCGATAAAGTATGCTTTTTTCTTTTTTCTCACCGTTCCATACGGTACTCAAAGTCATAATCTTTAAAGACAGCTTGAAACATATCCAAGTTTTCATTCGGCAATCCGGACAGACGATTCAAGGTGCAAGGACACTAACTAAAAAAAAAAATAACCCAAAGAATAAAACCTTCGACGATATATTTCGGGCTCCATCAGCTTCACCTCATCGCTCCCTCACCCTTCCACGGAACCACCCTCGGGATGATCTTATCGAGGAACTACGTAGTGAAGAGAACGCGTCTCGAGAGCGAGGGAGTACGTTTTCAATAGAGCAATTTTCCAGGACGCGATGTATCGAGACACGAGCCGGAATATAGAGGGTGACGGAGGTTTCAGCTCGCGGTACACGCCGAGGAAAAATTCTACGGTTCCCGAGGAGATCCGCCGTCGAGTCGGCGGTGAACCACACGAGCGCAAGTAGCAGCAAACTCTTCGACACGAACTCCCGACACGGTGTCTCGTCTCGCCTCGCTCGCTCGGCCGCGCCGGTGTGTAAAAGCACGGCCGGAGCGTACGACGAGAGTTTTTCCCGTGAAAAGAAATAAAACCCTGGTGGAGGAAGAGAAAAGGAGGAAACGCCGGGGTAACACGGGCAACTTGGCCGAGGGAACGCTCTCTTTCTCCTCCGCGGTCGCGGAGGAAGAGAGCCGAGGTGAAAACAAGACCGAGACGGTGAATGTGGATTTTCGCACCGGAGTACGACGACGAAGCCGCCGTTGGTGGATGGTCGACGGGAAAAGGTAAGACTGGGTTTTTCGTCGCGTGCATCCACTGCATCGTTTCTTTCGTTCCTCTTCTCTACTTCGCTGGGGCGAATCTTTCCTTTGTCGTACGGCCCACGGTTGAGAGTCGTGTATACGGCGTACACCGTTCGAATGTACCGAGGGAGGAAGCGTGCGAGCGCATTGGAAAGAGCTACGACGTCGCGGATCCGCGGTGCATCACGCGCAGCTGGACGGGCAGCGATAGGTACGAGGAGAGAACGGTGGCGGCGAGGCGGTTCCTGCACGCCGTTCCCGTTCGCAGCTAGCGGTTTTTCCACCGCAACGAGCGTTTCCCAACAGTTTATTCATCCAGGCGCTACCGCTGTCTCCAACTCTCCCCGATTGTTCTCGCTTCTTCTCTCTTCTTTCTTTATTTTTGTTTTTCTATTTTTTTTCTAATTTCTTTTGTTGTTTTTGGCATCTCCTTTTTTTTTTATCTGGCTCTCTCGCGTTCTTCCGGACGGGGTTCGAGGGAAAAGATAAAATTACGCAGCGCGCAGTTTCACAGCCGAGCTTTCCATTTTCATCCGGGCGGCTCCCGCTTTACAACGATTTCATTTGTGAGGTTCTTCCGACAATGAACGAACCGTGGGATACTTTTTCATACTCGAGGACTCGTGGCACGTAATTTTTTACTCTGGCTTATCACTTTTTTCACGTAGATCTGTAGGGTATTTTTTTTTTAATTTTTTATTATGGGTTGCAGAAATTTTCAGAGCGGTGTGCACTGATCGTGCCGTCACACTGTGTAAATGTGATATCGAATGAACTCATCATTATGACTGAAACTTTACGATGTCGGGACGTACGTTAACGAGCGGTTTCATAAACTCGTAAATTTACTATCCGCTCGCATCCGTAGCTCGACCGATGGCTACGTTTTTATAATCGAACATTTTCCTTCGATTTTTTTCCTTCGTCTACCGCCGCACAAATTAATATCCGACTCCGAACGTTTGGAAATTAACGTCGCACTCGCCAGATGCGGTACCGCGTATCACGAGATACACAGAGAATCCGATCGAGTGTCAAAATAAAGCAGCATAAAAAGTACCCACCTTGAAACGCTATCACGGTCGACAATAACTCACGAGAAACGCAATTTACAATGTTACCGTGTTTCATGTTTGCTCTGCATTCATACATCGTAACGATATCGCTCACTGACCGGTGTGTTTCCCCATCGGCGAAAGGGTCGTCAGCTCCGAGCTCCAACTAGTAACTATCCAGTAAACTCGGTCCAGTTAACGTTTTATTGCGGCGGTACAGCATAGAAGTTGCACATAATGTGACAATGTCACTCCTGTGCCGTGTAGCGGGTTTGCCGCATGGAAGTAATCTCAAATTTTCTGCGGGAAAGGGTTAAACGTTGACCGGTACAGCGGGGCTGTTGTTTCAGGTCCTCCACGAGCGGGACGCGTTCGAAAAGCGTCCAGCCACATCCCAAACCCTTCCCACAACCACCTCGCAGACCCTCGTCCTTCTCCACCTCGGATCCCGTATTCCGGCACAACCTCCTCATACCAACTGTGTACGTTTATATCGCCGTCAACTGCAAGCTGTAAACCGCAAGATAGCATGGCGGATACGGGTGCACGAAGGGGGTCAGTTGCGTCCGCGCATCAGAGCTTTGCGTATTATACGCCACCCTTGCCACGGTCTGCTGCTGCTCCTGTCGCTTTAGCTACACCGTGACGTGTATTACGGAGATTTCGATGTAACCCCGTGTCCCGACGGGAAACTATAAAACCCTAGGAACGCCCCGAGCACGTCGGCGACCGAAACTTGTAACGAACGAGGAACATGTCGAGAAAAAACGTCGATTATGGAATTTCAATTAACGGGCTTCGAGCTCACGCATGCGAAAAATTTATCGCATCCGGTTTTTATTTATTGTCTGGCGATGCTATATTTTATTTTGCGTGTGCACGTTTGGTAGAAACAAATCTACCGGATCATCGTGTTTCGAATTTTTTAGCCTTCGTGTGGAAAATCATTTATTGGTTTCTACGATGATTCTTTTATTTGGTAAGAACGGATGTTCTTGTTTTCTGGGTATGGATTTTATTTATCGGATTGCTTTTTTGTGCCGAATTTTTTATTGGAGAATTAACGTGTCGGCGCAATCCGAATAAACGACCGGGATTTTTGTATTCGTTGACGGTTCAACTTACAACCAATGGCGTCACGCATCGGCGAATTCGATACTTTTGAGAGGGTACATGAAGAGGACGAGGATGGCAGAAACGAGAGGACATTCGATTATTCGCTTCGATGCAGAGCTATTGTATGGATTTACTGATAACCGTATAAGGAACTACTCGATATAAGAAACTTCTCCTTTCACCTTGCCCCTTAACTCTTCCGCTTGGCTGAAACGCCGCATCACCGGCGCCAATCTCGTTCTCACGCGAGGCATGGAAAAAAAAAGAAAGGATAAAAAAAACCAAGTCGCATTTTTTTTCTTCGGAAATCGTTGCCATATAAAATTTTCTTTGTTGCGACGACACCATTTGTAAAAAGGAATTTGAATTCATTGATCCAAGTCAGTCGTACATTCAATTAAGAATTTAACCTTTTTTTTTTTAAACCATTAAATCTAAGGTTTACAAATCCCGGTGCATTTTTATTCCCAAGCAATTGCACTTGAGTGTTTTAATAATTGAGGTGTGAGAATAATTTTTCGACGATAATTTCTTCCCCGAAATTGCATATAAAAATAAAATAGTCCGACGTGTTTGATAGAAGATGGCGTCGGAAATTTGTTTTTTTTTTTATCGCTGTAGGCCATGGCTGCGAGGAAAAATTATCCTAAGAGTTGAAACCTTCACTTTCGCTATCGCCCGACGATTTTCCTCGTACTTTCGTACCGCCTTAATGTATTGGGTGACAGCGAGAACACCTGTTAACACCGGGGATCGAAGTACCGCATCATATATCGTTCCCTCATGTCGAAATGTTAAGACCCTGATTTTCTTCCCGTCGCCTCGTCAGCCGAGCTTTTACCTATCGCGTAAACGTCGGTGCGCTACTCGGGCATCGCCACTAACAGGACCGACCGCTATATTGACATATTATTAAATATTCCATGTAAACTGTATATAGTTACTGGAGACGTTGAGTAAATGCGCGCTGCGTGACAGCACCGAGAATTGCTGCGGTATCGGAAAAGAGGTTTCTCGTATAAAAATCATATCGGGTCTCTCGCACATTCGAATCACGCTTCGAGAAAACCTCCAATAAGAGACTACGGCATTCTTTGAATTCGAAATGCAATTTGTTTAAATTAAAGGATGTTTGTCTTCGAAAAAAAAAAAAAAAATACAATTTCCATGTACTGTGGATTTTATTCGAAATCTATCTTGAACCGAAAAAATTGCCACAATTACACGATAGTCAACTCGACACTCTGCTCTTTTTTAGTTATTTTTTGTTTTACCATTTTTTTTTTAATGTGCCTAAGTGCAGATGGCTAGAAAAAGTATCTTTGGCATCGTTAGAATCGCTGATCGATTAATCGCTGTCGAATATCGGTTCTATTATTGTTATTATTACAGCGTAATCTCCGATTGTCTCGAAAGCCACTTTCCGTGGTATTCGTGCTCCCCCTCGCCGAGCTCGGGCTTCTCCAGAGACTCCGGAGGATTTACCGCTCTATATCTGCATTGGGATTAAGCCGAGCGTATCGTGATAATGGACGGGCAGTGCAGCGCGCAGTTGGTTGTGCGCTTCGCGACCAAAATCCCCCACAGGCACGCTCAACAACGGCACCAACTTCCCGTTATGTCAAGAAATCTCGAATCCCGATACCAGGGTGCAAAGCTCCTACGTACAGCTCGACAAAATCTCCCTCGATGAGATTTTTTTAAATAAAAATAAAAAACTCTACTAATTATTTTTCATCGTGTCTTTCAGAAAATGAATTAGAAAAAGTCGAAAAAAAGAACACGATAAATTAAACACCTATGTAGCGAGGATTTTTAATTGATTTATGCTCGAGTGGAGTAGGGAAAATAAAAATAAAAATCTATGTCGCGCTTAGCTCGGACGTTAATTACTGTGTCGCTAGCGCGGGAATTGCGCGAAGAGCCAGTAGAGAGCGAAATAGATGCGGCGAATGGGAGGGGTCGGGACTGACCGAACAAAAATGCCGAAGCTCCCGTGACTAACGGAACGGAGCGAAGCGCTCGCGGGATAATGGAAAAATTATATGTGTGTGTGTGTGTGTGTGTGTGTGCACGACGAACGGTAAAAAAGCTTAAAATTTTATTCGTTTCGTGTTGACACAAAAAAATGTTCAGGCGAAAAATTATATGTTTCTTTTTCTCAGACAATTCAGTCGACATAATATCTGAGCTGTAGAGGCGACTTTTTTAGGAACAAATAATTTTTGAATTCATGTACGGTCGTTCATACGAAACTTAAGGATGAAAAAACTTGTGTAAAAGAGCCGATCGACGGGTTACAATTTGCATCGATCCTATCAGCACGAAACCAATTATGTAATTATCGTTACACCAATTAATTAATGTCTATTAGAAAGTAAATTGGATTACCGAGCGAGCCGATAACGGCGAGCGAGTGCGAATGGCGTTTGCCGAAAAACACAATTACCCGCAGATGGAGCGCGTAAACCGAACGAGAACCCGTCGAATAATCGAGCGAAGCGTAAGGCCATTACGTGATAAAAAAAATAAGGGAAAAAAAAAAAAGAAAAGATTAATCGGCCAGCCGAACGGAATGAAATTTAATGCTTTGAGTTTTACCGTTCGCCCGATGACGAAAGAAGCTTGGCGGAAGTTGGAATGAAATCTCGATACAGGAGGGTTCGTGGCACGTCGATAAAATCAATAGACAATTTCCTTTCCGTAGATAAATATGCTCCCGAATACTGAGAATTTGCGACGATAATGCAGATAAGACACGCAACTGAGAGCGCTGGGATTCGACAAGGGAAAATAAAATGGGGGCCGGGACTGTGGGACGAACGGGAATTTGCAATGTGGCGAATTTCCATGATCGAATCGAGAGATTGGAATTGAGTTACAGCTTAGGCTTTTCTTATGGATATTGGACGACCATGCCCGAACTCGTGCCAGAGGACGAATTGATTCTTCACATGACGGTCTGAATGACTGTCGGAAAAATAAAAATTCATTCATTTTTGTCATCCATTTAAAATACCGGGCGTAAGAAGCTGAAATAAAAATCAAAGATTAAAATGAGAAAAATGTGCGAATTATCTTTGTCGACTCACACGACTGGAAATTATTCCAACTTCTCCGGCTCGAATCAAGGAATCTCAATAACCGAGAATCATCGTCGATAACCGTAAAATTATTTTTCTATCGAAAGACGAGTACCATCTCTCTACTTGTGCCAAAAGCCGGAATAAGCCGTATTGGAGTAACGAAAATAAATACAATCTGAAATAACAAAACGTCTTGAGATACGGAAAAAAAAAAGACCAAAAGACATTTGGCTTCACAAAGAAAATTCCATGAGAAAATGCATCTCGGATGCAGCCTGCCGATGCCATGATACTGAGCTCTCGGCTGCAATCCTTTGTGAAGCAAAAATCGATTAATTCCTCGCAAATAGAACGTCGATTTAAAAAAAAATGTTACAAAGGAAAAAATTTGCTAAACGGGTTTTCCGATAAATCCTACAAAGGGTATGTAGAATTATTGCGAGGCACATGCAGAGGGTAAAAATGTAATTTTACCGGGTGAAATCGTTCGGAATATTCGCCGGTCGAACGAGCTTGGACGGTCGGACCGGAGAGTGAGAGAGTTATCAACGAGCTCAAGCCCCATCTAAGCTCGACCATCCGGAATAAGCTTTTACAGATTTGATGCTCATTTATCCATAATCCACTTATATCCAGTACTCGACCGGAGAAAATGAAGCGCTGAGCCAGAGCAAGAGGGATGAAGAGTAACAGAGATAGAGAGAGAGACGGAGGAGCGTTTGTCGCATTTTCTCTCCTTCGCGAACTGGTTGTTGAAAAATCTATTATATATATATATATATATATATATATATATATATATATATACCTTCCAGAACCCCGATGGAAGACAGTGTCGATTTTTCACCGGCGGACCCCTCGGATCGCTCGATTATCCCTCGTTAAATTTTTCACACGACTTAGAACCCTTTTTGTATAATTTCATTCGGCATGAATTATTCCCCGGAGGGTTGTTCCCGGCAGTTTTTTTTCCGCAAGCTCTCCGGGACTCGGGAAACCTCCCGGGAAGAGAGGGAGGTGGAGCACGTAATGTACACATGCAGACACGAGGGGCCCTCTTGAAATATTTAGAGAACTAGACGAGGCATAAGGGGGAGAGAAAGTGGTCGCTGATTCATTGGTACATCGGATGTACCGGGGTTATTTCGATCGACGAGCGTACTTATGCGAATCGATCGCATCGTCGAGTGGCGTGGCGCGATTTTTTTTTTTTTTTTTCCTCCACTGCGTCACGTTCACTTCAGTGGGGGTAAGAGAAGAGTAGCTTGGAGATGCAATCAGTACATCGAAGGTGAGATAAAATGAAACTATCTTGTTGAGAAAGATCGAACGGCGTACGTTAGAGATGTTATTATGTGTTTCATTTGACTCTGGCACGTTAATCGCCATCCATGAATCACGGAGATGCTTGTACCGCATCTTCCAGGAATACTATTGTGATTCGAAACTTTTTTTCTCGTATATCCTTAATTTAATTCGTCATCTTTCCTTTTGTACCTTTACAGTAATAGATATTTTTTCATGATCCGGTATTACGTTTATGCAACGTCGTTAATTTAAGGAATGAAAATAAAATAAAAAAGTAATATGCGATAAAATTTCAGTCGCGAAATTGAGGCAAAATTATTAAACGTGCACATTTTCTCTGTAGGATTGAATTCCGTAAATGTGTTATTTAATTTTTTTTTTTTAGTCAATAACAAAAATATAAATAAACGGTCAACGATAGGATTTTCAAAAAGCAACGCTCATGAAAAATCTATAGCTGAAGAAAGAAGCGGAACACTACTATACTTTGCCTCCGGAATACTTTATTTTCTCCTGGCGTTTTTCTGGAGCGGTCTTCGACGTGTGCAATATTTAAACAGGAAAAGGTTAAGTTTATCCCGTGTCATCATTTATTCACCCGGAGCGTGAAATATTTCGTTGCATCGGGGAGTAAAGTCGGTGGGAGCGAAGATATTCGTCTCGAGATCGTGCAAGAAGATAAGAAGGATGTAGGCTATACATCTATCTGTACTTTCTTGTTGCGATCTCGATACACGGCTCCAAGAGCCACGCCGGTGGGAAGATTTAAGAGAAACATTGCTTGAACCGTCGTAATCGATATTTCGAATATTAACCTTGGAAGACGACCGCGCGTGGTTCGACTGGTTTGCCCAAGAATTCAGCTTCTAACGCCGGCTATTCTCATACTATTTTCCGTATCGACCGGAGACCTCGACAAACATGTTAGTTTCATCCTGTCATATCAATTCCGTCTTCGGAGAAGCTTAAATCGATTAAAAAAAAAAAAAAACACAAACTCGGTAAACAACGCAAGCAATAATTTGTATTTTTTCGCGGCCTATTTTTCAGAATATTCAGCCAAACGAAAACTAGCCGAGTCTTGACCTATCGAGTAGACGTTCCTAATTTCATCTTCCCAAAAATAAATTCAGATTTGATAACCGTGAACTAAAAAAAAAACCTTGATAACAATTCTCACAATTTTCATTTGCAAGATTTCGAAAATTATTGGCACGCAAGTGATTCGTTGATTGATAAAAGCTGCAAACATATACTCCATCAAAGGACCAAAAAAATCGGATGATTTTTCATCCTGAAACTAGAGAATTTTTTTTTTTTTTTTTCCTTTTTTTTTCTCCCAATAAATCCAACAGCTTATCTGTTTCCTTGGGTTCGTGAAGTCGTGAATGACGAGCTCGGAATACGATCGATGAAAATAAGAGAAAAGGATTTAATCGTAACATGCCATAGAAAGAGTTAGTTCTCAGCTTTCATGGAAGATCTTTGAACAAATGCCCTCGCACTAGCGGCAATACATTTCTATCTCGGGCATCAATTACCGTTCAGTGTATCGTGAGTACGTTCCGGCGTCGTTTGTATCCTTTAGGAGGATATCCGATATTGGCAGAGAGAGGCTATCCCGAGAGTGCAAGCTTCGATTACGCTACCCGGGGGAGCTCAACCTACGCCAGAGAGGAGGAGGACTCATTTTCTTTTCTTCCCTCGGCACGCGAGATTCGAACATCTCACGCAGTGTTCGAACTCTCGAAGAGTCTCCTACAACGCTGTCCGCGAAATAAAAACAGTGCGCGCGAAATGTTCACGTGGTCATAAAAAAAAGCTATGTGCTGAAAAAATTAAAACAAAATAAAAATAACGGAGATTTTTTATTTCGGAGTACTTGAAATAATTTGTAACGTAGAAAAACGCGTTTTCACGTTGGCAGCTGGATCTGTTTTGTGTGGACTTGCATTGTTTACAGCGACTAGTAACTCGAAAGCGACTGGAGATAGCGAGATGAAATTGTATACAGTAGTAGAATAGTCACTTCAGCCCGGAATTTACATATATATATATATATATGTATATGTATATATATTTATTTTTTTCAATTACCAAAAACTGTCCAATGCGAGTAGGTATCAAAGTATCAAATTAAAGTTTGGGAATGGACTAACACTGCATAATGCTCTGTATTATATTCAGCGAAAATAGATCTTACCTTGTAAATTTTATGCAACTTTCATTGTTCCGCAGGTTATGTGAAATACCGGTAGAAATAAAGTCATCGATAAATGTAACCTTTGCGGTTGGGTACTCACGTTTTTTCGTCCCGCGTCGACGTCGTAAGTCGGATAAACACGTCCCCTCCATATTGCCTCATCGCGAACTGTACGGGATACTTTGAAGTCTCGTTCTCGCACAACAACTTTTTTCACGCACGACAAAGCTGCAATGCTTCTTGGTGCTCGACGATTGTTGTTTCAACGTAAGCTTAACTACTTCGCAGAGCACAAACTCTCCCCCACCACCGCCGTCAAATCACCATGTGTCGGCCATGTTTGTTTACCATTGTGGCGGCTATGCATTGTCCCTCGTACCAAACACGCTGGTCAACCGTAGCTCCTACACCGACGTCTACACCGAGCACCGGCTCGGCGGCAACGACCGGCTTGTTTGTGTATGTGAACGTGCGTGCGCCCCTCGCGATTAACAATCACCCGCTGATGCTCTGTCGTACGTTAATTGGTACGTGTAATTTCGTCCCTAACTAGCCGCTGCTTATGAATATTTGCTCGTTACTCATCACTCGTCCAGAATAAATTTGTCTCCGTTATTATTACCCGAATATTGGGTGCACTTTGCGGTCCATCGTAACCGATGGCATGAACGATAAAAAACGCACAAAAGAAATATTAATTAAAACCACGTAGAACTGTGAGAAATTAAAGATTCACGTTAAATTCGATTTTACGAAAATTTTGTAGTTCAATATGACTGTAAACACTTCGCGAACGCGCCACATGTGAAAACACGACGTACTGTCAGCGACTCGTTCGGCACGTAGCGAGCTAGGAGACGAGAGAGTCCGAAAATCGCCGAGCGACATGCGCGCCGGTGACTGCGCGTCGGTAGTTACTGTCCCGTGTCGCTCGAGCGGTCGCCATATTGGCTATCGCAGCAAACACACGGAGTTCGCGTCGTTTGATGTGCGGTGAATTTTAACCGGGCTTGTGTAGATAATATATATCGGCGAAGAATTTTTAATCGGGATTGCATATATTCTTGTACGAAGTTCAGTGTGTGTGCGTGAGTTATTCGGAGGCGGACCAGGACGAGAAGATTCGAATGAATAAAATGAGTGAGAGATCCAGCAACGGGGAGTACAAGTATCAGATGGACGATAGCGGCGATGGTAAGCCGAGAATTCCACTGGAGAAGGAACGCGATGAGAAGGATCATCAAGTTGACAAAGCCGGCGAATATGTACGAGAATTACTGCAGGAGAAACTCGCCCTCGACGCACAGAAGTGGCCCAACGCTCTGCGTCTCATTGATCAAGGTTAGAATTACACTTTTTTCTAAACAAAGTTCTCGCACGTTTTGCACGAGACAATGCTTGTTCTCGCAGCCATTTTTGTTGTTGTCGGCAGAAAAGGAGGCACACGTGTGCTTTCCCTTAATTCACGCGATAATTGAACTATCGTTCAATGTATAGTCGTGTCAAATGTTGTTATCGACAAGAGACCGCAGCGATAAGTCAATCTTGTCCATTTTCCATGCGTCTACGAATATGTTGAATTTATAGAGATCAGTGTAGTGTTTTTTCTTAACTAATTTTTACTTTTTCAGTCAACAATGATTCTTGTTTCACGCAGACTTCTTATACACGGTTTCTATTTTGCGTTTGCTTTCGTAACACTGTGCCCGAAGTAACTACGTTCATGCGTGAAAAACTTGCATGGCTATTTCCATGCTCCGTCGATACTGTACGGAGGCTATTTCTTTTTATCGGTGCAGGAGGGGTGGGCGCACACTTGAAGGGCGTGTTGATTCGTACAGGAGCAAAAATGTTGGCTTCAAACGTACGGTATCAATCTATTATATTATTGGGCTCGCTGATCGTTCACGAGCCATAAACTACAACTCCTTTGCCATTGACCTGGAAAATCATTATAGTACCATTATGGAGTCCAACAATCTAGATACAGCTTTTCGACATTGCAAAACCAACCGTAATACTATCTGGTATGCGTTGGATATAAATTGGTTTACAGTTAGACTGTCCCAAAGCAACTTTATTTCGACACATGCATGTTCAGAATATTAACATCTCTTGCGTCAATGTTTGAAGTAAGGTCGTTTTAGGAAAATTCAACTGTAAATCAACTTTGTATCCAACACATATAACAGTTGATTTTTTCAATATCGCCACAAAAATGACAACCTCTCAACCATTGGAATCGGAGATGGTTTGATACACCAATTGAACAGTTTGTTTTAGTTTGGTCACAATACAAGGTTAACTGTATTGGTCATTAAGTTAGAAGCATTGCAAGTTTGATTTATTTGTCGAGTATTCGACAAACAAGCAATCTTTCGTTCTAATGAATATTTTCGTAATGATTATTTCATTACGAAAATATTCTCTAGGATGGTGCAGAGTATTATTGGGGGATCCTGTTATATAAAGTATTTTATATTATATATATATTTTGTTCATTTTTTTTCTATTATTTCCTAGAAGACTCCCACTTGTATTTCAATTCCAATCGATGATCTTCTATGTACATCTTCAATTCAATCCACCTTGGCGAATGATTTTTCAGAAAAATTCTCGTTTCAAATGAAAAAGCAACAAACGTGTTTCTTTTATACTAAACTTTAAAATGAAATAAAATATCAAAGGAACATACTCTGGGGACCACAAGAGTATTATTGGAAAGTTCCTATAATATAGAATATCACAGACTATGTTTGCAATATTTTATATCATTTATATATATATATATATTTTCTTTATTTCCTTTTACACTCCGAGGTTTGTCTTCCGAAAAGTAAACCTCCCTTTTCTACCTCTCGACTTTTATACCGGATAGTCTGTAGTTGAAAGGCGGAGAATCGAACTTAGCGGTTTCACGTCATTCGTTTATTCGCATGGGTCACAAGAACTTGCCGTATATTTTTTATGGAGGCTTCGATTTATACGATGGGAGTAGCGAAAGGGATGAATAAGATGGCCTGACTCGATTCTCAATTCCTCGCGTTCTTCCTTTTCACCGACTTTCACATTTTCTATTCCCCTATCGATTTATTTTTACTCGTCTGACACATGCGATTTATGCATCTCTCGCCGACGACTCTGACGAATCGCGTAATATCCCCCGAATATGTCCACTGGGTCACGTGAAATAGGAAAACTCGGCTCAAAGTTCGATCGATCCACGACACGAGCTAAAGTTTCTCCTCAAATATTGATTCCCATCGTAGACTTTTCAAGATTGAGCAAAGTGCTATAAATTTTCAAACCCCAGTCGATGGCGTCGCGAATGCATTACGGTCAGGATGAACATATCTTTACTTTATTGCTATCCTTAATATTTACAAAGATTTCATTTGTATACTGATTTTTGTTTCGTTTTTTGTTTGTTTCTCGATAGGTAAGTTCGTCTTCTTCAACGTATGATCGACTGGCACACAGACCCGCCGAAATTGCTGGCAGCTTGCGCCCTCAGTTTCTTTGAAGACTCTAAATACACCGTCAGATGTTTCGCTCGTCTCCGTCGTCGGCTTTCGTCAAAATGCTTAGGAATTATATGACGCAATGTCAAGGCACCCGAGCTCTCCGGCATTGCCCCGAGATATTGTCCATCGACCGTCTCAACCAACGACGGCAAGCACTCGGTTAATTAAATCCCTCGAGCCTGGGTCTCGAAACGCATAGCCCTCGCGAATCTGTATCAGCTGCGTCGAGTCGCTCGACTTCTCCACGCTTACCTCTGCCTCGCTCGCCCTCGTCGTCACTATATTTGAGTTTAATTAATTTTCCGAGCTTCCCGAGTGTCGTGCGTTAACGGGAACGAGAAATTTCTTCCCCGCAGGCACCGACTCTCGGTACGTTAAATATCAAAATTAATATCCGGATATCGGTTTGATATCCATGCATAACGAAACAACGTCCCGAGCGGTTTGCCGCCCCTTTCCCTTTTTCAATACGCACAGCTCTTCAATAACGTTGATACAAATTTTTTATTTTCGTAGTTTCTCGATGTTACATTTGCAGATTGCGTTATGGGGGGAAGGGGTTAAAATCATAAGAGTCGTTACCTACATGGTAAGCGGGACATTCAGAAAGATCAACATATGCTCAAAATATTTTGAAAGTATTTTTCTCCAAGGCGATTTTATAAAATATAAACGAATTTCGGAGCGCACTGTGTGCTTGACTAACAGAGTACTTTTTTACCTTATAGAAAATGTTTCGGTGAAAAGGGATTTGAACATCTTAGCTCTGTCTCATCGCACTCATGCGTGTTTAGCCTTCTTTTAAATAGAAAATACAATTAGTTTTTGCGATATACATTGCAATTTACAAAGTTTAGCCTTGTGACAAATTCTCCTAGGCGAGACAGCGCGGTTTTTTAACCTGCGAATCTGTTGTTTCTCACGAGCAGTTCTCGTCCCGTTGATTTGCGTATTTCTGTAAAAAACTAATCGAGTCCGACTAGAAAGTTGTTAGTTCAATCAACCGATTGCACTCCCTCCCTCTCGTCTCTTTTTTCTATGTCCGTTCGCGGTAAATTACGATTGTCAAAGTTGGATTGCTCGCACCGTGTTCTCCCTCGCATACCCTCGTGTACCCACGTATACACGGCATGTACTGTAAACTCTGCATATTGACCCCGTATGTACATATATTTCCATCTGTAAACTACTCCGCGTACGGGTGAACGATATTTTGTACACTTTTACAACGTACAACGTGAACTGAATTTACGACTTTCGCTCTCTCATTTTTTCTCCTACTCTCTCTTCCGTTCGCTTTTTTCTGTCGCATTTGGACGACAGCCTCCGGCATCGAGCATTCTGCAATTCTTCTCCCCACTTTCTCGTTTTTTACCTTTATTATTTATACATATATATATATTTTATTCAACCTACCATTGCTGGACGCGCTTTTGGCCTGCCCGCAGTCCCGTTTTTACGAATTTCCCCAGATCGATGTGAACGACGTCGTGTTTTCCCGGTCCCTGGTACCACGTCACATTTCACGTCCTATCCAATCGGGTCTGCTGGTCGGCATTTCGCGAAATTGTGTTTCTTGTAGTTAAACAGTAAAGGCTCGCCGAGCCGACGGATATTTACGGACGGTGATTTACCACGAATCACGGTTTGCTATGTGCATTACCTGCGGGTGCATTGTAACGTTTGAACAATTGACTTGTCAGACCGAAATTTCCATTAATAACTATCTGCCATCGATTATTACGATTGTCCGAATAACGATATCAACAATTATCGATTATCCATTGTGAACCGTCAGAACGTTATCGGTTATTTTTTTTTACGATGCGACGAGTGCGATCTGGGAAGCCGAACACCTAACGTTAGTGCGGTTTCCAATTAGAAGAAAATTTTTCTACCTCTGTCGCCGGGTATCAGCAATTTCGAAATATCAGTGGTTTAACTTCGACGCGCGAGTTATAAAAATGCTCACGAATCTGTGTCATACAGATGCGAGTATATAATCCAGCATTTTCATTTTTATTTTAGTCGAGTAATTGCATTTTGCTGTCTTTTTATGTACGTCGTACACACGTTGCAACTGAAATTAGCATATTGCTACATCGCTAACTTTTCGATATAGCAGCATCGAAATTCCCCGATTTTTTTACTTTTTGCATCACTGAATTAACGGGTGTCCTAGTTAACGTTTAACAATTGGAATTCTTCATGTTCACGTTAAAAATTTGTCGATATTTTCATGAAGACATTTTCGTTTGTACTACATTTGAAAGAACATCTTTTTTTTTTAGTAGAGAAAGGGCTTTATTAACCCCAGTAATATATGGTTCGGTTTTGCGTACATTGCATTTAAACTTATACATCAGTATAAGTGACTATCTATCACGACAGGTTCATTTCACTCTTTAAAGTATCGAATCGGGGAATTTTTTTCCTCTTCGATGCAAAAAAAGGAGTACAGCTGTTCGTTGGAAAAAAAAGTATAAAATTCATCCGATCATAGTTACCGCAAATTGAAGGGGATCCGCCGTCTGCTTGAGAAATTCCTCATTGGAAATGTTTTCAACCGCGGCGCGTTTCTCTCCGATGCCCTTTCAATCGTTGAATAGATAAAGAAAAGTGGCACCGATGTGCTTGCTACTTCCAATACTCTCGCCTGTCTATTTTCTCGAGATTCACCGCTTCTCTTCCGTGCTCCGGAGACGTTTCTCGAATTTCGCGTTAGTTTTTCCATCCTAGCTTCCCCTCCTTTTCTCTCTCCTTCCTTTTGGCCACTGTAAATTTCTTCCGCTCGTTTTTCATCGAGTGGAAATAAGTGGGCGCCGAGGTCCGAGAAACTGCTGAGAAAACTTAATTCGATTAAGCATACAAATTCCGAGGGCGTAAAGCTCGCGGACGTTCAGTTTGAATAAATTTTTTACTTTCCATGCAGTCGTTCCGCTAACGTTCCACGAGGGAATTCGACGTTGCTTCGCAGCATCATCCAAGGGATATATACGTGGAGAGATTCGTACTCATCGCCCGAGGACGAAAGCGATGTCGTGTAAAAAGTTGCGAATCGAGAGTGAGTCAGAGTGAGAGAAGCGAAAAGCTTTTCGTGAATATAGAAAAGTTTTCGTTTCGATGAAAATCTGCATATTCGTCCCACTACTTCTCTCTCGAATTGAAATAACTCGGCTAACTTCACCGTTAAATGAAGAACGAACCTAAAAAAAAATTAAATCAAACGGCCATACTCAATATGCGTGAGGGAAAAAAACAGAAAATGGGTATTTTTATGAAAAATCACTAAGTATTCATGGAAAAAAAATCACTCGATTTTCATGATAAAAGAAATCAATTACCATCACGCCCACAGGGTAGCGAATGAAAAATAATTACAACCATTACCCGAAGCATGTAAACGAGCCCGAAGCTCTCAAGTCTCGTAGCTACGTCGTGCGTTAATTACAAACAAAATAGACCCGTCCAATTACACGCTCTCGGTACACCCAGGGTGCGCGTTTTATCCGTGAGATATGATGCGACGAGTTCGTTTCATTTTTTCTTTTTTTTTTGTTCACCGTTTTGTTTTTCGAAACGGGCGAATATGGGGGCCACGCGTACTCGGGCCACCCTACTGCGAGCCTGCCAGTCGGCGAACGGGGTAATAACTTTTTTTTACTTTCCTCCCCGCTGGTTCTGTTCGTCGTCCAAATTGTCCCATTACCATGCTTTTTTTAAAAAATTTTTTTATATTGCCACCAGAGTTTCCGGACACGAATTGTAATACTCGGTGCACTTCACCCCACCAGTGGCGGTAGCACAGAGCGTTGCGCTGTAGCTTTGTACCAGTCACTGTCCCAGATAAATCGAGTGTCACACAGTGGAGTCGTTGCAACCCCTTTCCTCCCGTCGTTCTCACCGATCTCTCCACTTCCCCTTCTTCCGTGTCTCTTTTTTATGCCGAGCTCTGGAATTTCGTTGTCGGTAAACATGCAAAAAAAGAAGACCAAAAACACTGTAGTTTGCTTTCGCGAGAACTCGACGTGATGTTTTGCTGTTTGTTGCTTCTCTATGGCGCTGAAATGGAAGTGAATTGGAATCCGAATGAAACACGGTCGAGTTATATCTTGGAGCCTCTTTCTCGTTTCTCCCAATTTTTTTATTCGTTTTTTTTTTTTTGCTTTCTTTTATATCGCGGGAATAAAAATAATTAACGGAAAAGCGAGTAGAAACATGTGCGGCGTAGAGTGGGTAAAAAACACTGGAAATAAATACCATACGGCTACAGGGGGCGACAGTCATGTTTCAACGTCCTTTTATCCGTCCCTCGTAATAACTGACCTACCTCGAACGATCCCACTTTATTCGTTAGGAAACTCGACACTCCGCCGCCTCCCGCCCTGCCTGATACGGTACAATTTTTTTTCGTTTCCCCGACAACGCCTTGTATCTCAATGGCCCCGCTGTTATTTTTCGATTGGATATACTCGTGCTCCGGTGTTTCATTTTTTTATTTACTTTTTTTCATTTGCGTTCGCAGAGTTGAAAAAAATAACCCGAGCCTTCGCGCGGTCAGGATGAACATAAACGAGCTTGGAAAAGTTACAATAACATTTTTTTTTCTTTTTTTCGATCTCCCGAAGGTGATTCGTTACGACCAGACGTAAATTCGTAGTTGCGGCATCGTTTCATAATTAACTGAAAAAATACATATTTATTTAATGTTGTTTTTTCGCTCACACATCGAACAAGCTGTGTTTTCATAAAAATAAAATTTAATTGAGATTTTAATATCAGAGTTATTTGAAAAGTTGCAAAACGGTGAGAAATGTTATTTTTAGCAGGTATTCGGATGTATATATTTTCATCGTTTGAAACGACTCTAAGTCGGAAATTACTTGAGATAAATAGTTGAAAATTGGTACATCGGTAGAGTGGTCAAGTCGCTTGGTTCAGTGCTATTTTCGCGAAGACTGAGAATCAGTTGGAGCTCCCTCTACTAGACGTTTTGCGAAAAAAGGCACAAGGTTTTTTTTGTTCCTTTTACCTAAACAAACCCTTCTCTATGAGGAACCTTTCTTCATCTGTTTTTCTTTCTCTCTTTAAAAAACAAATAATTTTTTAAACAAGAAAATAAATAACTGCAGGATGGCGAAACTTGCGTAACGGGTATCCATAAAAATTCCACCTTTGTCAGCGTTTCTCGTAACGAGAGACAGAGAGCAAGATATTAATTTGTCGAATTAAAAATTCTTCAACGTTGAGGATATCCCCGAGGAAAGACCGAAAGGATCTCGTGGAGTCTTGATGAAACAGGGTCAAAGAGGAGCGCGATTCGATTTTAACGTCATTTCGATGGGGAAAATGAATTATAACGAAAGAGGCAGAAAGACGGGTGGCCAGGGGGTGCGAGTGAAGATTATGACGAAATGGCTGTAGGGCTTCGTTCACTAATCACTTTCGTTTGATCCCTGTCTCTCGTTTCGAGCCGAGATATCTCTGCTCACTTGAAAGATTTTTCAAAATTTAACGAGAAATTGAATTTATCGGGTGTGCTAACCACAAAGCTCGCGAGGAATCCTCGGAAAAGACCCCTTTGTGGTCGGAGCTTTAACGAGGAGTGTTCACAATCATACTGGCAATGAGAAGCGGAGACGGGAACGAGTCGAGAAATTGTTAAATTTCTGTGGTTCTTGTCGAGGTGATTTCGCGAATGAGGGGCCAAGGGGCGAGGAGTAATCGAGGCGAAAACCGGTGAGGGATGGCGAGAAAATACCGGAAAATCCGAAGACTAGAGTGCTCATCACCTCCAACCCGAAAACACCCGCCCATCCCTCTTAAACGACTAGCGGTAGAGAAAACGCTTAGCTCGCGAAAAACAAAAGCTTCTCTCTGCTATTCCCCGAGAGGTCTGGGAACTCGAGGCTGAAAAGACAAGTGAAATAGCGATGGGCGTTAAAGGGGAGGGGGGGGGGGGCGAGGCTGGATGATAATAACGTTCGAGAAGACTGAAACGACTTTACGAGCTTCTTAGTCTCCTCATGCTGTTTCTTCATTCACCGATCTTACTATAGCAATTAACGACACTAGATAGATAATGCAAAAAAGTGACTCGAGGATATTACTTTTTAATTGTGATTTTTTTTACTATTTACTGAGTGTTTCTTATTTGGACACTGTGGTATTTGTCTTTGCTCATTTTTTTATTAAAAAAAAATTAATTCACTTTTGAAATGCTAGCAGATTTTAACTAACGGTAAAATTAGTATCGACTTGAAAAACTATTTTTTACGGGCATTTAATGTATTGCAAACAATCAATATATTACTTCGTGTCTCGTTTTTTGAAAACGTATAGGAAGGAAATATGATGAAAGTTCTAGTAGCAGGTACGCTTGTAGTTGTTTGTAGTATGGTTCATTACGTTTGTGGCGATTCGGAAATTAAAACTGTATCGATATACTCGAAGATCTGATCCTAACATCGTTTGTAGTACCGTTTGTTTCGTATGTAGTATTTTGGCCTCTCGGCAGAAGCCTAATTTTTCTCGGTCTCTCGGTTGATCTATGACGACAGCCGTGAAGCTTCGTGCTTCCGCCGGCTAGTGGAGAAGATCTCCTCTCCACACCGGTGGGAGAATAAGAGAAGAGCAAGAGAGGCACGAACAGGCGGAGCACGACGAGAAGCACGTCTTCGTCTTGGATGGGGAAGTTCGTTTCAACAATGGGACCGACACGCCACGCTCCGGCGAATCTATTGACCGTGCGTACAATTCGATTTCCAGGTTGAATGGCGACGAGAACCGGACAAAGGATGTTCCATCGGGTTCAAGCCTTCTCCTCGCTCCTCTCTCGCCGTTGCCTCGTCCGTGCAACTCCCGAAGAGATGATTAATGGGCTTTAAATGAAGCGAATAATCATGAGGTGCCCTTTGCTCGATGAACATCACGCTGCCAGCCTTCCCTACCGTATTTCACCCGCAGCAATATCTCTTATCTTTCACTTTTGGTCTCTTTATTTTCATTTGATTCTATCGATTTGTTCTTTTCTTTAATGCGTGCTCAATATTTTTTATTCGGGTATAGTGAAAATCGTGGAAAAGTAAGGAAACGAGAATGGCCGAAAAAATTGGACAAACGTGAGGGAATAAAAAAAAAATTTCTTAACAAAGAAGCATCAAAAATTAAAATTCAATAATTTCTCCTAAATGACCTAGAAGGACGATGTCTGAACGGATTCTCGCGTCCACGTACGCCGTATTATTGTCGTTAAATTTAATTATTGACCCACCTCCGACCTTCGGTGCGTACCTGAATTCGTAATTGCACCTAGAATGCGGATAATCCTCTTTACCACTGTGGCGTTAAACTCGCGACGTTGTTACCTCGCACGTACGATGGGGTTATCTTCTTTATGGTTGACTTGGTGAACATTTACAACCGTCCTACCATCGCCTCGCACTGGCAGTATCCTATTTTCTTCGTGAGAGGTTTGTCTGTAGATCGTTACTTTCTCGGTAATGTTGTTCGTATCAAATTTTGATATGCGAAGTCTTCATTGAAAATAATAATAATTATTATTACTTTTCTACTGAACCTACGAAAACAAATAATGGCATGGAAAAAAAGTGCGTTTCGCTATAAAAAAAAAATAAATAAATAAATAAAATTAGCATCGCTTGAAATGAATGATTTTTTGCAACGGCAGACAATATAATTTGCGGGGTCGTTAAGCAATTTTTTGTTATTTACAAAAAGCATCGTTGCATGCAATATCTGAAATATTTATCTTCTACTTCATTTTTTTATCGATGTTGCAGTATATCACCTGCTCATTCCTCTCCTGAAACGAAACCTCTCAAGATTTACGTAGCAGTCGATCGGCAATGCGTCACGTTCGACGCAGGATTATTTATTAAATTTTTCCCACGAGGATACGCTCCCCGGTGCCTCGCGAGCCGACTGTCATGGCTCTCTGACCTCATTCGCACTACACTCTCTTCTCGTTCTCGATGAATTTATAGTTTTGCGCATTTTCACAGTAGTGCTGCTCTGGACACACTAGATTATAACTTGCGCGACAAGGATTTGCGAACGTGTCAGCTCTATATCGAGAAACTTTCTAGACAATTTCGATCACAAATTCATACAGTGAAAAAAAAATTCAATCTACCTCGCCAATCAGTTTTTTGAATTATTATTTTTTAAGTACATAATTTTTTTTTCTTTACGATTCGCAGAATTTTTTTTTTTTCGTTTTTTTCATAATCATCCCTTTCTACCTGAAGTCCGAAGTCGATTGAAAAAATCATTGCGATCAATTTATAATTATACTCGAGCTTTCGCATTGTCAAGAGCAATTCGAAATTCGTACAAAATTCGACTAATCAGCGCTACATTGAAATATTGCACAGAAAATTTAATATATTGAAAAAAAAACTCTCTATTGCGATTTTATATGAAAGCGCAGCATGAAATTTGAATTTAAATCTGAAGTGTACGATTAAACGGGGGAATATGAGTGGAAGCGTTGATACATTATGTATCTCAGTGGCACTCCTGAAAGCGGCAGATTATAATTTATTAGTAGAAATTTGAAATTCAGCAAAAAAAAAAAAAATCGCGTTAATAAAAGATAATAGCGCAAGAGTTCAATTAAAAATGCAAAAATACCACTAAACTGAAGAAGACGTATATTACGTGTCTCAGCGAGACTGTAGCAGCAGACAATTCTAACAAAATTACACCAATCAGTCTCGTTGAAACATTGCTTAATCAAATGTCTAAAAAAAAATTAAATTTTATCGTGTCGACAAAAGCAGACCGGCAAGAAATTTGTATAAAAAATTCAAGCGTACCACTAAACGGAGGAAGACTAGTGTACATGCATTATGCGTCTCAGTGGGACTCATGAGAGCGGAAGCGAACGATCGCCGGGAGTGCACTATGGCGGTCCATTCTCTCTTTCCCTTTTTTCCGTCGGGAGAACCGTCGAATATCCTCCGGTGGAAACGAGCCAGTAAAACTGTACAGACGGTGCAGCGTTCCTGTATAGGAAACAGAGGTCCCATTCGATCCCCTCTCAACAACGGCAATAAAATCCACGTTAAAGCTCATCGATTCGACGAGCCGTATCCTACTTGCTTTCCTTTGTAACGTCCGTCAGTCGTATGTCACGGTACTTTTGCGGTTGCAACGTGTCGTCCAATTCGTTTTTGTACGTCACTCCTTCCGTTCTCCTCCCCCACCAACAGCTGAACGACCGACGTCGGTATAGGCAAATGCACTCATATCCGTAGCCTCCGGAAACGATTCGTGACAGATATTTAAATCGGTTTCGAGCTGACCCAGTCAACCAGATTTAAATGAATTGTGTCAAGCGTTGGGCACATCGGGGCTTAAAAGGCCTTATCCATCGTGCACGTTGATGCAAAAATCGAGCTTCTGGCCAATTAAGTTATCTGTCTCGAAATGCTCAAAGGAGTTATATATAAAATTCACTGTCCGTCCTTCGTGGATTGTCAAAGGAGTTGAAAAGTCCGTTTTCGCGGGTCTTTCCTAGTGAAACTCTTCACAGGATTTTTTTGCCTTTCCCTCCTGAAAGGTCGGGCCGAAAGCTTTGCAGAGATGATGGGACAGCCCTGCAAAGCGTCACTGGTGAGTTGACGCGGGTAGAAGAAATTTTTACATTTTTTTTTGCACCACTTTCCGCGAGAGACAATAAATTACGTTAGCGAGGATTAAAGGTAATTCGAGTGGGCGTGTCTGTCACAGTTCTTTTGAAGAAAAAATTCGATAACTTATTTCATGATATTACTTTTGTACAGTGTTTTTTGGTACCTAAATCATCGCTATTTCCTTCGTCCGGTCCTTAAAAAATTTGCGAAAATAAGTTTATCATCAGCTCCTCCTAAACGAAATTAATTCGGATTCATCATCGAAACAATCTTGCGAGAATTACAATAAATTTTTTTAATTTTATTGACAAAAACAGCATTCTTATTTTCGTATAAACCACTTGGAACAAAGTAAACGTCCGTATTTTGTTTACTGTGACGAATGGCCTTTCTTCAGTCCAGATCGACGGGAATTTCTCTTTCAAATAATTGGGAAGTAAAAAAAAAAAACATTTTTAATACTCGTTGACTAGACCATTAGCCGGAGCCTCTTTAAGCCCTCCCCCCCCTTGCTGGGCTTCAGTCGCACGGTCGGCGGGAAGTCGTGATAAATTTTCGGTCGCCGAAAAGTTTTCATCCCCGGTAGCGCACCGTCGACCGTTGGAGAACTCAACGGCCGGGATCCGCTCGAGCTACCACGGTGAACCGTGCACAGCTCACCGGTACGGTTCCCGGCTCGTGATTTTCACGAGAACGACCAGTCTCTGTGCGAGAGTTTCGTACCCGGGACAAGTTGTTAGCAAAACGACCATCGCCCAAGAGACTGCCAGAGAGAGAAAGAGAGAGGGTAGTTTCTCGCGCTGCGCACATGAACTAAAACCAATAGGGCATCCTTAAGGATGGCTTCGTCGAAACTTGGCCGCTATGTGTACAAGGCTGTGTCCTCTTCTCTCGGCTCGGGCGCGGTAACGAATGGCCCGGCTTTGCCCTCTCGAGCGTGAAACTTTCACCGAGCTTTCCGCCTACCCTCGATGACCACCCGGCACGCTACGTCGTTTACTCTAATTGAAAAAACGATTATCATCGCCGATCAATTACTTCTCGTCGCGGTAATTTTTTCGTTTTCTCATGGTTTATTTTATTTCTTTTTTTTTTTTTTTCCATAATTAGCCCGGTGGATTCTTGTCCCCGATCGAACGAGTTTTCTCTTTCGTTATCGCGTTTCAACAGGGTAGTAGATCGGTGAATAGGTAATTATGGATAAAGGGTTACGGACGAGATAAGAGAAAATCGATGTCGATTATCGTCCGGCACGAGAGGGGACCTGACAGATAACAGGCGAATAGGGGTTGGTGGAATCGTTGGCGATAACGAGCATCGAACGACAGGAAAGTTTCAATCCTTCGACCGCTTATCATCTCGTGCATTGTTCACGTGCGGACAGTGACGACGATAGCGACGAGGCGATAATCGTTTTTGGCTCCACCGCGTGTATAACTGTTCTTGCCGATGTTCTACCGGCGTTCACCGAGTTTCACTTGCGCTGCCCCGTCGAGCCTAGAGAAAACTTTATTTCACGAACTTTGTTATCGAACTTTGAGGCTCGAAGTCTTCCCTCCACCGTCTATCTCAGTTTCGAAACGTATAAAATAAAAGTGCGCTCCACCGACCATTAAATTGTTTTATCATTTTTGTCAGGCGGCAAAGGTTATCACAAAAATTTTCAACGACAACGGTTTGTCGTTGTGAGATCATAAGTTTTTTTTTTTCTTTCACTTAAGTTCATTTGGATCTTAATAGGTAAAATAAACTCTGTACGCAGAAGCCGAACGGCAATTTCAAAATTCCGCCGTGAACCGCAGCTTTGGATGACCCATTTTTTCCCCATCTGAATTTTCAAACCCGTTTTGCCCCATCGTCTAATATTTCCCTCTTTCCAGTTTCCAAAAAAAAAAAAAAAAAAAAAAAAAACAGAATTTGGATGAACCCATCCGCCAGTTTTCAGGCGTCATTTCCTCGACAACGAATCCAGCTGATTCTCCCTCCGGACCAACGTAACTCCCTCGAGAATTTCACTATCGTCCTCTCCCCCGAATTGACTGGAGAATAATCGATTTTGTCGTTCCACATCATTGACCCAAGGGGAAAACGTGGTCGATGAGTTATTATTCGGAGCTTCCGTCCAATACGTGCAGTTTAGAGTTCGGGCGCATGCACGTTCACGGAATCTCCCCGTTCAGACTACCCGCAGTTCCTGTATAACAGTTAATACAATTAATTTCAAGTGTTGCATACTTAGCGGTCTTTGTCTTCCGTTACTGGCGTCGCTCTGCCTTCCATTTGTTTCTCTCTCGCGCTATCTGTTCGTGTACGTATGTATGCCTAAACGTACACATACATACGTATATCTCGAGAGGAAACTATGTCTGGGTGGAGATGCCCGCATTCCCAAGTCCGTTGAGCACACGTTGGAGAATCTACTTAGCCGTAAGCTTGCAACCAGCAACGGCACCAGCGGGTAGGGACCATTCTCTCACCGTAAACTTGGGGATAACAACCGTGCGAAGTGGTACGCGGGAGGGTCGGAGAGGGACGTAGAAGGATTTCCGTTTCTAATACACGTAGAGTTGTAGAAGCAATAAGAACAGCTGAGATAAGTCGAGCTGCTTATCTAAACATCGCGCTGGCTCCTCGCGTGTGCCGGCAATTCAATCTTAGTTTCGACTGAATAATGCAAATTTCATATCCCGTGTCATTTCACGGAGTTGGACCGCGAGTGGGCGCGCAAGTTTCGGCGAAGATAGTAGATGCTCCGAGCGGGGGGGATTACAAAAAGATAGAGGCGAGAGGGATAAAGGTAAAGAAAACCAGACCGGAAGTGCACCCGCAACGACACGATTGTTCGATTTGGCGAAGTTCCAATTTTTCGTGGACAAATCGCTGTCTTCCTTCGGTAGACGTATTTAATCAATGACCACATGCTCAATTTTTTTTTTTTTTTTTCTTTTTCTTCGCTTCTCTACTTTGAACATCTATATGTGACCGAGTTTTTTGCGACGGGGTATTTGAACTGTTTGCCAATTTTTTTTATATTTCTTTGATTCAATTCCTCCAGCTAACCTTCCCTCGACGGATGAAAAGCAGATTCAATTAGCAAAAACATTTAATTAAATTTATTATCATTATTTTCTTTTCGCTGAGTTCAGCAAAATTATCAATTAAAAATTGACAATGGTGATATTTGTAGTGGAACATTTGGATTTAAAATCATTTCGATGCAAATTAATTTTTCTTCGGACGTTCGAGATCGTTTTCATTTTTTTGTCTTTGACTGCACAGCCGCGGAGAATCGCGGATAGAGCAATTGCACTATAGGTTGTTCAGCTGGCGCGCGAACGCTTCCGGATCGGAATTAATTGGAGCCTCGTAGGTCGTCTTCGAGGTAGGAACGGGGCTGTGACTATTAAAAGAAACCAAACATCGCTCGATCGAGACACAGAGGTTCCGTTCGGGAATAGTGGGGGGAGGATGGGGTGTGCAGAAAAACGAAAGAGAACAAAGTTTGTAGATAGAATCGAGAGCAACGTGACACATGTGGTACAGTTCCGCGCACGTATCAGGGCCGTGGCCTCGAACTAGATAAACGAAAAAACGCCTGAGAGATTCCTTCGATCATGGAACAATGATCTGTGAAAAATAATCGATGACCGGTTGAAGGAATGGAAATATTTCCATTCGACATCATGTTTTTTTTTGTTTTTTTTTTTGTTTTTTTTTTGTCGCTACATAAAGCCCAGTATTAGTTCACTGCGCAAGGAAAAATTTATCCGATCCGAGACAACAAAGTTAAAAAATAAAATCCGACCTTACGTAGATGTACGAAACGGCAGAGAGACAGATAGTGAAATAACGAGAATGAAAAACACAATGTTAAATCACGAAAGACTTAATAGTTGAAACGAGAATCGGTGGAGCATCGATGCAACAAGAAATGCGCGAATCATTTCCGGGAGTCAATCGAGCGAGCGATTTCTCACTCCGCGATGCAATACCATCTAGAAGAGACGGGAAAACAAACGGGGCACGCGAGGAAACTCGAAGAGAAAAGCTATTATTCTTTCTCGAGTAATATAAGTCGCAATTACGCAAGCCACGTCCGGCCTTCCTTAATCAAGTATCGATACTCAAGTTCCGCCGTCGCTTAGACTGCCGTCGTCGTCTCACCCGACTCGTTTCCGCCAGTTCTCCATTTCGACTTTCACATCGGCAATGTAACTGCATTGAACTGCTGGCTTTGCGTTTCCGCCGTCAGCCCCATTGAAAATCAGTACGAACGTAGCTCTTTTTTACGCCCACTGCTTCACCCGATGTCCCCTCGTTAATCTTCATTTTTTATCGTCGCGCACTCCTTTATCGAAAACGAAAAACTCTCGACTAGTTTCCGAACGGAATCGCAAATTTCCACGGAGGAGACTCGTGCTCAACTTTGCCGCGATACCCACTCGAATCCACATTAGCCTCGACCCGCGAAGATCAGACTTTTTCGCACCCTCTTCGCGCAACCCGGCTGGGAATTAATACTTTTTGGCTTGCAGGGTTCTCGAAGTTGTGACCGATGAAGAAATGTTTTCTCTGTGGCTGTTTAACGGTCAATCTTGTGTTCTAAAAATTAAGGAATTTTTCCGAATGTTGTGCCAATAATTTCCACGATTTTTCCTTTTTTTAAGCCCGATTCTTCGACGACTGTTTTTACTCTGTTATTGTCAAAACTCTGCGTGCGTTGCAGCCGATTTAATTATTTGGGTGGTCAAGATTAGCCACAGTCGCAGCTCAGCGGAGAAAATATTTTTGGGCTTTTTCGGGAATTGAAAAAACACTACGGAAAACACGAGTTCTTAACGCTACACGAAGTCCGTGTGTGTTCGGGGCAAATGAATAAGAAGCGAATAAGAAAATTGTATCAACCTCGAGAAACGAAGGGAAAGAAAGCCACAAAAGTTCGTCTGTTTTCCCAATTAGTGTATCACCATACCTAGAACGCGGCACCCCAAAGTTTGAGAATACTTTACTCTCCACTTGTGCTCTTTGTGTTTTATCTTCATCGCATTCGAACTCTCCTCGCGCACTCGCTCGTTGGAGTACGTACTTATTAATTGTAATTATCAAAGCAAAGCCGGCTTTAACCTTCCGCCGGCTCTCCGCGTTTCCTTGTCCTAACCATTTTACCCCTGGAGGGAACATAGGGAGAGAGACGAGTTTGCGAAACACAAAGCGGATTCGTAGAGTGTTTGAGTTTTTTGCCTCGTTATATTCTCCGGTGCAGCTGTAGCTCCGAGGAAGGGGGATGAATGGAGGGGAAAAAAACATACAAACTGGAGGCCAACGAAGGGAAAGAGAGGCAAGTAGAAGCTCGCCTTCGTTTAGCCGCCAGACAGACGGACTCGTCGAAAGGAGAGGAGAGCACCAAGTCGTTTGCGGAAGGAGCTGGATAATTGCACTTTCTTCGCCGCGACGAATACGCAGTGTGTTGTTTTCTCTTTCGACTCGGAAGAAGGAAAAATTTCGCCCCGTCGTACTCTCACGGATCTCGCTGACGCTTCGGGTCACCAACGAGTCTTTTACGAACCGTGTGCATCGCTACATCTTTTTCACCCAGCGTTCACTCGATGATCGACGTAGAAAGGCATTTTCTACGTCGTAAAGACAAAAAACATTGACGGTAGAGGATTTTAACATGCAAGTGTGTTGATTCACCCGGAAATTAAAATTATTGCGGCTTATAAATTTAATAACATTTATGAAACATATTCGTACACGAAGTGCAATTTGAATTTCAGAAGAGGAGTGTAGAAAAGTACATTTAGGTGTGCACCAGATAACAACTGTAGCAGAAACCATTTCCACCATGTTACAACTCTACCGTATTAAAACTCTACCAGAATAAAGCTCTACTGGACTGGAAGTAAAACTCTGCTGGAATACAAGGCAATCCTGTGTGTTCCGGTAGAGTTTTATTAATCCACTGTAAAAATAATGATAGAGCCGTATATGTGTTTGCAGAAAAAGGGAATTTATAAACTATTGAGGGTCAAAGAATCTTTATATCCATATCTATATATTTTCTATACAGCAAAAAATAATAATTGCGTTTAGAAAATAGGATAACATTTTCAAACACACAATAATAAATTCAATGCATTTTTATTTTACACATGACAGACAGCTTTGTCGGACTCCCGGGGGACGATTCTGACGACAGACCAGAATGGGATTCTCCAAGCCCAGCGAATATACGATTGAGATTAAATTTGTCGTAGTGGTGAGAAAAAAAAACAAAAAGATATAAAAACACTGAACAGCTATAAGTCCACGTCACCCAGTTCCACTCCATCTTTGCGTCGCGGAGGCTCCAAAGTACAAAGAAAATAAACAAAAAAAAGTCTCGTTGCATTCTCGTGTGTCGGGAAATTTTCTTTTTTTTTTTTTCTTTTTTTTTCTTCTCTTTCGTCGCTTTCGAAAATTGCCTCGCACACGCCGATGTCGGTACGCGGGATTGGGAAAGGGGCGACGACAGGGCCGAGCCGCGGCGGTTGCGGACGTCGGTTGCCGATCGATGTAAGCGATTTTCCATCGAGACACATGGAGAACGCGAGAAGGTGTGAGAAAACCAAGCGCCGCTATGAAATATTGTTTTATATTCGCCATAAAAGTGATGCGTTTTAAGGGAATTGAAATTCCTTCTAGGGCAGCGGCGAGGTGAGTCCGGATGGTAGATAGATAAAAGAAAGGGAAGCGACACGAGGCACATACACATGTGTGTTCGTACATAGATCGTAAAGCGCATCGTGTGCCGTGGTGTCGGCGAAGGGGTGGCGAAGCGTAGAACGTTTTCAGAATATTGATAAATTCCAGCGCTCACCAACACACACGCGGAGAGACAGACACAGATATCCGACCCGTTGATTGCATCGTTCGAGAATCATCGTCGCGGTTCCCCCTCGGAATGCGAGAATACTCGAGCATTAACTTATCTTCGACTTTATCGATTGGCCACCCCACGTTCGTGTTAATCCGCCAGAAATCTTCGGAATTCGCTGATCCTCGAACATCGAACTCGAAGAACCGAGATGTGCAACTTCACGACTTTCTATCCTCTGTAACAGTAGAAATCTATGATTAAAGTAAGTCGGAAAAAAAAAAAAAAAAATCGACGACTCAAAGAACACTTTGGACAGTGATATGGAGAAGAAATTCAGCTGCAAAGCTGTAAATCGAAGCGTCTCTCTGCCCCAAGTCATTAAAAATCACGATTATTTTGTGCTCGTCGTATTCATATTTTCACCCTCGACTCTTCGTAAAAATCACGTTCGTGCCCCTCCTTCGCACCAAACTTCAAAATTTAACCTCACACCACGCGATAAAAAAAAAGAAAAAAAATGATATTTATGGCCCCATAAAAAAAAGATCAAACTACATCGAAGTTGGAGATCCAGAAGACTGCGGATCGGAGAATATTGATACTGTGACAAACGTGTTCGCTCCTTCCTCCATCTTCGTCGCTCATAAACAAACACACACACATCTACATACGACAGTTTACACACGACATCTGTCGCATGCGCCGCCCAATAAATTTTCCGAACATTACAGGCGTACACAACGTGAAATGGTGTCGGGGGAATGCCGTATTTCATATTGTCCGAGTATCGCTATGGCGTTGCCGATGCGAAGCCGCAAAGACCATTCCTCGATTTTCCTCTCGGCCAGGACTGCAGGAGAGCACGAACTGGCTGCAGGAGGCTCTCCGCTGACTCTCTTCCTGTGAAAGAGAAAAATCGGGGAGAGAGAGAGAGAGAGAGAGAGACGAAGAGGAATATAGAGACTGCAGACTGTGCGGGACGACAGATAGATAGAGAATATTGTATAGAGAGTGCTCGAGGCTCACGAGAGTAGCAGAAACAGCATTGTTCTGTATATACGTTACTATAGCGAGGGGAGCCCGGGATTTCGCGTATCGGCGAAAAGCGCTGCGGGAGAATGGCCCAGGACACTGTTTCGTGTCCGCGCCGAGGCTTTTTACTCTGCCCTCGGCGATACGGCGGAACCTCTCGTATGCGACCCTCTGTGCGCCTCTCTACAGCTTTCGATAGCGGTACTATAGTACACCGACTCTAACGGATATCCCATACTTCCGGCTACATCCGGAGTACTGCACGTGCCCGCGGAGGATCGCAGAAAATCGAGAAATACCGAGTGCAGACTCCACGAGCTGTGTTTATCGGTAATCCGTTAGATAATGCGCGCGTGCACATGTACAGGGTTTCGAATCATATTCGAGGATCCTTCTTCGCATCAACTGCACGACATTTTTATTTTCCACGGGTCATTACGTTTTTTATACGTTCGATCGATGCATTTTATTGGGATATCAATTTACGAGTGTGAGGTAAAATTCTTCTTATCTGTCGTTTTCTTCATTACTGAAGATCGCCCCCGGTAAAATTAACGGTCGTTATATCGTGATTCTAAAAATTAGTTCAGTGCATCGCACAATTTATTTCACCTGGTTCGCGCATTAACTTTCATAGATTTGCGTAAATACTTTATTATTAATTTAGTCATTGATTTATGTATTTCAGCACCTGATGCTGCTCTTCTTCATAGATTCATGTGAGGAGTATTTCAAATCAAGTACTCATTTTTTATTCCTAAAAGTTACATCGTTTTGAAAAATAACATTTCTTTCTGACGATTTAAATTTCCTACAGAAAATGGCGTCAAAGGTGCGTGTTTTTTACATTCATCGTTTCCAAAATGCCTTTAAAAAAAACAATGTTTAAATAAAAAAATTATTTATGATTCCACCGACTCGCTACCAAGAGATACAAAGTTTTTTTTTTTTTTTTCGTCGCTGCAGCACTTACACACAGAGAATACGCGACGTTTTTCGGTAGACTCGCGTTACGACGTTCCACTTGTAAGACGGCGAGACGGATAAGCTCGATTTTCTCTTCAACGACAATGGAGGCGCACAAAGACCACGACGAAATATTACGACTCTCGAGGGTTCTTACTTCGGATTCGACGAGAAATGTACGAGGTCATTGTTTCGCTCGGATCGTATATAGAGCCCGCTCGTAAAATTCCGTGGACGTCATACCGTGGCGTAGGTCGACGGCTGACCATGCATTGACCATTTCTACTTGCCGCAGTGAGAGTAGCGTTTTGTGCTCTCGAGACGTTTTCACCACTGAATCGTCGCTTACGACGTTGAGGTATCAAACAAAATTCATCAATTCATAAAACGATTCGCATCCTTAAATTAAGAAAATATAAGAAATATAAGGATAAATAAAATATAGAAAAAAAAAAAAATTATATAAAATATAAATCCGGTGCATCTCGACAGGAATTGAAAAAATATCACATTCATCGCTCATTATTATAAATTAGAGGATGGAAGTAAGATGTATACATAGATATATATATATATATATATATATATGTATATATATAATGAAATTTCAATGAAACGTGAAACGGTAAACAAATTTCCGTTATGAAATAACACGACTAAACTCTTCACTTACTTTTCCCAGCGAGTATTAATTACGCGGGGTTGTCTCAAGTTTTCCGGGCACTGCACAGTTACAGGTACGAGAAATGTGCAAAAGGCTCAAACTGCAAGTCAGTGTCTCCGGGTAATGTAAAGACCCCTCTTCCCCCCCTCGCCCCCTCGCTCCAACCCCTGGAGCATCTTGCTCTTTCGCATATTTCTATCTCGGTCCATCCTGCTCCACCCGACTTTACTACGAATTGTCGAGTACCTCTGAATCTTTAATAATATTCTCGGCCCGAACGCCAGACCCGCAGGCCACCCCGCACATCCCACCTCCAAACCGGGGAGCGCGTAAAGTACCGTAAAGTATAATTCTTATTTCAACGGTCTCTCCTTCGATGAACTTTGTTTTACGAAAGTTTTTCGTTTACGGAGACTCGGAGACCTTAACCACTGTAGATATCGACCGTCGAAGCTACGGTCACGAGTAAAAATATAATGAATTATTTCACAAGGATTTCACAAGAATTATTAAATTAAGTTCAATCGATGAAAATGTATTCATTAGATTTTTATTCTTGCGGCCCGAGAAAGGGATGGGATTGGGAAGTCAATATATGTGTACAGATATATTTTTTTTAGACACTTGAAATTTTTATTTTTTCAGACATTGGAAACGCTTTTCGATTTATATTTTTTAATGTTGTACCTCGGTCGATGCGGAAATTTATTAGGTGGCTTTTTTTTTTTTTCTGTTCTTCAGCACTCCGCAATTTTTTTTGGGGAAATGTAATATGTAGAACTCTCGACGCCTATCCGTATCATCGTGTCACTATCTCGCGCGTCGGTTTTTCGTCGTCTCTTCCTGATTCGCGAAACCGAGTATAATCTCGTGCACGGAAATTCTCACGAGTCTCAGGCCACCGTTGCATCTTTAATATCGTTCTCGAGATTCGCCTCGTACACGCTCTGTCAACCCCCGTGCTATTCCGCCTCCGTCCAGCCTCCCGGAAAAACTGCAGTGCAACAAAAAAATAAAGTAAAAACTTTTTCCAAAAAAAGAAGAAAAAAAAAAGAAAAATGTAAACCCAGAATCGCGTATTAAGCGAACCGGGAGAAATTATGGACCGCCCGAAAAGTTCGAAAAATATTTTTACTGTATCGAAATTATTCCCCAAAATGTATCCCGTCGATTGGGCGTTCGAAATTCGGAATATACTCTATTCTCCCCGGCAATGCACTCCGAAACTTCGATAGAACCTCGCAACTCATCGTTACAGCTTCAGCGAATATTCAGCTGAAATGCCGAATCGTTAAATGCGAAAAATCATAAACTCGCCGGAACGAATAGGCAATTTTTGTGCGGAGACCTTTTATCGCCCCAATTTTCATCACGCAGCCGGTGCCTTTTAACACAAAAAGGGACGGCAGCGTCACCGTTCGTCCTTTTGCCCTTTCCTTGCCTCTCGCCACACCGTCTCACCGACCCGTACTTTTAGTCGTATTTTTATTTATTATTTTTCAAGCGAAAGACCAGGAAGCTAATAGGACACGAGATGTAAGAACATACGCAGCAGTCGAACGGATGTACCAACAGGGACGAGGGGAAGGTACACGTTTCATTGCAAAGATACGACCGAACCGAAGTAACGGTCGCTGTAAAAGGTCGAGCTTTTTCTCCCGCTGGGCAAAGTGGGGTACAGCAGGAAAACGGATCACGGTGACCCGCTCAATTTATCTCGAAAACTGACGGTGAAAACCATTCGAAACAGACGTCGCATTCGAATGATTCGCGACCTCTGTTGCAAAAAAAAAAATCCTTCAGTCACCGCCGTTCCGATTAGAATAAAATAGAATAGAATGTGTAGTTTATTTGTGTTGGAATAGAATCTTCTAATTTCTAATTTTGAGTATACATTTGTCGATGAGAGCTTAAAAAAAGCTCGGGCATTTTCTGCAACAATCTAACTTGAGTACTTGACAATTTGGCAAATGGCTTTTCGGAGCCTGTGTTGAAAATAAATATTCTACTCCATTCCGTTTCATTCGGAAAACTAAATTTAGCCAGTAGTAGCTCCAACGTTTTCTTAATGCATAATCAACGCGCCCGACCGTGATAGAGCAAACGACTCCTCGTTCTCACAGCTCTTGTATTTTTTAAGTGGAAATAACGAAACAGATCGGAGTGTAAAATAACTCTGGTCTCCAGTTTGACCCTCTCTCGGCTAAACGATAGAAATTCTCTGCTCGACCTTTGCCTTTTCCCACATCTCCAGATACACGAGCTTGTCCGTCCCTATTCTTGTCCACTCGACCCTCTCCCGCCTGTTTCGAAGATTTACCGTATTTTTCCTCGGGTACAGGAAACGTGATACTTCCTTCTACACACTGTACACGTGTGTGTGTGTGTGTGTGTGTCAGAGGCATTTATGGTATATCGCGAGGGCGTTCGCAGGCGGAACAAGTGCCGGCGGCAAGGCCGAAGCTACCGCACAAAACAGAGTAAAGTAGACAGATTTTGTGTCGCGGCGGTGTACAAAAGTACGTGTGGAGATCACGTCCGCGAGGGCGAGCTCGCAAAACTGGAATCACTATGTCACTGAAAGTTGCTTCCACCATTCTCGGGCTTACAACGTCCCACATCAAAAAGCAGAAGTATCCGGCCCGACGAAGAGATAGTCAAGGTAGTGACGACCGTTTTTTTTTTTTTTTTTTTTCACTCTCGACCCTCTCACCTTCTCGAGTTTCTTTTTTGGAGCCAGCACTCTATCCGGTGGGGTTTGACCCCCCTATTCTCACCAGCTCCCGTACGTAGGACCAAGTTTTCGAAAGGGTTTTTGTCAAGGAACAGAAGGACGTGTCGTGGCCGCCTCCCCTTGCCCCTTGATCAACCATTGTCACGAAACTACCACTCCTTTTCCTTTTTTTTTCTTTGTTTCCTGCAATATTACTCCTGTTATATTTTTGTACGAACCGAGCGGGATACGTTCGGAACTGTGAATGCTTTTTACACGATACGTGTTTTTATAATTATTTCAGGCATCGGACGACGAACGAAATAATTTTATTCTCTTGGATCATACGAGGTAGAAAAAAAAGTTTTTCGCATCATAAATTCGAACGTGTATTGCATCGTGTATTTTGTTCTTGTTACAGAGATCCAGAAGACGCAGGCGATAGGCAAGCCGCTCCGTGATCCGAAGTACGTGGACATCTATCGGGAGAAACCGATTCGTGTTGCGGTTAAGGTGCTGGTTCCAGTCCGGGAACATCCGAAGGTAATTACTCAGAAAGCGTGGAAACTTCGAAAGCATGTAACCAGCTTGCCCGCATCGTGACGGCTCTTCGTCTGGCTCTTTCGCCTATATTAGTTTCGATAACCGAATCCGGTTGCCGAGAGCGGCGTCGCCGCGAGATTCCTCGAGCCTTGCCGAATGACTTCCGTGGAATATCACAAACTCCGCAGGACGTCGAAACGATGCGGCGATGTATTCTCTCCTTCTGCTGGATCGTCGTCGGCCCTTCGTACCTGATCCTCCTCTTTTCCTCTTACCAACCACGTTCAGTCGAAACTCTCTCTCTCTCTCTCTGTCTCTTGATTCCCTCCCTATACCGAGGAAATTATATTCTCCAACTTGGGCGATAATGTCGCCGAACCACCAGCTATCCTGTTCGCGCCAAAGTTTCGGTCGGCGAAGCTATTCCTTCCCGATGAACGCACGGAAGCTTCCCTACGCTTCGTCGCCAACGGGGTGTTTTTCTAACCGTCCGAAAACCACTACTCAGCCGGATGTTCGACGAATCGATTGCGGCTCCGCTCCGCAGTCTCGCGAACTTGCCGGCGGGTTGGGATTTGATAATAATGTAGCGACGTGGCGGAGTTTCGATGGTGAAGCTTTTCATCTTTTCCAAGCTCTCTCCGGGTGAACCGCGAATGTTCCATTACTCTCTCTCTCTCTCTCTCTCTCTCTCTCTCTCTCTCTCTCTCTCTCTCTCCGTTCCGTTTTTCATTCGGTGCTCACTTGTTACCAAAGAGAACCGGAGGTTTTCGAGGAATCTGACAGCGGACAAGTCTTGATCCGATATCTTCCGTTTCGGTGACTTTACTGTGTCTTCGCTCCGCTAACGGTTTCCAGTCGAAAGCTTTTGCCCCAGTCTTCTTTCATTCCCTCTTAACGTGTATCTATATGCGCTCGTATACATGTATATACTGTGCTTGAGTGCCTCGTGCATCTTAAATGAACTCGGAGTGTCCTCTCCGTAAATTTAACGATCCAGACATCTACCTTCAATTTATTTCCACTGTTCTATGATTCTTTTTTTATCTTCTTCGTGTCGCACCGGGAACATCGGGAGTATCATCGGTTAAATGTTTTGCTTAAAAGGAACGCGACAAGCTCGCTGAATAAATCAGAAGGTTGTCGATAGCATCGACAATGATTAGGTGCGGCATCTCTCGCGATCCATTTATCAAGAGGTTTCTCCTGCCACTTGGCATCTTCGCAGTCGTTTCGTCGGCTCGGACTCGGGAAATCCTTACACAAACTCGTCGGCTGTGGTGGAGAAATGGGCGTCGATTAAGCACCGGGAGAATCGAGAAATTAGCTGCCGGCTTTGTGGACGAGCGAGGGGAAAAACGAAGGAAAGCTGAGGGGTAGCCGCGAGGAAAACTCAGGAAGCCGTAGGAGTGTTTGGGGTAACCTCCGAGGCGGAGAATTTTCACGGGCGGTCAAGAGGAAAAGTAGATCAGGGAAACGAGCCGGAGAGAGCAGCAATGTTATCGGGATATTGGAGTCCCTTTTCAGGAAGACGTTTGTCGATCGTTAAACAGTCAAAAGAGCGTATTGCTTCAAGAAGGCTCGAGCAAGTTTTCGACTCAAGGGGGCTACGACAATATGTACTTTGAATATTTAAATTTTGTTTCCTCAAAGAGGACGGTTTTTTTGCACATTCGAAATTGTGGTGCATTCTTCGTGAAAGAAATTCATTTAGTGACAGACATCTTATTATTTGTTTTCCAAATGGTTGGTGGGGCAAGATACAGTTTTGAAAATTCGGATGTACCGTTGGGACAAAATGGGGACAAAATGGGGAAAATTATTGGAAAGTTCATTTTCTTTCTCCACTCTCCCATACAGATAAAGCGTCCAAATTGTAATTCTTCTGTAACGACGAAATTCACCAGAAATATCGGTGAATTCATTCCAGTCGTCCGTCCCGTCGCGCACCCTATTCGCAATTTCGATAGGGATGCCTCGTGCTCAACAGATTACAGGGAACAAATGGGTATTCGAATTCTTGAGGCTTTACCCCATCGATATCTTTCTCTCGGAGACGTTCCCATTCACCTTCGCCATAGCGAATTTTCCCCAATCCGAACGACACCCTTGCTTGCAACGATTTCTCGCCACAGCTCGATGACTCTGTTCTTCCCGTCGAGGACTCCATTTCTCCCTGAGAATGGCCGATAGATCTTCCTGAACTCGAGATCACGCTTAATCACCCTCTCTCGGAATTCGCGTATACCGAGTTTTGTTTTATTATCGTGAAACAGAAGGCATTTCCATGACAGAGCAGAACTTGTCGCTGTGTGCGGAGGAAGAAAATGTGAAATTTCAGGAAAATCGTGAAAAGCTTGAGAACATTTGCATCCGAGTGCCAGCTGCGTTGGATCGATTCACACCGGCGCACTGGCTGTCGCGGTCTCTGTGTAGACGAGACCACGAGAGAGTTTTCACGGAACAGAAATGGTGGAAAGCTTATCCCTGGGGGTAACGGCTGTTCCTTGATTCCCGAGTCACGTGCCGAGGGGAGGCGCGTATGCTAAAAATCGGCCGGGCTGATTTTAAATAATTAAACGTCCATGTCAATATGTCTCTTGATTTATCTCGTAACCCGAATCAAAATAGTCCATCCAGTCTCGGTCCGTCTCTTCAAGCTGTTGCAGAAAAGATTTTACGACGATTTATCGATATTGTCTTTTTTCCATGTAGGACGAAATTTCCACTGAGAATTTTTTTTAGTTCTCATATCTTGGTATATAGTATGAATTTGGGATCCGCGTAATATGATCAAGCTTTTCCGGCGCTTTTCTTTTTTGACGATAATCTTCCACGGATTTTTCTACACATTTTATTTTTCATAGAAAAAAATTAATAATTTCATTTGCATTTGCACACAATCGTCGTAGAATTTTATCGGATATCGTCCAAGCTCGGACAATTTCATGCATGCGGGGTCCGAGGTCAGATTTCGTACTTGTAATTATTGCTGAACTGGTGAACGGGATATCCGGATTCTAGGTGGAGTTTCGGAACTTGCAGTCGTTTTCCATAGCCGACGGAAAATTTGCTGCTGCTGCTGCTGCAGCACCGAAGCGACAATTTCGCAAAGAAGTTGTGCAATTCCGCGTACTTCCTCCCTCTCTCTGTCTCTTGGCTGTCCGTACGAAGCGGTGTGTCGAATCTCGTGAATATTTCGCGAAACGACTTTTACACTCGCAGAGAAAGAGACGTGGAGAGCCCTTTCGTAGCTCAGGAAGAATTTCACAGAGTGGCTTCTGCAGCATCAAGGTAGGAAGCTTTTTCGTCGATTCAGCTAGAAAAGCCGCCTGCATATTTTCTAGGCTTCTCGAGATAGTCACTGTCGACGAATATCGAGCAGGACATTTTTAAAGCTTAATTCTTCGACTGTCGTCCTGAGACGATAACGATTTTGCACGTTGTGCGCCTCTTGTATTCATCGGAAGATTTTTTTTTTTTTTTTTTAATTCCCGTCGCAAGTGATTTCCCAGATTGTTTCATCTTCACTTTTATCCTGTGCTTCTGCTCGAACTTTTAGTGCTAGAAAATACACAAAATAAAAGGTCCACGATCAAATACGAATTTAATCGCGCGCAACTATTTAAAATTCTAGGCAAATTTTTGTCCCATTCAATGAGCACTAAATCCATCGAGAATATTAATCGGTAATGACGAAAAAAAAAATCTTCAAAATTTCTAAGTCGACGAAGTCTTCGCACGAATTTGAGATAGATCGAGGCAGTATTTTCGGACATCCCGTAGGGAATTAAGTGGCGAATCATTTCTCGAGCGCACCTGTCCATGCACTCAACGAGTCACTTTTATCTTGACTCGTAAAATATTCTTTATGGCTTCACGAAATGTAGTTTTCGACGAGGACTTCCAGGACGAGAGACACGTGCTCCGCTGCTTTTTATCGTAGATTCGATCTATAGGAGAACGAATCGATATTTACGTCCCTTTCCAGAAACTGGCAGTCAATGCTGTCAGGTTGATAGGCACGTAGACAACAGTACCGTATAGCATACTAAAGTCCAACTCCAGACGACGAGGATGAGGACTGTGAAGGCAATGGTCAAGTGCGATGTCCATGGAACGTAGAGAATGCGCCGACCGAGCAGTGGATCGAGCAGAAAGAGGGATGTGAAGGGGGGGGGGGGAGATGGAGGAGAGTATACTCGAGATGTGGCAGCAAGGAACTTCTCGAACCACTCGGCAAATCCCTGAATTGCGAATCGAGGCGACAGCTATGACATTCTTCCTTCCGGAGTTTCCAATGGTAACGCCCTTTCCATAGTCCGAGTTGACCTAAAAATTTTAAAACACGTTTTTCATGTTTCCAGTTTTCCATACAACGACTCTCGAAATGTCGGTAATACGTAAGCGAGAAAATATTTCAGACCGATGAATTTTCTTTGATTGGATTTTTCACAATAGGCTTTTTTTTTTTTTTTTTTTTTTGGATGTGTGGATTCAAGAAAAGCTAATTTGGTTTCGTGCGAAGTAGCAATGATCGTGGAGAAGGTTGGAAAACTGATTTTTTGTACCGTCCGAGTGTGTATCGCACGTCCTCGAAAGTTGTTCTCGGACCAGGCAGGCTTGCCGAACTGTTCGGAAGAGACCGGGTCCCGTGAGTTCTGGCAAGAAGAGTCGGCAAAGTCCGCGTTACCTCGGACAACAAGAAACCCGCAACAAGAACTTCTGGCAGCATGGACATTAGCCGCGAAAATTGATCTTGGAGAGTCGAGTAGCTCGCCAATATGTCCCGCACATCGGTTACATCCACGAATCCCTTTTTCAATAGCCAATGTCATACAATTTCGCGAGCGTCACCCGAGTGTCCTTTATCGCAGCATGTAACCACGTAGCGATATCACCGGTGTCACGTTGCGGCTCTCGTTGCGCTGCGGTAAATATCGAATAGCGAGTTATTTCGTTGATGGTTGCACGCGTCTCGAATTCGATATAAAGCTCACTTCTCTAGCCTGGCTCTCTCGTTAGTCCGACACGGTTTTTCCAGCTGTCTCCGCCGAACGTTCGAAAGCCTCGCGTTATTACTTGGCTACCTTTCAACTCTCATCGACTCACGACAAAGCAAAACCATCGAGGGATTAATTACTTCCATGTTTCATTGGCCGGATATTAAACACCACCTATAGTGTTTCGAATAGGGACCCGGAGAAATGAAGGTACGAAAGAGTCGAGGATTGTTAGAGAAAGATTTATGTACGACTGTACATTCTCGCGCCCCAGCACGTGCTACGTCCACCACTTTTTCCAGGCTCGCTTCCGACGTCGCATTCCCCCTCGGTCTCAACTCCCCCTCTCCGACCAAGCGTTCCATGCATGTATCTTTCTATATACATTTGTATGTAATACATGTATGTATTTTTTGCAAGGTCCCACGGAAAACGAGCGAATCTCCCCGTGGCCGACAATTTGTCTCATTCATGAGTGGATGAAGGGACTTGTACCGTTCGCTCTTCCTACGTACGATACCAAGTGTACCTTTCGCCTTTTCCTACCTTCTTACCGCGTTCGCTGAAGGTGGCACCTACACCTTAGCTTTTCTACCTCTTTCCACCACCAACCAACCCTTCCCTCTTCCTCCTCCCCCCTACTAGTGGGATACCATTCGGAGAGTCGCGAAGCTGCAGGTTTGCTATACACATCTTCGCGTCTTCTGTTACCATTTGCGATGGCGAAGGCAGTTGCGCTACCTCGTTCTACCTTCGCTCGCGTCTCGACCTCATTACTCTCAGGCGGAAAGAAGGTATTCGAGTGAATCCCGAAGCCCCGCTGCTTCTCCTGCATCCCCCATGCTTCATCGAAAGAGGGGTGGTGGTTGTGTTCTCTCTGGTTTTGTACCTTTCCAAGATACTGCAGAATCCCCAAAGCACCCGGACAGCAGTATATCTCATGTGCAACGGGTTCGAATTTTCTGTTTGTACCTTTCTTCTCTCGTATCTCGTCTATCTTAGAGCGCCCGAGAGTATTTTTGTCGGGTTGCGGAGGCAGAGAGAATGCAAGACATACACGAGTCACCGTGCCGTAAGTACCGGCGCTCTCTTCGTCTCGAGACGGGTTTTATCGTTGGAGGTGAAACGTTTAATTGTCGTGGTGGCAGTTATTTATGTCTGGCGCGGATATAATTCAATAACGCTGCTTTGGAAACTCGTTGTCCGATAGAGAGGGGTCGAAGAGGTTTTTCGATGAGGGGAACTGAATTTTCTTTTCTTTTTTTTTTTGTTTTCTCGGAGAGCACCTCAGAGCTCGACTTTTTCGGGTCGATGATACCCGGAAAAGTTGGCATTTTTACTTTGGTATCTCAACATTTCAATTCGTTACTTCTTCTATGGGAAAAGAGCATTGTTTAATTATACAATCGGGAAAAAATTATGATTAATTTACGATTTTTAGCTCAGTCATTGTAGAGACAATTTCGTGCGAGTTACGACTTTGCGAGGACAAATTTCTTTATCGTCCGTTTAATTTAACGGTTAAACGTAAAACTTAATCGATCCGGCTTCATACCGCGCAACCAATTGAATAATATTCGCGGTTACGCAAACGTTTCTGGTATTCGGAGAATAATTCTACCCGATTAAACGTTAAAATTCTTAGCTTTGTGTACCATAAGTTATAGTTCCTGGGATTCATGCCGTCGTTTCCCTGGGGACATTAAAACCATTGAAACGCAAAGACGCTCATGAAATGTGACCATGTCTCTCTCTCTCTCCGCGCCCCTCTCACCCTCTCTTTCACCGGTCACACACAATAGAATCGAAAACTCGGGAGCTTCTGAGTTTTATGGAAAGCTTCTCACGGCTGGGCTCTTAAGTAAAAGCATTTCCGGCTTTTCTTCGTATTCTCGTCTCTTCTTCAGTATTTTTAATGTCTTTCCCTCGACGCTCTTCTTGCGCAATGCGTTCGCCTTACGGCTCTTTTGATGGGTCCGGCGTTCTTGCGAATACCATGTGCATGAACATCGTGTTATGTTCGCCCCTCGCTGTTTCACAAGCACCTCCTAACTTTTCATCGCTCGCTCGTACAGCGCTACTCGGAGCTACCACTGTGGCCAACCCAGAGTTGTCTCCAAAACGCACCTAGTCCCAACGCTATCGAGTATCAAAAGAACAACACGAACAATTTTGTCTCTCTGTGGGACACCACTCAATCAACCCGCTGGTATCGTCTCTCGAAAGTAAAACGATAAATTCACTCTATTGGTAACCAAAAAAAAAAGTAATCCATTTTTTTTACCCACCGTCCCCGACCACTTCCGGTCGAGAGCAGTTCATCTGGGTAATTCACGTTTGCCCGCAGTCTTCGAAGTCCTGAAGAAATAAAAAAGCTATCAATGTGTTGGTTTTTAGCGACCGGACTTTCCGACACGGACGTGCAAATTTAATTTCTCCGGGCGCGACTCGCGCCGGAAACGATATCGCTGAACGACGATACTTGTCGCCGTCGGACAGTTAATTTGAATAAACGACGAAACAGTTTGATCATTGATACGTAGCGGGATGCTCGACAGATGGAGCGGAAAGGGATGTGCATGATTACAGATATTGTCGTCGGTGAGGTTAAACCGAAAGTGATTATTCACGAAACAAACAATTTTCCAGGTAGGAAACGTGGGAGCGGTCTGACCGTCGCGTTGTTTCCAACCTAGCCTACTTCGCTCGCGCAGTTCCCAATCATTGCTGCGGACCTAACGCTCTGTGTGCAGTAAAACCTCTCCACTCGCCCGTGGGGCTGCGTTGCACGACCCGAAGCCCACAGCTGTGGCAATCGAGCCAACCGTCGACGTGTGTGCGAGCACGCGTTTGGTTTCGGACTCGAGAGTGAACGAGGCACAGCAATGTCGTGTCCCGCACTCCGGTAGCTTTCATCTCCCCTCCGCATAACGAAATGCACGGTCGCATGCAGCGCGCTGCAGTTTAATGTGAAACAGAGAGATAATGCACGAACGATGCGGCATCCTCCCCGGTCCAATTGCGAGGCAACACTTTGGAATTGTTCGTTGGCGACTACTCGTGCGGTAAACCGAGATTTTCAATGGTTCTGAAATGTATTCATTATACACGCTCGTCTGCACGCGCCAAAACGGAAAAGAATTCCCGCCATTTATCGGACGTTCTGTCGGAAGATTTCTACTGTCCGAGACCCGATTGTTTTCGCGCATACAATTCGTTACACATTTAACGACATGGACATTACCGTAGTTTATGAACTCGCTGACGTGATAATTCACCTTTTTTTTTTTTTTTTTTACTTATTGTAAAATAGTACGTCTTGATAAGAGCGCGAACGAGCTTTGGCTGAAAAGTGTGAGCTTGTGGCACGAGCAAAACGGATGTTTACGAGCACGGAAAACATTTTGCCCACGAGTATCTTACAAGGTTTTATTTCACGAGTCCTTTTTGTAACGCGTGCACCAAAAGTTCCAAGAGTCAGAGAAAAATACTGCTCATTGACAAATCACGCTGGTTACTTTTTCGCACGCTACCAGCATAAAAAGTTGGAGTTCTGTGCGTTTGTAACGGAGAGAAGTATGCGATACTTTCACGAAAAAGTGAACTTACGACGGCGTTTGGGGTGGAAGCTACTTTCAAGAAATCTCTCCGGAATGATTACCGGAAATATTTTTTCGATTCCATCATAACCGAAGCTCCGAGGAACGAGCTAGAAAATGCTCACGAAAAAAAAAAAGAGCAAAATGTTATGCGATATTTTACGTATGATAATTTTATTTTTTCCTCTATTCAATTTCTTCGGCCCTGAATGAGTAAGTTAATTGACGACACCGTTAATTAGATCGCATCGTCGATCCGTTTCTTCGTCATCTCGGCGATCAATTATTGAGACTTTCTAGTCGAATGCACGTTTCTCTTCGAAACACTGTTCGACGCTACAGTGATATTTAGCCATCCCTTTATATGCGCAGTCAACAAATCGACCTCGTAGTTCAGTCTTTGCCGGAGATGCGCCGGCAGATCGTTATTAGGAATTGGTTGGACACTCTATGAGAGTCGACTCGGCAAAATGTATCGTAGGAACGCAGACACGGTGGTCCAGATATCTCGAGGCTTCTCCTATTCCATCCCTCCCCCCTTTCTCTGCTCCTCCCTTTCCTCTCCAATGTTTCTGGACCACTCGGTAAATCATAAGTCGCAAATAGAAGCTCCGCTGAGCTTGTTGCCAGAGCCTCGGCTTGCACTGTGTTTCTCGGCCCGACGCCGCGAGACTTTCTCGTTTCTCCCTTTCTACTTCCTTCCGGAAGTTCCCGCTCTGATTTATCACCGATTTTACGCCAGCGCTGTTCCGCCGCTCTCAGATATGTAAACTCTCTCGCGATTCAATGCTCTCACGTTAGCGAGGTTTTTTTTTTTTTTTTTTCTATTTAAATTTTTGCTAATGAAAGAGGTAACAAAAAAGTTGAACTCGAACGCAAACGTAAACTGAGATCCGCGTCGAGATCCCTTTCGTGCCCTCCGTAAACTTCTTCGATCTCGAGAAGAGCAACGGAAGGGAGGACTAATTATTGCAGAGCGAAGACCCCGCAGCTTATTCATCCCTGGCACTGGGAATATAGGGGCGGCCTCCGCGAAGTCATCCGGGTTAACAATGCCTTCTGATTTCTGGCTGAGATGTTGGAAGCCTCCTACTGCCACTACCTACTACCAACGCCGTCGGTACCTCATCGTCGGAATTCACCTCGCGCAGGCCCGGCGTCTCTCGGACGGCATTAATTAGACGAGAACCCCGTGAATTCAATCTCACGGAAAAATCTTGATTAATCGCAACTTCCACCAATACGAATATCTCTCTACCCTACATCAGTGGCAAAAATGTTACGGATGGGATAAAAGTTTTCTTAACTATTCTCTTGCTTTCTTTTTTTTTTTTTTTTTTTTTTTTTTTCCAACCAACTCGAGAATGTTCCTCAATTGAAGGAATTATCGCTCCAGCTGGTTCTCACTCTCTATCCGGTCTCCGCCTCTCCTCAACTCGATGGAAGAATCAAACTTTCATTCGGAGGTGGGAACAAAACTGAGGAATCGCTTGGGAGAGTTACACGACATCGAAAGGAAAATGGAAAAAAAAAACGCTTTCCGAAGTTATTATTCTGGTATCCGTCCATCGTGAGAGTTAATTCTTTCAATTATTAAAGTTTGTAGTCGAGCCACAGTTCCGTGGATTTTTTATTTTTTATTTTTTTTTTTACACTCTCAGCTGTGTCGCCAATTAGTATGAACGGTTGAATTACTTTTGCTCAAAAGTTGCCCCCGATAAGCTTTTATGCTGTGATGAAAATGAACTACACCTATTTTCCGGTGTCGAACTAAAGTAAAAGTTGCCTCCGATAATTTTCACAATAAATTCTAAGATCAAGAGTGTAATGGAACCATTTTTTTTTTTAATTATTATTGGTATTATTAACGCAGTTTACTCGGATAAGCTCGGATTCGGCTCGGATAATTCTTGTAAAAAAATTCTAATATCCATAGTGGAATAGAATTTTTTTTCCCACCGATGTTGTTTGCACCGACTCCATATTTTCCGCCGTGAATTCATTGTGTGTCCGCTATATATAAACTGTGAGCTATATATGAACTCTTATTCGGGTGCGTTTCCACGGTTCGCAATGCCCGGGCGTTCCTCTCCATTAGTCGCCTCACGTCGATCCTTCTCGACAATCTGTGGCACGCGGTGACTCGGGCTTTGATTGATCGTCGATCCGGCTGTTGCTGCTTCAACATCCGGACATACGTTACCGGAAACGTTCGAGTCAAGTGACGTAAACGTTGGCACGCGGCTTCGCCTCCCGCGTCACTTCTCCCATGAATCTCCGACTACTCCTTTAACTCTCTATTCGCAGCTATTTCAGAAGCTCGCAGCGTTGCGTCTGCTGGCCCGTTTCTCGATTCACCACGTCCTGTCGCCCGGTTGCGCGGACTTTATCGGTGTCAAATTCTTCTTCGAAACTCTTTTGGATCTCGTCGTGGATCCCTCGAACATCAATCCGGACTCTCGGCCATCAACGAATTTTTATTATTTGTCTTTTTTACCCTCATTTGACGCACATTGTATTTATTTTTTTATTCACTTTTCACGTACGCAAATTTACATACGTAGCGAGTAATAATAAAAATCTACTGCCAAAATATGACCCAGGAAATTTGGAAAAAAATATTGTTAAAATCACAAATTGTAAATATGCCTTGAACAGTTGAATTTTTTTTATTTCTTATACTCGCGCAGGCATGCAAACTTATCAGATGTGACCAACGGTATAAGCGAGTCATTTGACTTGTTAACCAGATGAATTCCCCTCGCGGGTGGAATATTCATTTTATCTTCGGGCACTTTGGTTCTAACTGAGTTTCCGACTGCGGTGGCTGAGTTTATTCGCGTAAAATATACCAACAATCCCTTCGACTATCACGACGAATATATTTGGATTTTTTGTTTTCGTAGCTCAGGCGATTTGAATTTTCATCTTGTGCAACGAAAAAAAAGTTGCAAAAGTTGATTTCCACCACAGTCAAAAGTTACAAGGTAGAAAATATTATACAAGAATTCTGAGGTTAATTCATCGAAATTTATTACGAATAATCTCGTATGGCGTGATTCCTCTAATATAAAAAATAAAACTCGTAAAAAATTATCTAAAGCGCTGAGAAGGTAATTTAAAAAATACACCCCAGGGAATTGTGTGGCTCCGGGTGCGTCTACTGCTCGCGTGACTGCTCTCTTCAGTCCTCGGCGGACTCGCACTCCCACTCCTGGAAATAAATAGACGGCGTTGATGCTGAGAATTTTAATGAAGTCCGTGGCTCTCGTTTCGCATACCCACCGAGTGTACATCACTTTTGGAAAATTTTCCATTTTTCCACCTTATACATTATCCGAAACTCTCCGAACGCGTTACATCCGAGTTGCAGAGATTTTTTCCCCTCAAAAAACCACCAAAAGGAAAAAACATCTCCGGGCTGAAGTTTGTGACGTAGCTATGAAAAAGAAAGAAGAGGCTGTCTGCAATCACGTTGAAAATTTAATTGCAGCCCCGGGAGAACTTTTTTTTTCTTCGCTCGCAGCTCTCGTGGGTGAATCGTGAAAATTCTTTGCACCAAAAAAAAAAATTTTAAAAATTCAGATACATATTAACGGAAGTCCACGTAAGCGTAATTTGCTGTATCAAAAGAGAAAAAAAAAATGAGAATCGCAATTGAGTCATTCCACCGCTATTAGATGGGTCAAATCTAACAGTGAATTTGTTTCAGGTCGATGAACGTTTCAGATATGTCGCACGCCGCAAGCTGGTGTAACAGTAACAAGGATAACGGGATCGACTGAGCTTCAAACGTTCTCAAGCTCTCTGCAATATCCGTAATGGTAATACTGTTAGAAAGGAATTGCCGGAGGGATGGCATCGCGTTAGGTAATCTCGTCTTTGATCGGGCCCTCCCCTCGTCGTCCACGCTTCGATGGCTCGACTCTCTTCTTCGGTACACGGATGAAGATCAAGAAGCTGCAAACTTCGGACCACGAAGACGGTCTGCAGTTTCGGAGACGCCAGGACCCGGTCTCTGCGTCGTTTACGTGGCAATTCGGGCTCTAAGTATACGACGAGAGTCAAGAGAATGAGGGAGAGAAAGCCACCGGGAAAACCCGACTTCACACCAAAGAAGCTCTCGACGCGACAGTACCACGACTAGGCTACATCGGGTCTTCCGCACGTTATTGCAGCCAGTCTCGGCCAAGTTTAGAAAAGCGCTTCTTCGAAAGTTCTCTCACAAGAATCAAGCGCGTCCGGGGTGGCGAAGTCGGCACCGTCTACTTAATAATAATAGCACCGAAATTATACGGCGACGATGTCGACGACAAGAAGATCGTGCTGCAAGTTTCAATTTGAATTTCTAAGATAACACCACTGTTTCACGGAGAACCTTGGATCTTTAGAATTTTTCCTCCTCAAGATATACATGTTTTTTTTTTCTTGCATTTCATACATTTACTATAAATTATTATCTATATAGAATTTAAATCAAAATGATGTCTGCCTGTCTGTTCATCCGTGTTCGATTTTTTTTCCTCTCCGCTGGCTTGTTCTCCAGGCAAAGCTGGATGTGTTTTTCTTTTTTTTTTTTTTTGCTTGTCGCAGCGACTGCTTTGCGATTCTGACAATGGGGAGTTCACAGATGATCGAGACTTTTACGGAGTGAATAATCCGCAACCACGTGGGAAAAGCCAAACTCGGTGGAAGTTGGACGATTAATTCGACCGACCGAACCACACGGTTTCGAAAGCGCGCTCATTCCCTCCGCTTATCTCACGGCTCCGTGAACGTGATAATTATCAGGAACTATACACGCGTGACCCGCTCCAGCCATCGGCAAAATTCCCAAAGCCGGCTATCCCTCCGACTAGACTCTCCCTCTCCGAGTTCCTCTTGTTCCGAGTATTAGCTGCAAAGCGATATCTCATATGTTTCCAGCGCGAAAGGTAGATGATTCGAATAACCGAATATTTGTCCGGACACAAAAAAATTGAAGCAGAACGAGCATGTTATCGGAGAACGACAGAGGAGAAATGTTTCAACAAAATTACACCTTGTTAAAAATGTGTACACTTAATTTATACTATTTATCTTCACATCGTGAAACAAAAAGTTATTGCACTTATTTTTTTTTTCAACTTCCTACGAATGAGCAGGCGAACAGGAAATCTCGAAGTTAAATTAAATGCAGAAACAAAGTGTTGAGCCGCTAGCTGAAAGGTCGTGTGATTATTTCGAAGCTCTTACGGTTCCTTTTCTAATAAGGTCGACGTGGATCGCAAACAGCCCCGATCTCTCTTAAAGGCAATCAGGAAAGTGTACTCCGAATGCAAATTAGACCAGCGTGTCGTGTCCAACTCCACTCATCATCTCCTCTCAGTCTTCTCCGTTATCTTCTTTCTTCATATCCCGTTTTTTTTTCTTGAAAAAAAAAAAAAATACACACACCAGTGGCCGAGATTTGCATCATTCGGAGGTTGTGCGGGCATGGAGGAGAGAAATATAATTACGCGGATATCACGGGGGGTCGTAATCGTGTCGACCGGCTGATCCTTCGAATTAATTAAAATATAATCTGCCGGACAGGGGTACTCGTGGCTATTGCCTCTTTCTCTATCTCTCATTCTCCGTCACTTTCTCTCCCGCTCTCTCTTTCTCCCTCTCTTGATGTACCACAGTCCGGTAGTCGAATTTAATCAAGAGTTGTTTCACCCCAATGTGCGTAGAGGAGCGTATAACCGACGCGAGTGTTGTACGCGGTCGCTGCACATTTCCATTTCTCCCCCTGCAATACCGGAGCACTTGCCGCAATGAACGCAAAAATTATCTTTCATTTTATATATATATATATATATATTTCTTATCGGCGAATAATGAGCATTCAGCGACAAAGAATGAAATAAATAGTGATTTAAAAAAAAATGATACCCGTTGAGCGTAAATTTATCGTACAAATTGCGGAGATCAGCGAAAATTCTTATTTACTCAAACCGTGGACTCCTCGTGTTTATCGACGTCGGTGGAAAAAGAGAGAATTTGGACGTTCGAGGGAAATCAGCTTCTTACCATTCGGTTTCATGAGGATTTATCTTTCTTGTTACAGTTCAACTTCGTTGGCAAGCTGCTCGGACCCAAAGGAAATTCCATGAAGCGTCTACAGGAAGAGACGATGTGCAAGATGGCAGTGCTCGGAAGGGGCTCTATGAAGGACCGGCAAAAGGTACGAGCACTCTACGTACCACACCTATTATTACTCTTCTTTATTCCCTTTTCCTCCACCGTCCACTTTTTATTTTTCATTTATTTTTTTTTTCCCACCTCCGGCCAGCTTTTTCCATCCGAATCCAATTATCGAGCAGATAATTTCCGAGGTACTTCTGTATTTCCCTGTGGAATTTCTAGCTCCCACTCTACTGCTGACTGCTCCAACGAGAGAGCACCGAAGAAAGCGACGATTTTTCCCTCGTTGTTGAGAATGCGCGACGTTTCAAGTCTTATTCGTCTCGCTATCCTGGACGCTCGCTACTTCAATTTCAATTAATCGTAAACTTTTTCCTTTCTTACCCTACATTTGAGTCTCTGTTTTGTCAACCCTCTCGTTCGCGTTACTTTACTTTCCTCGCAAAAAATCTCCGAACTTTGATAATCCTACACAGGGTGCATAATTGCATTCAATGAAAACTTTATCGGAATTTTTTTTTTTTTTCACTTTCGGTCCTCCGATTTTTCGCAAAATTGCATCTTCGTAGATACACGGGGAGACAACTTTCGGTCACTACTAAATAACTAAATGTAATATGTCAGTACAGTTGCAGAGTAAGTATTCGTCGAAAGCCGTACGAAAATTTCAATTTGCAACTTTCTTAAGAAAATAATATGAAAATTTGAATTCGTAACGTTTTTGCTCATCCATGCGTTTTATTTTATTTCTGTCGTGGCTTTGTCAACCCGAGGGTATTCCAATTTCGAAAAGCCGGATTTTTCATTCGTCCACATCGCTCCTGAATACTTCATCCACAATACGGCAAGTTTCCTCCGGTTTCGCGTTTCCTCGTGTACGAAAATGCGCATTTCAACGTCTGTTCTCGAGTGATAAGGGAAGAGGGTAGGCTTTCGCACTGTGCCTCAGACCGGGAGTTCAAGCCGCAGAACCGTGACAGTTTTATCGTTCGCAATGATCGCGCCCGGCCGCGTACGCCGAAGTACTTTGCACACTGTGCATGAGGTGAGTCCGCGTGCCTTTGGTCGACACACACACACACACACACGAAGAAACGTTAAACTTATAAAATACGGTGTCACCTCGAGCCGGCAACTGTAATTTCACGCGGCGTACTGCTGGCCTCCTCGGTCCTCCTTATTCGCGAAACGCAGTTAACCCCTCCCAACCGTACTTTCCCGAACTCACGAAAAGCGAGAAGACTCGAGGATGATGAAAAAAAAAAAAAAAAAATGGGAAGAAAAAAAATAAACTTATACTCAGGCGCGAAAGAGCATCGCACCGTTGCGCAGTCCGCCATTGGAATAAACCAGAGTTTCCTGGACTCTTTTGGCCTCCAATTTTTATCCTGTATTTTTTTTTTTTTTTTTTCCTCATTTTACTGTGAAACGTGAAGTCCGCGAAGAGGTAATGGTAGATCTCGAGGGAAAGAGTGAAGTAATGGCCATTGCCAACTTAATTTTTTTTTTTTTTTTAATAAAATAAATCCTGATAATGGAAACTTCGCGGGTTGTTGAATCCCCGATGTGAGACTGTGAAGTTATTATAGGTGGGCGTCGAGGCGGTGAATACTTTTTTTTTCTTTTTTTCCCGAAACTAAAAGTTTTTTTTTTTTTTTTATACTGCACGGCTAACGGTGATGCGATCGCCGCGGGGCATTCTGCGCAAAACAAAATAAACCCTCAGTGAAGAGCACGTATTTTTCTCCGTAGTTCGAAAAAGAAGTTCGGTCGCTCGCTCCTCTGTCTATCTCTGTTGGTGCTTTGAAAAGTTCACCGGTAACGTACGTGCGGTGAAAAAGTTGTTCATCGCCCTTCGTACTCGCAGCATTTCTCTATCGTTGGGAAAAAAACCTGCACCAGTGCACCAGTTCCACAGTACTTGGATCTCCCACGCGTCGTTTAATCCTTTCTCTGCGCAGCCCTAGCGCACCCTTCCACTCGAGAATCACGCGATTCGTTTTGCTGTTATTGTAAACCGTCACAATGAATTTTCCGGTGGCTCTTTTTACTCAATTTTCACGTGCGCCAGTTCGGGTCGATTGGGAAGTATGTTTTTACACCATTCAATTTTGGAATTCTGAAAGTACCGGCAAAATGGTTTTTGCGTTTTAATCTGTCCATAACACCAGTATTGGCGCTTCGGAACGTTTCGAAAATGTTTATCGCCAAAAACAATGTTCTCCGCTTCCGATCCGAACCCATTATAGATTTTTTGCAACGGATGCATGAGAAGTGCCATTTCTCACACTCACCGTATAGCAAGGCTCACTGTAATAACGAGGCGCATGCACACATCAGCTCCATTTTACTTCTCGATAGGGAATTCACTTTCTCGCACGCTTTCAAGGGTGAGAAGTGCGAAAACGAAGGCACGAACGTAGCACTTTTCGCGTATAATATTCGTTTTATCGCACTCTTGTCGCAGAGTACTATTTTCTGGTCTTTCGTTGTTTCATTCTCGGTCAGGACACTCGACCTCTACCGGATAAACTTTATACAATCTCAACATTATCCACGCTAATATTTTTCCTTTCCTCTATCTCCAAACACTATTTCAATAACGAAAATCCATTGTGTCGCTTATCTTCCGCGCTTTTGTTAACGGCGCAGCGGCGATCCTTTTACGACCATCGGCGATATCTTAGCTGCAGCGAGTTCTAGATAGAGGAAGAGATCCTGCGTCGGACTCGCCAGAGAAAACTTCGATGCACAAAACGGAAGTCGCTTTCGGAATAGGAGGAGACGCGTCCCGATGACGATCGAGGAATTGCGGTTTGAGAAATTCAAGAAACCGCACGCAAGAGCCAAAGAACCCGCCGATAAACGAGGAACGAAAAGGGCAAAAAAGGTTCGCCGGATCTTTCGACTCTTGCCGAATGTCACATGCGGTATCGAAATCTCAGAGTGCCTCCTAGGTAAATTCGACCTCGGTGATAGGATGGCTGGAAGCTCTTCCCATCTGGATCTCGGATTCTCCGATAGAGAGAACCTAGTGATTTATCGTTACGACTTCTTATATTTAGGAATCCGGGACACAGAGAGTCAGAGTCCCAAGCTTGAAACTTTTTATCTCCCTATCATCCTCTTACCTCACCGATTTCTTCCTCGGTCACTTTTTTTTTTTTTTCTATCTCCCAACCCAACCCTCGCCACCCTTCCGCAATTTTTCCGTTCCATGGCCAAAGCTCCCTCTCTCCCACGGGAACATTGTCCCATCCGACGTAAAACCCCCTTTCGTCGATGCTATATTGCCCGTTCCATCAATGTACAAGATCCACGACGTACCGAGATTGCACGATACACGTTTCACCCCGACAACTTCGTCGTCTCGCCTCGTGCGACATCCGTTCATGCAATGTCCTACGAGGCAGGTGCGTCTTCCTGGAGGTAGAAAATTCGAGCCTCCTTCGGATGGGGTTGCAATCATGGGACTCGGTGATAACGGGTCCAGGAACCTCGAAGTTTGGAGGTTTCCAGTGAGACTCTCGCTCGCAGGATGATGAAGACTTCGCGGAGCTACGCGAGATGCTCTAAACGGCGGTGGAGAATGGTCTTCCTCATCTTGGTCCTGAAGATCCCCAAGCGTTGGTAAGACACGGAAGCGGCACTGTCGCCTGCCTGGCTGTGTTTCTCCTCGGCAAACTTAGCCTGCGGTTACGTGGCCACAGGGTAACTCGATCCAACGTGGTTAGCCGAAGGTAGTACCAGGTGGTGTTCGACGTTGTCATCCATTGTCATCGAGCAGAGACAGGTACGTTGGAGCGGATGCATCGGTGCATCTACGTGCTCGACCGAGGCCTCCCCGCAGACAACCTCGATAATACACGCCGACGAGGAAACTCCCGAGGATCTGACGAGTTACCTACGTTGCGTTTGCCGGTGACAATGTCGCTGCAATGAGAAACTTGGCCAGTGAATTTGCAATGTGAGGAGCGACGGAATATGACCGAAAGCCGAGAAACCTCCGGTGTAACGAGAAGAGGCGGATTAAAATTCACTGGTACGATGTAGAATTTCCCTCACCGCCGACCACGTGTGCTGCGAAAGGATTGGGTGAAATACGCGTTATTCGGAGCGAAGGTTCAGGCAAAACGGATCGGTCTCCATATGAGATTAGGGGGAAGCGAAACGGGATAACGGGACAAAAATCAGTTTCCCAACGACTTTTGGATGGTGGCGGTGACGGTAAGCGGAGCAAGTTAAGGATCCGGGTGTATCTTTGGGACAAAAGAAAACTGAAATTTTTCCCATTTTGCTCCGCTCTACCATAGACTTGTTTTTTTGACTCATCCAAAATTAGTATGATCCGTTTTTACTGGATTCTGTGGAACGGACTTGCGACGCTAATGCGACGGAGAGAACTTGCTCGGTTACCCGAGTGGGATAATTATCCGGTCGGTGGACGATCAAACACGGCGTCGTCGTTTCCAACGGTGTGCACATTATAATTTTTGCGTTCGACGATGAAATTCAACGAAGAAATATGATGTTTCTCTGTGAATATAAAATCGGACATGGCACACCTGGTCTGGCGCTGTGTGACGGTGTTTCGCGTGTCCGGCACTCTGAAAAAAGATTCCACACGGCAGTCGCGTCCCTCGACGCTGTTCGGACGCACGTTGGTGGAAACATCCATCCAAGTTGGCGAGAAAAAGACGAGGAGAATAAAAACGTCCGAGTCAACTCTGCTAGGTGGAATAACTACTAATTCGCGGAGCGAGGAAGATGGGAACGAGACAGAGCGATAGATAAGAGACTCTTAATGAACCGAGAAGTCCAGCCGGCTTCGCTCTTGCTCTTCACTCACATTTTTTCCACCCCTCTCTCTCTCTCTCTCTCTCTCTCTCCATTGAATTCCTAGCGTCATTGCAAAGTTTTAATGGCCGGCTTCTTTCCTACTTCCGATGGGGATGTACCGTGTCTATCTATATATATATATGTATATATATGTATATGCATCTTTCCTCAAATTCCTTCTGGGGTATTTATGTACTACGGATAGCTTTCGGAGCAGCGTTGTGCAAAGTCATATTTGATGTACAAACCGCAGGTAAATGAAATTCTAAATATTTCAGCAGTTATTAATAAGCGTACATTAACGAAGAAGTTTAATGTTGAGCGTGTTTTGTGGTTCATAATTGCACTGAAAAAATCATTCATATTTGCAATATTCGTCGTGTTTTTTTTTTTTTTTTTTTTTTTTCATGCGCACGACGATCTACAAATTCAAAATTACTCGACTAATGTACGTATAAAAATGGATCAGTTCCGAATTCTTTTATCATTTGGAAATGTGCACGATGTTCGGCTTGTCAAAAGATGACAATCGGTCGCAGCAGAAATTTTTGGTACCCAGCGAGAATGAGAAAAAAAATATGGCAGGTCACATTTTTCGCCCGAAGCCCCGGATAGTTTGCGCTAGAACTTTTTCAGTAGATTCGTCTCGTTCTCCGATTCTGCACAGACGCTACTTTTCCGCACTACACTACTCCATCTTCGCCGTTTCTTCTAGTGACGTAATAAATTATCAAATCCTCCGAATCGTGATTTATGACGTCCCGAATCGATTCGCTGCTTGAGCTCCCGGAGGTTTTTTTCCTCGTGAAAATCTCCTCCGTTCTCTACCGTTCGATAGACATAGAAACCTCCCCGCATATCATTCCCGGCGCTGGATCAACGCCGAACTCTAGCTCACCCGTGGGACTTCAAAGGCGTGCCGCCGGATAATTGTCAAAGGATCATAGAGAATGATGATACGCGCCTATCCTTTACCAACCAGAAGCATTAAAAAAAATCATTCGGTCTCAATACATTTTTCCCCATTATTCGTCACTATTAAAAAAAATTCCTATTTCATTGCTTCGTTATAAACTACCAACTATTGTACCGTTCCTTACTGTGAATTATTAACTTATCTACGATTGATAATATTAACTCGAAACTCTTCAACTATTTTATCAATGACCTATCAGCCATTCGACAATATTTAACCTCATCCAAAAAAAACATCTGTACCAGACAAATTTTTATTCCGACCATCATTTCAAGGTCTTACCGATCATGGTAGCGCTACCAGGCCGATGAGCTTTCGCCCTTCGTCTTTCGCTTTGTTTCGCCTGAACGCGCTCGCCCCTACGAAATTTTTGTACCTCTCGTGTGATGTTCGCTGACGATGCTATTTCCGTTCGCCTATGAACCAGCGCCCTAGTCTTTTCATTTCAGCGTTGCTTTAATCACGTTCGAATTAATTGCAATGCCCCCAGCCTATTTAACCCCTGCCGGCCGAACCAGCCGCATATTCCTCCCCCCGTCTCCGCGAGCGCGCGCGAGCAGACACTACCCTCATACGTCCGCCCTGCATTTCTCTCTGTACCGTTTCTCCCTTGCTCACTCGCTAAAGAGATTAACTGGGTCGTAACGCACTTTGGCAAATGGAAAATGTTATTTACCGGTGCCTGCACCGATGCTCTCGCCACTGCAGTGAAAGTGAGACGCGAACGTTCGAACTCTACTCCTACTGTTCGTACACCGGGGAAATTATCCGCTCGACATTTCCAACTTTCCCATCCCCACCGGTATTACCGCAAATTATAATATCGCATTTTGACCATTATTGTAATTCCGTTTTTCGAATTCATCAAATTTCATTTCCATCTGGAGGGATAATTTTTTTTTTTTCTATGCTTCAATTATTGTAAAGGAACCGTAAGCTAACTTTCCTGGGTCGTCGACTTTCCAGCTTTGTTTCGAAATTCCATGTCCATGCCGTTCGTTTATTTCATCTATAAAAAATGCGACGACGAAGCCACGAGCTGCAAATGCATCGCTTGCGATATGCGTTTTTTTTTTTTTTTTTTTTTTTTTCCTTTTATCTTTTATCTTTTATACCTCGATAACGTCCTGTACTTAACATTTTTACAATCGCGACATTTTCCACAAATTGTCATGCCGCAAATTACCATCACTTATGCTCGCGTCTCTCTCCCTTTCACTTAATTGTTCAACGCTCTTTCGATATTCCGTTTTTTATTTTTTATTTTTATTTCATCCGAAACATTTTTTTTCTAACCGATCGGCCATCAGCTCCGATCGGGCGTTATCACGTTTCCATATTGACCTCTATCTTACATACTCTTTCCTCTATCTTCTCGTTTTTTTTTATACTCGATACTTCGATACCGCGTCGTTTCCCGTTTTATAGTCTGATGCTATCCTCGATACGCTCGATAAAGCACCCGACCAACCTCAGGGGCAGAACGGAAAAAGACACAACTCGCGAGATTGTGTTCGCCGGAAAACCATCCTCCTCGTACCAGAACCGAACGTCCGCCTTTTTGGTTTTCCTTTTTTTCTTCTCCGTGCGATATTTTTTAGATTTTTCTAGTCCCGAAGGTCTCGAATGTCCCACGGGAAGTATGATTGAATTCGTGGTTTTTATGTTCGCCGACCGACCGAACGGGACGGGGGTCGAGGATGCACCTACGATTCCCGACTATTCTGACTGGCCCACATATTGTCGTTCTCCATGGAAACGTGAAAATTTCTTCATGGCATTATTTCACGACCCTGTGCCGTGGCACTTTATTGCACGTGGGGGCAAAGAAAGTCCATGCGCCCCCGTAACATTGCATCGACACCCATCTCACCACTCTATTGTTATCCAACTTCCAAAACCAATACAACTTCTCTGTCGTAACCGGCGACCGAGGTTTCGTTAAACTTTCATCTCGATTACCCATTATCACGTTAGGTGGATAGACTATTCGAATCGACGGGGAATTTTTTTTTTCGTTTTTCTGGAAACCCATTTCCTTCTGGCGACCCTATACTACGCTCGTTTGATGGAATGAAACATGAAAAAAAAAAAAAAAAACAACGCGATACTCCCGCATAGTCCTCAGAGTTACAAGAGCTCAGGCCAACCGATCGAGGATTTTATCGAAAAGAAAAATCAGCGAGTGACAAACGTTCGACGATTGCCAGCAGCATTAAGAAGCGTCGAAGCAAATCCGGCTTTGACCAAAATTTTGCACAAATGTGCATTTTACGTAATTATTCGAATATATTTTGTGCAATTAAAATCCTTTTTTTTTTTGGTATTTAAATTATAGCTTTATTGTGAACACTTCGATCGTTGTGGGTTTGGACAGTTCTGACATAACAGCTGTTTTGCCATTTTTTTTATTATTTAATTATTCGAATATATTTTGTGTGATTAAAATCCTTTTTTTTTTGGTATTTAAATTATAGCTTTATTGTAAACACTTCGATCGTTGTGGGTTTGGACAGTTCTGACATAACAGCTGTTGTGGGATTTTTTTTTTTTTTTTACCTCTCCTGTACAATACGAGTTATCGTTTCATCTTCGATTTGATCGAGGCGGGGGAGGCGATAGGGAATTCGAACCAAACGGGGAATTTCCAGTTTAACGTAGTAGATAAGTAAGCTTTATCGGGACCATAACCGTAACTCTCGGGGATTAACGTTATATCCTGTGAGGGTCATCCGAAGTACGAGTGTTCTACACTTGCACCTAATTATCCTTACCACTCCTGGTGCCCCTCCTCGTTCTACACCCCCGTCGGGGTCAGAGTTGGCGCATTAGCGCATCCCAGACTTGCATTCTCGGGTAGTCTCCGTTCCATAGTTTCGCCGTCTGCAATAAATTTCCTCATACCGGATAAAAAAAAATCCATAAACAAACGCGTTTTATATTATTTTATTTAATGAAACTACGGTACAATCTCACTTATCCGATCTTCGATCAAGCTACCTTCCGCATTATCCGAGACACCCAACTCATCCAGGGCCTATGGATCGACCCCGGCGTAGGCTCGGATAATAACAAAAAAATTGGAACGAAACCGATAAACCAGAAAGTATACAAAATAAAAAGTGGAGTATCACAAATTTGCATTTAATGGTAAGCATTTGCCGTACGATGAGCACCCAAATCTCCTCGCATATTACCGCGATTCCACGCATAAATATATCAATTCGAAGTGTATATCTCAGGAAATTATTTTCACTCGAACAAACTTCATGTAAAGGCAAACTTATCTCCGCATTTGTGGAGCGGAAAGAACGGTAGTTCAAATATTGATTCAAAACCGTGCTCTAGAAATATTTATTTTTAACTCCCGACCGTCCTCCCGACAGAAGGAGAGTTATGCGTTTCACTGCGAAGACCCACTTTGGCATATTTTTGGAAGGGTTAGTGTTTGTTAAAACGTCAAAATATCACTCAAGCGAATTTTATACATTGACTCTTCCTATAACGCTAACACTGGAAGTCAGGTTTATCCTCGAGTTGTGTTCGTTGTTATCTGAAAGGTTTATTCGTTACTTTTTTTTTTTTTTTTTCATTAGCATTTTTCTTACAAATTCGGTCGACCACCTTCTAAATGCGACATTGGTACAGCCGCGAATAATTTACGAAAATCATTGGCTGACTTTCATGAAAAAGGTTTGCAATAATGCAGACATAATTTTTCACCCGTTCGAGCCTATAACACCGTATTCAGGAATTATTTCAGCCCTGTGTCGGTAAATAGTTTACCAAGTTCTCGAGGGATGCAAGTTTAAATTCATGGATTCCGAGAGGACCCGTCCAAACATTTAATGGCATCTGTATCGGACGGTTATTCCCCGTGGATAACTGTGGAGGCAACTTATGCAGCACGCTGTTCGATAGTTTGCATCCCCAATTAATGATTTAATTTGTATTCATCAAATGATCGAGCGAACCACACGAGCCTATTCGCAGCTTCGCCGTGGAAGTGCGAAATTGACTCTAACCGCGTAACTATAGATTCTTTGACCTTACACTAAATAATAATAATGTCCCTATCTCCCTGTGTTAACCGTTCACGTACCGAATCCTTATTCAACGAGGACTTAGAATTCGTCAAGACGCAAAATTCGAACGATTCGCATAACAAGTTTATGAGTTTTTTTTTTAATCTGTAGGAATTAACTAACGTATCTTAAGGTGTAGATTTTTGGTAACGCAGACGACCATTTATTTTACACGTTATTATTTGCCTCTAGCAAAAAGTTCCCGGTGCATGGATAACCAGTGAAATTCTTAACATGTGTGTATTTTTCCTGAATTTCCCGAGATCTGAATGGATGGTTAAATTTATTTTTTTTATTAATTCCAAAATTGATTTTTGTGTTAACAGGAGGAGGAATGCCGTCTATCACTGGACCCGAAGTATGCTCATCTATCCGATGACTTGCACGTGGAAATCGCAGCACTCGCACCACCCGCAGAGGCGCACGCGAGAATCGCCTTCGCTCTCGCCGAGGTACGAAAGTACTTGATCCCCGACAACAACGACAATATACGACAGGAGCAGATGCGCGAGATGGAGCTCAGCATGGTGGACGATCCTTCAGCTGGCGAGGAGAGAAGACCGTCCGCCCGTGGCGGTGGTATTTTGAGACCCAGCAGCAGACCGGCACCTCCTCGATCCTCTAGAGGTCCGTCGCGCATTGGTACACTTTTTTTTCGTTTCCATTCCGCTATTTTGGTTTCACCATCCTTCCCAGTTCGATGGAACAGCTACCGATGCTTCATGACCTTTAGAGAAGTTTATGGAAAAAAATCAAATATGATTGCGAAAAAAAAATTAAACTTTTCTGTTTTAGCAACCATAATGCCACCACCGTCGACTCGGGGACCAATAACTCGTTCAGTTCCGGCAAAAGCTAAGGTCTTTTCGATTCTCGATCGCGCACGTGTCGCCATGGATCAGAGCTACGGGTAAAGTATATTACTATAAAACACTTTTTAGTTTTATTTTATTACTTTTTTTATTACAAAATTTTATTCATCATTTTTTCGTATTCACAGCTACGACGATCCGACACCACCGCCGAGCAGCAGAGGCTCCCACCACGAATACGATTATCATGGCTCATCGAGTAGCAGCAGTCGTTACGGCGATCGTCATTACTCTTCGTCAGCCACGTCAGTAGTTCAATTTATAACTCGGTGTTATAGATAAAGAAATTAATTTTATAATCGATTGAAAGAATGTATTTTTTTTTTTTAATTTCCAGTGACGAAGTTTATCCATCCTCGAGATACACAACTTACGAGTACGACGACGAGCCAGCACCGCACTCGTCTCACGACTATTACGAGACGTCCGATTATCCAGGTAAGAAATATTATCGTAACGATCGCCTTCGCGTATCTCTGCATAAATCTGGCATCGTAAAATGATTTATTATCACAAAAAAAGGAATGAACAAAAAAATACGAATAATTTTTACGAAAACTTTTCTCTAATGGAAACGAACGAATACGGCTGCATCGATCTTAAAATACCGTATATGTACGCCCGAGCACAAGCCTCGTGCGTTGTTCGGTGCACGAGCGCCGCTCTCTAATAACAGCTCTAAATTTAACGCAAAAAAGCAACAACAACACGATTGATTTGCGCGAGAAATAATTCAACAAATAACTTTCGTAAACTTAATTCACAAACGGATCAGATTAAAATATGTTAAAAATTGAAACATTGATGGTTAAAGATTGATTCTAAAAAAAAGAACAAAAAAAACATAACTGACAAAAAAAAATGTTTGATCATATATTGTCATTTACTCCTAGATTAACATAAAAGAATGCTATTATCCGTAAATTGAAGGGGAAGGCGTCGGTGTGAATTTTATGAAATTTAATAACAAATGTGCATCAATATATAAAATTCGCAGAGGAATCATCGAGCCGTGCATGGAAATCGTACAAGACTACATCGGCGTCGAGCTCGACCTCGCGCTATCGCTCCGCTCCGTATTCCCGACCTACGAAGTAAACGCACATGTTTTCCTCAAAACAAAAAAAACGGAAACGTTAAAGAATGCCTCCGCATTTTTTGTATTTTTTTTTTTTTGTCAATTTATGTTAAAACGCTTCCTATTCTTCCTTTGATTAATACCTTGGTAAATTCGATGTCGTGCGATACCTTGAAAAGTTGTTTTTTTTCTCCCCTTTTATGATCCAGCACCTCACTTCCGACTTTTCCGTTCCTCTCGAAACATGTGTAAACGATTGGGAGAGAGTGGCATGTAAAATGCGCGATAAAGGCAAGGAGGGCAACGGGAAAAACGCCTCGCACTAAATGATCGAGGAGAAACGGAGCCTGAGAGAGTCGAGCGTAGGGACGTTAAAACGTGACTGACGTCACTGATCATCTACAGTGCAGATTTTTTTTTCTCCCGTTACGTCTGTCGTAACCATCAGTGTCCATGTGTATATTTAGGTACGCTAAATAATACATACGAAACAATGTTCTATGTGGTTTAATGACGAATAAATTATAAAAGTATGAAAAAAAACAATCAAATTCGATTGTTTTTCCGTAATTGAGAAAACAATAAAATCCTACTATACGTAGGTGAATAAATATGAAAAAAACATGTTTTACAAAAAAAAATACAAAACCTGTGCGTAGTAACTTCTTAATACTTTTAACGTTTAACTCAACTTCAAGCACTTCGACATATGTAATTGTGATCGAGAAAATAATAAATAAACTTGGTATAACATCTAATATGCAATACGTATCTATACAACATTATTTTTCAGTACAAAACAAAAACCAAACCAAAAAACAAAAAGGTATACATAATTCAATACCGAGTTACTCGCGGACTGAAATAACGTTGTAAACAACAAATCGCACAATTGATGGAAAAAAAATAACCAAGCATGATAAAAAAAAACCGAATATATTTCGAATCTAATATCAACGTTAAAACATCGGTGTCGCAACAAAAAAAAATAAAATATATAAAATCGTGTTAACGACGAAGTATTGGAAAGAAAATTAAAATCAAGTAACTGAATGCAGTAACGATGGATAAATGCAATATTTGGAACGAACTGATTGGCAGGATAAATCGGTTGCTTACAACGTTGTTCTACCAACGACATGTCCCGATGCCCGTTGGCGGTAATTGTTTTTCGTTAATTAATATGAAATTTGCATGTCTTCCTTATCAGGTCTATAGAAGAGTTCTGCAGATCGCGTTGGAACGCGCTCCTGTGGCTTGAATACGTTTTTCCGTCTCTCTGAATCTGGGATCTCTTGAAGTGCCTTGACGTGAGTATACCGCCGGTTAGTACGTGCGACGATCCGTACGATGATGGTAATTTCGTTCCAAACGAAACAATTGTTGTGTTGTACTTCGCAATTACCTAAACACACAAGCGCATCCTCGGAAAATGGTCATACGTAACAACCAAAAAAAACGCAAAATAAACTGGACACCAGTTGGTAAAACTTAGGTGATAATGGATTATTAATGATTGTGTCCGATAGCCTGACTGCCGAGGGACAAAAAGAGAAATCGTAAAATAGTAAGTGATATTTACAGGAGAGAAGAATAATAAACGAGTTGCTGATGATGCTGCAGCGTCTCGTGTCTACGTACCAACGATATCCGACTGCCGATACAAACGATACCCCGTCCGAAAAAAGCGGATAAACATTGCCATTTTTCAGATTAATCGAAGAAAAGATCAATCGAAGAATAATGTATTGTGCCTTATAAACGGAGTTAATAAATAAAGGGCTTTTAGCCGTGAAAGTATGACAGAAAAATAAAAATTAATGGTCGATTAATTGTCGCAGAGATTTGCCGAAAGCTGGTTGACTCGGTGAGTAAAGCTCCCTACATGATCGACAGTCGGCACCCCGATGCAACATCGTACTTTTTTAAGGAATAGTAAAAACATTAAACTGAAGATAGCGCGATGGGTTTGAACTCCCGCACGAACCACTGAACTCTGCGGCTCACCGACCCGCACGCATCCTCGAGAAATTATTGGTTAGCACGCGCGGCAGCAGTGCGATAAGCTCCATTGTACGTGGTGCAACCATACAAATATGCTCTAAATAATTGTCTTCCAAAATTCGTCTGTAATTCGTTGTATCGTCCGCTCCAAGAAGTGTTTATTTTAATCGAATCTACGTCGATTATCGTAATCGATATTTTCCTAAAATTCGTGTCTTTCGAAATTTGTTGCATTGGCGGCTTAAAATCGATAACCCACACCAAAAAGCGCACGCGTTGCAGGTCTGACGCACGTAACAGCCAAACAGACCATAGAGAGATTATTTTTCCGGAACCGGGACAGCATAGAAAATTGCTTGCGGATAGAATGTTGTTATTGTACACTGTTAAAAAATAGAGTCTTCCAAGAGCTTTATTGTCAGTGACGAGAAATTCTATTTTTTTATTTGGTCAATAATTAAATGGCTTGCAAAAACCGCTCGAAAGTCTACCTCGGCTACGAGGACGAGTATGTCACGGAAAAACACCGATCACTCGTTAATTTTACGACGAACAAAATTGGTGGCAAGCCGGTAAGTTTACAATCTAAATGATTCATTAATATTCGTGAATTAATTCAAAGTGATCGAGTAACACCAAAAGTGTCGAGTATTGTATGTTAGAGTACGATAAACAAATAGAAGCAACGTCAAGAGTTCACAATATTTAAGGACTATTGGAAGGCAAACAGTTTTTTAAAAATATAACTGCCGACTCTTATGATTAAAAGTTATACATTTTAATAATGTTATCTAATAACATAACAACTATGCCTACAATCCCAAGTCAATTGATGATTTTAAAAGTACTGTTCATAAATACCATAATCCAATTACTAAATAACGACAAACGATTACCTAAATCATTGAAAGTTACAGATTTTAGTTAAAGTAGGAAACTGTACTAATGCATTGTTATTTTGTCTGCAGGACCCTCACGACGACAAATCGCTGATATCTCCGCCGCAATGCAAACTCTGTGGTCTCCGACAGTTACTAGCCCTGCAAGTCTACGCACCATTGGAAAATTCCTGTTACCATCGTACTCTCTACATATTCGCTTGTATAAATCCAAACTGTTGGAATCAGAACGAAAGTTGGACCTGTCTGAGAGTACAATCGTTGGAGGAAAAGACAATAACGAATACTCCAGAAAATTGCGGCATGACGACAGTATCGACGACCAGTTGGCTGTCCGGAGCCGACGATTGGGGCGAAGAAACTAACGACAATGTTTCAGAGGAAAACGGCAACAACATGTTCGCCACTGGATTAAGCTTGGTGCATGAAACTACGGGGATTGATGAGAAAGAGCTTAATCAAGAATTGTCGAATTTACGGGTCGGCGATCCAAATGCTAACAGGTCGGACACATTTTTTTTTGTCTCTGACCCAGTTCTTGTCACTAATTTATCGATTGGCCGGTTGCTTATTTGCATTTTATGTTTTCATTTATGTCGATCGATTAGATTAATCGAATTATATGATTAAATTTCAGTCCGACGAGTATAGAAACCTTAGTGGGCGGTGGTGCGGTTGGAAGACTCGATTCGCCGCTGGCATCCGCCGAAATTGAGGGCGAAGAGAGCGAGGTCGTTTGCATCGACACTCCGACACAGCCCCAGTGCGACCTGATGGATCTTCTTCATGAAGTAACGCCACTTCCGCTTCAACACACTGAATCGAAGAGTCACGTTGGTGTCAGCTTCGCCGAGATATTCTTAAACGTCGAGGAGGAAGACCTGAACGTCGATGTTTCGCAACACGTACGAGATTTGTTCTTAGAGTATCAATTGAGCAATCCAAAAGTTCCTATGAGCTCCGATCCGACGTCCGATGACCTCAAGGGCATCGACACGACACCTGAAAAATATGAAAAAAGTGTGCCAATGCACGGCGACGAGATGTTTCATAATTTTCTCAGTAGGATCCAGAAGAATCCTGGACAGATTCTGAGGTATTGAACAATAGCTGCAGTGTAAATTTTTACTTTCGAACCCAAAGTGAAGGGATGTTGTAATTATTCATAATCGATCGTGTTGTAGGTATTGCCGGGACAACACGGCTGCTCTGCTCTTGTCCACCCTCAGTGAGACTATCGCATCTTGCAGTCACTGCGGAGCCGAAAGAATCTTCGAGCTGCAAGTGCTTCCGACGATTATATCAAAACTTCGACTGGATCCCAGCAACGGACGCAATTTCGAGATCGAATTTGGCACGGTATTTATATTTACGTGCTCGCGAAGTTGCTGGTCGTCCCACGACGTGTACAAAGAAGAATACGTTATCGTGCAAGCCGAAAGATTATAGTAATTAAAAGAGAATAAGCAAAAAAAGTAAGAGTTCATCGTCGTTGTTGTCGAAATTTCAAAGAGAAGAAAAAATAACAATTTCAAGTACTCAGTGTCAGCAGTGTTATGTTTGATCCGTAGATCTCCGTCCACCGAAGTCGGTATACAACAGAATGGCAGGATGAACAACGAAGGTGCTGTTCCGAAAATGAAAGTTTCCGATCTATCATTTTCTAAATTGCGAATAAAATGTAATTTGGAATGATAAATTTAGAATGAAAATCGCGGAAAACTAATCGATGAATGTATTTTCATTTATCGAGCATTTTTTTGAGCCGTTTTACGATAGAATTAAATTCATGGCTATTTTAACGTTCGGATAATGATTGGTAATAGGACTCTGTGTCGTTGAACTCGAAGAGAAACGACGGCTCGAGGGCTGAAAATCAAACGTCTAGTCAGTAATCAGCGTGGGCAATGTTTTCAAAAGATTTCAAAAAAGGACAACATAGATTAAACTAGGACGAATACTAAACATTTTCCTACGGTACTCGTTACTTAGTTGTATATACAAGTAATCGTAATTGTAAGCTCGTAGCGCCGAACGATAATGAAATAGGGCAATATGTCGATACTGTTGCAGGTTCGAGAGAATAACTTTATAAAACTTGACTAAGCTAGGTATCTCGAAGAATTGTCTATCGTCAATGGAACAGTGTTTATGATTACGCGAGGCGTATCTTCGTGCTGTCATCAATCCTCGTCACACAAATAAAGAATTTTTTTCGCTAACATAGAAAAAAAAAAATTCGCTCACTGTTTATCTAATGAAAATCCATGTAGCTAAAAAAATGCAACATTTCTTTTAGTACGAATCGACGAAATTCCGGAAAACGAACATGTATTTTACAAAGACTATATTTCTACCATATGAATGTGTACTTTTTTACATTAATTACAATGCGGATAATTCGACAATTAGATCTTTTATTTTGTTATTTTTGCTGCGGTAAATGCTCTAAACACTGTACAGCCAATGGTGCGTCCGACGAAATATCGTGAATGAACAAAATTGTGGCCATCGAACGCGCAATCTTCAATAGGTACGTTCCAGAGGATGCGATGCGAAGTAAGATTTATTGTCGAACGTTGTATCCGCTATTTCCTTGAGCATCATATCGCCGTTAGCCCAATCGCTCTCTTCCAATTCCTTCACGAGCAAATTAATTTTTTCGTAAGTGCGATAAGTGTATATCATCGCGACTTTGACTTCCTGCTCGGAGTTTCTCATCCCGATGCAGTAAGATCTGGAAGACCTCGAGACAACTGCGATCATTGAGTATATCTCGATCATAATATCAGCCAGTCTCTGCAGCTCCATTTTATGACCCAGTACACTTATCCCATAGTTTATAAACACATTTTTAATGCTTCGGCACAGATTCTCTACGGACTTTTCTAGAGAAGTAGCTGGTACTCGGAGGGAGGGATGCAAATGGTCCTCCAGTCTGAGATGCAGCTTAGGGATGTTGAAAGCATCCATAACTATCTCCATCGGATAATGAAGCGGATTTCTATGTTTCTTCACCGACGAAGCCATGAACGCACCAGCGTGTTGGAAGCCTAACAGCGCGGCGAAAACTTTAGTGTCTATGGTTGATCGATCATAAGCACATAGAGCCAGAGCATCTCTTATTATGAGCTCTACATCTTCATCCTCGTTGTAACTGGTACCACCTGTTATCTGTGCACCGTGGATTACCGTCTGTATGCACGTGTTCGTGCAATGAGCCTCGACCAACGACTTTTCGAGAGTGCAGTCTTGCTGTTCAAAATTGTCTATCATCCCAGTGGTCAAGTAAGTCATGGCCTCCATGGCATAGAGCGCCGAAGCTGCACGCCCAACTGGCTCGTGCATAGAATCATGCGCTTCTCTCTTGACATTGAAATTTTTGCTCTGTATAAGATTCTGCGTGAGAACATTTAAAAATCTTTTCAATATGCCTATAGCTTGACCACCTATGTAGATCTTGGGTTCAGCAATGACATCCATGAAGACGCGAGCTGCTTCCTCGCCTGACCCAGTATGTAGTTTGTTCGCTTTTGGTATCAGAACGTCATTGAACGTCACCGAACAGATATCCAGGCCCCGCTGACCCCTGATCTTCAATGGCTTGCTCACTACAAGTCCCTCGGCATTGCCCGGTACCAGAAAAACTGAAAATACTTGATGTTTTTTGTATTCATCAGAGATTCTGTACTGCGCCAATACAACGAATAGATTGGCATTTTTGGCATCTACGACGAAAGTTTTGTGACCGTTGATGGTGTAATGCGTCATTGTGTCATTCATAATCGCTGTGGTTTCGAGAGGCTCACTAGTCGTGCCAGTCTGACTTTCCGAGAAGCACAATGTCGGTATTAACTCGCCTGTTGCTATCTTCGGTAGCAGCTGAGATTTTTGTGCCTCGTTGGCATATTTATTAAGTAGATTAATGACTGCTGCACGCTTGGCAAAGTAAGTACCCAGAACCGGTACGCTCGAAACAGTCTCCACGAGCTTCGTGTACTCGCTGCAGTTCAGGCCGAGACCTCCGTATGACTCGTCCACAGCGGCCCGGAATACTCCCAGTCTCTTCAGCTCTTCGAATACTTCGTTGGGAATCTTCCGGGTCCTGTCGATTTCACGACGATCAATGTGCCCGTTTATGTAATCTTCGATGGGCTTGAGCCATTCGAAGAACTCACGGTGTCTTTCGTGTGTCTGGGGCTCCGGATAGGCCAAAAATTCAACGTCGAATTTGCCTATGAACAAATTTTTTACGAAAGGTTCGCGCGTTGGCCTTTTTGTTTTGAGAGCTGATAACCTCATTTCCGATTCGGTCAAATCAGGATCGACAGCGATCTGAGACGAGTATCGCGCATTTTTTATCGCGCGATTGAGACGCGTGAACTGTTCTCTCAACAACAATTGCCTACTAAACATCACGCTCTTTTGTTTGATCCTTTTGTACGAAGTGTCTTCTTCTGTTTTATTCGGTCACTGTGCGGCAACTGTGGATCGAAAGGTGACGATTTCGCGTGCGAACGATTCCTTCGTGCGTGAGAGGCGTGTAATAATGTGAGTAGGTGAACGGTTTCTATATTATTCACGGTAAATAACCGGTTACTTAAACCGTGGCTACGATCGATACTTTAGCGATGACTATTTATCTCTGAAATTCATAAACCTATTACATTTTTTTTGTTTTCATAAAAAATATAGTATCTTAAGTGAACTTTCAATGACAATAAAGATTTTTCCAATTTTCTTACAGCAAAATATTGACAGTCTACTTACCGGTCAATATAAATACTAAGAAGTAACAATGGACTCGATAATACGTTATTTTGGGGACAAAAATGTAATTCTATGACTGCAAGCAAAGTTAACTGAAAATCCGTCAATGCAATTTTGAAAATTTAACTTTTTGACCAAAAGTGGCGACATATCGGTGATCCGTCAGTTCCGGATGAAAAGTGAAATTTTCAAAGCGAAAGTGACGTACTTAGGGAATTACTTCAGTTCTCGTCGAAAAATTAGGTTTTCACACCGGAGGCAAGTTATTTTTGGAATAGGTTGCTTCCGGTGAAAAAAGAAATTAGTGGGAGGATCAAAGTATAGATAACGCGATCATCGCATTCCGATGAGATCGGGCGGCCAGAAGGGAGTTTCACGTAACCTCAGATTTTCAATAACAAGTGCAGTGTTCGTACCTGCAGAATATCTTGGATCTGTTCGTTTCGTCAAGTGAACAAATGTCATGCAGAAGATTGTTAACGTCCTTCGCGGTCAGAAGAACACCATCTATTTTAGCGTATCCAAATATTCGGACAATCCACGTTTCACCAACGATTTATACATGTTTCGGCGATTTCAACTATATAAGACACGTTGACCGGCATCGACAATTGCTCTCGACTGATTTGTCGTACTTTCGAACTCTTAAGAGATACAAATCAGGAAAGAAGAAACAGAATCAGTTGCAGGTACTTACTCTGTGGTATATTCGTTGAATTGTTTCCCTCTGCTAAAATCCGTCGATTAAACAATTTGTTCGAATTTTCACTCAGGCCGAAGAAAGTGACGATGACGATGATGAAGACGAGACAGATCTTTCGAATTTCGAAGGACAGAGTACCAAGGTTTTAACGACGACCGTTAACTCAATGAGAATTGATCTTGTTGTCAAGTCTGGCATGGGCATGTCGCGTGCGTAAGTATCGCAAGAATGATCGTGAGATAACAAAAACTTTCCTAACACATGCATGTAAAATCTCATCTTCGGTTCCTATGAACTGGGCGCAGTATGGCACTCAGTCGCATTGAGTGCGAGACAAAGGCCACACACAGGAACAATCGCAATATGATCATTTTTCTAGTCTGACACGAGAAATCGCCGTTCTATGCACATTTCCCAGAAACATATGTAAGATTTTTGTGAATGTGTTACAAAAAATTACATGATCAGAAGGTCATAGCATGGAGTTCCTGGTACACCATTTGTACGAGCTGTTGCTGCACAAATGCCTGTTACAAACGTCTAACAGGCCTAAAGATATAATTTTATTTTCAGCAAGGCAGAGGTAGCTCTTTACGAGAGCAAAATTCGGGTCAACGGACAAAAAATTACTAAAAAAAGCTATCAGGTGACAAATATTTATAAATTATCGAAGACAACTTAGCTTCTATCAGGATCTAAATCGGAGCCGATGCCGTAACTAAATTTTCCAATTTCGCAGGCAAAAATCGGCGATGTCATTGACCGGATTCGCGGTCCGAGTCCACAAAATCCCGATTTCCTCGTAGTATCACGCCTCGTAATACTATCGGCAATGAGCGACAATAACGGCTACAAAGTTAAATACACAAAGGACAAGTCTCTTGTTATCGAGAATTACGATGATGTTTGGACGCCGTTGGAGAGTTAATGTGTTCAAAAAAACATATATATTGAAAAAAAGAACTTAGTCTATGATAACTAACAATTACAAGATCTTATTTTCACATGTGGAGTCATGTTTTTTTCCGTTTGTGCACCGTCGGCGTCGGCACGATTTCATATCAGACCGGCCGCTACTGCAGAGAATGGAGGTTCAATTTCTTGCAGCATCACGAGAGACTGTAAATGGAATACATCATCAATTAAAAAAGACGAATACGCACCAACGTAAATTTCGACAACTTTTTTTTTATTTACCTGCGACACTACCAATAATCCTTTTGGCGCCAGCGCAATTAGATCTGTAATGACCTCCGCGACCTTGTAATTTTTCTTGATTTCCTAAAATTGTTAACAAAAAAAACACAGTTAACCACACATCACATTCATTCAGACGTTATGTTTCGCTTCCTCATAAACTAAGTAATTTTTCCGTGGTACCTCTAACTTATGTAAATTTTGAGCTATCCTCCTAAAACTGCGAGCATCAAGAATGTTTTCATCAAAGACCTTTGTTGTTAAATTTAGCCGAAATTTATGTAACATGAATGTATCGGGTTTACAATTCTGCGCAGTTTCCTCTGCGAGGAGTATAAAATCAGTGAGGAAGCCATGTGAAAATTCCATCGCACCTTTCTCTTTACTAATCATGAATTACCTGCAAGACATAATTTTTATCTTTTTCGCTTATAAACGGCAGTAGAGCAGCAGCGAAATGCGCCTGTTGGCAGTGGAAGCATCGATTGATTATGTCTCGAAACTGGAGTTTGGCGACAACTGAACAGGCGTTCAAAAGTCTCAGCGATCCGACGCAATCGGCTATTTGTTTCGGATCCGGTTGCGGATCAAGTTTTCCAAACGGGCTAGCAATGACAACTTGCCATCCGGCTACGTAGCCACTACAGTTTACTATGTTGCTTTTTGCTCCTATTACTGGAAGAGCCTTCTCCAAGTCCTTTACCTGGAACAACAACGTTAATAAAATAAACGCTAATTTACTTATGAAGTAATTTAAAAATGATGAAAATCAAGATAAACTGCAACCGAATGTACCATCGGTTGTTTAGCCATTCGTTCCAAAGTTGCGTTTAAAAGCACGTGATCGTCTATCGCAAAGTCTATGCAAATTTGTAGAATTAGGCGGAGAGCTCGGGGCGTGGAAAATTGCGTTTTCATCAGAATTTGCGCCAATTTATGCTTCGAACAAGCTTCGAAACTACTGACACTGTATCCCAAACCGAGACGTTCCAATTCATTTAGATAATGCAGACACTTCATGTATTGTCTGGAAATGAAAATAATGAATAAATTAAATAATTCTTTGTATTTAGGTAGAAGTAAAAAAGGTTAATGTTCCACTACGCGCATCAGTTCAAATAAGATAGGAGGATATACGTGCATAGCGGAGAAAATAGGTTTCGCAAGAAAAAAAAAACCTGACGCTCTTCAGATCCCTCTTCGTCAAATTCTGTAGAGTGGCTTCGTCGGTAATAGACTGAAGTACTCTTAGTGCTCGAAAACGAACACCAGGTCCGTAACCATCATCTTTTTCATTGTCGAATCCAATGTTGATCAGAAAATTAGCATACAATTCCGTTTCGCCGTCTCCTAGGATGTAGCACGCCCTGCAACGTGACAACTTGTAAAACCATGAAAGCTGATTCTTATGTCGAAAAATCTACAAGCACATGACGGAAAAGCTGCGAGGAAATAAAATAGACGAAAGGCCGCTCACCGCAGCAAATTGTCTTCTGCGGTAGGATTATCTTCGTTTTTTGCGATAGGATTTCCGAATTCTAAGATTAAACTGTCGTTCGGTTTGCCTTCAAAACTTTCCGGTTGCAGCCAGTCGAGCAAGAGATCAAATCGTATTTTCACCATGTTCATAGAGAAAATACTACCCAATGCGTTAGCTGCCGAATTAATGTCCGGTCTCCGCTGTATAGCCCCTTTGCATCTATCCGGTATACTTTCATCATTGTACAATTCGCGCACTAACTTCTCGGGATATCCAATAAGATCGAGATATCTGCGTTCACCTAATCCGTGCGTGTACAGAATGTGCTGCGAAGTCAATCGCAGGTATTTGTCTTTAATTTTCTGTAACATTATCAGAAAGAAAACAAAAATGTATTTAATTTTATATGTAGATAATTTTTAAATTGTCTATTTATCTGAAAAATATTCTATATGACATTTTTTTTCTCGGAAATACGAACTTCAATCAGCCCATCATCGGTTTCAGCGGATTGTTGGGCCCAGAGCTGTGCCGATGCGAAGCATTCTTGGGCCGCAGCAACTTTGTCTGCTCCCTGAGGAGTGTGGTTTACCACGTAGTACAAAGCAGCCGTTCCATAATATAGACCATCAGAGTCAGTCATGAATTCTATACATTTCTTTATATCTTTCAGCAGAGCACTGTTACGTGGATACAAACACCAAGCGTTATTAAGCGCAAGGTCCTTGGCAAAACCTTTCCAAGCTTCGGCCACTGAGCCTTTTATCGCCAAGGTACAAATCACGTTAGACTGAAGCTTTAGTATCGGAGCAATGCTCAACCATTTTTCGTAGGTCTTGAGATTCAGTTCCGGAGCTGTAAATGCACAATTGTCACATAAAAAATCTCTGTAAAAAATATATGTTTTTCTAGGTAGAATGTAGCGAGCGTGTACTCATTAACTTCCACTGATCGATTTTTGGCAAAAACGGCAACCTCCATTCTGCGATCGGTGGTAACGAACTATTCTCGTGACAGAGACTTGCCCACTCCTCGCGTTCGATCTCCGTCGGACGGCTGGATTTCGAAAAACAAGTGTTATTTCATTCTACTGTTCTGTATTCATAACTTGGGGCTTCGAGCGGTGAAACTTACCCGTAACGCGTGTAATTTTGCAGGAAACAAAAGTGTTCGATGCGCTCCATATTTTTTTCACCCAAAAGTTCGAGCATTGTGAGGAATACTTCATAGTGGTAAAAATTAATCTGTAAGAATGATTTTTTTTTTAAGTTGATTCGATGATTGTAGGCATTTAATCATCAATGTTTCACCTGTGGAGATAACTGAGTTAGATGTCGTTTCATCAAAGCTTTGTCTTCTATTTTCCCCGCAACTTCTTTGCATTTCTTGTTCATCTCGCGTACATCATCTTCGTTCATTTTCAGTTCTGAACAATGAAGTATAATGTTACTGTTTATTCATTCATTTTCTGTTGTTGAATTCGCTTTGATTGGTAAATTCGATCTTTTATCCGATACAAATTTACCTTTTCTTCCCGAGCTTGTTATAAATTCTAACCGAGGCTGCCAGCGGCTCATGAGAACTTGCAAATACAGGAGAAAACAATCGTTCAACTCGAATCCGAAGTCGGCGCAAAATTCTTCAAGAACGGGTATCAAGTTCAGTTTGCCAGAGTTCATAACTCGCTCCAAGATATTTCGTTTTGCTTCCACGTCGCTGGTTAGAACCTCTGGAATGATAAAAATCGATTCGGGTTGATCCATTTTTTGTATGTATAAAAATATTAACGATTAATTATATATATATATATATTAAATAATAGTGAATAACCTTTATAGGAAATCCCATAATTGATCAACTTCCGCGCCCATCGATGCAAAAGCTTCTGACAATTGAAATCGTACAACTGTGGGTCATGCTTTATTATCCAATAATATTCGCAGCCCAACTCGACGACTGCTCGATGCTTGATTAGATCGCCTTGAGACCTGCAGAAACAAATATATATATTTTTTTTCAATACGCGATTCCTTCGTTTTTTTTATAAACAAAAAAACTCAACGAACGATCGACAAGCGGCGGATAACCATTTGGAGGCTTCTTGTTCGGTTAGCATGAAGAGACACACGAGTCCCAATGCCAAGTCGAGCGATCTCGCACCGATAATTTTTTTCAGCAATGTGTAAAGACAGTGTGACAAGACTCGACGAGTTTCCGTCATGACTTCCGGACTCACGGTCAATAACGAACTCAGGCCGTAGTGCAAATTTTTCATAATCTGCAGCAACGAATAATCGTAATGCTCGTTCTGAATCTGCTTGGTTCGGTCCAAAAGACTTGTCACTAACATTTCGATTTCTTCCCGGTTCATCGAATTTTTCTCGTCCATTCTCGCACCTGTTACATTCAATCGCGGGTTATCGATGAAAACAAAAAAAAAACGAAAATTGTTACGTGCAGCAGTAACGACATTTTAAGGGTCCACATGTTTTATTTAATCCTTCGTAAATACCCGCATAATAATTGTAGAGCGTCAACGAATCTTTGAACAATGGAAGCAGCATTTCTCCTGACGATACAGCCGCGTCTTTAAAAATGTTGTAAAGAGTATAAGTTGTTTGAACGTTCATTCTATGTTCCGGATCCGATTCGACTGTACCCTCGTATCCAATCGTTGCAACGTAAGCATTAACTCGGTTGGTGCACAAAACGGCGTCTTCAAGGAGATCTAAAAATCGTTTAAAGTGATTTCTCATCCCTTTTAAGTGATGACCTTTCAGACTGATATCGAATATCAAAAAAATTACAAACCGTTGCCGCAATTAAGCAAGTTGAAGGCGCACAATTTTTTCAATAAAACCGATATCTCAGGATCTCTTTCGCCATTTTCTATCCACGCGGTGCACAATTGACTCAGAAAGCGGCTCTCGTCCTTTGCAGCGATTCCATTTAGAACGATGCGCCTGGAATGTTACTAAAGAATAAGATATCCAAATTTCATCAAATCAATCGTTGGGAATTAAAAAATATTTCTTACATTATTGAGTTTTTTAGAATCGAAATGTCGTTGGTCTTATTGAAAAACTTTAGTACAGATGCCAGTGGCGGTAGACCCAGAAGATCAGATACTTTCACCAAACGTTGACAGCTCGCAAGAACAAAATTTTCCTCGGTTTTTTGCTCTGGAAAATATATTTCAATGTCGATTATCATTTTGGCAAGACTATTTCTCGAAAAATCAATTTAACAAAATTTCGATTGACTAACCGCAAACAAGTCGATTTATATAACCGTCCAAAGTTTGCTCCTTCTCAGTATAATATTTCGACAGGTCAATCCACACCTTAAACTCCTTATGCAGCTTGTATATACACTTCAGATGTGGAATACTGTTGAGAGCGAGGTTAAAGTCAGCTGCGGACTCACTCTGCTTTGAAAGTATTTTTCGCAGTTTTGCTCTGACCGGTCCCAATGCTTCGACATAGTGCTCTAAACATTCGCCTCTCGTCTAAACGATATTTTTAAAACACTCATATTTTACAAAATTTTTTTTTTTTTCATAAATTTAGACCGTTCCGCGGAGGGTTTAAAATCACGCTACCTTCGAATTGAGTTCGGCAATAGTTACATTGACTATTTGTTCATAACAGAATAGAGCGATGTCGTCGTCGACGCGATTTAGCACCGACATAGCTTTGTCGATGTTTCTGTGAAGGACATTTATACAGATATTTCGAAAGGCACATTTTATTTTAATGTTCAAAAATTACTTACCCTTTGTTCAAGTAATGATTCGTGCACAAGCAGAAGGCTTTGCGTCTCATGGAATTATCGGTTTTCGTAAGCTCACAAATATCATCAATCATGTCGCTACGATCTTGCTTTATTATGTGCCTGAACAATCCCTGCGAAAGTATAATCGTTAGATTTTTAATGCTCGACGATCTTCTTTGATCTTTGAGAAAATGTGTTGCCTTAATATTTGCTAATGAACATTTTTAAATCATGCCGCATACTTACGATACATAAGCCAACATGATGATAGCCGTATTTTTTTAAAATGAGTTTCACGGCGACTCCATTGCTCTCCGTGCGAATTTTCGACACCAGAGGATGATCGAAAGTATAACTGACCTCGGCGAGAGCAACAATCGTATCGCTCCACGGTACAGGAGCTTTCTTCAGTATTTCCACGGTTTGCTTAAGCCGATTCTGTTGGAATATTATACAAAAAAACGATCTGTTACTAAACAGAGTTGAGATTTGAATAATGTAATAAAAGGTCATAAAAATTTGTCTCAAAGAATTTGTATGCCACCTGAACGTTATGGATGTAACTTGTAACGATCGAGACTCTTTCTTCCCATGGAGCTTTTTCCCAAAACCACCAGCCTTTGGAATTATTTAGTGTTTTCTGTAATACAATTTAAAAATATTTAAAAACCATCACCGCGAAATATGAAGTTCAAAATTTATTGTCCAAAGGACCTGAGTGAAGAGCACTGATAATTCAAATTACCTGAATATACGAAGAAAATACTTGATCGTTTTGCAACGAATGATTGAGAATATACCCCTGTAAAAATGTCTCAACAAGATTCGGTATTCCTTCGACGTGTACTTTATTAAGCAGTAAATGTATCACTGTCGTAGGATCACCCAGATAAGTGTCCAGCGGTAGGACAATCCTGCGAACGGTCATTCACTAGTTGAAGCAAGTAATAAATGGAACGACGTAAGAGACTATAAAAAAAACTTTCCAATTTCACCTGTGATTGCTCTTCAGTTCTGAAAGATCGGTCATTGCCTGCACCAGCGTCATGAGACGATGGAGATGCGAATTTTTGCTCGAGTATTGTTGATGAAAGTAAAAACAAACGTTGGACTCGTCAAAGCTCAGCAGATCTATAAGACCACGGGCAAAGTCCAAACCGTTCTGTGGCCATTCGGTTCTCCGATATTTTTCTAATGATCTTATCTTCTTGTAGCCCCATAAAATAATCACGGGCAGTGAGCTCGGCAGCAGCGCAATAATAGATGGCACAAAGTGACAAAGCCACGGCCATAATTTACAAGGTGCTGTTGTGTCGGATATTGAACGTAAAATATCGTTAATTGTGCTCGGCGTTACATCTGACGCCAATTCTGGAAGATGCCTGATCCATATTGCAGCTGCTGCTTGCAATTCTCCCTGCATAGGTAATGTTTTATAAAACTTATTTTACACCGTTTAATTAAATCCTGCCAACTTACAAGTGATAAATGTTTCACACATTCCTCCAATAAGTTTGCTTGTGAAAATCTGATCCACTCTTCTGCATCTTCGCCCCTGCTTTCGTCAACGTCAATCTCCATCTTCTTAATGATTTCAAAAGTTTCGAGTTTTCGCAGTGTAACGTTTAGGGTTGCGAGCAACGTGGCAAAATCCTGGCTCTTGGATTCCTATAATCAGTACATAGATATCATATAATTGAATGACACTTGAGCTTAATATTCGTATTGTTACGATTATCTGACCTCCATGTTTTGGGTTATTCTTTGATGAGCGTACAGAAGAAGTCTCCGTGTCTGTTTGTAATTCGACGTATGGGCGTTGTTGCAGCAATCGTAGATATATTTAACGTCCTTTATTTTATCCAGCGTCGAAACAAATTTCTCAAGCTTCTCGGCTTTGTTCGCAACGCTGGTCCATGGACCGAGTTGACTTATAAATGCCGCTGCTTTCGCGGCGTGAACAGACTCCAAGCTCAACTGAAATTGATTAGCGAAGCATTCAGCCTCCTCGAACTGCTCGCGTCTGAGCAATCTCTGCAAACGATATTCCGGGATACTCTCGACGATCGCTTTCACTCTAATCGTGTCGATCTTCTCCGTTTCGTTTTTCATTCCCTCGAGAAACACTATGTTCTCGACGGAACAGCCAACGAGATCTACCAAATACGTTGTCGTTGGTACTGACATCTCAAATCTGCATTCGAAATCTACGTAAAAAAGAAAAGACAAAACCATGGGTCAGATGAAAATTGAGTATGACAGAAAATAGACGAAGTAAAAAGGGCTCAACGGTACCGGGAAAGGAAAGAAAGCGTAGTAGCGTCGTGGCAGATCTTTTCTCAGGCATCATTAGAATGAGTATCTGAAACGGATCGTTAATTTTATCCTGAACTGTCACGAAGTCGGCAACGGGACCGTTCCAGATTTTCCGTCCCAACAATGTTTGCATACACATGATACTGAGTACACCGTCCGAGCGTAATCCAATCATTGCTCTGTGGAACAATGTAAATCAGTGATAATATATATAAACAACGAGTATTCGCATCACAGCACGAGTATATTAGCACTTGCCCATAATTTTTGAAGAATTTCGCTTTCTTGTATGCGAAGGGCAGAGCACCGAGGTGGACGCAACTCCGCCCGCTCGGCCATAACTCGATGTGCTGGCCAATGGTTACTATAGACAAATCTCCGGAGGAAGTTTCGAGCTGAATACATTCCGCCTACGTAAAAAATTAGGAATAAATGAGATAACGATCACAAAAACGGAATCGCCAGTACCCGACCGATTGTCAAAAACTCGTCCAGGGAGACAAGCAGCTCTACCTGTAAGGTTTTTGAACCCTTATAAATCTTTGAGCAATCTATGCCTTGCACTATTTCCTCTAGTCCCTGTTCATCTTCATTGTTCAGTGCCAAATGGGCAGTGTTTACATTGAATCCTTTGATGCTGAAAAATGTTTCTTGAAACAAAATATTTTTCTCTGCAAATATTTTTTTCGTTTATGACAAAAATTTAATTTACCGATAAATAACTCCGCTGGCTGCTACAAAAATAATGTCTGTTTTTAGGCCAGTATCTTGGACACAGATTTTCACAACAGAGTCACCAAATCCCTCATCTATATTTCTGCAATAGATAAAACAAAGATAGTTTTATAGAGTTTAACTAAGCATTTAGAAGTGGCTTCATTTTATGTTTTATATTTTTGAAGATCTAACTTACTTGTGAAAGATCTGTCTCCCTCCGCTAGGAATGTGCAGGCAGTGAAAGCTGCCAGAGGTCAGCGCTATGAACAGAAAGGCCTCATTCTTTGACATGCAGTAGGTAGTTATAAGCGAGTCGAAGCCTACACTGAGGATGATTTCGTGGCAAGTTTCATCGCTAAATATCGTTATAGATTGGTCCACGGCGACGCACAGCATGGAATACTGAATCGAAGCTGACACATTTGGATTGTCAATGACCTGTCAAAAGAAGCATAAACGGTGAAATAGATTTTCTCCAATAAAATATTTTCTTAGCGTATACATTAAAAACCTTGTCATACAAATAACTATTGTGTGATCTATGTAAAAAGTGATTATACCTCGCCATTGGATTGTATAGTTGCAAGCGTGGACGTTTCGTAGATCGATCCATTGTTCTCGGCGACTGTGCGTGCGCCAAAGTTAACTGTTTCGTCGTCCGCATTAAATCCTGACTGTACTTTGTTCCAAAGAGCCATTTGGCTACGACCTGTTGCTGTTTTTATACCGCTGACCTAGGCACTCTAACCCCAAAAAAGTCTAAGTAAACGCTATTACCGTCAAGTAGGAGAAATGAAATTCCTTCGTACCTGCTAATTTGATTATTTGGGTTGTCAAATCTTCAAACTATTTTCTTTAGTAAATTTACGAGACTAACTAAACGTTTTAACTTATCGGAAAAATAACACTCATTCCGGTACTATTGTTTCAAATATTTGAAACTGGCGTTCGTTTAAATTCAGGGCCGACCACCAAGTCCTACTAGCGCCGCTAGTATCGCAAACTCTAACTTCAACTCTTCTTAGGATTGGTCAGTATATCTATATATATTACTAGAGTCAGTAACTTCGCTAGAATTTGGAGGTTCAGGCCTAGTACTCAGTCGATAACTTAAAATCTACAATCCAAATTTCTTTATCAAGTGCCCTAATCCAACAATCCATTCGAAGGTCTACAAAATAATCATTGACATTGTATAGTCAGCTTAGGTCGCATAAAAAATTAGTTAACAAAATCGATTCCCATGGGTTCCTTGTATCATATTTCCACTTATCGGATTAGCTATTGACTAAAAAGTTTCGAAGTAACTAGAACGTTGCCGCTCGTACGGAATCGCTTCAATCCGGTTTCATTTCAATTGTAATTCCACGTTTCGCCGCTTGCTTCGAAACAGCTCTTCGAGCAACCGTTCGATGATTTACTGCTGCTGCATATTCCTGTATGAAGACTGTGTATAAAAATTGGCTCATACTCACCCGTATCGTTGAATCTATTTCTCAAATGAATAGTCGTGTCCAACGAATTTCCAACATTCTCATGTGAACTTTCATAGTCACGTATTTACATCAGAAAGTAATGAGACGAGATTCGTCGTCGCGCAATAGACAAACGCTGTCGCAATCTAAGTTCATTGCTCTATATCGAATGGCGAAGTGACCCAGTTATGTCTGTCGACGACAGCAACGAAAATACACTTACTTATATCGTTCGAAAATATCTGTACTCGTTTCTCTTTTTCTCCTTTTTCGTGACGTTCTCGTCGTGATCGTGATGTAAAAACGCTTCGCTGACCACGCAACAAATTTTTCAATCAAAACTTTTTCCACCACCGACATTTATATGCATTTATTTACTTCATTGTTATATATCATATAATATTATATCATTACTATATCGCAGTTATTATCATAAATGAAATTTCAAAATAGGCTTCAAATAATAACAATTGTCACCATCGAGATTTATCGAAGCGCCCACTTCCTGTTTAATTCCAGAAAAAAAAAAAAAAAACGACTAATTGCCTCGATGATATTTCCCATCGTATCGATTTTCTCTTTAGCGAAAATGTGTGTTTTTTTTTTTTAATCTTTGCGTTACTCGCGATGCGGGGGGTTAGGGAGACTCTCTACGTGTAAATCAAATACAACCATAGCTCGTTGCAATCCATGCATTGGAAATTCAACAAAGTCCCCCGTTGTTAAACCCATCAACCCAAAGGGGACACGTCGTTTTTGTAATGTTTTTTTTTTTCTCGCAACTCGATCCGAACAACGTGTATCGTGTCGATTTGCTCTGTGTATCCATAGTTTATATCATAGAAGTATGTAATAATAGGTAGGTGTTTCAGTTTTTTTTTTTTTTTTTTTTTTCTCTCTTTTTTCATTACTAATTTTTTTCGATTTTTTTTTTCTTTCACCACTGTATTTTTTGTTTGTTTCAATTATCGTACCTAGTACACTTGTCCGATTGGAAATAATCGGTACTGGCAGCCAATAGACACGACGCATTTCTATCTATATATAATCTTCATCTTCCTCTATTGTATATTATGTATACTTATAATATGCCCGCCTATATGGGTATCATTTTTTTTTTTTTTCTACCTTTCGCAAAGTGTCCGCTGTTTGTGTTTTACGTGTATTCGTGTATTAGATTGTAATACTCTTTGCTTATTTTTTTTTTTTTTTTTTTGTGTCTTGCATTAATAGGAAGAGGTGCTGCTGCAGGCATTACGCGTAATAGGTAGTTTTATGTTGTGTCCACGTGTGTGTTTGTCGTTGGTTTTTTTTTTTTCCCCCATGTCTTTCTTAACGATAACCATAATATGAATAATAAAGAATATTACCATCGTAGCAATAATAGGTTTTATACTCGTAGAGACGTATAGTCACTATAAAGATTTTTCTCGGGGAGTAATAATCGTTATTTATAGACTTTATGAATTAATGGGCTCGACAGGCAAACACCACCGTTTCTTTCTCATCGGTTTTTGTTTTCAATTATTTTATCCGAATTCACGAGGTTCGGCATACAAATAAATTTATCGTTGAGACAAGGAAGATCGACCTTACGCCGTGAAGAGAAACATTTTCAACTCCATCGAAGAAATTCCTATTTTTTTTTTTTTTTTTTTTTTTCTCGTCCTGCACGGCGCAACGCTGATTATTCGGTATATCCGGTTTAGAATGTCAAACATTTTTTTTTTTTTCACGTAATAACACGTAGCAAGACCATATAAAATCGTAGCTTACAAACGTGTTGACCCCCAATAGCCTACGCATTTTTACATAAATTCGTTGCTCGCATGGTCGATCAGTCGATCGACGGCAAACGACGAACACCTGTTGGACAGTAATGGACCATCGTCATCGATTTATTTATTTTTCTTTCTATTTTTTCGATACTTTTATATTTATACATCCAGCAGCCAGACATAATAATCGATTTTCTCTTCGTCTAGTCGTTATACGTGTATAGAGTAGTCGTATCGTTAATGCGCTCTTCGGCATCGATTGATCGAAGCACCGAGAGGATGCAGCAAATTCACACTCGGGTCTTTCCTTCGTTTTTTCCTTTTTTTTTTTTTTTTTTTTAAATCATTAATGCCCCGGTAACTTTCACACTCCAAGCGACATACTCGGGCTCTTTCGTCGCACGTTTATCGTACACGAATGTTGTGATTTCAAACTTGGACAACAACAATATGTTCATAGACTTTTACAAGGACTTATTCGCTTCCAATTGATTTTTTTTTGTCGTTAATCATGTTTTCATGAATCACGATTAATCAAAGCGCTGAAAAACGAGCAACGCAGCAGCCGGCTATTACTTATTGTACTCTCTAGCAATCGTCTAAAGGTACAGATGTAAGCCTTTATCGTAACATCATATCGGGTAGGAAAAAATGGCAAGAATAACGTTTACATGACGAATAATAAGGGTTGTCAGCGATAATGCTCTTCGAGTAATCTCTTCTCAATTCTCCTTCGCTTTCTCCAAATTTTCGTTTCTTCCACATCCAATAGGAAAGAGTGTCATTGGAATTTCACACATTAATCACTTACATAATTTGTGTATATTCATATTATTCCAATAGATTTGTTTTTTTTTTCGGACGATCCATATTTTTTCATCCGAATCGTAACAAATCACTAATAGATAATTCATATATAGATAACTTTCGGCATAAATAAATCGAAAAAAAGAAGAATAATGAAATGATTATTACTCATAATGATGCATAACTCGGTCGATCGCTGATCGAGGGCTCTTGGCGGTTCTGTGCAAAACATTTATAACTAGAAAAAAAATCTAATAAAAAAAATTTACGGCGACGTATCTAGTGATGTATAATCGTACGTATTTTTTGTGTGTATATTTTTTTTTCTTTAAATTTTGCTTCTCAGTTGTATCGTCTGTTTTTTTTAATTATTTTTTATTGTTATCATTAAGTTCAGACATTAGATCGGACGACCATACCAATGGCATAATGACACAGTCACCGTCATGCGGCCACACATAGATCAATAATCGATAATCGCGTTTACAGCGAACATGCAACTAACACGAAGACAATCGCCAAGTATCGAATAATATATCTTGACTTAATCTCGAATCGAACAACGTCCCCCAAGCTGTTCGATCACTCGTGGTAATATATCTGCGCGTTGTCAGACACGATTGCCGCCTTTCACTTTTGTTGGGCTCTTTTTGTCTTTTTTTTTTCTTTCTTTTGAACGCCCGTTGCCATCGACACGCGCTTAACCACCAATCCCGCGCCACTGAATCAGTTATTTTATTCGTATTTCGAATATGTATATTAGAGATAATAGCAATAAATTGTAGTAAGGGATTTACCATCTTATCACCTAGCATGACAAGTTTATATTGGATCTGGGTGTCAATGAATATTGGTAGTAATTGTAATTTTACGTGGATTTTTTTTTTCTAGAAGAAACAACGCTGCTTTTCCGCTGCTGCTGCTGCTGCTGCTCCTTTATGCCATTCCACTGTATTTTTTCTATCTTTTCTTCGTTTCTTGGTTTTCCTTTCTTTTTTCAAACTACTACTTGCAACTACGCGGTTTCGTTTTCATTTATATATCTCGTTTCGCGATTATTCTTATGTGAAGGACTCACTCTCTGCACGGGCGGGCGCGCGAGCTCGTGAGTAAGGTTGCCGAATAAGACGCTTCTGTACTTAGTGGCTCCATTTGTTCCATCCCTGGAGAAAAAGAAATTACATGTTTACGGGGATACTTTCTTTTTTAGGCTATTGTATGCTAAATTGGTTCTTGAATAATTCATTAATCGTTCACGACTTAACGACAGATTTATTTTCCAAGGTAAAAAAGATTACCGGATGTTGTTGCTTATCTTGACCGGGATCGGACATTCCCCATGCTGGTGGTTCCATCTTGGCGTTCTCATTGTGAGGTATTTCAGGTAATCCTGGTGCACCGAACTGTCCGGGCAGTAACGCTAGTCCCGGTATCAACGAGAGTCCCGCCGCGCTTCCGTTGGGGAATGCTTGCTGATTGTCTAAATGTCCCTAAAGATCCAATGCACAAAAAAAAAAAAAAAAAAACACAATTTCACCATTAATGAAAGGATTATACAAAATATAATGATTTTCTTCTTAAGGTAGATTTTTATCTTCTGTACAGTAACATTTAGCTAATTTCTTGACAAAATTGAAAAGTTTTTTACTATAAAGAGAAAAATAAAAATTTTCGATTCCACGCGATTAAGATTTTTTAATGTGACCATCAATTTACTTAAAAAAAAAAGTTGACAAAAACACATGGCACGTACCTGAAAAGTCGACTCCATCATCTGATGCAATTCGGCATCGATGTTGGACATACGATTATACGAAGTATTAGGTCGGAACATCTGATGCCTGTCCATGCCAGGAGCTAAACTCGCCCAAGAGTTGACGAGTTTCTCATTGTTGAGCATCCAGTTTATAGAATCAGCATCACCGCCTGGTCCCATGCCCGTAGCATAATTTTTCCACGCTCTCTCCGTCCCGATAGGTCTTGGTACTTTGCGATCTTCGATCTTCATCTGATTCATTTCCTGGGCAACTTGAGCCGGTGACGAGGGTGACATAGCCGGCGATCCACCGTTCTCTAAGCTCGTTATAAGATCGATACTTCCAGGCTGTCCGGCCATGCCACCCAAATGGTTGGGAAAATTTATCTGACCCATCATCGGATCCTGATGTGGAGGACAATTGTTGTGAGGTGGAGCGAACGGCCATCTGGTTTGTCCGTTCGACGACGACATATTTGGATTTGGCGTGCCGCGGGAAACAGCAGGCGTAGCTTGCTGATACTTTCCCATTGGAAAATTACCACCCAACATGGCGAGGTTGTTCGACTGTTGTATCGCCGAGGGTGGAGGTGGAGCTGGTACAGTCGCGAACATATTCGGATGAATGCCCGTCGCCGGATTGAGCATCGTCACCTGCGGCTTGTTGTTTAGATGAAGAGAGCTCGAAAAGTCGGGAGCCCGCGGATTCAATCTAGACATACTAACTGTCGTATTGACGGTGGCTGATTGTCCGCCCATTGTCTGAGCGAAACTCTGCATGTGAGGATGATAAGGCATTAGCGGATGTCCCGGCTGCGCCTCGCTCGGCACCATCTTCAAGAGGCTTGAGTTTACGTTGGGATGCTCGAAACCGGTGTTGTTCGCTTTGAAGAGATTAACGTCGAGACTCGGCTGGGAAGTCGAGGGTTGCTGTTGCATAACGTGCTGCTGGTGCGAGGCCGCCGCGTTTCTGGCGCCAATTTCAGCTTGAAACACCGGACGATTGTACTGTGACATCTCTATGTTCTGCTGTGTCATGACCGGCCGGGCAACAGCCAAACTTCCAGGTGGTTTATTAACCGGATGTGGATGCTCGTTGTAATTAACGGAGGATTGAAACTGTGGTGGCTGGATAGGGTTGTGAATGCCAGAAGTTGACACGCCGCTGCCAATTGCGTTTGAACCAGAAGTGCTGTTGTTAGTTGCGCCTTGAGATTTCGTGGAAACTGGTGAGCACATAGCCGTGGCGCCTCTATAGCCTGGAGCCTTCGATGCATCGACCTGATCAACGAGACAATAAGAATATTAGGCAAAATCATTTTGCATATATGGCCACACGAACTGTATATATTCAGACAACATTTATTAGAAATTATTCCGACTTTACAGGAAAAATCAAAAATGTAATTTAGTTAGCCAGATGCAGATTTTATAAGTGTTACACACCCATCAAACCAAGGTATCCCACAAGTGTGAAAATTGAATTTAATGTACGAACCTGAGGTGGAGCGCTGTCGATGAATTTGTTGGAAGAGTTGCTACCGGATGCGTTGACATTGACTCCGCCACCGGCGACAGTAGCGAAATTCATGCCCTTCTGGGACTCGTTCTCTCTGCCACCCCACATAGATTGTTGCGTTACTTTCGAGAAAGTGTCGTTGAACAATGAATATTGAAGTGGCGTGTTGCTCGTTTGTTGCTGAGACTGTTGTTGCTGTTGCTGTTCCTGTATCGTCGGAGCTATGGGAGTTGAGCTTCGCATCTGCTGTTGTTGCTGATGAGCCTGTTGCTGTTGCGACTGCTGAGTCGTCTGACTCATCGGCAATTGAACTTGCTGCTGCGCCGCCTGAGATAGTTGCTGCTGCTGTTGTTGCTGTTGCTGCTGGGGCGGTTGAATCGGCGGCTGATGTTGAGGCTGTTGGCCGTGGTGGTGGCTCTGCTGCTGTTGCTGCTGAGCAACGGACTGTTGCGATATCGCAGCCGTTTGCGAAACGATAGCAGGTGGCGAGGGCGTAATCCGAACTGAATTGCTCGATGTGCTCGATACGGGGCCGGTGTTGTCCGAACCATTGGACAGGCTGGTGGACATGACGCTCGAGGATGGGATCGTCGAACCGGACGTTCCGGGCGAGTACGATGATTTACCAGCGGTATAGTGGATGATCGGCGGTGCTGAGAGCGTGGGCAGTGGTCGGCAGTGTTTCGGTGATGTCCTTGAAGCAGCACCGGAGAGACCGGCGGAGCTGCCAGCCGTAGGATTGACCGGGGCTACAGACGAACCAAAGGCCGCTCCCGATGACGATCCGACTGCTGATGCTGCTCCTGATGTCGGTTGCTGCTGTGGCGACGTCTGTGGCGTTGTCGAAGCTGTGGACGACATTACGGTCACAGAGCTTGATTTCGACGATTTCGTCTTATTTCCTTGATTATTGTTCGATTGCATGACTGTGGTTGAGGTATGATTCGAGGCAGTGATTTCAGTTAGTTTCGCAGCGAACGACGATTGTTTCGTGATTGTCGTGACGATTTTTGTTGAACGTCCAGACGTCATAATGGCGCTCGTGTATGACATTGTTGTCTTTGTATTCGTCGAGGATGCGATATGGGCCGCGGCTATCGACTGCGCTCGTTTTTCCGCTGTGGGGAAGTTATCAGATTTTTTACCGATTATTTTTCTCTTTTTTCGATTACTACGAATGATTTTTTTTTTCTAAGTACAAATGGCAGAAGAGTCGCGAAGAAGGATCGGAAAGCCTCCTGCGGCCACTGGGCCCGTGTATTCTCGTCCAAGGGGTATATGTAGTTCAAACTCTCTCTCTCTCTCTCTCTCTCTCTCTCTCTCGCTCTCTCTCTCGCTCTCTCTGTTCGTGTTTCACTATTGTTCTATCAATAAAATCCGTAACTCGAAGAATCGGCGAACATATGCCCGAGGGGTTTTTAAAATGATTTATTTCGTGAGATCTGGAGAGCAGGAAGATAGGATAGCTAGGATGAAGAGACAACGTTGTACTTACCAGCTGCGACGAGTCGAGGCGCTGTCGCTCTCGGTATTGACGCTGGAAAAGCACCGGTGAGCTTGATACTTGAGGAAGAACGCAGAGGCATCAATTGACTGACCGACGATGTACCTGATGTGTAACCACCGGATTTGCTCGCCTGTGAACCTGCTGTACTGCTAGCTGAACTCGACGTCTTTGCCGAACCGGTCCTGGTTTTCGTCGCCTAAATATATCGGAGATATTTTTTTTAATGTAAAAACTTTTTTCATAAGCCCGACTCCACTGTTTTGTAGCATCCATTTAGTAAGACATTGTTTTTAATGACCAGATAACTTGTTGTCTTGAATGTTTTTTTACATCAAGGTGCATTGTGCATTTTGATGTACAGGTTTTTGAATATTTACAATGTTGAGAAGAGAAACAAACACTGAATGCGTAACTTACGATACTCGCGACGGGAATCGTCGTTTTGTCCCAAGAGGACGACGTCACTACTGTGAGCTTTGATTTGGGCAACATCTGAAGTATGTCCACGTCGGGATCTTTGATCAAGGCAGCAATGAGCGTATGAGCTTGTTTCGTCGCGTCGGTCGATCCTCTGTGAATAACGAGAAAATAAATAATACCGTTAATCGTTACTAGCAATGAATTGTCATTCAACGAATATTACAACTGGGAATTGGCGCGTACTTGATCGTTATTATTCTTTCACCCTGGCATTTGCTCTGTTTCTCGACTTCGATGTGAGCTCCCGTCGCCCCGCGTATAGCGTTTATATTGCTTCCGCCTCTGCCTATAACCCGACTTATAGCGTTTGGTGGAACTGACACTTTCTTCGACCGGAACGGTGAATTCATGAATCTTCCCGAATCGTCCGACTGACCCCTATAAGAAAAATAATAAAAATACCGTTTTTTTTTAAATTCGGAAACGCTAGATCATCGCGCAAGTCGCAAAATAAGATAAGTAATTGTCTATGATGAAAATTTATTCGATGATGTTTTAACAGTACGAGCCAATTGCCGACCGAGATGATCGCATAAATCCAGTCGTACTTTATATAAATTTCCTAGCAACAGTATTTAAGAAGTTACATAAAAGTCATATGAGAAGTCATACAAAAAGTGAAAAGCCATATGAAAAAAGAAACGATCTCTTGAATAGTTTTCATTAATGTTTTCATAGGCAATTTATACGCACGCAAAGATACACACAATACACGAACGCGGCTTAAGAGTCTCGGTCGACGCTTGAATTTTCAAGGTACAGAAAAATTCTGTTTTTTTTTTTTAAAATAGAAAAGACAAAGCTGTGTACTTACTTGCGTACGACTTCTTTCCATCCTTCCTCGCGCTTACCCCCTTGTTTTGGGCTCGTTGAGCTAATGGTCTTAACCGAAGTACCAACCACATCGTTGTCGTACTGATTCGCGTTTGATTTTTTCCCCTTCCCGGACACGTAAGTCTCGTTGCCTGTCGCCTCGAAATCTTCGCGATCAGCTGGGTGCCTCGACGATTCGAAGACAAGCTGACCTTTGAGCTTACGTTCGCTCGAATTCACTGCAGGTGCTGTTGCTGCTCGCGTGTTCGAGACCGATGGCGCCGAACTCGAGGAGCTGCTGCTTCCTACACCGCTCGACATTCGTCTACAAGAAAAGAAAAAAAAGTTTCGACAAATTATAAAGAGCTGCAAATGAAAATTGTTTCTAAAATGATATAAATTCATTCCAAATCTATAATCAAAAGTTGCAAAAAGCCAGAAGAATATTAAAAAATCAGAGCCTTACTTGTCCGAGGTGGAGCTCGGAGACTTGGTAGGTGTGACGGTACTTCCCGCCGGAACACTCGTGGCACTGGCAGGTATTACCGGCTTCGCAGATCGGTGAGGCGACGTATCCTTGTCGTTGTTGTTGTTGTTATTGTTAATATTCCCGGGGCTGCTGCTCTTCTTTTTCTTCTTGTCCTTTTTCCTTTCCCTCGCCTTCACATCGTTGCTGCTGCAGCTTCCCTGACTGTTGGCATCGAAACCGCTGTCGCCTTCCTCCTTGTCCGGATCCTCGGGGCTCCGATTCACTGGCGACGGTACATTGTCGAGCCTCTCGCAGGTGTCGACCGCTGAGGCGCTAGTACCTCCACTGGATCCGGTAGCGCAAGCGCTTCCGCTCCCACCGCCTCCTCCACCTCCTTCGTGGTCGCTGTCATCCTCCCGATCGGCATCCTCGTCCTCTGACTTTTTACCGTTATCGTCTTTGCCCTCGTAAATCGTTTCGTTTTTCTTGTTCTCCTCGTGCAGCTTTCTTTTCTCCTCCTTTTTCTCAAGTTTCTTCTTTTTCTTTCTCTCGCGTCTTCGCGCCGCGGCAGCTTTCTTAGACTCCTCTCTTGTTTTCTCCATATCTAATTCTTCCAGCAATATGGAAGCGTTTTTGTTAGCTCGAGCGGCTTGGGTTTCCTTTGCGGCTCTAATTATCTTTACGCACTCCGAGCATTTTTCCAACAGCTCTTTGTCGTTTACGGTAGCGATGTATCGCGTCATTTCGTGATCGCTAGGAAATTGGGTGACATGGTTTACCATCCATTTAACAACTTTAATGTGACCTTTTCGGAAGGCCGCCATGAGACACGAGACTTTACGATTGTCCTGCGAATCGATGTCGGCGTTGGCGTAATAAAGTAGCTCAACAACGCTCAGATGACCGCCGTTCGCGGCGAGCCACAGAGGGCTGTTCCCTTTTTTATTCTTCACCTCGACCTGCGTACCTCGGGACAGCAGCAGCTCGACGAAACGACAGTGACCTTTGTCGGCGGCTATGGTCAATGCCGTGTCTCTCGACGACGGTACCGGTGTTGCGTTTACGTCCGCCCCTTTCGTCAACAACACTCTGCCGACTTCGACGTAACCGCCGCTCGCGGCTTCCATCAGGGGGGTGAGTCCGGTTTTCGCTCGATGTTCGACGTTTGCCTTGCGATCAAGAAGAAGACTAACAACTTCGTGTCTACCTTGAAAGCAGGCCAGTGTCAACGCTGTATTCCTGTTCGTCTCGATTTGAGCGTTGATATCGCTACCCATATCGAGAAGTAACTTGACAGCTGCTGTATGACCGTTCATAGCCGCCAGCATAAGTGGCGATATTCCGAGTTTCGAGCCAGTTCGAGAATTAATTTCAGCTCCGTGGCTAAGCAGCAATTTTATTATGTTTACGTAACCGCCCGAGGCAGCTAGACTTAAAGGCGTGTAATCGGATACGTTGCGATGTTCCTTATTCGCGCCGCGATTCAACAGAAGCTCCACTACCTCGAATCTACCGCCGCTGCACGCCAATGACAGCGGCGTGTCTTTCGTGCGCTCCGATTGTGCTTCTATGTCGGCTCCGTGATTCAACAAAATCTCGACAACTTTTTGATGTCCAGCCGTCGCAGCGAGGATCAGCGGTGTGAAACCTTTTTTGTCACGATGCTCGATGTCAGCGCCGCGACTCAGAAGAAATTCGACGAGTTCCTCATGTCCACCGGCGCACGCGAGGGTCAGCGCTGTGTCGTGATTGCTGTCCGTCTCGGAGTCTACATCCATGCACGAGAATGGAGCCAGAGGGACTTGATTAGCTCCCGTGTAACTCGCACTTGGAGTTCCTGGGACCGCAGCCGCACCGGTTGTGTATTGGCCGGATACAGCCGTTGGATCGAGCTGATAATTTTGACCGGGAAAATTCGTCGCTGGTTGTTGCTGCTGGGCTTGGGGCTGTTGTTGCACTTGCGGAGCTTGCGAGACTTGCTGCTGAGGTTGTTGTTGCGGGACGTGTTGCTGCTGGGGCTGCTGTGGTTGTTGTTGTTGTGGTTGCTGTTGCTGGAGTTGCGTCTGATGTTGGATCTGGGGCTGTTGGGTGGCTGTTGTTAGATGCTGACAGGATTGCTGCTGGGACAGAAGTGGGTAACGAGCTTTTTTTCCTTTTCCACTGGTTGGAGCGGTGTAGACCTGCTTCTCGTTATCGGAAACGATGCCGACGTTCGAAGTTGCAGCTGCTGCGGCCGCGGCTGCAGCGACGACGGAAGGAGCTTGCGTCTGCGTCGCCACTTGGACTTGATTCGCTGACGTGCATTGAGCTGACATCGAGCAAACCTGGGGCACTTGTTGTTGCTGGGACTGAGATTGTTGCGTTATCGCCAGTTGGTGCTGCTTCTGTCGTAAAACATCGATCGGTCGACCCGTGATACGATGTGCAACTGCGAGAGCTTCCTCCATTCTTTTCTTCTGCATCAGGCGTCTGCTCCTCGTGAAACCGTTCATCACGAGCTTGGCACAGGCGGGATCGGCTAATAATTGGGCTACGACCTTGGCCCGAACGCTTTTCTCCTGCAACATCGGTAAGCAATTAGATTTTAAGTGTCCTTTCCTAAGTTTGAAATCCTGTCATCGAGATTAAAATATTAATTCGAAGGATGAAAAATACCGTCCGGTTCAATATTCACCTGTTCGAGTTTTTGGCGCAAGCTACAATGATGTTTTTGACGTTGTTGTTGTTGTTGTAGTTGTTGTTGTTGTTGCTGCTGCTGCTGCTGTTGCTGTTGCTGTTGCTGTTGCTGTTGCTGTTGCTGTTGCTGCTGTTGTTGCTGCTGCTGCTGCTGCTGCTGCTGCTGCTGCTGCTGCTGCTGCTGCTGCTGCTGCTGCTGCTGCTGCTGTTGCAATTGTTGCTGTTGTTGCTGCTGCTGCTGCTGCTGAGCGACTTGTATTTGCTGTGACAGCTGTTGGGATTCCTCGCTGTACATCAGCTCTAATTTTTTGAGATAGAGGCCTTCCTGACCGTCTGGTCCTGCGAATATACACGACGAAATTGTTATACTTTCACAACTTAAATCAATGAGATGATATTTGGATTGAAAAGAAAAAAAAACAGCAATAACTAATGTTTTAATCACCATCAGGCACGTCGTCAAAGTGCAGCGCTTCGAAAATATCGGCAACAGTTTCAAGGGGAACCTGCGTACCATCTTGAAGCTCGAACATATTCATATCGTTCTTCATTATCGCCTCCCAGATCGGACACTCCTTCAGTCCGATACATTGGGACGGTTCCGGCTGCAATGGCTCCGGAATCAAAGCCTGTTCGGGATTTTCCTGAATACAAAAATTTATTGTAATTAAACTTTCAATTTTCAGTTTTTTTTCCATTCGTTTTTAAGAACGTACAGTGGAATAAAAATAATCAATAAATCCTGAAAAGTGGAATTAGAACATCCTACTCGTGAAATTATCGCTTCAAGATTAACACTTTTTTTTTCATCGCTGTTTCTTTTTTTACATAAACTTTTACTTAGACTCGGGGTGGTGGGGAAGTCGAAGACATCGACATTGATGATGCGACACGTACCTGGTCAAGATCATTATGTTGCCCGCGGGCAGGACGAAGACACTCCATATGTTGAATTGGCTTGAAGATATCATGACGTCCAAAGCTGCCAGCGGTGTTTTGACCACCGTCCTCGTCATCGACAACCTCCTGCTCCTGATCCTGTTGCTGGGGCACTTGCTGAAGCTGGTAATGCTGATGAGGCGGAGGGGATTGTTGCTGTTGCTGCTGTACCTGGATGCAAAGTATTATCGCTTTTGAAGGGACACTGCAGCCACTCCAACTGGCAAACAATGAATACATCGTGGGCCAACAGCGAAACATTGTTTAGGAGAATTTCGTGCACTTTCTAAATTTCATTTACTTTCAACGCAAAAGAGAATTATTCGACATTGCGAGAACAACGTTACGGACTAGTGTCACAAATAAAGTTGCCAAGTCTGCCCGAGCGATGTTTGAATTATAACAAATAATAATATAAAAGATAAGGTAATTGCACGAACGTTGAAATCTGATCGAAATTCGAAAAATTATGCAACTTTCCTATTTTTGTACGCACTGTTTATATATGTCCTCACGTACCTGATCGAGCTGCAGTTGCAGCTGTTGATTCAGCTGTTGCAATTGATGCACCTGCTGAACTTGATAGGTGTGCTCGCGTTGTTTCTGTTGGTATTGTTGTTGCAGACCAGCCATTAGCGTGACCTGTTGCTCCTGTTGCTGCTGAGCTTGAGCTTGTGGGACTTGCTGTTGAGCCTGTTGTAGCTGAAGCTGTTGCGGTACTTGAACTAACGGTGACAGCGGTTGTTGCTGCTGAGGGGGTTGTTGTTGCTGCTGTTGAATTTTTCCGCTGATCATTCCCGAAGCTGCTGCAGCGGCGGCAGCCGCAGCGGCCTTTCGCACATTCTTTCCCTCCTTCTTTGATACAGGTTTCGCTTTTGGTCGATCGCTTATAGCGGTGTTTTGACTGACGTCGCTGCTAGCAGTGATCGGCTGGGATACAGTGGTTGTGGCAGGTGGGGCGCTCACGCTTGTCCCAATACTCGTGGGCGATCCCGCGATACTCGGTGAACTCGGTGTCACGGCGTTTACAACAGCCGCTGTCGTTGGAATTGGCCCGGCACCGTTCGTAACGCCGAAACTCGAGGCTATCGGGACCGAGGTTGAGGCTAGCGGGGGTAGGAATACAGACGGCGGTGGTGTTGTTGGAAAAGTACTCGGGGCAATAACTCCAGCACCGGTGCTACTGCTAGATACTATTGGAAATGTTTCTCCTATCGTCGCAGCAACGGGTCTGTACTCCTCTTCGACTTTTCGAAGACTCTCCTGAAGGGATATCCTTCTGCTCGCGTAGTAGCTTACCGCGTATGCCGATATTACCTCCTCCGCTTCTTGATCCAATAGGCTTCCCGATGCGCTGGCCAAGCCGCAAACAAGACCTGAATTCAAAGGAACAGTCATTATTTCCAATCACGAATTTTCATATCCAGTGTTTAATCTGCGAGTCGCGTTACACTTCAGCATTTTCCAGTCGCGTGTTAATGGGATCGTGGTTTGTATCGAATTGTCTATAAAAGATTCGCTCGAGAAGCAACGGGACGATGCGAAGGCTTACCGGCAGTATCGCCAGGCGATTCGATGTCCAAGATACCCGGGAGCAAAGACTTGGCTCTCTCGACAACGTCAGCGGCTTGCTGTTGCGGTTGCGGTCCTCCTATGGTGCTGCTAGCCGTACTGGACTGGCCCAAAAAAAAGCGCTCTATAACATTAGTCTGCAGTTCTCGCTCTACCCTCTGAAAAATATACATTATGATGCACCACTTTCTTTTCTCCGAACTTTTAACCCTCGAAAATATTGAAGAGCAGATAAACATTAAAAGTAACAGTTTACATTCCTCTTATGATAAAAATATGAAACCCCCACACAACAAAAAGCTGCTTTATGTAAACTTTGACTATAAAAAAAGATCGCAACAAAAACTGTTTCTTACTTATGATCTGTCAATATTCCAAACAATTCGAACGAAGAATTTTCGTGTTTTGTACCTGCCATTCGTCGAGAATATGTTGCTTCTCAACCATCTCCTCGATTAGCGTGTTCTTCCGAGTGTTATCGTTATTTGCAGCAACGTTGGAGTTACCGGAAGTCGGTGGTCCAGTCTGAACATTAGCGGTAGGGCTGAGGCTAATGTTAGCCTCGGAAAGGGCGGTAAAGCCACCGCTTCCCTTATCCAAAATGTTTGTCGCGTTGTCCTTATTCGTTGCCGAGCTAACAGATTCACCTGCAGGCTGAGTTCGCACCTGCTGCGCTTCGGCGGAGGTGAGACTCATGTCCGGCATCATAGTGACCGAACGATTTTTCCTAAGCAAAGACTTTTGAGTATTATGCTTAGGTTGGAGACTCTGCGATTGATTCTGCTGCTCGCTGGCCTGCTGCTGCTGGTGTTGGTGTTGTTGCTGCTGCTGCTGCTGCTGCTGTTGTTGGCTTGGCAATTGTTGCTGTTGTTGATGGGGATGCGTCGCATGCTGCTGCTGCTGAGTTGGGTGTTGAGACGGAGACTGTGTCTGTTGCTGAAGCTGCTGCGACGGGGGTTGTTGTTGTTGAGGTGCTTGCTGCTGCTGCTGCTGCTGCTGCTGCTGCTGCTGAGGTGGCAATTGTTGCTGCTGCTGCTGCTGCTCCTGCGGTGGCAATTGTTGTTGTTGTTGCTGCTGCTGCTGCTGCTGCTGTTGTTGCTGGGGGAGTAACATTGGTGCAGCTGCAGCGTTATGAGGGTTGTTCATCATAATGCTATGCGGATAATCCAACAGGAGTTGAACTACGCTCGTGTGACCACCCTTGGCAGCCTCTATCAGCATCGTAGAGTTGTCCTGAAATTACGAAAATCTAAGGTGAGTATATTTCAATGTACGAAAACGTTACTGTGACAGTGTGAAACGATTTTTTTATTACATACAAAAATTAATCCTATTGATCGAAACAGAACGAAAATAGAGAATAATCTATTATTGTAATGAATTACCTTCAGTTTATGGAATGGATCGGCGGACTGCGCAAGTAATAGCTCAACGACAGCTAGGTGTCCACCGGCGCAGGCAAGCGAAAGCGGCGTATGATCGTTATTCGTAGTATTGCGATTGAGACTGGCTAGTTTGGATATAAGAAACTGCACTGTACAGAGGTGGCCAGCCCTGCAAGCTTTCATTAACGGTGTTCGGCCTCCTTCAGATTCGTGTTCCTACGGAAAAACGACACGAAGGACACGAAAAATTAAACGTTAATATAATGGTCGATGTTATTGTCGTCATTGCCATTCTTCAAAGTTTTACGAACCAGATCAGCTCCATATTGTAGAAGAAGATCAGCAACGTCCGTGTGACCGTTCTCGCAGGCATAGGTCAAGGCAGTGTCACCGGTTTGAGTCTGAGCATGAACTTGGGCAGTTGACTCGAGGAGGTAACGAACGAGATCCAAATGTCCTTCCTGGGCGGCTTCCATCAGCGGCGTCGATGCGCCCAATTCTATGTCAGCTCCGGCTTTTATTAAAAAATCAGCGACCTCGAGGAAACCACCGCAACACGCTAACGTTAGCGCCGTTTCTTGAGTCTCTTCAGTTTGGGCATTGATGTTCGCGCCTGTTAACAGAAATTATACAATTATTTTTCAAATTTTTCTGTCAGAAATGGAAGAAGTTTCTCTGTGGCCTCTCCGTATTTAACGAGAATATACCTTGACTCAGAAGTAAAGCCACCATCTCCTCGTGACCTTCTCTGGCCGCCTCCATCAGTGGCGTGTAACCCTCGTCATTGACTTCCTCGATATTGGCTCCTCTCTCGATTAGAAGCATCGCGAGATCAACGTGACCGCCGCATGCGGCCAGTGTGAGAGGTGATTCAAAACTATCGGTGGGCATGTTAACCTGAGCACCGGAATCCAATAGCAAACGTGCTACCTCTACGTGACCGTCCATCGACGCTTCCATCAACGCCGTATGCATCTCGTCGGTCTTGTGCTCCTGCAAGTGAAAGATCTGTCTTCGAACACCCATAAAGCCTACGCGCATAAAGCCACAGCTTCGAAACTTTGCTACTTTTTCCGTGTAACCGATATCTAACGTTAGCGCTTAAAATTCTTTCGTGTTCAACGATGATTATACCTGATCGGCACCGGCTTCCAACAAGAAACGGACCATATCGAGGTGACCCTTGTAGCACGCCAGCGTCAACGCCGACTCTTTAAATTCATTCGAATGGGTATTTATTCCCGCTCCATGTTCGAGCAAGATCTTGGCAACCGGCACGTGTCCCGCGCTCGCGGCTTCCATCAGTGGCGTGTGACCATTCTCGTTGTGATCCTCAACGTTCGCCCCTGCTTCCAACAGAACTTTGACCACTTCCTCGTGGCCACCCGCGCATCCGTACATGAGGGGCGTGTTACCTGCGCGATTAATATAACGAAGATAATAATAATTCGATAACTCAATTACGACGGACATTAAACAGTATGATAATGAGAATTCTTACCTGACGTCGATTGGGCATTAACATCCGCTCCATGAGCAATGAGCAAACTCACGATGTCGACGTGTCCGGCGCTCGCTGCCTCCATCAAAGGGGTGCAATCCCCTTTGATGCCACGATCTTCCACGTTAGCATTCATCGCCAACAATACCTGCTTCAAAACGGTTATGGTTTTTCAATATGTCAAACATTCGATTGCCCGAGATTTCATAATTTTTAACATTTTTTTTCACTGTATGAATCTTGATTGTAAGAAAAACAACAAAATTGTTCTGAAGGGCCAAACACGTATTTTGGATCTTTGTCGGAAATACATGTTTTTTTTAGCTTGTTTGTAGTAAAATCGACACGGTAGGATGTGAGCAACGTTCCGGTTTCGCTATGATGGGCGATTTGTACAAAAGATACAATGTCGAAATGCTAAATATCCAGGATTCCGTTGCACGACCTTCCAGGACTCAAAATAATTAATTCTATAGGTGATTTTACAAAATTTCACAAGTGAAAAGACAAACCTGCGCCAGTTCGTAATATCCTGCTGAGCAGGCGAGGGAGAGTATACTCTCGCCTTCCTCGGTTGTTTCGTGAACGCTACGACCCTCGGTCAATAATTTTCTAACAGTCCCAACGTCGCCGTCCGTACAGGCCTCAACAAGTGAGCGCTTGTCGTTCTGGATACGTGGATTATCGTTACGCATACGCGTCAACGCCGCCGCTGCTTCATCCAAGGCGCAAGATACGCTCGATGTTAAACGTCTGAGAACCTCGTGATCGGCGAGATGTTTTCCATCACCTGACGACAATTTACCGATTCCGGCGGCCTCGAGGAGGGCCTCCAGACGCGCCTGGGTCTCTGGATCCACCGAACGTTCAGGATCCTCCGGTGTCAACAGAAACTTTGATGTTTCCAGATGATTGTCTTCGTCCAATTCTGCTTGATCAATTGCAAAACACTCCACCTTTAAAACAAAGAGAAAAGAAACGAAAAAATTATATAATAAAAGTAAATGTACATGTATCTATAGATATGCTTATGGGTTTAAATAGAATAAATGTATACATAAAGATATTCTCAAATTAATATAGGTGGCATCAAAATTTTTAAAATTATTGTGGTGCGAGGTGCTAGGACGCTTACGTGAGACACAGAACTAACAGAGCTTTCACAGATCAGAGAATTTTCGATCTTTCAATATGTGAATAAGACATTGATATGAATTTTTATTAATAGGCAAACATATTTCATTCGTCATATTGTTCAACCGCTGAATACAAATTAACTATTACTGGGAAAGGTTATTATGACTCAGTGTATTTTTCACATCGAATTCATGAAGAATGACACTGTGAGCAAAGATCTCACATCGAAAGCTCTGAGACAGGTAACTTTCACAATATCAGTCACAAAAAATGAGTCAAATAAAACTTAAAAATTCTTGTTACTACTGCCAGTAAAATGTAGAAACTTCTCTGCTGCATCATAGAAGAACTTTCCGCATGGCCAAATGGTTTTTTTGAGCTTTGATGTCAAAATTTGTAGATAAGATACTGATATAAGTTTTAGCTAATTAGCAAACATATATTTAAGAAATTGTATTGTTCAGCCAATGAAATACAAGTTGTCTATTATCCGGCAAAGCTAATACTAGCGTAGTAATATTTTTTCCATTGAAATGCATGAAAAATAAGGCCGTGGCTTGAAGATTGTATGTTGAAATCAAAGAGTCGAGTAGTTCTACCAATTAAAAAAAATTGTGTCGAAGAATTAAATTTTAAGATTTTTTCACAACAGTCAGCAAAATCAAAGGGCTACTCTCTCATAAATGAATTTTCCTTCGCCTAATCAGTTTTTTCATCTCCAAAACAGAATGTCGCAACGGCATAAAGACAAAATTTTAATATTTAAAAAATTTGTTCGTGAAACAATGTACACAGAACCGGTAAGCTAGCAAAGTTCTCTACCGGTCCAAACCTGTATCGGTCAAGTTGCAGCTTGTTTTACGCCGAATGAGTTCTACGCCAGGACTACAAAAAAAATTTATCTCACAAAGGGCATTCGTACCATCTTACTCGGGCAGTATGAGAATATACATCAAGCAAACGACGGACGGCATGATCTCTGTACAATGTTTCTATCCACAGAGAAACCGTGTTTGGGTTGCGAAAGATACGAATAAAAATAAGCCTTTTCGCTAAACTCGTATACAGCTGATAAGGCGCAGACGAATAGCCCCGATTGAGGTTATGATCGTCGTAGCTCGGCAGACTCGAGGCAGGATCGTCGTGAACTCGACAAAACGAAGACGGACTTTGTGAGTTCGACGAAAATAAAGGTAAAAAAAAAGTAAAAAGAAAATAAATGAAAAAGCTGTCCGATATATAGTTTGCGCACAACGGACGTGACCGCGGGGGTTCGATGCACCGAAGCTCGACGACGCACAACGACGATTATGCGAGCGATTATTAGGATATATCTCTCTCTACTGCCTTCTCCCTGATCGATCCTCGAAAGTAGCGAAAAGAAACACAAAAAAAAACGAAACGAAGTCTGCCGTATCGAGATCTGTACTACTGCTACGCAGCCTCACCCCGCAAACTCGAGAAACTCTGGAGGCACGCGAAGTAAAAAAAAAAAGAAAGAAAAAAACCGTCAGTCCTGCGCGGAGAGAGCATCCGCTAGCTCGTGCTGTGTTCACTGCTGCTGCTAGTGCTGCTGGCCCTCGTCACAGAGCTCGTATTGTCGTAGTCGTAAGATGCCCGATGTCTACGATAGAAGGAACAGGGAACAACAACGGCATTCCGGGGAGAATGGCGAAGATGAGAAAATGTAATCAAAATGAAGCAAAAAAAAAACCACGAAAAAAATTGACGTCGTAAAGCGTCAATAGCGAGTATACAGTTGATGACTGCTACCAACGAAATAATAATAAAAAATAAACGGGATCGAACGATTTGAATTCCGAAGAGTCGAGGATGATAAAATTCTACGGGATGGAAGAAAGGGACAAAGCAGATTTTTGTATATTTTGAGGGAGAGGGAAAGAGAGACAAAGACAGAGGGAGGGAAAGGTAAGAGAGAACAATGTGCAGCCATTCCAAGGTGGATCGAGTGTAGAACTGACACTTCCTCGCGAGTCCCCCCTCCCCTCACCACCCCCTTGCCCCTCTTTCCGCGCTTACCTACGATTCTCGTTCTACCTTTTCGCACGGAAGCTTCATAATAAATATAACGAATGTCTCGGATCCGATTGACCGCACTGACCGACTGCAAAACTTGGAAGGCTCGAGAGAGAGCCCTCAGAGCGGTCGATCGACTCTGGTAAAATCATTCGCATAAGGCGAACGCGGAGCGAACGGAACGTACGAAGCCTGCGAGGGCCACTCTGCTAGTAGAATATAAAATAATATGGTGGCTCGGTTCACGGTATCCCAACGCACGCGCACATACACAGGTCGGATCGGGGGAGATGGTAAACTACATGCACGTACACATTTATGATAAACTCGAAGAAGCCGTGGCGGCGCACAAGACCCACGAACGCGCGGCACTAACCAATACCAACGCAGGAAAGCCAGGAGCGCGGCGTGACACGACCGCAGGGGGGGCTCCCTCTACGTTCCTCGTCGCCCGTTCGTTTTACTCGTTCACTTTGTACTTCACTCACTGGCGCACAACGTTGCGCCCAACACGACGAATAATACGAGGCAACATCGCGATCACGACGAATAGACGTTGACTCTTGCAACCACCGTGAAATACTTTCACGATACATTCGGAATAATCTCAACTATTTAGAAGGTTGTTCATACACTGATGGAACAAAACAAAACGGAAAAAAAAAAAAAAAAAAAACATTACCGAGGTATGACGGCGACGAGGCCCGATTGACCGATGGACTCGTGGACATCCGGCGAGACTGCATCACGAGCGAGCGCACGCAAATAATAAAGCTATGCGTCAACCCACAGGCGTTTGTATCACGCAACGTTGAATTCTTCGACGAACGGTACGACAATGTATGAAAAATAAAATTGCCACGGAAATAATTCGAACGAGGGAGATTTCTCGAAAGGGATTTTTCTGGGAATGTATGCGTCTCGTTTTGTGTGTGTGCGCGCGTGTAACGCGACTCGTCGGGCCGATGGGTCGCAACGGATCGGTCGACAGGTCGTGGCGTCGATGCGGGCTCTTTCTTCGCTGCTACGTACTCGCTTGTTTCTTTTATTATTTTCTCAAACACTGTATCGACCTGGCGATCAACGAATCGTCGAAGATAAAGATTACACAGTCGACGTAGTACACAAATGCAAAACAATAATAAATAATATACACACACACACACAATGAAACACGGAAGGGACACATGGGCACTTCAAAGAATCTCGTCGACACACTCGCCAAACATTGGCGATTGCACATGCTCTTCGTATACCAACACTGACGTCTCGAAGGTACCACCTATTAACGCATATATTTCACGTTATATAACGCTCTTTCATCGAAGAATTCGAGCGTCGCATATTCCCTCTAATTTCCATTATTATTATTATTATTATTATCATTATTATTATTATTATTTATATATTTTTATTTTTTATTTTATTTTTTTCGAAATACATAAATCGTTGGTACACCGAATGCTTTATGCGCCACGGAGCCCGGAGAGCGAGCGAAGAACGAACGTGATCTCTCGGGGGCGAGGGAGAGGAAGGATGGAAGGATCCCCGTTGTATCCGCGAGTTAGTTACGAAGTAGTGGGAGAAGAGCATAACAGCCAGCAGTGAGCTCTCGGTCGTAGGCCTGCGATTAAAGCCACCAACCTGACTTCCACCAGTCCGTAGCCCGGAGAAGCATTCTCTTCGGCGATTAACTTTGTTCAACGGGTGATTTGCCAGAGGGATGGGAGGGAGCGGGAGGGGGGGGGGGCAGGGAGGGAGGGAGGGGGTTAGAGCGCAACGCGAGGACGAGTCACTTCGCTCCATGGTTTGGGCCATGTCGAGCTTCATCTCCGAGATATTTGTAAACTTGAAATTTTTTTATATTTCAAACTGATATCGGACGCCCCTCGTACAGCGGAGGGAACGAAACAATGGGAATCACGAAGCTTTTGTGGCACCGTCGCGTCCATCTCGTGTATACGCAGCAGCGAATACGCACGCGAACTTAATGTTCGTTTCCTCGTTCGTTTATCGTCGATGCGCGGAAAAATAATGATTACGCGGTTCACGTATTTCCTCGTCGAACATACGCGAATCAATTTGAGAAAATATCTGGAGAAAAAATAATTGAAAGAAGTGATAATTTATGAAAAAAAAAAAAAATATATATATATATATATATATATCGACGGACGGATGATTCGATCGAGCGGACATCGTGCTGCTGTTTCTGTATCGTCGAAGCTCGTGCTCGAATGGACGAATAAAGATATCGGAATGGAGGAGGCGCCGATGGTGGATAGAAAGGCTGAAGTGCGAATTTCGATCGTCGCGTCGTTCGCTACCCGGATCGGAGTTTCGACCGAAAGTTTTTTTTTGGAATTGGGGAATTGTAGGTAAAAAATGCAGCGAGAAATCGTAGCTCGAAGGAAATAAATCAGCATGTCTTTCGTTCTCCGTGCGCCAAGTGTCGAAGCCGAGAGAGATTGCCCGTAGCGGTGGTGTTCGGCGAGTGTGCGGAGAAGGGCCGTACGCGCGTTAGCATAGAATTTCATGTCGGGGTGGTAGTAAGCAGTCGGAGGGGGACGACCAGTATACGTTGGGTTGGGTTTAATTTTTCTCTCTTCCTCTCTCTTGCCCTCGCCCTCCCTCTCGCTCTCTTTCTCGCACATTTTTTTTTTTTTTTTTTTTTCATGTAGTTTTTTTCCCCAGTTTCCACAAGAAATAATGAAAAATTTACCTCTGAAATGCTGTCCTCCTCGCTCTCCGACGAGTCTGTCATAAAGCGTGGCTGCAATTCGGAAAATGTCTCGGTCTCCGACTTGGTGGGACTAGAGTTCGAGGACTGGGGAGTCGACGACGTTTTCCCAATGTCGTGATGTACTTGTGCAGTCGGTTTATCGTTCTTCTGGCTATCCGAGGTGCTTACTTGTCCTACATTCTGCATTTTTACCTTCCGGATTAATCATATGACACCAATTCGACCGTTCTCCTTACGCTTAACACCACATGTAACCACCAAACGTTCTTTTAACGACAAATATTTTCTCTTTATTCCACTATCCGCCGTCATTCACGTAAGCTAACACCCGCCATGTCTACTATGGCTGCTGACGGCGAGACTCCCGGATACTTCCACGGCCATTACGAACGAGGAGCTCTATCGGGCCGCCCGTAATCGACGCTACGCTATTCGCCGACGTTACACCGATGCTCAGCACACCCCTGTCGCCATCTATTGACTACCACCGTTCAACTATGTTACCCCACTATTGAACCCGTACGATGTTTAATAGGTTTTTCTACTCGAAATATATTAAATTTAATCGCTGTGTCAACAATTTCTCTCCTATCATTGAATTACATCGAGAATTATTCTCGACGAAGAGATTATTACATTTGGCGAGGAATCGTTGAGATTACAACGAGACCCCTAGAAATGTTCGGATCGAACACGATGCGGCGACTATGCTACGATCTATCTATGCGGTTCGTCTTCGAGAGCTCCGACGGAAGTCAAAGGAAGCTCCAATCGCATATCCGATTTGGTTTCCAGAAACCTCTCTCTCGCCGGATTTCCCGAAGCGCCGATGATGTGTACATTGGGATCACGCGGTCATTATCAAATTATCACGAAACCCACGTGCGAGCACATTATTCAATTAGCTATGCGTTATTTAGATTATTTCAATAGTGTCACGCACGTTTTATGCTGACGATAATTATGATCGTTCGAACAGTTCAAATTTCATTGTCGTCGGGAGTTGATAGGTATACATCATTTGTTGGTCGGAGATTACATTGCGAAAGAATAAATTTATCCGCCCATTAACCATTCTATTCCTCTGGCCTATGAGTCAGGCAACGTGAGACTGCAAATAGTAATAAATTGCAATGGAATAACGCGAGAACGTAGTTTTTCATTACCGTTAATAAAGATCAAGGACGATCATTTATTTACTTTGAAAAAACATTTTTTCTTTTTATAAATATTGCTTACCGGTATCCTTCGATCTGTTCAACGGGGCTTTTCTGTGACAACGTACAGTTGTAACTACAAGAACAGTTCGACATTTATTTCTATAGCCGAGCACGGGAGATTCAGATCGAATTTCGATATAACGTTCGGATGGAGAACCCCCATCTTTCCAATAGGCTCGCCATCAACGATGATTTTTGCGCAACGTTGCGGGAAGTACGTTGGATCTGAAAAAAATTTCAGAACCACGAATTAAATATAGGATATATCGCGTTCAGTCGATGTTTCGATCGAAGCAAAACTCTCGAATGGGGAGTTGTTCGAAGCCGCTCGGCCAGCAAAATATTATTTTATATGTTGGCGGGCTTGTAATTTTATTTCTTATCCGCCATATCGAATAATAAAAGAAAAATACTCCAACATCTGACTGAGACTAAAAGATGAAAAAATAGTTATTCGCACCGTCGTCAGCCTGGAGATAATAGCCAAGGTCTCCTTTGTCCGAGCTCCAAGGTACCTCGAGCAACTGCATCACCCTATCGAGTAACCCGTGTATGACTTCGAAACCGGCCGATTTGTTGCAATAAATCGCAGCGAGACGTCTCTCGTTTCGGGCACCGACCTCGCTCGTCGAATCCAGTAAAACTACGTCTGATACTTCGAAGAGTTTCAGTGGCAATGGCATCTTCTTGTTTGCCGCCAGGGTCTTCAATAGTCCAGGCAATAAACAGGTTCGAGCGACCTGTATTCAGACTCAGGTATTATGGTGGTCATAGATCTTCCGGCAATGATGATAACGTTAATAATGACTTTTCAGCATTCATCCCTGACTGAATGCTGAAATCGGGTCATATAATTTTCGGCTATGTACCTGAAACTCCAAAGTCTTCGGATTGGATATCGTTACGGCCGGAAGTGCAGCAAACTCGATTCCTAGCTTGTCCGAAACATCCTCTCGAGAACACTGCAAATTTAAAACGTTTATTATTTTTAATCGACCAGATGCCATTGATAGTGAGTCGACTCGACTCTTTACCAGAGAAAAAGTTAGAGCTTCTGTAAATCCAGCGTGTGCGAGTTCCTCCCGTATATGATCGGAGAGTTTGTTCAGTGGAAACTTTAAAAGTAATACACGTATTATTATTAGTATTAACACTTGACAAGAGTCGCTCGACAAAAGTTCAAGCTATCTTTCATTTTAAGTGAATAATCTGCTCACCTCCCGACCGATAGTCATTGTTTTGGGCATAGTTCTTTCGATATTGTTGTAGCCCCATGCGATCGCAACGTCCTCGTAAACATCGCAGGCGTGTATAACATCGTGTCGAGTCGGTGGTATCTCGACGAGTAATTCGTCTTTGCCACGAACTTCTGTTTTTAAACACATCTTCGACAATAGTTTCGCAACATTTTCGGGATTCGATCTATTTTGTTGAAAATCATATTGGTTATTTGAGAATAAAATGATTCACACAACGAAGAGCTCTACTCACTTGACTCCTATGTAATTAACAGCCTTTTCGCTGTTCAAGGTTTCCGTGCGGTATTTTAATTCCGGATAGAGATAAGTCGTACCATCGGGATAAATTACTTGGACGCTTTCCGACGTGTACTTTTCGTCGCAATACTGACTGAATGCACAGACCAGTGTGTCGAGAACAACTTTTGCCTGTTTGTTTTCATGCATTAATCTTCTATTCATTCTTTTTCAGAATACAATTTTCGGCTAAAAGAAATTAAAAGTTTGGAACTTTTTAAATTTATACCTTAGTTAGATCGGTAGCTGTGGCCTCGATAAATATATTCTTCGTATTTAACGTGATCTTCGAATGATCGCTGTTTATTATCGGCGGAAGCGACATCACCACGCCTCTGGCATCGTAGACGACTGGATAAACCGGACTGTCCCTTATTATACCCAAATACTGCTTCAGTTGCGCGTGATTCTGAGTGCAAAGAGTAATAAAAAAATGTATCGATAAGAGTAAGATGGTTTCAACCTGGGTGATGTGAAGGGTACTTTACAGCGTACAAATCCATTATCTCGGATCCCGTGTATTCCTTGTCTTGATTGAGCGGTTTGAAACGAATATCCTTCGGCGGTTTAGCATCGTAAGTGAACGGTCCAACTATCGTATCCATGTCGTGAGTACCGATGGATACAAGCGAACGTTTCCGGCAGATATTTTGGTGCAATTTGTCTTGAAGGTCAATGAAACTGTTGTACGAATCATTGTTCAAGGTGACACCTCGTAGAATGGCGCATACAACGAATTCTCGAATTTGTTTACACTAAGAGAAAATACGATCGAGTAAATCAATCAAAAATAAAAATGAATGAGTAAATTCGTCATGGGAATGAGGGAAATTGGATTGGTTAGCAACTGGTTAAGAATATCTTACGTTTTGTGTTACTCGCATTTCTGGCATTTCTCCCTGTGCCAGAACAGTCTTGTAACGCGGCAATGGAATTCTGAAAAGGGGAGCAAATCTTTTATGAATCCAACAGAGACATATTTCTGTTTGATTTTGGTTAAATTTTTTTTCAATTTCATGTTTTTCAAAAATCCCATTACGTACTACTAATTTAATTGCATTTGATAAGACTACTTGTCGGATGATTATACGTGAATAAATAAATATATAATAATGAATGACTTAAAAAGTGATCATTTTATTGAAAATCTATAGATTAATTAAAACTTACTTGTCCTGAAAGATGAGAAGACCAGCAACGAGTCCTTCAAGGCACAGCAGGTCGTATCTGTTGGCAGGAACATCTATCCTGTAGATAATTTCTTCCGACGCCCCTGCACTCTGTTCGGCACCTTGTTCCTTAGTTATCATCTGCTTCTCCGTCGTCTGCGAAATATATATTGGAGCTCTACAATGACGAAATGGGTAACCAACAACAAATCATATATTTTACTTACCACTTCATCAAGTTCCAGACCAAACTCAAAGCACAAACTTTGAAATTCATCGTCAGCTGATAATTGTATTAAAGAATATTGCGTTATTACTGATTTAGTGAAAGTATTGACAAATGCAATATGGATAGCGAGAATTGAAAAAGTATTGGAGGTAAATATTGACAAATGGTGTGAAATATTGATGCACTGTGAAAAATACTGAGAATCAGCGATTTGTCTGCTCGATAAAACTTACAATATGTTTTTCCAAGCGCTTTGAATAGTAAATCACGCTTTACTCCGATAGTTGGCATACTGAATGCTCTTTTCTAACCTCAAATAATCGGAGAATCAATTCAACGAAATTTCGTGACAAAAAATATTTGAATTTCGACTTGCGTCAAAAAATTTGACGTTACAGAACGATTTTCTTTGTTATAAAATAATTTTTACACGTGTCGAAAAATGTACCGGTTCCTTTTACAATAAAAAAAAATGTACGGACGTTTTTGGGCGCGTTTCAATATTAACTGCAGATTGCTGGCAGAAAGGAAGCTTTAACGCCAAGGTGAAAGTCAATGCGAGCACGCTACTGGAGCGAGAGAGATAGCGTCATCAGCGCTCATTAGAAATGGGAGAGACATCACGATAGTGTTGTCTACGGCGATAAAGTGAATTAAAATTCTACTTAAGAGCATGTACAATGCGACGGTCGGTAATACAAACTGCGACGAACTTTTCGCACTGATTCTGGCATTTACGATGGAATGAAAAGTCACATCGAAATGCTTCAATGACATTTTTTTTCACTTTAGATAACTAGACCATCAGTGAAAAAAAGCTGGTTGCAGTCTTCATTACCAGCTGCGGTGTTTCACCTGCTCCTAGTAACATATTTTTCCGCGAATGGTAACAACTTTCGGTTAGAAGAAAATTCGTACATGAAGCGAATGTTAATACCTGTTTAGAATGACTGTTGATTAAAACAGCTCGGGAAAACGAGTCTTACCTTTTTCTAGAATCAATCTCGATTCATGGGAAAATGGTAATCCATTATTTGCTACTGGTGAATAATCTATTGCAGAATTTCTTCATCTTCTTGGATGGAATAGCTTCGGTGCTGTAACGTTCAAACGCTCAGAAGTCGCAGACGATGTAATAATAGCTTATCCTAAAATGTTCATTACCAAATGCTCATTACAAATAAGTGCTTAAACACTCAGTTGCATATATATATATGATATATATACTATTCCGTTTGATAATCAGAAGGTCTATATTTTAGGTGCAATAGACGTTCGACCTTCCACAGTTTCACTACCACAGCCAAAGACAAACCAGTTTGACCAGTCGAAGTCTCCCGTGCAAGGATGAACAGTAAACGCAGACAGTGCTTGTTTGTCGTCTGTCGATCAAGATTCTACCGGTTAATCGAGCTCGTAGCCGTAGTCTAAACATGAATTATTCACTGAAAAGTACGTAGATTACAAATTACCGTCATTAAAATAAATCATGATAGCTTCATTGGATTTTCTTGAAATTATTATGGTGTCATCTATTTTGGTCTAGTTCACGAAACGTACGTAAAGAGGATGATGTTTTCTCGCAAAGCGAGTTCTCTCGCCGCACTTCTGAAATCGGAATTAAAATTGATCGAGGAGGCCGGTACGTGGAAGAACGAAAGAATCATAGCGTCTCCTCAGCGTACGAAAATAACATTGGCCGATGGATCGAAAGTTCTTAACTTCTGTGCAAACAACTATTTGGGATTGGCGGTAAAATTTCCTAAATTTACATCGCCAGTGCGCCTTTCGACCTCTTACAGATCGAAGCAAAGATTGCATGTTATCGTCTTCTCTCTCATTGCAGGACAACAAACTCGTAATCGATGCAGCGAAGCAGGCCCTGGACCAGTACGGCGCCGGTTTGAGTTCCGTGAGATTTATCTGCGGAACGCAAAAAATTCATCGAGAGCTTGAAAAAAAGATAGCCAAGTTTCACGACAGGGAAGACACGATTGTTTACGCATCGTGTTTCGACGCGAACGCCGGCATCTTCGAGACACTTCTGACGCCAGAAGATGCGGTTCTCAGTGATGAGTTAAACCACGCGTCGATCATCGATGGCATTCGACTCTGCAAAGCGAAGAAATACAGGTGGCATATTGTTCATTTTGATTGTGAACAATTTCGTAGTGTTCTATATTTGCATTCTTAAATTAATATAACAATTAGTAAGAGATAAATATTCAGTTGATCCAACAAAATATTTTGATGGCTGAAAATTTTTTAGTGAAATAATCAAAATATTAATTTGAACATCCCTGCCTGAATCTTTAGTTGATCTATCCGTATTTTCATATTTCTATATTTGTTTGGCGCAGATACAAGCACAGAGATATGGCGGATCTGGAGTCGAAACTGAAGGAGAGTAGTGATTCCCGTTTGCGTCTCATTGCCACCGATGGTGTATTTTCTATGGATGGTACCGTTGCTCCTTTGTCAGACATTATACAACTGGCGAAGAAATATAATGCACTGACTTTCGTGGATGACTGTCATGCTACCGGATTCTTTGGGAAAACAGGACGGTGAGCGATCCAGTTCTGAAATGAAACTGAACGAGTTCTTGAACATTTTCATCTTTACTCGAATGGAAGATTACAAGTGGTTGGAAAATAGTAAAAAGAAGAAACTATGCTTCAAATATATGTGAAAATGTTTATTGAAAATAAATTTTCACATTAAAAAAAATAGTAATAGAAGAGAAGAAAAAGACAATGTCGCATAAGTGATCGGTACAATCAGCATTTCACTGTACTTAATCACTGTACGCATTACAGCGGCTCTGAAGAACATTGCAATCACCTTGGAGGTGTCGACATTATAAACTCAACCTTGGGGAAAGCACTGGGAGGAGCTGCTGGCGGTTATACGACCGGACCCAAGGAGTTGATCAGTTTGCTGAGGCAGAGAAGCAGACCTTATCTATTCTCTAATTCGTTGCCGCCGCCTGTAGTGGCTACAGGAATTCAGGTGGGGCACATGCATTTTTTCCTCGAATAATTTGTTAAATTGTTCCAGCCGATTTTTTAATCGATTACATTAATGGGTGGTCGCAGGTCCTAGATCTTCTGTCGAATACAACTTCGTTTCTGGATCGTTTGGAAAGTAACACCAAACAATTTCGTCAGTCGATGACCAGTACAGGATTCGATGTTAACGGCGACGATCACCCTATATGCCCTGTGATGCTTGGAGACGCCAAATTGGCATCAACTTTTGCTGATAAAATGCTTGGTATTTTACACTTGTTTATGCAACATGTTCCGGATCTTGTAACGAAGAACGTATCGGTAGCTCCCTTCTAAATTGTTTTTTTTTCAGCCAAAGGCATTTACGTGATCGGCTTCAGCTACCCAGTGGTACCGAAAGGAAAAGCCAGAATTCGAGTTCAGATAAGCGCAGCTCACACGACTGAAGATATCGATTTAGCCGTTAATGCATTCAAAGATGTTGGAAAAGAGTTAGGTGTGATTAACTAAAAAACGGAACGGTGTGATTATTCGCCGACGAAAGATAGCGAAGAAAAACAGTAATTTACACTGACTATGACCGTTGCTAACTCTGTTACAGTTTAAGGTAACGTAAAATATTTACTTTTATACTGGGAAATGTTCATAATCGCCGGATGACTATTCAAAAAAAATTTCATCAGTTTTACCTACCGAGTTGATCTCAACTACATAAGCAATTAGTCAAATTTACAGTGTTCACATTGTATAATTTTAATTCTAATATAAGTACTATGAGTATACATGTGAATAATCATATAAATACAAATTCTTGTCTAAGCCAGGCAGAGACAATGGATTTCGTTTTTTCGTAATATCCACACACGATTAACGTGTGCTATGCCCCTTTTTGTAAATATCACCAAATATGAATGATCAGTACATTTTGTGCAATCAGATAGTTGAGTATAAAATTTTACATATTTCCTGTACACAATCTCTATACACTTAACGGGGAGCATTCATAAAGGACAATCTTGTGTTTTTTTTTTCTGTTGAACTTAAACGATATATAAAGTATGACGATAGAAGAACGTCCGACGTGAAGTTAAAAGCACGTTACGTTTTTCGTGCTCACCGTGAGAGACGAATTTTTGTCGTCCATGTCAGTGCAATCCATACCAAACGGTACCGAATTAGATATCGTTTTGTCGTCGTGACTCTCGGAGTCGCTGAATATATTGCACATCATACGATCGTCGTACAATGAGAATCTAGCTAAGGATTGAGCCCGTCCCCGTACCTTTCGCACCGACGGTGGTAGGTCCCCGGGTGTTTTTATTCGCATATTTGGATGTTTTAATATCATTGAATTAGACCCTACATTAAAAACTTCGTTAAATTTATCGATGCTCTCTTGCCTAGCAAGATTATTTTCGGATCGCTCCGTTCCCAAGTTAACGAGGGACAGGGTAGAAGGTCTGGTGTTGGACTCGTCGTCGTGTTCGTACTGATGATTGGTCCCAGGCATCACATTCTTCTCGATTTTTCCCAGCAGAGAATCGGTCGTCGAACTCTTCGAGATTACGCCATTAACGTATTTACCTCCGGGCGAGATCGTCACGTTTGTATCGACGATCTTTATCGGTATACTCTGCTTCGACAAGAGATTCGACTTTGAGTCCTCTCTGTCGATCTGGCACTTCATGTACGGATACATTTTTTTGTGCACCAACAGTCTCTTTATATTCGACCATCCAGCAAATTTTTTCCTTCGAGGATTGTCCTGCGACGAACTGTCGAGCATGTTCGTTTGCTTCCGTTTGTTGCACTGTACAACGCCGTTTGCTGTTATTACGTTTTGAACGTAAGGTATCGGTGTGGCCGGTCGAGGTTGAGTCAACTGAGTCGCGTTTCTAGTCGGATAATCATGAGGAACGAGTCCCTGAAGTTCCGTGTGGAGCTTGTATTGATCGCTCGATACGTGCTTCGATGAGCGATCAACGAGCACTTTTGTATTGCATCCGAGCTCGTCGCGAGAATCGGACGGTAACATGAGGTTCCTCTCCATGCAAGGATTGCGACCTTGATGAGGTTGCAGAGGATGTGAATGCTTGCATGTGGCGACTTCGTTGGAATTTTTACCTGTAACATAAAATTGTTTCAAAGACTGCGGCGAATTTCGCGAAAAAATTGTAAAGAGCGGAAAATAAACCAGAACAGTAACTTACAATTGTGTGTAACTTCGATTGGACCCGCTTCGTGAGGCGTCAGCGCTACCATATTGTCGACCGCAGTATCATTTCGTGAGCCCTCATGTAGTATATGAAAACCGATTTGCGGCACGTGAATGTTTTCGTGATAAGAAACTTCGCTGAATAAACTACTCGTTGTCGGAGGCACAAGTGCACTATACGAATTTACCATTGGACTTCCATCCACAAAGTACACTGTAACTAGATGTTAAAAAAGTATGCAGTAATGTTAAATATTGTCATCGTGCACATTATCGTAATAAGGAGAATTCTGAGCATTCCATGTCAGTTTAATCTGTAAGATGATGGAATGTGTCATGAGACATTCAGACTCAATGTATCTTACCTCTATGTGATTGAAGCTCCGTAAGACGTTCTTCTATGCAGAGTGCAGTGAGACGAGCTTCAGCATCGGAATCCCAACAATCTTCCATGGTTTCTTTGATCAATCTGACTCCAGGTCTATCTACCAAATTTCCGTCCAGCAGAGGTCTCGCTTTCTTTTTGGAAACGAGGATTTGCATATCTTCGAATGTAGGATGAAGCCCTAAAACCGACAGAATCCATTAAGTACAATTAAATACTGGTAGAATTCGTGTTATCAAATAGATCTATGTGCACACCGATCTCCTTTTCGAATGGTTGTTTGTACGCCGGAACCTCAGTGCCCTGCACGTAAATATCCGAGCATCGTGAAACAACTTCCCATAGTATCAATCCCATAGCATAAACGTCTATCTGTTTCAGAGAACTTTCGCAGTCGCGCAGGTTGACCGCTCCCTCCAGTACCTCGGGAGCCATGTACCTCAATGTACCTACCTAAAATCAAAAGTCGGTTTATAGTGATATTTTTCACTCGATTATTTAAATAGAAAATATGGCCGAAATCGAATAATATCAGTTTGATAAAGGTATCGGTGTCGGTATCGATGTCTTACGTCGTTGATTGATTTAGTTTCGGCGTGCTGCTCCTCTCCGTTACTAAAATATTTCGACCCCGAGATTTGAACGGCTAAACCGAGGTCGCATATGCAACAACTACCGTCGGCTTTTATTAGGATATTTCTCGAATTCATGTCTCGGTGAGCAATGCACGGCTTGATTTTATCTGAAAAACAAACATTCGGCTGTTTAGTATATTGAAAATGCTGTACAAATTATACAACATCTTACATATATATTTTATGAAAAGTCGTTTGTTCGTTTGTCCCATTTTTCATGAATTCCGTGGATATCCGAAGCAGCCTCCAGACCCCGATTGTTCAAAATTCCTTTAAGGACCTCAAACTCGGGCTCCGATAATTATTCCCTTATAATATAACATTCTGTGCGTCTCCGTGAGTGGTAAGACCAACCTCCTCCACAACAATCTCGCAGTAATTTACGACTTGATAAATTATGATTATGCACATGTTTTAACTTACCGCCTTTGCGTACATCGGTGTGTAAGTAAGCGAGCCCTTTTACAATGGAAAGTCCCATTTTACAGAACGTAGCCCAATCAATCGTGTGTGAACGGAGAAAGTCTGTCAGTGTCCCTCGCGGCGCGAAGCTGAGGACCAAAAGATAGTCGACGTTGCCTTCCATGCTAGTTCTCTCGTCCACGCCTGTATTATTTAAAACATTATTTGAGAACATGTTAAGCTAAATACTGCAGCAAACATATCATTCGTACCGTAATAGCTCAATAATGATGGATGCTCCATAAATGGCAAACAATAAGTATCCCTTTCGTTTTGGAAGTAGTTTCGATAGTGAGATGGAAAAATTTTCACAGCCACGTCTCTGTCACCCATACTGCCCTGCCAAACGGAACCGTATCTTCCCTGGCCTATGAAACAAATCGTGGCATTTAAAAAATGATAAACAGTAATAATATCCGAATTTCAGAGTTCACATTACAGTAACTTCAAAAGGGTAAGCTGACACTGGAATTTATTTAAATAAATTTAAAAAAAAATGTCTTCTGCATATCAAGGTCTTTAAATTCAAAGATACGGTCTTACCTACGATGGTCGTCAACTTTAAATGATCAACTGTGTAATTTCCAGTTCGCAATGCCGTACTTTCCACGAAGCCGTCCGTGAATGATAATGGTTTTTCCATCTTTCCCAGTATGTTGTGGCGATACACTCTACAGACGAGTGTAGTTATGGCACATATTACTATAAGAGTGCATACAACAATGCTGCCTATAATAAGCATCCATTGTTCCGACTCGACCCGCTCCAAGAATCCGGTCTCTGTTGAACATTATAATATTATAAAAGTTAAACAATTTGCGACGCAAAAGTATGTTTAGAAATAGCCTACGGATAAAAAAAGTAGGGCATTGATTATTCCAGCGGTAGCAACTCAAAAAGAACCGACTTTTGCGTTACTTCGCGCAGCTTATAAAGAAGCATGTTTCCATGCAAAAGTGACTCACTTTCAGGGATGACTTGAGACACCTCATTGTCCCGGTAAGAAGGATCGAATGTATCTGTTATATTCTGATTGCAGTAATCTCCGTTGCAACAGCAAAATTTTGTATTATTGAGAGCTTTGGTGGATTCTTTGAGTGCCACGCATTCCGTGTTTTCACATTTTCGCTCGCCGGATTGCTTCCAACATCCTGGAAGACAATAAAAAAATGTAAATTTAAAGGTTGGATCAAAATAGAATAGTTATTACGGCGTTGGAAAAATTGCACGTCAGAGACTAAATGTTTGTGAAACACTTTTGGTGTTTAATATATATTTTATTGATGAATATTTCGTGGATGCATTACCTTGCAATAAAATTGTGATTTTGCTGCCGTTTGCAACCTTATCTTCTTGCCACAAAGCGTAACAGAAATTATTGCAAGTTTCGAATGTAATTCCAGGATGATTTGTCTGGAAAGGAGAAAAAAATATTTTAAAAATTTCTATCAATTAAAATTTGATAAATGAAAAGTGCAATCGACAAATAATAATGGCGATGCACGATATTCACGGGAGTTTGAAATTTGGGTAGGGATGACTGTTTTAACATAAAATATTCTATGGTTCAATGAGGAATTTTCGTATACCTGAACATGAAGTCCATCTATTTCGTGAGAAACGTCTTCGATACCGTGAGCATTTTGTTGCAAATAAATATTTTCAACATTCTTTTTCTTGCTGGCACATATTCTACTAGCATTTATGGGAACAGAACTGATCCCATAAAGGAAGGAGAGCACCGCGATCGAAACAGAGACTTTCATTATGCCTCTGAAGAGCACTTGAAATTGCAAACTTCAGTAGAAGCACATCTGATTATGAATTGGCGTCTGTAGCCGTGACATCATATCGGGCTGCCTCAAGTGGTCTCTCTTCAGCTGTTCAAGTGGGCAAAAAAGTCTCTTGTGAATTACTTACACTCTAACACGCTTAGATAGAGAGCAAAATTCGTCTACTTTGATAATTATATCGGTCAACAAGAGACGCGAAAACGCTACATGTTATTTCCATTTGGAAAATAATAATCTGAAAAAACATTCATGACTCTCAAAATTTATTTGAATTAATTTGAAATAGAAAAGTTTTGAATAAAATAAAAAATACCACATTAATAATTCAGTATTAAAATGCAGCAAGCAAAAAATTGTCAACATGCTCCAAAGCTAAAATCATATTTTTATGAGTCATGTACATGAAATCGAATGAAAAAAAACACATGAGAAATAATAAAATAGCAAAACAGCTGTAAATTGAGAATGTGTGTCTGGTAAAAGAATGTTTTGTAAAACAAAATCTGAGAAAAGTTCAACAAGCATCACAAAATAACCAAATACAGACTGCGCAGGGACATAGTCATAAACATCAAGTTGTGCAATAAAAATAATCACATCACCATGTGATGTGTATTTCCAAACGTTAATAATATCAACAGTGCCAATTGCAACCAACATTTAATTTATTGTGTTGATACTCCAATATACCGGGTTGGCTGAAAACAAAAATGATTATTGATCAATTGAAAGTAAAAACTAAAAAACAATAAATAATCGAACAAGTCTGAATTTACATGCAAGGCACAGCTACATCTCACAGGGATGATTGGAAACCCCTTTACAGTTTTAATGCATCTTGTGAACATAAGAGTATTGCATATTATGCGATTGACTTGACCAATAAAATTGATTAGAGGGTAAAACAAATCTTGTGTACCTTTTATGCGCAAAATATTATCTTATTCGTTGATCACCGAAAAACGCTCGTATACAATATTATGCGCTGCTCGATAGATATGTGCGAGAAACACTGAATAATTAGAGCAAATGTAATCGCGCTCGATGCTCAATTAACGACGTATGGATGATTTTCACAGCAATTAGAACCTTCTGCGTAGACGAAAATCTACATATCATTACATATACAAGTAATTAATGATAATGATACTCGAATAAACAATCCCAATATCTTGTATACTCGATTTGACAGGTTTCGGCCAAACCGCGAAGCTACAGACTAGATAGACTCACGACCCCACTTTGCAACTGATAGCGTTTTCCACCGACTGCACTGATGTGTACTCACTCGGTGTTATCTCGTCTCTTATTTTAACACGGGAGCGAAAAGGACAGATGAAACGGAGTATGCTCTAGTGTGACCAGTGGATAACGCTGTAAATGATTTGGCACAGAAAGAGACGCCCGATATCAAGCCCTTCCTAGCGCCATCTGGGAGACTCTCCGTCATCGTGTCCGCAGGATTGTCGATACCTTCAAATAATGTACCCGCAATTAGTACCTAAAGTTATCAGTAATTTTTTTTTATTTTCCTCAAATGGGACTGTAAAAAAATTATGATTTAACCCGGGAGATGATTGTTTAAAGTAGTAATGAAAATAGGAGAATAGGTTATATGATTCTAACTTAATGGCTGAAACTATCACCTTACTCCCCTTTTTGGAGCAATTGCCAATATTTCACAATAAAAATTTTTAGAAATGAGCAATCAATCATTTCTCTATGCTCCTTTCATTTCTACACATCAATTTAAAACAATGAGCAGTTTGAGAAATTCTCGTATCTCCCTGACACTCTTACATTAATAAAAGTTTTTGATGTTTAATTACACTTTGCCAATTAAATGCTCTATTCATAACCGCGATAGAATGAAATATCCAAAAAAAACATTGCCACTTTAAAATTAACGAAAAAAATTGTACCGCAGGTCTCAGGCTTTACCAACAAGGGTGGACTTGCGGTATGCAAGATATCGCCTAAAGCCGCCGCGTTGAAACGGCTGAAATGTCTGCGACACTGTGCACCTCGCCATCGCTCAGCTATCTATGGCGCAGCGGCTTCCGTCTAATGGCATTGTTTATCCCAGCTACTTGGCGTTCAGCCGAAAACCATCACTGAAATAAGAAGCGTATTGTTTATGAGTGATATACCTATTGTGACAAACTGCAATTATTAAAGCAGCTCATTATGTTTGAATAAGGGGTCGAAACAATTTCTCGACTAAAACTGAAAGGCAATTGTCACGACTATGGCAACTCTGGAAGACAAAATATTGGGTGAAAAGTTAGAGTATTATTGCAGTTCAAGCGAGGATGAAGAGAATGATTCTTGTGATTCGGACAGAGATGAAGAGGCGGCGAGAAGCGTCAGTAAATCCGAAAAATCTTTCATGACTCCGGAAGTCAATAAGTGGGATGGATCTTCCAGCAATACTGGACCCAAGGGCGTGATACGGGTAAATATAATTTTATTCTTGCATTAATATTGTATTAAAGGCGTTTTTGACTGAAAATACTACGTATTTCTTGAATACGTCTCGAACAATCGCGGACCGATCTCTTTTAAGTCGCATCAAATTCCACACTACGGCCCCCCCCCCCCCCCGCGCATTTCTAGTTTCGGGATACGACGATAGTTAAAGACAAATTTACTTTAATCAAGTTTTATAACAATTGTTTCCATACACAAAATGTTTATCTAATATTCGTATATTTGAATTTTGAAGGATTGGCAACGGTATAAGCAGCTCGAAACTCAAAAACGAGCCGAACAGGAACAGGAGAAGTTGGATTTGATAAAGAAACTCAGCATCACGTGCCAGAGCGCTTTGGACGAAGAGAAAGAAAAATTGGAGAAGGAAGATCCCGATCTCGTGGAATTGCTTACGGATGAATTTCTGCTTGAACATCAAAGGCAAAGAATGAAGGAGATGTTACTCAGAGCCGAAAAGTTGCGGTTCGGTACTGTAAAGAATTTACGCGACGCCGATCAATTCTTGGAAGCGATCGACGAAGAGGAGAAGTCTGTGACAGTTGTAGTGCACATTTACGAAGATAATGTTGCTGGCTGTGAAGCTATGAACGGTTGCCTCTTGACCCTAGCACAGGAATATCCTCACGTTAAATTCTGCCAAATTTGTGGTGAGTTTAACAAATATTTCGGATTTGAATCTGTAAGGAAATTCAAGTCTATAATTTTAAGTGAACAGATATTTCGTGACTATGGTGTTTAACTACATTGACCCTTCTATTTATAATTCGAACTATATAGACCCTTTCGTGTATAATTTCTACTGAAACTCATGCGAATTACAATTAACATATTTTTTTGTCTCAGGTTCAGCGGCCGGTCTCAGCAAACACTTCAAAAGAGAGGGAGTACCTGCCCTCTTAGTTTATAAAAGTGGTCAAGTAATTGGTAACTTTGTTCGAGTCACGGACAGTTTGGGAACGGATTTCTACGCGTCGGACGTGGAATCGTTTCTTCTAGAACATGGCATGATAGTTGATAAAAACTGTGTGCCTACAATAATCAAAAATTCCAACGTCGATGATAGTGACTAAATTTGTATTGTAATACATGCTTCATAATAGGATAAATTTTCAACTCGATAACTGCGGATCAATAAAATTAATTGATAGAGAAGTGTTTTACTCTTTCTCTACCGGCTCGAAGGGGAAACCTAATTCTTAATCTTTTTGTATATAGTATACTTCATTGACTAAGCCCCGTTTTCTCTTGAAGCATCTCCATTAAGCGTTCCTTCTTTTTAATGATGTTGCAAAGTTCCGTATACTTGTTCAGTATTTGCTCATATTCTGTGGTGAATACGTCTTCGTACGCGACTTTCAAAGCTTTTTTCATTCTCAATTTTTCGCATGTTTCCAAGATTCGTTCATCAAGATTATTGTTCAATATTCTAAACGCATCGACGGTCGTCGGAGTCTCTTTGTACATTTTCATAGTGCACGTTCTCCCCACGACTTTTGCCTGCGTTTCGGCGACTTGCGCTTGTAGCAATAAATCCTCCGCGTTTCTCAAATTGATCTCTTTCATGGCGATATATTTGAGTTTTTGCCACTGATTCAGCAGTTCGGCACATCTGAGAAGATGTTGGTAATACTCGGTGCAAACTTCATCGATTTGATCCTTCCAGCGCAGTGAATCGTCTTCAGGATTACCTAATAAATACATTCTGCCTATGGATTCGTGGTTTTTGGAGGCCTCCTTTATGGTTCCTCCCAACATTTTGTAACTGGAGCACAGAAATAAGTGCAGATTTAGTTTACATTCATGCATCCAACCTGATTAAATATTGAGTATGTCTTATAAAAAAAATACCATATCCACATTATTATACGAAAATAGTTTGCTCTCTCAGGAAGCATCATTTATATAAAAAAAAATATATTAGAAACCGACCTGCTTGTAAAATTGGAAAGTTTCTTTCTCAGTGTATTCTCGACAGCTGCTTTAATATCTCGTTTTTCATCGTGTGTCAGATGTATCTTTGGCAAATCGGTAATGCCCAACAGTTTCAAATCTTCATGACCATGTTTGTCGGAGTTTGGCAACTGCAGATACTTGTTAGCTTCATCCATAGCAAGAATTCCTCTCAACTTTGTTACAGTACTGTTTGGCAGTTCTCCAGGCTCACTTGATAACGCTGCTGTTTCTTCTATGCAGTTCTTTATCAAGTCGAGCCTAGCATACTCACTTATGGAGTCTTGACAAGCAACGGTCGCTTTGATGACTTTGGATATCTCCGACGATTCTTTAGCTTTGCCGCTCATTGCTGACTTGATTGCTGGCTCTCGGAAGGAGCTCGAGACTGGACATTCTGATGTGTTAATAACCGAATCGACTCTCGCCAAAGGGCGAATACTGCTCGATCGTGAAATTCTCGATATTCCCGATAAATCTAAAGGAACAAATTAAATCAAAATCGTGATTAAGCAGAGTATCGTTGATTCTCGTTAGACCTTTTTCCCGTACTCACCGGACCATTGACTAAGATCGGAATCGCTCATAATTGTACTCGTTATCACCTCCTCCTTCTTTTTTTTTTTCTATTTTTTACTGTTCGAGCGACTCCCTACCTTAGAAAACTTGCGAGCAGTAGATCTCACACCTTCGCAGAATGATTTTGTTTGGATTTTCCGACCGTTTAAGTGATTCGAACAGATTCGAAAAATATACAACGCGGCAAGCGGGCATCGAATACGTCAGGCCTAAGTTGGAAACTCTATAGAGAATCGCTCGAAAGTATCGAAACGCAGCGGATTACACGACTACTAGAATGATTTCTTAAGTTGTTACGTGAAACACTGTTTTATCGACAATTGTACGAAAATATTAAATATTGCATTTAAAATAGTATCAATTTTGCATGCATCAATAGTATTATCCGTTATCATTTATCAATATCGGATAGAACAATTCTTAAGAAAAAAAAACGCCTTTATGTCGCACTCGCGACTCCGTCGGTAATTGTTCTATTGTTATTACCCAATGATTCATTTGTTTATCGGATTTTTGTTACTTAATTTTTGTGAGTAGAAGTTCGAGATTGTTGGTATGACGAAAAAAATTGACTGCCTCGAAGCTCTTTCGTAGTCCCTTGGCGATGACGAAATCGGCACTTTTTTAAATCTTCTGGTTGATGTAGGATATCCCTTCTCGAGCGAGCGAAAGTGGGCAGAATGTTATCGAGCAGGCGACGAAGTCGTGGCGGCGATGTGTGTCTTTTCACTGACACCCCGATTTTTTATCATTATATTATAATATAAAAATCGCGATTAGTCACTAGTGTCGGCAGATAATTGACAGATCTTTCGTAACGGGTCTGATCCACCTTTCTCGATCAAATGATCAATAATTTTTTGTTCGGGGGCTCTCGTACAGATTTTACGTTTCGTCGAGATGAAGCTTTTTGTTATGTGACGAATAGACTGTATAATGGCGAATATTTCCAACAATCCGATATTATTTGAGCTGTTATGATGGGATCCAGACTAAGGTGAGTTTCGATCGATTCATAACGAATAGAAAATATTCTCCATGCCATTGACAGATCGTACAATTCGAATTGTTCGGCTAGGTTAAACACATCGAGTCCTCTTTCCGCGCCTGAGCACTTCGACTCCCCAATTTTTATTTCCGTCGATTCGTTTGTCGAAAGCCCTCGCGATTTTTTCAATGACCCGTTTAACAGGTAAATAGATCATTATTGCGCAATTCTAACGCGCTTGATTGTTCGCAGAGAAAATGTCAAACAGCTATTTGAGTGTTTCTGCGAAGTGGCAGCACCTTCTGGTGAGAAGCAACCATGGATACTTCAGAAGTATCCCGAATCCTTCACAGATCAGGAGATCTTGAAGTCTGTACCAAAGTTTACTTACCCTTGCGAGTTTGAAAAGTAAGTGTAAACATGAAGAGATAATTTTTTTATGTAAAATGAAAGTTCTTTCACACGAATACAGATTAAAGTTACTGGAAACAGAGGTTTCTGTACTTTTCATTGCAAATGTTTATTTACTGTTTGCTTTCAGTTCACAGATTCAACACTTCTCTTTCGTCCTGACTAGTATAGATTCCAAATGGACGTTTGGATTCTGCAGGCACGACCCTAAGACGGAAACAGCTCTGGTGGTATTGAGCCCGCTGCCATGGCACGAAACATTCTACAAGTAATCGGCGATTGCTTGATTCGCACTTGGCCAAAGGACAACATTTTTTTTTTCATGTTAATCTAATTCGGATTGTTGCTTTTTGTACCAGATTCTTAAACCATATAGCTACTCTAACGTCGAGTAACAATCCTGGCGATCTGTGGAAATTTCTTGGAGATGTGTACAGTTGCGGCGTCCCGATGCCTGGCGCATCTATCTCCATTCCGTTACCTGATTCTAATACTGTAAGTTCGAAGAAAAAAAGAGAGTGATTGCATGTGCCTAAAATAAATTTTGATAATGTCATCGCTTTACAGACTTTTGTGTGCCAGAGTCCAAGACAATTCCAGTTACCCAGTATACCAGAAAATGTAAGTGAAGCATTGATGATCCAGTCAATTATTTAAAATATCACTGATTAATTGCTGATGTCGATTTTTCAGAGGAATCTAACCGAGTATTATAGCGCCGTAGATTCACAGAATATGATGATAGTATTCGCCTCAATGTTATACGAGCGTCGGATTATATTCACGTCTAAGCGATTGTCGAGACTGAGCGCCTGTGTGCAAGCCTGTAACGCTCTTATATATCCAATGATTTGGCAGCATATATACATCCCGGTTTTGCCTCTACCGCTAATGGATTATCTGTTAGCGCCCATGCCTTTTCTGATCGGAGTCCCCGCACCGATTCTCGTGGTAAGACAAACTCAAAGCGTGGCGTGACGGTTGTCTTGACCTTTAATAATCGATCGAACTTTTAGCGCGTACGAAAGAGCGATTTGGGCGAAGTGGTCGTACTGGACGCAGACAATAACACCATAGAGACGCCTTTTCAGGACCTCGAGTCTCTCCCGGCAGACGTGGTATGTGTGCTCGGCTTGTTCAATATATTTATTTTTATTGTTAGTAATGAATCTTGGCGTCATCAGGTGACAAACTTGAAACGAGCCTTACGCAACAGGCCAGGTCTTCTCGGTGATGGTGTGTCCAGGGCATTTTTGCGGGCTCTCGTCCAGTTAACCGCCGGGTACAGAGAAGCTTTGACTTTACAGCAAGGTGAACGTATAACCTTCGATCAGAATGCCTTCGTCCAAAATCGGCCGACCTCTATGCAACCTTTCCTCAAAAAGATGCTGGAGTTACAAATTTTTCAGCAAGTAAGTTCGATCGACTGTGACGAGGACATCATCATTTGAACTTACCGATCATTTGATAAAAGTTACTTTTTTAATTCCTGCAGTTTATAGAGGAAAGACTGCACATGCTCAACTCGGGTCTAGGATTTTCGGATGAATTCGAAATGGAGGCTTGTAACTACTCTGATAAATCAGGCAGCAAGTTTATGCAACAATATCGGGAGTGGACTTATGCTATGCGCAAAGAGGGTTCCGCCTTTTTCCGCAGCGTGAAAGACAAGGTATATTATCGAACCCGACTTCAAACAAAATATTAATCAAAAAAAGAAATTTTCATATTGTTTATCGAGCCATATCGATGAAGCATTTTCTGTATTTATGCTTTCTCATGAAGAAAGATCTGCGAATAAAGGAATATTATTTGGTACCAACATGAAATAAATTGAAATTGGAGACTTTTTTAAAGAAATTTAATAAGGTATGAAGTTTATTTTTTAATGAAATTTTGAAGCGTCTTTAAAACGAATTTTACTTTTCACCGAAACAAAACTTATTATAAGTAAGCAAAATACGTTGAATATGTTAAAACCAATTTTTAAAAAATTTTAGGCAAACCCTGCGGTAAAGTACGCTGTAAAATCGGTAAGTAATGAACCGTTGGAAATTATACAATAGTGAAGAAAAATTCAAGCTAAAAATGACTACTCTTGTTCAGGTGAAAGATAAAGGAAAAGACATGAAGACTGTATACAAAGGATTGAAATGGAAAGGTAACAAAGAAAACAGTAAATTCAAGCATATTCCCCTTCGTGATCTTACAACCGTAAGTCGTCCCAGAGTAGTTAGAAATGTTGCTTTCCAGGCCGCTCGAGAGGAAATGAACACGGGATGCGTTTTCAACAACCACGCTCGGCGCCGAGTTCACCCACGCTAGACAGAAGACCAAGTATGTTTGGATCTCCGTCGAAATCTCCGAGTGGTTTTACCGCTACTACAAGCTACCGCAAGGAACTGCGGCTTCGTAACATAAACGTTTCAGACACAAGGTATGCGAGTACCTTATCTATTGGAGAAGATAATCCATACTAGTTGCCTAAAACAAAAAATATTTTGAAAACATGGAATTTTAATTCGATTATTTAATCCATTTAGTAGAAAGCAATACTCTCCATTGAGTCCAAATTCACCGGAGGAAACGGACTCGCCTCCGGAACGACTCAATATTGATCTCATGCACGAACTGCAGGACGTTATATTCCCAAATAATCCACCGGTAGATAGAACTGTAAGTGTATTGCACAATCATTTGAATCATTTTAAGCATCGGTGATAGTGTATTTTTCATGATTGCAATCAAAGTATTGTTTTCCGAGTCAGCTTTTACATCGATGTGCATACTTGGTATATCACGCCACATTCACTGGAGCTTGTGTGTGTAAAATGGCAGTCGAAGATTGTGCGTTAGAAATATTTCGGAACCAGGATTAAGTCGTACTTTCGAAATATTCACGATGCATCAATAAAAGATTTTTAAAAATCATAAGAGAATTGTTCCAAGACTGCAAAAAGCTTTCAAAATTCTCTGAGTGATATTATTCCTGGCGCTAAATCAACGACATTCGATTTATCCTCTACCATTCATTCGTTCATGGAGATGATTTATAGTTGAAACACACCGGCATGTTTTGAATAATGGACACAGTTTGATATCGAATAAGACACTTTGAGAACCGCATGCCATGTTTTTTCAACGCCATCAAGACGGTCGAGTTAGGATGAGAAAATATCTATCGTGTGCTTTTTTAATTTCTCTAACTCGGTCCACTTAAAGTCACTTGATCTCGTATATTGCAAAATATAACTCAAAAAAATGTGATTATGTTTTATTGTGTTGTTGTTGTTAGAATCAGATCGAAGTGAGCTTTTGTTTTGTGCATAATCTTTCAGTTGAAACCAGTTCGCAGTTTAGACAGCTTGAGACCTGCATGGAGCGGGCGCTTGCGGCACGGCCCCCCGCCTTGTACCGTTACTGCAAGCCAGTGTGAAGTTTCCCAAACACCTAAATTTGTATCCCCAATAGAAGATACGTATCACAATGGCACGCGTGATCGAAAGTTCTCTAAATCCACAAAATCTGCGACGCTTGCTTCGAAAAGTCCATTAACTAGACTCAAAGCATTATCGTTAGAGTCTTCGAGCAGTATGAAAAATAATCTCGTATCATCTAATTTAACGTTTTTAAATTCCACCGGGGTCAAAGATTCTCATGTGGCGCAGCAGTTCTACGGAGGCCCCGGTTTCGTCAACCCTACTAATCCTTTCATTCACAATATGCTCGATTCTTTTAAAGCACAGGAGAGCATTGAAAAGGACAATAACACACTCGAATTCAAATCAATTATATCCGAGAAATCCGATATGGTAGGCAATCCATTCGCCAGTTATAAATTCACACAGGATTGTATGAATTCGAATCAAATGATCAATAGTGGAAACATTAAGGACTTAATTTTTCAAGTAGAGGATCCATTTGATACGAGTCAGATACAAATTCCTTCTGATCCTTCGAAGCCGCTCCTTGTTCCCGCTAATCCAAAGGGGCCTAGAGATTCTTGTCCCTTTGCACAATTAAATACCGAGGTTCGGTCTGCACAGGATAAGGTAATCATGACAAGTCATTTATAATTTTATTTTATTTTATGGGCCGTGTTCCTCGTCAATTCAGTCTTACTCTTATGTTAAATAATAAATGAATAATCTAGTAGCTAAAGTTTTGTGGTCAACACCTCTGCAACGAAACAATTTCACTTAGTGTTGTGTTAAAATCCTCTGAGTGCCAGATTATCAGAGGTAGATTCATTGACACGGAACACACCATAGTAAATATTGGAGTTACACAATTCAACGGCTTTAATCAGCTGTTATTTGTTCGTACGATTCATCGCATCGCACACAGCTTCCATATGTGAATTTGACACGACATAAACGGTTTAGTTCTCAACGATCGATCGTTTTTCAGACCTCAGCGCCGGTGCAACAAGATTTAATCAGGCTGGACTCAACAAACAGCGACGACGACTTTGATCCATTACTCTGGTCGAAACCATCAAAGTACGGAAACTCAAAGCAGATGACACAGTCGCTACATATTCCACAAATGGGCGAGGGTCTGAGCAATCCACTCTATCCATACTTTTTACCCCAGCATAATAACACCGATTCCCGTTTCGGTCACAAAACTAGTGAGACGCTAAGAGATTTCGATTTGCTCCAAGAGTACGGCCTAGATTTCAATAAGTTTAGTCTGGCCAATGGTGCTTCGTCATCGAAGCAAGATACATCTTGTGATCAAAGTATGCAAAAGGATACTGCGAGTATAGACGATGCTTTTGGTACCTCATTCAACTCGTCCGCAATTAAATCGCAAAAAAATTGGACGAAATTTGAGTGAAATCTTCATCGAACATAGTGCAGCGCTCACATATCAAATTGTACACTTTTAGTATATATTATTTATATACAAAAGTTGGACGAATTAACCCTTTACGCCTGGGATCTGTGCGGCTCCCATACACTAAGGGTTAATTGACAACGAAGTATGAAAGAAAGTTGTAAGTAAATAACTTCCCGTAATTGGTACGCTGTTTTGTATATATGTTATAGTCTCGAGAAATAAACGAGTTACAATAATGGATTATTGGGAATAATTCAAAAAATGGTCAATCTAACATTTCAACTCGTTTGTGAGTTGAAAGTGTGTAACTTGTCTAATGAAAGTTGCCAGGGGCCTCCCTTGTTAATTTGTACATTTTATAGATATATGTATATACATGTCATTATACACAATGTAAACCCTACACCTATATTATATAGCTTACTAGTATAATAACGTTAATATGTATTGTAACCTTTACCAACTGTCCATGCGTAACGACTCACTATCGCAGTTCGATTAATTTACAATGGAGAGAAAAACAACAAAAGTATTGATATATGAACGATATAAGAAACAAGTGATAATAGATCAATACTCAGTTTTAATGGGTAATAACCGAATTATACTTCCATAAAAAAATCATGTTATTTTTGTTTTGTTCAAACATTATTGTACGTTGTATCTCAATATTTAAAGACAATATCTTTTTTATAGAAAAAAAAATGTTCAAATAGCACAAAAACTTATGGCAATTAAATTTTATAACCTATCAACAAGATAATTTTATTAACCGCAACAATTTCATCGATTCAGCGTGTAATTCGGGTATTTGTCATAACAAATTTGAACAGATTTCTGCACAAGTTCCGATGCATTGCTCTGTGAGAAGAGATGATATTGTACAACGAACGAACGGTAGCGAGGGAAATAACACAAATTCACAACGATTTCAATAAATGGTCGACTAAATAGAAATATAATTGAATCAATATATATTGTCTTTAATTAATATCGCGCAATTTAGATGCCTATCGCACGAAATCGACATAGTTTATAACACTAAGTCAGTTTACATTATGTCTGACACAAAGTTTCTGTTTCGCTGCAAATTTACTTTTTTTTTTTGGACCCTAATTTTGATCTTGCACCGGAGACCATAATATGACACGTGAATATTGTAATTATTATAGACCTATTATGTTAGCAAGCGGAGTTGGTTCGTTTTGCAAAGAAGTCCCCTTCGAACGACATCATTCAACATGCAAGATTATTATTTTCTGAGCTTTTAGCTTAAGAACACAAGCATCATAAAATTAATTTAATCTTTTATGCAGAATCAACCTACAGATTTCAATTTTTACTCTTCACCGAAAATAAAAGGTTGGTTCGCCTTCTCAGTGTCGATAATATGCTATAATTAATTATCTTTAACATGGTACTACGTATTTAATTTTGAATTTGTGTACTTTATTTTTTAGTTACATATCTAAGAGGATTGAAGGTCATACAACATGTTCCCAGAATGATCGATGGCGCAATCGAGTTCAGAAGACCGTGTGTAGTCGCAGGGGTCGCACGCTAGTTTACAGAACCGTAGCCATGGATACGTGTAAAAATGGCCGTATGTACGACAGTTCGTTAGTGACAACTGCTTGAGGAGGCGAAAAGGCTATTAAATTCCTAAGTAAGCCGAGATTTAACGGGTAAGTAGAAAAAAAAAACATCTTCATATTCTCTCAATCAATTACGCGACGCACATCGATGGATTTTCAAATTATTGATTGAAGTACTGTAATTGTTTAGTATTTTATTTATATAAAAATAACAGAGTTTAAATCGACGTCTTCTTTGAAACACAAATTCAATAATTAATGTACAATTTTTGTCGTTCAGTTTTCCCATTAAAATTTGCAGTTCAATCATTTCTTCTTGATTAATACTTTTTTCCCTCGTTGTAACTTCTTTTAAATCTAAGCTGTGTTTCGTCCCGTTCACGATCACCGGGAAGAATATATTTCCTCCTCTGCTCTTAGTCATCAATTTAGTGAGGATTAGAAATTAGAAGATTTACAAATAAATTTATAGGATTTGAACATATAATTTCTGAAGGAGTGACTTCACGAACGAGCTGCTGTAAATTATTGTCTTAACGTATGGTTCAAGATTGCAGTTTCGTGTGAAGCTTTCGTCTGATCGTTAGTCAGCTCATAAAAAAAATCTGCGATTAAAAAAAAAAATTTAGTCCTCACAATGACCTGCAAAGTGTCTGCAGTCAGACCTAAATCCATAAAACCGAATGCACAGGCATCAAGTGGAAGAAAAATCACGTGTGTACTTGCTGTAGTTAATGGTCTCGCATAAGAGATCTTTTGGTAACTGGAGCAAGGAGTTCTACATTCCAGACTCTAAGAAAATCCATATTCTTGCGTGTCGGTATCACTAGCGATATATTAGCGGCATGCAAATGTAAGAAAATGCTAATGTCGTTCGAAGGGTCGACCTGTGTTATTCGGCGCAGTTGATAATTCGCTCTAGTCCAGCGAGTGTCGTTTCTGATAGTTAACCCGATGATAAAAAGATAGTCTTAATATCTAAATTGTTCGGTAACCAAAACTGCAATTATTATTTTCAACAGTAAGCAGCTAAAGCATTTTTGAAGGGCGGGGATTGTTGGTACCGTAACTGGCCAGCCTATTTTATACTTTAGCCGTTGGTAAAGGACCGGATGTTTGTCTCTATGGAAATTATTAAATCGATAAGCGATTGTGCCGGTTCCTAAGTTTTTGTCTTGCTTCAGTCTACCCGGGCCAATATTAGTTCAGTTTGGCTACCCTGGTGGTACGCCATATTAGAAACACCTCTAAAGTATCCGCTGCTGTGTCGCGTAAAAAAAACGAAACCATTTTTTTACTTTAAACAATATCTTCAACATTGTGGTGTCGCCATGAGCAAGGCATCGAAATTACTTATTCCACACGGTTTACGAGCATAAAAGACTTACCTGTTAAGTTTGAATTCGATCGCGCTTTGGTATGTTGTTGCGACGTAAAATTGCTGTTCTAAGTATATACAGTAGTACATTTTATTGTACCGCGCGTGGACATAAAATCGCATTGTAACAACGTCGTTCTCGACCTTGCAAACATTTTATCACGAAGCTCCCTTTGCCGGAGCTTATTGACAGTGTTGTTATCCGACGCGATAAATATAATTGTATCTACTTTTTAGATACAATTTTCACTCCCACCAGGTTTTTGTTTTTGAGGGTCTAATTATTTCTTCTGTTATATACTTTGCGATTGTTCAAGAAAAATCAAACCTGAGTTATAATAATTGTGAACTATTAAAACAGATTATTGATAGCTTCGAATAGAATCTTTAATGAGATATAGAGGACTTCCACCGCCAATCCACCGCAGATTATTGATAGCTTCGAATAGAATCTTTAATGAGATATAGAGGACTTCAACGATTTGGTACATGACCAATTAATGATCGATAAAAAACAAAACCAGAGCAGGGCTCGTTTCTGATGCTAGTAAATAACATCGATAATATTGATAAATAATTAAGTGAAACGCGTCATGTCCGCGATGGACGGGTACGTTCTATAGTCGTGCCTGAATGATTGATATACTTCAACCGCTGCTTGGTTATCGCTACCTAATTGAATATTTAAGCTAATACACGTCTAGCAACAGTCTCAAAAACCTGAACAACCTCACGGCCACAATGAACCCGACAATCGATTATTAACAGAGCTATACCATTGCCCTTTTTGCAGTGGAATGAATTGTATATTGTACAACCTCTTCGAAGATCGACGGAGTGTCATGCGATAAAGGAGGAACGGTGGTCAGGAAGTACAGTTTGGAAGACGTTGCGGGACAACAGCAGTGCGAATGAAGATGAATCGGTACATAACCTTGAATCAGCTGGGGGACGGCACCTTCGGGTCCGTTGTCCTCGGCGAGAGAATTGACACCGGCGAGAAAGTTGCCATAAAACGTATGAAGCGAAAATATTACTCGTGGGAAGAAGCTATGAATCTTCGAGAGGTCAAAGTGAGAGACGAAACATGTGCTTGCTAATCGACCTTCTTCCTGTACTTGTAGTCAGTATAATGGATTTTTTTTTTCATCTTCAGTCACTAAAAAAATTGAGTCACGCGAACGTAGTAAAGCTGAAAGAAGTAATACGGGAGAACGATGTTCTATACTTTGTCTTCGAATACATGAAGGAGAATTTGTATCAACTGATGAAGGATCGGTAAGTCGAATGCTTTATCTACATAAGTATCCATTCGAAGTGTAATTCAAATACAAAATGCAATTCAAATAACAAAAATGCATCTTGATAAAAATAATTATTCATTATTAAATTTTATTAATCGATACTGTGCCAACTTACAAATTGTCATTTTTTTATGTTTACAAAAAATATGTTTACAAAAAATGTTCCTGTTGTTTTGCAGATCAAAACTCTTTCCAGAGCCGGTGATTAGAAACATGGTTTACCAGGTTTTACAAGGTTTAGCTTTCATGCACAAACACGGCTTCTTTCATCGCGACATGAAACCGGAGAACTTGCTGTGTATGGGTCCCGAACTCGTAAAAATTGCAGACTTCGGTTTGGCCCGGGAAATCCGTTCTCGACCTCCCTACACGGATTACGTATCGACCAGGTGGTAAGTGAATCAGCTATTTCTATTTTCCATTTCAGAACATAATTCAATTCGCAATTCTGAGAATTGAAGAATGAATATTGATGAATCAGGTACAGGGCACCGGAAGTCTTACTGCACTCAACGACATACAACAGCCCTATCGACATATGGGCTGTTGGCTGCATAATGGCAGAGTTGTATACATTTCGACCACTTTTTCCGGGCAAGAGCGAGATTGATGAGATCTTCAAAATATGCTCAGTAATCGGAACACCCGACAAAGATGATTGGCCCGAAGGTTATCAGCTTGGCGCGGCAATGAACTTCAAATTTCCAATTCTCCCCAGAACACCCCTCAAAGATCTCATACCAAACGCCAGCCACGAGGCTATCGTTATGATGGAAGATATGTTGGAGTGGAATCCGATAAAAAGGCCAACGGCTCAGCAATCTCTAAGGTTACTTGACGACACTTTATTGTTTTTGGCATCAACCATGACATTTGTGATGTTAATATTCTCGGTTCCACAGATATCCTTATTTTCAAGTTGGGGGCCCACGCATCACCAGCAGCAAAAGAATCGGTGTCGCCGGACAACGAGAGCTGTTAATGAACAAAGTCAACATACCGCAAACGGGGCCCCTCTACGATTACAAGCAACAAGACAACATAAGAACAACGGATAAAATAATGCCTCAACAGCAGCCGGTCCTCCCGCTTCTGAATCACAACAATCGCAAGAGAGACAACAATTCGTTGAAATGGGACGACGAGGATTTTGCCAATATCTTGGGGTTTGTTTTTTTCGAATACGCAGACGTTCCGCATACACCAAACGTGTATAAAAAGTGTTGTTTATTCGGGCTTTACAACTGAACAAAATTTGCCCGTAGCTCAAGTAACCCGATTGGCTGAAAAATTAATCTCCTCGTATCTCACGAACTATTCAATTCAGAAATGTTACAACGGAAAAATTTGTTCAGCTTTTAAGGGTGAATAATATCGCTTTGCCATTTGGTGTTAACTCTTGGTAGCCATTTGGAGGAATCAATTGTAAGCGAGTTGTGAATTTCGGATTTACAGAAGCAAGTTAGTACCGGACAATCAGCAGGCTACGAGGCTCCTGTCCGGCCGAATATACAAGGAGAACCGCGTTAATTGGAATGAAAACGGTTCTGTAGCGGAGAGCCAAAGAGAGCCGAATACGAATTGGGCAACGCCGGTATGGACTGAGCGGCAACCCTCAAGGAATTGGAGCCAATCCCAAAATAATTTCAAGAACAGCAGAAAGATATCTGCAAAGCAACATTATTTGAGCGTGGCCCGGTACGTCGCAGGCCAAAGCACAAATTTGTCATCCAGGTATCGAAAATATCGCAATATCGCTGTTCGAATCCTCCTCATTTATGCTGGACTCGCAGTTACTTATCTGCTTGGCTGCTTCTGTCTGGGTCAGGACGAATTTCACGAAATGTTGGTCTGCCTCGTTGACACGGCCGTTGAAACCGTTGACAATATTCTCACTGTTTTCCCGATTAAACGGTTCTACCAGTTCGTCCTTCGTCATGGCAAAGCCTTCGCAGATAGTCTTTTCTCGTTGATTCGAACCTGGTTCAATCTCATTCGAATGATCCCCTATGTGGGAGAAGATATATTTTCCATGATGGATGTCGCTCTCAGCGCCGTTGACTCGATCCTAAGTAACGTACAAACAGCAACGGAGCTACCGTTCTCCCAATCCACCGCAGAAAGATGCACAGTCGTTCTGGACTGTTTCGTAAACGCGACCTCCACAATCCTTGAACTCTCAGATCAGATTTTGGTGCTCGTTGAAATTTTTTTTGCATATTTCGTTGATTTCATCTGCAGTGTTTTTCTTATTCTTCTCGGCATGACAGCCTGTATTTTTGAAACTGTCCTCCAGTCCTTACTCAACGCCAGTAACATCTTGTTTCAAGAAGCGACGCACACTAATCGACATTGAATTTACTTCGATGTATTCAATAAAAATTCCATGCCAACATACATTTTTTATACATACCTGGATTATGTAATGAAAGTCAAATAAAACAAATCTACACCATCAAAATTTCGAAGGAGTATGTCATTTAATATTTTATTTTTATTTTTTAGAAATGGTGAAGGAGATGCCGGCAGACCTAGGGTGATCGTCAACGGTATCGTAGGTCAACCGCCGACGGATAAGTTCGCGGATGACTTGACAGACTGTTTGTGGGGACCGCGGGAAAACATTGAGAGTCAAACCCGTCAGCATTATCTCGCGCGAAATCGTTACATTGCTGAGCAGAATGGAAGACTACCGTATCCGAGTGTCTACGGTACACAGAGCCTGAGTGAGTTCGTTGATGCCGCGAAATCACCGCCATTTTATGACCACAAAATGGGAGCGGTATCGGAAAAGATTCAAAACCGTTTATACGATTACAAGCACATAATTATTCGCGGCATTTTATGAACTTTGATTTTTTTTATGTTCGCCAGAAGCATCGAACAAGGCATCGATACAAGCGAATTTGTTTGGCGGGGTTTTGAACTCGAGACCCAGCGGTGGAATTCATGGAAGAACGGATTGGGCAGCAAAATACCTCAAATGATCCTGTTGAAAAAATTATATAGAGATCGAATCTTGTTGATCACTAGATTGATCAATCTGTGATACAATTGCTTTTTGATGTATCATAGAGGAATACGAGTGACTCTGCAGATCGCTCGACCACTATGCCCAAGGCACATGGAAATGGGATTGTCTGATAGGCCAAAGTGTGAACCTTTGTAAAATTTTCAAATAATTTCTCCGAGACACTTTCTCAGTTACTGAACTCCTAAGTTACGAGACACTGTTATTAGACTAACGATCAGAGATTTTACCAAATTTGCATGTTCGTCTCTGTTAATATTTCCAATCGTAGTGAGTGTCTGCCCAGAATCAGGAAGTCAGTAACTGGGTCACTGATCTTCAAGTTCTTTGTTATTGAGTATAATTAAAACTCCCGATCAAAGAGGCAAAAACAGGACTCGATTGCGGAAGCATTGAGTCGGCCTTAATGCCGATACTTATATAAATTATTGTAGTTTTATTATTTGTACATACGAATTAAGGTAGCACGGACTAACCGTCGGGTCTCGTAACTCGAGACGTCTCCCGGAACAATCCAAATCCGAGTCGGGAGAGTGTATTGGGGTTTAACTATCATGTTATTCCGCAAAAAAAAGAAATTATGTAAACATTAGTCAAACGTAAAAAAAAACGTCAAGACGTTTTTTTTTACAATTTTTCATTTAAGCTGTTGGTATATACTAAAAAAATATATAATGTACAGCGACAAAAGACGTTTTTTGCTGATTCGCTATTCACTCCTATGTCCCAGAATCGTATTTTCCTAAAGACATTTAGTACTAGCAGCTCGGTTGTCGTGGCCTGGGCACTTTGTGTTCGCACTGCAGACTTTATTATTCCGGTTTCGATAATATTCAGATGTACTCCAGGTAGGACTCCACTTCCGATAAAAAAATGAGATATTCAAATCAAAAGTGACGCATTTTGGGTCGCAATTTGATTTTCTTTGCACATGAATACAAACTGCGTTACAATAGTAATATTATCTAACAATAATAGGGAAATAACTATCAGGATTCTGGAAACTGAGACAAACAACTTTCCAAAATATATTAGAATGTCCCCAATGATGAATTTATATTCTTACTGCATATTTATTTGTCCTTTACGCGAGTTTTTTTTAGCTTGACATTCATTCTAAATCATTTTTATGTATACAATTATTATATTTTGCATGGATTTATTGGGTTTTTATTTTTTCGCATCTCGATCAAGCAGTCCTTCATTCGAAAATGGCCTTCGCAGTTGTTATTTTGTTTCTTCTTCTTTCTATTTAATTCAAGGTCGGATATGCATTTGCTACTTATTGGCCGTCGAGTTCGTCGCACGTTATTCTCATTCATTAAAAAAATAATTTGATTAAGTCATAAACACCCCATTCAGGTGGATTTTTAAAAAGATTCCATAAACACTGTGACTGCCGGTCACGATCAAGCGGTCCGTAAGGCATTTTCAAAGAAAATATTTTCTAAAAGCTACGTGGAAGATACGTATAATTATGGGTTTTAATTTTTATGTTTTGTTTTAATTCTGAGAGCTAAAACACAGAGAATTATAGATATTGTATTATAGAAGAGACTTTGGTAATTGCTTGATATGCTCCATACTGTGTGGTTGCATGGATATATATTGTGCAACCATTGGTGAGGTAGGATATATATATATATATATATATATACATACATATATATACGACGAAAGTAGCGGAATTTTTTATGTACACACATTGATACAAAGCATTTGGTCGCAAAGATAATCTTTCGTCACCCTGTATTATAGACAAGATTTTTTGGTTTTCAGTGGCTTGCACATGCCCCAATTCTCACGTATACCGCGATGCATCTTCGACTCAAAATATCTTTAAATTCAAATTTTATATACGATGACTTTATCCTTCATTAACAGATTGAAAAATTCAACGATACTCAACAATAATGTACTCCCGACACAGGACAAATCTTTCACACTTGTCATATAACAATACACTTTCATGTATCTTTAAATAACTCTTACAAACAAGAACGGCGACATTGAACGCATTATTAGACTTATTCTTTACAGAATTATGTAAATTAATGTAATCTATTTTTTATATATATACAAAATAGAATGGCGATAGGATGATCCGCGGGGCTTGACATCGGAAGTTTCGTGACGATAACAAAAATAATACAACAATGGATATGTAGAGTCGTCGATTACTAGCATCGCTCAAAACTTTCAGTTTCACAGGATAATTGTAAAAAAATTTAACATAATGCTTAGACCGTTATGCTGCATGATTCAACAAATGAGAATTAAAAGTCTTCTTACGGAAAACTAATAGCTTTGTTTATGGTTATCGGTCTACCTTCGATCTTTAGTAAGTAACGTAGTATTAATTTTCAACAGTCTCTTCCATTGACGAACAATACCATGTTCATGCAAATTGGCCAGGTGTCAAAAACATGTCATCCAAATATTTCAATGCACGATTTATGACAAAACATATTTCCAAAATGTTTTTAAAACATTTTACAAATATTTTTAGTATTAATTTTTTTTTTTTTTTACAATTTTCCTAAATCTGTCCGTGATATGTGGGATTATGGAAGATCAACGATGCTGCAGAACAGCACTATTACCCTTTTAAATCAGATCAGTTTTCCGTAAGTTTGCCATCATGCTCAAAACGAGAAAAAATATATGTCATGCGTAATTTTTGATAAATGAAAATTGTACGAATAATGATTTCGGTCATTGCCATTGATATAAATTAAGCATCTGACGGCCACAATTGAAGTACCCCGCTGGAATCAACACAGCGCATTGGGGACTCTCAGGACAATAACTTAGTGTTGTAGAATGGAATTGCTGATCTGTGAGGATGCATTCGCTATTATTTTTGGTAGGGCTGTACTGGAGACGTTGAGTATTCCCGTGCTGAGGATAGATGCCGTCCCGTTGGTGACAAAAGACGTTGTCAACGCTGTCGTCAAAGCTGTAGTTGTTGCCTCAAATTTGGGAATACGCGTGACTGCCTCAACCGTGACTTTTGCGACGTTCGTTAACACTCCCAGGGTAATATTGCCAACAGCAGCCGGCGATGATTTTGATAAGTTCGAACAAATATCTTTGATCTGTACGACTGGACCCAGACATGCGTCGAGCATGTAAGCCAGAAGAGAGCCGATGGCCAAGCCAGTTGTGTACGACAGAGTCATTATGTTTCCTAAAACGGAATGTTGGCATGAATTCAAAGAGATTTTAATATCGTCAGAGGATTTCTTCTTTTTTTTTTACCTGCCAGCTCGCGATGTTGCTCGGGTACTTTGCTGGGTGCCTGGATCATCGGGACACTGCCGACTATGCCGTTGGTCAGACCGAGCAACCAGGAGAACAGCAACGGGTATCCTTCGCCGGACAGTATTGGCGCGCTTCTCGGTATTGCGCAAAGAAGAAACAGGGGAATGAGAATAGCTCGGGCACCGGAGAAGTACAACAGTTGAGTCCTCGTCCACTCGTAGGGTATCGACGCCAAGACCTGTTTGAAGATAGACTTTAGAATTCTAAATGGCCCTTTGTGTAGATAATTTAGAATTGATCAGGAACATTGGAGCATGCCGTGGACGAACTGTGAAAGGTCATGAAAGCTTTTTTACCTTGCCCAGTAAATCGGCACCGTTGAAAGCCGCCATGAGAATAACCGGCATCCAGGATTCAAATTTGCACGATATTATCTCCGATAATATCCCCGGATATAGACAAAGCGTAACGAAGTAAGCAACTCCGATGCTAGCCATGTATGGAAATATAAGCTTGGCGACTTCGAGTCTTGCAGCCATTCCGCCTTAGGGTCGACGATGAATTTATGAAAAGGAGTTTTTATTTTTATTTGTCACCATCTCTGTACGTTCGTGTGAGACATCTTAATTTAATTTTTTTAATTACGTTTTATGCTAGCCCACGGTTTGTTTCCTTGACTTCTGTAATAAGTTCCCTGCATTACCACGACATCCTCTACCTTATACGTCGGCCCGGCACTTCCGGGAGGGTTTCCAGACGGGGCGCTGGGCTCGTAAACTGGATTACTAAATGAAAATGCCGAATACTGTCCTGTACCTGGAAAAAAAATCGACCTTTAAATTCCAGTTTCTATTATTTCTTCATTTAATTTTTAGATTTATATAAAATGTTTGATACCATTCGCTGCTTCGGTGCTTCCACTGGCAGCATCAGTGCCGAGTGGGCTGGTTTGGATTTTTAAGACCCCATACTGTCCCTTGCTTGGATCTCCTGTTTGATCCAAAGGATCCATCTAAACAAATCCAACAGATTAATTGAATGAAGACGACCGAGTAGGTTTCCCATCGCCTCAAATTAATCGTACCAGTCCAACGTCCTCCGTCGGTTCGAGAATTATTCTATTGCGTTCCTGGCAGAGATTAACGTAAAACTGAACAAACTCAGTTTTACGAACGATCCAGTGAAGCACCGAGCACATGATAATCGTCATTATCGAGAGCGAGAAGAACATCGATGTGTTTCCACGTTCATCGTTCACCAGCGACTTCGTTAAAATTCTGTTCACGGAAACCCAGAAGCCTGCTGCGCCTGATTTTTTAAAAATGTTACATTAATAATTTCTTCAACAAATCGTCGACACTGCGTAGCTTTGTTTATCAACTATTGAACTTACTTTCTCCTGCCATTACAGCCTGTGTGTAACGGCTGGGCAGCATCGATGTATATCCATAGAAGCTCGACTGCTGAACTGAAACAAAAGGAAAGTAAAAAAGAAAAAAATCAGAATATATGTAACATCACACTGGTCAGTGTGATAAAATCTTTTTCTTTTCACTTACCGGTGCACCCAACGGCAACGACTGCGACGGCGACTAAGTTTATCGTGTACGAAGTCGGAACGGCAAAAAGTTCCCACCAGATTTCGGAAATAACGACGAAGTTCAGGGTAATTACGGACACGAGATACCCTGAAGTGAAGAAATAGATTTGATTTAGTGAATATGTGACGCACATATGTTGAACATTGAAACTTCGACTCGGTTGGGATGTTAATTTTACCGAAAGTGATGCGTTTGTTCAGTGACACAGTCTCAACGAGAATGTTGTTGGCAAAGACAGCGAAGAATGCCATACCCACGTAGACAACGGACATGTCAAAGATCACTGTAGTGTTTGGATATCTAGCTTTGAAATAATCCACAGCCATCATGAAGCTGCAAGCAGAATAAAAAGATTGCGGTTAAGGCACGAAAGCAAGGTTTTGAAACCATTAATTGAAGAAATGAATGGGCTTACGATCGCGAAAACGAAGGTAACAATAATTAAGCAGATAGGGTAAGACGCAAAGGTAAAAAAAGAAACAAAAGATAGAAGGATGAAAAAAAAATGAGTAGAAAGAAGCGCATTAAAAAAATTAAAATCACGAGAGAAGAAAAGGCAAAACGGATGGCTAAGAACAACCAAGTTTCGGAATTAAAATGGAAGACGATGTACCGACGAAAGAAATATAACACCGGAGCAAGTGTTGGTGCAAAAAAGGAAGAAGTAAAAGAAATAAGTAAGCTATACGATAAAATTTGATTATAGAAAAAAAAAAGTTAAGAATTTCTATGTGTAGAATCTAAATATATCTAAAAAAAAAAAAAAACAAATGTACTAATGCCGTAAACCTTAGTGTCTGAAAGGAAGAAGTAAATGAGCTGAGTAGAATATGCGACAGTATTCGAATATAAAGAAGAAGATAAGAATTGTCACGTGATTGTCACGTATAGAATAGAAGTATATTGAAGAAACAAACGTAGAGTTGCGGCATGTGTTTGTGCCTGTGGGGAAGAAATAAATGAAGCAAACACGGTATACGATAGTACACGTACAACGTAAAAGAGAAGAAGACAAGAATTGTCACGTATAACAGGACAATAACAGCAACAAGTTGGTAAATAAATGACGACGAGATCTCGTTTGACTTGACCTGTTGTAAGGCATTAGGAAGCCCACTCCGGCGAGTACCAATGCGAGATATATGAAGTTGCATTTGTCGACGGGAGGCGATAGGTGATTGAATCCATTGCTCAGCTTAAAATCGTTTATCCCTCTCGCTTTGCCGAGCTGGACGTAGCCTCTGCTTAAATTCTCATCCATCTTGTACGATCGGTGTCGGAAGTGTCTACGTTCACCTTGTTACAGATTCTATGAACCCATAATCGAAGCTATCGCGCTTTCTCGGATTTGCAGGTACCTGCGAAATTCGAAAACACCTTACACTTGAATTATCTTCACAAATTTCATGCGTTTTTTAAAATTTATATTCCAAGTTTCTATTTTTTTTCTTTTCCGTATTAATTCTATTATATTCTTGTTATTTGGATTAAGCACTTTACGGGTGCCGCACGGCACCAGACACGGCCGTTCGAGTCCTGTTTTTACCCGAACATCGGTGTCACAGACCTGAAGCGCATGCTTTGAAAATTTCGGCATTGATTTATGCGCGCGCATAACACTGCGCGAGAAAATCCGGCGACGAAAGAATTCGCGCAACCGTGACTCATAGCGGAATCCCAGACCTAGACGCGGAACAGTCGGATATCTTGCATTTCAACGGATTGGCCAAAGCTTCCCCTACCGCCTTGGTTTTATGCCCGAACGCTACACATGCACGTACCGGCCGGCTTTCGCTGTGTCGAAGATGCCAAGAGAAAAAAAGCCATATCTACCTCTCATTTTTCAGCGAAGGATTGACGAGCTATTGCGACTGTTTTGAAACGGGTTCTTCTCCTTCATCCCCGTATCGAGTCCAGGGCCACTGAAACAACAATATAAAATAATTAGATACTCGTTTGCCTGTGCAAAACTTGTTTCTGTTGAGTCTGCAGCGACAAAGTTTTCTACGGCGTTGGAAATGAAAGCGGTACGAACAAGGTTTTATACCTGGTTTGACTAGCTTTCGGACTTGTGCTTTGCGCTACTAAGAGATTTAGAAACATCGTTGCGAATGCTTGTCCTTCCTTCAGGAATCGTTCATCTGTCAGGTGCATAATCGAGGATTGTAGGATGCAAGGACGTGTTCTATGGCTTGGCCCAACTTTTTCTGCGGCTCCTGTCCGAAGTTGAATCCCGAACTGACATAACTCCACGCGATGTCGTTCGGTCCATTGTATAGGTTGATTTGTAATATCGGCGAAATTCTCATGAAATATGCCTTGATACACATATATGTACAGTGTAGCAAAGATACCGAAGCACTCGACTTACTACTACGCGTAGGTCTCGCGCATGCGCCTGTCCTCTCATCGCTTGTCTGATAGACTCCTACAGAAGCGTACGGCCCATAGGAGACTTGAGGCGAAAAAGTTGGGGTGATCTGGCCGTAGTTATCACCCCAACGGATTGGTGGCGCTGTTGCTACTTTTCATTGTGTGCACTCACCGACAGGCAGGGACGCACGCGACTGTGTTGGTGAGTTTAGCTCCGCCTCAACGACCAATCACGAATTGGGGTGATCATGCGTCTCTCTCGTGCCCACTTGGAACGGTTGTGCGTACTCTCTCACACTCGATCGATAATAAACCGAAAGTGGGGGTTCAGCCGACGCGGTCATGCTGTGCCTCTCGCACTTGCTTGCGATAATAGTGTGTTCTGTCACGCAAGCATGTCTCACACATGACTCACCAGCAGCGCTCTACTCATTCATTTTTATATGTGTAGAAGTCGCTGCAGGACCAATCAGGAACTGGGGTGATCATGATATCTCTCTTGCAGTCATTTAGAACGATAGTGCGATAGTGCGATAGTTTCTGTCACCCATATTAATAATGATGAAGAAACATTACATGGCTGCACATATTTCTGGGATGGTCGTCTCATCTCTCTCGTACACGCTTGATATCATGTGTGGTATCTCTCGCATCACAGGCCTTACACGCACAAAGCCGCGCTCACGGGCGTCATTTTGCATGTAACGTGTTTACGTGTAGGTCTATCCAGTGCCCAATCACAAACGAGCGATCGTAACATCTTCCTCACATTCACTTAGAGCAGTCGTGCGTTCTCCCTCGCACTCACGGACTCCGCTCGCCCGTAAACATCCGCGTCTCTGTCACACATGTGGTAGTGTTTCTGTCGCGCTTCAGCGCATCAGCGTTCATTTTGGCCGTACAACACTCTAATCATGAATCAAGTGTTTTGTTAACTATTCAACGTGAGAACCTCGCAACTCGGCGGTTCGCGGTTCAAATCCCGCCGCGGTTAATTCTTTTTTTTCATGTCATTCATTTCTATTTCTGTTTGTGTATTTCTTCATTACTATTGTTCAATAGTTCATTAATAAATAACAATGTCCATTTCATTTAGAGGGGTTCATTAATATTTTTTATTTTGTATTGAAAAAAAAACATGCGTTTGCATATACCTGTACATAGATAATTTTTGCAGATTTTCATTTGGCGGTGCCATAAATGTTTCGCGACATATTCAATTAATTGTATTAGAGTTAAAAAGAAACGCGTACAGTTACATGACAGATCACCCCAGTTTGCGATGGGACCACATACACATGCTTGATGTGCGATCGGTGAGCGAGCCTTCGGAGCGAGTACGTCGCGATAGGGGAAGCAACGAAATAGGGGAGGAAAAGCAACAGTTGCGTTCCCCACTATAAACGCCTTGTCGACAGCAGTCGAGAGCACGCCGAGAGCACGAGGCTAGTAGGCGGAGCTAATCGATCGGTCGACAGTGCCGCCGTCACGCGGCTATCTACATCGCTGAAAGCTTTGCCTCAAAGCCCCCTATATCCGTACGCTTCTATCAGAGTCTATCTTCGTTGTCAGCTACGAGAGAGAACCGTTCTTGCAAAAGTTGTGTCAATTTAGCTAATATTTTTACGCGACAGCTAGTCAGCATAAATAAAAAATGTCGTTAAATACCGCTCACGCCAACGGCGGTGTCTTAATACACTCGGGCGAAAGGTGAGTTTACGTGGGTTTAGAAATATTGCGAGCCTCGACTGGCACGAACGTAAACATTGCGATCCACCCGGAACATTCTCGATGACGACGTATCGAGAAGCCACTTGCAATCCGAGTGAGCAACGTAGTATGCAATTGGGATCAGGGCAAAGCGATTACGGCTTCGTTATTTTCTTTTTACCGTTTCCAAAGTTATACAACAAGAGGAAAGAGAGAGAGAGAGAGAAAGTAAATGGAAATAATCGTGACATGCGATTAACCTTCAAGGGCACAGTTGTCAATTATGACAAAGATGGAACATACCCCCTCTCTCGTTAAATTACTTTAAAAAAAATGGCCGACAAACTTTTTTTTTTGTCAAATTTTTTTTTTTCTAACTAATATGTAGATTGGATTATAGATTTAAAAGTATCATTGCTGGTGTTACAAATTAATATAATTTTGTAGAATTCTTCTATTCTGCGACAATGTCACAATGGAGTTTCACGGCCAGGAGCAGCCGGAGTTCATCGGCACAAAGCGAGGACGTCTCTATTTCACCACCCACAGGATGATATTCAATGCAAAGGATTCCAAAGAGAAGATGCAATCTTTTAGTTTTCCATTTGTTACACTAAGCGAAGTTGAGCTGGATCAGCCAGTGTTCAGTGCGAATTCCATAAAGGGCAAGTGTAGGTCTCAACCTAACGGCAATTGGATGGGAGAATGCAAGTTCAAGCTGCAGTTCAAAAGCGGCGGAGCTATAGAATTTGGGCAGGCAATGCTGAGAGCTGCTTCGATAGGTAAGATCTTTCACGATAGTCGGTGATAAAACAAGGGTTTATCATTGATTAATATTGATAAGATATTGACGGCAAAAGATCATCGATCTAGAACAATCGAGGCAGCATTGATTAATCTAGACATAACTTCACTTATTTCGATTTTCTGTTATTCATGTACTTGCAATGTTCAAAGCTTTGATGTTAAAAACGTATCGAAGAATAATTTTTAGAATCGTTTATTCTTTGCAGCTCATCACAATGGTCCTGGATTTGATGCTCCACCACCGTATCAACCTCCAACGACGGATTGGTACGCCGCGCCGCCCCCTGCGTATCAAGCTACATCTACAGGATATTACGGATGGACGCCACCGACACACGTTTTTCCGGACGCTCCTCCGGGTTTGTCGAATTAAATTACATTCACTACATAGATTAGATATATCGACGTTTGTTCTTACTTCTTTTTTAAATTATCTTTATAATAATCAGCTAACAGTGTGTACATGACGGATATGCCACCGCCATATCCAGGGATCAACGCTACGTATCAGGGCTACGCTACCGGCGGCGGAAATCCCCAGCAACCCGGCGGTGCATGGGGTGGGGCTGGCCCTCAACAAGCCGGATGGGGTGCTTCGCCGCAGCAAAACGGTGCTCCAGGGTGGGCCAATCCAAGCTACAATGGCCAGCCGATGTCCCAAGCAGGTGTGTATCCCGGTTATGGCCAACCGAATTACACCAATTATCCGCAAAATCCACCGCCCTACTCGGCTTATGCACATGTTGGACCGTACAATCAGGCAGGGCCTTATCCGCAGCAACACCAATACAATCCCTATCCGCGTCAGTATTAGCTATTCAAAAATTGACTCTCGATTCACGAGATTCGATAAAGGTGTAATACATCGGAACTCGATTGACAACGATTAAGATTTTTTCGAATGCCGTCCTCGATGGCTTCGCATGCTACGAACTCTCGTGCGTCAATCAAACTTTCCATGGCTCGCATTGGTTCGCATAACAGTAAAAGCATTTCGCATCAAGCGGGAAGTATTTTCGATGACTACATTTTGCAAACAAAGTTGATAATTATTATATTCATAAAAAAATTGGTAGTCCACTGTATATAGAATGCTTCAATATTAAACCATAATCAATCAACGCTCCTCGGTAGATCACACATTTCTATAATAGATACTGCTCGCTTGTTACCGGCAGTACATAGTTCTTAAAAAAATTAATAATCCCATCGTTAAATCGCTAAGAGATGCACACGTTTACACGGCCACATATACTACTATATTGGAAAATACGTTGATTGTTACAATAGTATTTATCGATTCTGTTATATACGACGATCGCTTTATACTAATGCATATACTACAACGCAATATTAAATATTACTATTGAATATGCCGTTGCTGTTTTCATTAAAACCTGCCAAAAATTCGGTTATAGAAAAAAAAAAACAAGTTAATCAATCCCCAAGTTGAGTAATGTATGTCGACGATGGAAGGACGAAAGATGACAAAAATAGCATTACTAATGGTTGAAGATAACAAAAAATTCGATCGTTGATAAAATTAGTATAGCAATGCTGAGGCGATATTCCACCATCATGGCCTCACCTGGTAAACTTGAGTGCCTTTTCACATTGCGTCATACATTGACTTTCACTGAGCTCAGTTATTATCTCATGCTCCAGTCTTGCCGAAACTCTTGTGCGATATGGTTAGACATCTCCGTCTACGAACTATTAGAAACGATTTCTCTTTTTTTTGAAAAAGCAGAAATTGCCATATTTAAGTTTACGTAGTTGTGATAAATTTTTTTCGTGTCTCGGAACACAACAGTGCTGAAGTGAAACAAGTGCAATAGTTATTCAATCAAGCATAGATATATGAGACTAATAGAAAAAAATGGAATTGCGAAAAAGCATAGAAAAATCTTTCATTAAATACAAATGCCGTGAAGTATGGTGTATATATACACATATCAAATTGTGTAACAAGTGAATTTACACTGTTAAAATACGCTAGAATTTACGAACACGAATCGGTTTGTTAACAAATTTATCCAATATGCCTGCTAGAAAAAGTTACGTCGCCTCAAAGATGTATCCCTGTGCGTAAAGAGTTCACCATCTTTGAAATACGAATTATTAAATGTCGTTTGCTTGAAAAAAAAATCATAACTCATGATTTTACTCTTTTGCACATAGATGCCAAGGCTGCAGAAGCTGCGCAAAGTGCATACTACGATCCTAATAGACCACAATGCGCCTACGTTCCACCACCCGCATATTATGTGAGTTTCATTTCTTCCGGTTGATTAGCTCGATCAAGTTAACAAATTCGGATGAATTCTTTGGTGGATCAATAAGAATGTTTGCGTATTCATCTTATTTTTTTTCCGGTTTGTTGCCAACGTAATACGTTGCTTTTGCACTTTGCGAATGTGTTTTTTATTCGTAACACTGTGCATTAAAATTGATCGAGCTATATCAACTATCAAGGGTCCTGTGTACATCACCATTGCAATTTATACTACGTTTTAGGAAAGCCCGCCAAGTTTCCAGCAGGCAACGGAGAAGAAAGACCAGTGAGGATGGATCCACATGACGCGAATTTTCTAAGAGAAAGATGGTGAAATACAGTACCCGAACGTGTTATTTTTTAGCTGCATACTTTCAATATCTAGCAAATGCATTCCATTGCAATCGTTATTGTTGAATTCAAGCGATTCTGTGACCATGCAATTATCTTAATTGATATGTGTTTTTCCTTTTTTTTTCTTCAGTTATCCTTGTTTACATATCATATGTATTTTTCCACGTCGATGTCTCGCTATTGTCTACGTAGAATTCTGAGTTATTCAGAGCCAAAGAAATTGAAAAGAATAGAAAAAAGTAACGATGACAAACACATCTGTAACCGTCGAGGCACAAAAATGTAACACTTCGACATTTACGGTATAAAATTTCACACTGTACATTGTCAAGCAATTATGTGTCGTTGAAAATTATACATTTTGCGATTGGAGAAAATTTTTTTGCTGTTACGAAAACAAAGCTTAATAGACTGTGTCCACAGAAATAAAATACGATGTACAAGCAAGTAGCCTAGATCATACAACACGACTGTTCTGCGTCAAATGTTTTTTTCGATATAACAATTTATTTACAAAAATATTTCGTACAAAAACTTTATCGGTTCAAATACTGCTGAAATAGCCTCGACAACCGCCCATCGGTAGTCCAAAGTAAAAAAAAATCATAACTGTAAAAGTCCTATTTTTTTTCTCATAAAACGACTCGGTTCATCGGTTCTGTTTACAATTCATGTTAAAAAAACATATTCTTTCGACAAGAAGTTATTTGGACTTCTGGCGTTAGATGAATTATAATAACATGTTAATTTTCATTGTTTTTCACTGACGAGACTAGTCTTGAATAATGGCACGAGAATCGCATAACCGTTATGTAGCTTAAACAAAAAATTTGATAAAGATTGAGGCTTAAATTTGTCAGGAAAGTGCTTTTTCACATTGATTGAAAACTAATGGCAACGATTTTCTTACGAGCTAAAATATTTTGTAACAGTAAAAACGTTATATATCTGTCTGTAATATATAATATAGTGGAAGTGTAAACCAGTCTCGCTCGAAATTTCTTTGGCGAAGTTAAGAAACCCTGAAATGTTAAAATTGCAATCGTTCGCGATCAATATTCGTACGACCTTTTAGTTTAGCCGTATTCGGAAGTAACTGTTAGACTGAAGAGTTTGTTCTCGACATAAGTTCCGTGATACCAGATTCGCGTGTCTACGAGAACTACGTCTCCGGCAGCGACCGAGAAGTTAAAAGGTTTACAGACGTCTTCACATTCGGGCGTAGGCGCGACGGTCCACGTCTTGCTGCCGAGGATTTGGCCCTGCCACATCAGACGTGGAATGTAGTCCAGCTAAAAAAAATATCTATATAAAAATCGGAACTAAAATTAAATAAATATAAAAATTGAGCCAAAATAAAAGAAGTATTAGAATGAAAAAAAAAAAAATAAATAAAAAAATTTGGTAAAAAAAAAAAAAAATTTAACTTCATTAAATGAAGATATAACTTACGTGCATAATAGCGCCTTGTTCATATCCAAGAAAAATGTAATTCGTCTGTGGAATTTCAGCATCGTCAGGCAGAAAATGCGGCGGTTCGTAAAATTTACTCATAATCTCCAATACACGGGGATGGCAATTTTTCCATCCCACATACCAAGCCTCCTCGCCTTCGAGATTCAATGCCCTGGCCTCGTCCATCTCGAGGACATCGCGCAATTTTGCGAAATTACTCTTGAAGTGTAAAAACTGGCATTCTTCTTCGACCGAGGCGTAAGCTCCGTCGATTCTCTCGTACAGATCTCGAAAAAATTTCAAACTAAAGACCCTGGATGCCGGCCAATGGCTCGCCGCTCCTTTGACGATAACAGGTCGCGAAGTGTAGGCGTAAGCTTCGAACTCTTCCTTGGTGACGTTTGGAAGAACGAGCGCTGAGTCAATGCCACGACAAAATTCACAGTCTGACACGGGTCTGGTGAACTCCCAGACGAAATAATTATTCGGTATTATGCAACGAGTGCCGTAAGCATATTTGAGCAGATAATCGAAAGCTGCGAATTGAACGGTGGCAGCTAAAAAAATCGACAAGACTGAAGCTAACAATACCTTCTTCGAGATCAGCGCAGTGTGTATAAATTGCTTGTTGCATTGAGCATGATCGTTCGAATTTACTGTACTCCTGAGGCTTTCGAGACTGCAGCCGCGGTCGAGAAAAGTTTTGCTCACTCGCATAAATGCAGCTTCAATTATTTCCACGTGATCTTCCTCGCTCTCCATCGCTTCCTTTATTTTCACAATAATTTTCACTCTCGCTCGCAATAATGTAAAACGTACTCATGATTTTTGACAACGAAGATATCAAAATTTCACATCGAGATAATTCAACACAATATTGATGTAACAAAATATCTTCTTTTTTTTTTGAAGCTTATAACGCTCACATAATTCCTCTTTACATTGCTTCTTCCATCAGCTGTAACTACACTTCATGATGGTAATAATAAAAATGTCACTATGAGAGTTTGAAGTAAAGGAAGAAATATGCGTCCATCGTGTAAATCGGCGAGTTTTTAACATTTAAGTTTGAGACACACATTCGCTTATCCAAACGCAATGATTCATACTTTCACAACACGTGATTAACAATTTGTTGTTGTACAATGTAACTGGTACATTTTTTTTCTCGAATCGGTATCGTTCTCCAAAACGGAAGTCGATGAAGCTCGAACGGTAACGAGGACCTAACGTGATCGGTGTTGCTGTTTTTGGTCGATTCGAGCCTTTTCAGCGACAAGTAGTAGCTGAAACTTCGTCGTATTTACGATCAACACGCGACGGTAGGCACCTGGCCTTGAGCCACTAACATTCGAGCGAGAACTCAGTAGTCGAGAGAGGGGACTATTGATCACACACGGGGAGAACTTTCTCTGCACGATTGGTCGAACTCCCCACACTCGATCTTAAGGTCCCTCACATTGTGCTCACACATCTGTCTGTTGAATGAGACACTCCCTCTCCTCGGAGGCTTTAAAATGTGATGAGGAGTTTCCTGCATCCACATGTTAAACAGATGTGGGCGTCATCGTGACTTGCAATGTCTTGGGACGCCTCGTCTAGAATCGAAAGTGGAGAGAAGATACATAATTGCGAGAACAAGGTACGGCTGCATTGGATGAAAAAAAAAAAAAATTAAATAATGATCCTCACTATAAACTTTTCCACAGGCAAATTTTCCCTCTCATTTTTCACTGAACAATTGTAATTTAGATTGAAATTTTCATTATCTGTCGTTCCAAAAATGTATTGCGATATCTTGGACGACCGTATCTACAAACCGAACTGGAAAGAAGATAAATATTTGCAGAATAAGAACGCATGATAAGATAAAGATGATTAAAGAATGGCTTTGCTTTATTATAATCTTTTTCACAGTAAAATTTTTATTCTACGAATTTCAATTTATCAAAAAATCTATTTTCCATAATCGGGAAATTGCGGTAATTTTCTTCTCATTTCTGAGATTGGGCTGTTTTACGTAAAAATCGTAGTGTTGTTTTACGACGAAGATCAATCTGCCATACAAAATCATACGCGTTTAAAGTCGATAGTACATTGCGTAAAGACTTTTTCTCGATATATACGATATCTCGAACATGGTTTAAGACGGTTAACAAAATTGGTCTCGTTACAGACAAGTTCAATGTAAATTGAATGCGTACAAATAACATGGTTTTAAATCACTTTATTTTGCGAAATCACACAACTCAACGTACAAGTTGTATCCAAAAAAAGGATCTTCGAAATAGACTCTGGGTGTGCTCCGGTGACCATCCATCGTGCAAACGATGGATTAGTGAGATCAGAATTTTGATTTGTTACATCAGCAATAAATCACCCCACTTCGTACGGTAGAAAACCTAATTTACGATCCTATTTCAAACAAGGTTTCGTAATATTGTGCTTATCAAGGATGTAATTGATCTCGTTGCGACAAATATTCGCCGTGATTAAACACCAAATCTCCGTTCCAATGCTATAGGCCAATGTGAAAATATATCGAGGCTATTAGATGAATTTATTCGACAAGATCGATTCGTTGTTACTATACGCATAATAATATCACTCAATTACCTCTATGCCTTTCTCATTCTTTTTTTTTATCACAAAGGCATTGACTAAAAATATTTTCTTCCCCGTGTAATTCAATCGCTTGTTGTCAGGGTGATACGATAATTTTTTATTTATTTTTTTAATATTCGTAGAAAAATTATGAAATTTACGAAAAGTTTAGCACTCACGTGCCAGATGTCTCGCGATAACTCTAAAACGATTTGGTAGTTGTTAAAGACGAGATCTTTAAAAAAATACAGCGTGAGGGCTCAAGTCGTGTCTGGCGCGTATCTCGTAAATGCGAAAAATTTATTTTTCAAATGAAAATCGAGACGGAGAGAGACTTAGCTGCCCGAGTTGGACCTTTTTTCCCCCTCGAGTTGACGATATACTTGATAACACATCACGACATAAATGTTAATATTTAAATAGAACCACAGAGCACACATCAGCTTATACACTTTTTCTTAACGCGCTTCATGCAAAACAGATCGTTGTTTTGGTAACCAACGTTTGCAGCCAAATGTTCTGAACAGGCAATCACAATAGCGATGAGCTAAAAAAAGAAACTTCGTCTATGTGCTCAAATTCGCACAAAATTTTGCGATAAATGAGTCGAACATTCGTTAATTCATTGCTCCCCTCAACGATGCTTCCAAGTTTTCTATCAGCAACGAACGATCATTATTCGCGTTAAAGACTACTTTGCGGAAATTACCGCAAAATAAGTTATGACTTACTGTTTAAAAATGCGTGACTAGCACAGTCATTAGTTTTTTTTCGATGTTCACATAATTCACGCTTCGTTCTCAAAGCGGACACTTGAGTTCTTTTCTTCAGTTTTTTGTTGTTTTTTTTTTTTTTAATTTATCAGAAATAACACCACTTGCCAAGAATCGCGTCTTTTATGGCTGCAACGTATTGCGCAGGAACCCAGTATATCCAATACCTCGATGCGTCCGTCGTGCCCAATTGAATTGCCTGAAAGATTATAAATCCGTTAGTGCTATTGCTTGCGCAGACAAAAATTGTATTTCAAGCCGCTCAGTGAGTTAAGTATGGAGTGAAATCGTCCATCGTGACTAGTGGGAGAAAAGTCCTGCTTACCACCATGTGATATTCGGGATGATCATGGATGGGTTCATTGTGAACGCCCTTTATCGAATTCATTGGTATCTTATCCGTTCGTTCTTTAGTACCGATCCATAGCTGATCTTGCTCCAGTTTGAAAGTGAGCCGTACTTTACCACCAACCTTGTTGAGCATCCCTGATAAGGGAAAATCTGGCAAGGGTTCCTATAACATTTTTGATATTCCGTCACTGATATCTATAATGTATATTAACATAATGTGATTTAGAACCTCAAATGATACTATCTGCAATACAAAAGTGACTACAATACTGTGTGTAAAATTTCATTTTCAGCGGTCGACACATTCTCGTGTTATAACAGTTTTAGTCTGTTGTGTTCGTTTCACTCACACACGCAGACACAGATACCTCCAAATATTTTTTCTGGATATGATTTTTTAATGTTTTAGAATACTCTGAATAGGTTTTTAAACTTCAGTTTTTTTGAAAATGAAGCTTTCTCTATGTTGCATCAAAAAGTCCACAATATAAGCACACCTTGGTTTCTAGTATGCCTGGCATTGCGTCTTCTGGGATACCCTTGTCGAGAACTTTGCGATGCATTTTCTGCTGCGAAGCTGGTTCTTTGCTCGAGCCTGAAGCAGCTTCATCCTGCAGTTCTTGTTTCGTCGGGATTGAAACAGCCAATACGTCATCCAATTTCGATCCAACAATCATCACTTTGGCACCTATAAAAATATCAATAAACTACGAACAATGAATGTGCAAATGTGATTCCGCTTCTTCAACTTCCCTATTTGGCACTATTTCATCACTGTCACATAATCCCCATATTTTTTTCTCAATCAGAAATACTTTGCTGATGACTTTGTCATTCTTCCTAATAACAGCCTAACATTAATTACCGCTTGTAACTCCTAGCTCCCTGAGCGTCTGTTCGTCTTTGGCTAAACCTTTGATCATCACTTTTTGCATGGCTTTTGGCACTGTTATGATGTTTTGAAGATGCGTCTTAAGTTCCGCGACAGTTCCATCAAGATCAAAGCTGACGTCGATTTTTTTTTTGTTGTATATTACTTTAAAGTCTATTCTCTCTCTGGGTGTTTCCTCCGTCGACTTTGAAGGTACAACTGCTTCCTCAGAATTAGGCATGACTTTTGATTCCTCCATTGTCGTCTCCCCTAATGTTTTCTCGCTTGATTGCAATTCCTCTGTCACATTGTCACACGCCAATGTATTGTGACAACTATTTTCATTGCTGTCAGCCTCCACGATACCTGAAAATTGACAAATAATTCACTAAAAATACTAGAATTCGTATTTAATAAAAAGCTCCTTCTCGTCCAATGCACGGAAAAAGAAATGTTCACGCCAATAAAAATCAAAATATTGATTGTAGTAATCTAACCAATAAAAAAAGAAAAACGATCTTCAGTTTTATTGGAACAACGTTTATTGTGATAAATGATTTTTTTAAATATAATTAAAATAGTCGGCGTTCGCATAACAGACGTGTAAATGTCCTCGTAAAAATAAAATTATGTTGTACTCGGTGAAACTTGGTATTGACATAATCATTGTTGTTATAGGCCTAGCCTGACTTGCACACTTTTCGAAGGTTATTATTCGCTTATCCAACGTTGCGACAATTCGATGTAAAAGATTTATTAAGAATAGATGCATGTCGGATTCAATAGATCGATAGTATAATATTATTCGCCGAATAAATATTACGATATTGACGATAAATTTGACCTTATTTCTACACTTACCCACGTACTCCATGATGGACTGAGCAGCTGTAAGCAACTCGAAGACAACTCGTCTGGTACACGCGATTGTACGTACGTGTAAGTGTTGTCCTATCGCCGCAGCCAATGAAAAACTGACGGCGAAACGCAGAGTGAAGACGAGTGCCTTGGTCTTCGATGTTATCTATTTATACACTTATGCACTGAAAGCGATCTTAAACGCAAGAATATTTTCTCTAAATATGCCACATAAGCTAAACACATCATTAATACCTACGAAACCATAATTTTGATGTATTATTTACTTTGGCACTCATGTATCCCACATGTCTATATTTATGTACCAACATCGAGCACGGAAAAATTTGCGGGAAAATTTTGTCACACGACATTGATAAGTTAAGATAGTCGATATTATTAGATATAACGATCTACGAATACATCATTTGTACATAAGACGAGGTACTTTAGATGGTCGACATTATTTACAAAAAAATATTCTAAAAAACAAAAAAAAAACACGAACTAGCGACAATTTTTCATACCGTGGACAATTCTTTATCGTCATTACTGCAGCCTTGATTTTCGATGTCATTTACTCGAAATGCGTGCATACATGCGTGCATGTATGTATGAAGTTACTCCGTACACGAAGTAATTCGGCGGCAAGATATCAAGATCGGCGTATAATTCATTCCGATTTACTATATAAGCTCTTTGTCTCAATGAAGCGGCTATTATTCAAATATCGCGGGGTTTTTCTTGCGTTCCTCATTGGACCGGACTACAGTTGCAAGAACAACCGGAAGGGTGCGTCTCGAGCTGGTTCGCGCTGACCGCAGTCAGCAGCAGTTTCCGCGCGAGGCGGGTGTTGTCGTTATTCATTTTTCACGTGTGGAGGGTGTTGTTTCTGTTTGGAATACTTTGGTGGTAAACCACGAAAATGCCGCCGAAGAAGCGGGACAAGGACTTGGACGGGCCAAAGGCTCCGCGATTGGATCAGATACAGGCCGACCACGAGCTCTTTCTCCAGGCTTTCGAAAGTGAGTACCCATTTTTTTTCTCTCCACATCTCATTCGTACATTTCACGCACCCTTCGTCCTGCGATTGATAATACCCGCGATACGACTTGTCTCAGGATAGTCACGAGATATTTGTCACACAGTATGATTATTATTGGATCAAAATTCAACATAACCCCCATTTGCTCGCGAATCCGAGGGAGAGATACAGGCGCCGCAGCGCGCGTCGGGTCACTTACCTCCCACCTCGATGCGCCGATCGCGCGCGGACACCTGTCATAATTTTGCAACTAGATACTTTTTCTCATCCGCTCGCATATTTATCACCTTCGTACCTTGCGTCCTCAGCATACATTTAGTCTCTATACAGAGACGCTCGGAGACCCATCGTGTCTACGCGGCGAAAGTAGCGCGACTAACGCTTTTCGCAACCATTAAGACGGTCAGAAATCATTTTTTTTCTACCGAGGTTCCATTGTTATAAAACTGCGATTGTATCGACGAATCGATAATCGCACTTCGTTCGATGCGATTTCGATTTTTTTTAACTGTACGTTCCATCGAAAGGAAATGGCGGGCTGCGATTGGTCGCGGGAGTTTCATCAAAATGAAGCTCTGCTTGTTGATATTTTTCTAATGAACGATATTCGAGAATTCGTGTCTGAAAATCGTGAAAACGACTGTTCCGATTAACGGCAGGAGACGAGTTGGAAGAATGTTTTTGCTGACTCGTGAATTATTAGAGATAGATATGAATTACACGTTGATAAGCGCGGTCGAACTGGAAGGACTGAAAAATTGTTCTGCTGTCGGAATGAATTTTTCTTATGTTCGTTTCTTCGTTACGTGCACTCAACGTCTTTTATTTTATGCTTACGTATGACAATATGATATTCTCGTAACAACACCGGGACAACCGTGATGCTCCAATGCGATCGCTGGACTCACAATTTCAAGCTCAGAAATCTGATTTTTATTCGCCATTACCGGTAGATCATTTTTTTTTTTTTCTTTCAGATTCCAGAATTTGATTGTTGAGGTAACATTTAACGCTTTTATTTGATTCTGTTTTTTTTGTTGGTTTGATAACAAATTAAAAAAAGAACGGGATCAGAGCGGTTTAACCTGCCAGAATTGTAACAAGGTTGCTGCCGCAGGCTTCTCGCACGGGCGAGAATAAACAAGTCATCATCTCCCGTTCTGAATCACAGAAGGATCGAATTTTTCAGAGTCGAACTCTCGTGTTTATAGCGGTTCCGTAACTGCATCGCCTGTGAGAGACAGTCCTCCCTCTCGCCACCTATCGGAATTCTGCCGAATTAAGTTTAAAGCGAAACGCGAGGTCGCGACCAGAACGAGATGTTTTTTTTATTTGGTTTATTATGAACCCGTTACTATAATAACACGAATGCCCATCAATTTACAAACGAACTATATGAAACTCATTGATTTCCAGAGCCTACTCAAATATACCGTTTTCTCCGCACGAGAAATCAAATTTCTGTGAGTATTAATGAAAAATAATCGTTCATTGTCGTAGGCATGCTGAATCTATTGGCACTTGTTCTGTTTCACTGAAAATGTTAACCGATCGACCGAAAGACGCGACAACGATTAATGGAATCAACAAACGAATTTTCGTAAAAATTTGTATCTTTACACAATCAGCGGTCCGTGACGTTTTTTTATGTCTAAAACGTGTCGTTTTTTTTTTTTTTTTTTAATAAATTAATGTGTATGAGATATCAGTGATTGGATGGTTTTTTTTATCGCGTCGCCAAAGTGCTGCTTCCGAACCACGCTTTCATTGCTTACAAGTTTTGCTTTTATTTTTCGACGGTACGTATATTTATTCTCATATTCGTTGTTATATTCTATTGTTTCACCTAGATTATTGTAACGCTTAGAAGTTTGCACATTAGTTTCAAGGATAATTAAAATGAGAAATGTTTGTTCATCCATTTTTATTTGGTCTTTCAGCCGATATTTCTATACAGAAACTTATCGTACATGCGACAGCGCATGTCGAGAACTCACAAATCCCGTCGGGGATTCAGAATCGATACGATCTTGGAAAGATTATTGTCGAAAAACAAGCAAGCTCAAAATCCCGGGGTCCGCGGCTACATGACTCTGACCTTTTTAGGCTTTTACGACAAGAAAGGTAAGGTACTTTTTTCATACTTAAATTAACAATTTTATCGTTGTTATAACGGTGTGTACTTTTGTAGTCGAAGGATCGCAAGATCCCGTTAAGGTGGAGACCCTCTTATTAAAAATCTGCCACAAGAAACGAAAAGACGTCAGCTCACCCATCATGCAGGTAATTAAAAGCGTTCAAGGCCAACCTGATTTTTTGCAACGTTACATTGCTGAAAATTATTACTCCTCGCGCATTAGTAAAATTTATTTCGATCAAGAGATGATAGGTCTAAGAAATGTTGTCTGTCCTAGGTATCCGTTGGTACGAGCGAAGTCCCGATAAATCCATCGGAAAATCAACCTCCACCGAAGGCACCTACCATTTCAATACCCAATGAGTCGTTCAGTCTGAACAACGGCCACATTGCGAAGACCTACATGCTTTTATTGAGGGTATACTGCACATCCAATAACACCTGCCCCATACATAACTGTGATTTAGATGGTACGTATAAAAAAGTTGTGAATTATCCTTCTTAAATTAAAAACTTCTGAATAAAACTTTAAGCATGAGACCCTAAAATCTAAAAGGTCCAATTTCAGAACCCGCTCAGAAGAGACGCAAGTCTTCGCCAGGTTCAATGAAAACCAGCGGCGAAGAAGTGAAGCTTTATGGATCCGAGCTCATTGTATACGACAAACACAATCGCTGCCTCTTGACGGACGGCGATTACGAATTGGGCTTGCAAGAAGTTCAAACTAATGTGAGATCCAGTCCAAAGAAACATAACTCTTGGGAGGCTATCGCCGATATCAAAGAGTGCGGACCGTTCGAAGTATTCAGTCGGGGTCCGACATTGAAATTTAGACTTAGTTGGACAACGGAACCTAGCGTCGGTTCGGTCGACAGACCGCCGCTCATCCACCCACTGCCCAGTGGGGACAACAAGGAGAATCGACCGGGTAATAGTAAGTTTACTGTCTACCGTTTTTGATAGATGGAAAATGATCAACACTCGCTATTGGCACGTGCTGCAATCTCACACGCGTCAGCAAGAGATTTTTTTCACTAATATCCTGATGTACTAATTTTTAATTCAGAGCTCGGAAGGAAGATCGTGAAATTATGCACGGTCGATTTCGCCAATCTCTGGTGTACATTTGTACAATATTTTTCGTAGCTAAGGTGAATTATCATTTTTCAGCTGACCTCGATCGGTGTTCCGGAAATCACAACAACAATAACAACAACAACAATAATAACACATCACTGCCGAACCCTAGTCCCTTGACGCCATCGAAGATGTCAGTGTCCATCGAGAAGATGGATTCATCGGGTGGAACTCGACAAATCGTTTACCAATTTCTCTACAATAATAACAGTCGACAACAGACCGAGGCGTGCGAGGATCTTCATTGTCCTTGGTGCTCGTTAGACTGTGGCAAGCTTTATTCGCTTCTAAAACACCTCAAACTCTGCCACTCGCGTTTCACGTTTACTTATGTGGTGAGTAATCGAATAATCTCTCGGATTCGACACAAACATTTCATGTATTACCTATCTCTCTAATCGCATTTTGTTTTTTAATTTTTTAGCCGATCCCGCAAGGGGCTCGAATTGACGTAGCGATAAATGAATGTTACGACGGCTCGTACGCCGGAAGTCCGCACGAACTAATATCCCAACCGTCCGGTATAGCTTTCTCGCGAACAGGCCCGACGCGGCGCACAAGCGTCACGAATATCCTCGTTTGCAGACCGAAAAGAACTAGGCCGAGTCTTTCAGAATTCTTGGAGCTCGAAGAGAACGAATTCGAGAGTCAACGACCCTACATAACTGGCCATAATAGGTAAATTGCCTCTGCGAATAGAATCGCAACGATCCTTTTCGACGTTGTGCGATTACTTTAGATTTAGAAACTCATAATTTTTTAAACTCTCTTCGGATGGACTATCATGATTAACGACTGTGTATTTTTTTCAGGCTCTATCACCACACGGTAACATGTTTGCCGATCTATCCAAAAGAAATGGACATAGATTCAGAGGGTGAAAATGATCCAAAATGGTTGCAAAAGAAAACAATGATGATGATCGACGATTTCACAGACGTGAACGAAGGGGAAAAGGAGCTTATGAAAATGTGGAATCTTCACGTTATGAAGCATGGCTACGTTGGTGATTGTCAAATACCTCTGGCTTGCCAGATGTTCTTGGAAACCAAAGGAAAGGAACTCCTGATGAAGAATCTTTATCGGAATTTCGTGCTACACATGAGCAGCCTCTTCGACTTCGGCCTCATAAGTCCAGTGATTTTGTATCAAACGATCCAGAAGCTCCAGGAGATTATGAAAGAGGGCGGTGAGAAGGGCGACGTTAGAAGAATCTTGCAAAAATCGCACGAGGCTCAGGTTGAACGTTGGGTCACCACCGGTGTTCACGCGTCCTTCGAGAACGTCAAACCTAGTGGGGCCAGCGCGAAAACGCACTTTAACAACGAGATCTCAAATTCCAACGCTCGAAGAAAGACTACGCTGCCTCTTGGCTCACCGCCGAATCCGCAGGGCGTCAAGAGCACGGTTTCTATTCACAATACGGTGAGCAAACACGCCAGCATGATCGGCAGCTCGTCGTCAACGAAAGGCGCGACTCACAACGGCTCCGCGATCCAATCCACGACGGGTAAGAACGGAGCACCTTTCACATCGGTTCAAGGGGTTTCGAGTAAAACCACGACTCAAGTCCCCGCGAACAACATTGCCAAAGCAGCTGGAACGGACGCAGCACCCTCGGGACTTTCGTGTCCCAAAGGCAACGCACAGAGAGAAACGAATGAGCCACCCATACGACGCAAAAGTACAAACTCCATCGTGCAAACCGCTGAGAGTCCAGCACCACTGCGACGAAAATCTATGGCTAGCGATAACGCTAGCAACGAGTATCACCGGCGAAAGCTCGTGCTCGATGCGATACCCTCGGGCGGTATCGCGAATCAAAAATCATCGCCAAACGGCACTATTCACTAGAATACTAATGATTTAAAGAATAAAAATCGTGATTTTCCGCGCGATTGTATGTTTTCTTTCTTTTTTTTGTACAGTATTTGTTGCGAATAAATGCAATTAAAAATTATTATATTAAACTTAGATAACGGGATCCTTGTTCTAGACGTTAGATTCGATTTTGTATTCGCTATATCGGTAGTGAGATGGTTTCTTTTTTCCTACGAGAAAATGAGAACAAGAGGACACGAGGGTTCGAACAATCGTCGTGGCTATTTGAATTTAAGACGATGTGAAACATATCTCCAGAGTTTATGTCTGGGTTGCGGCGAGGGCTTTTAGTTGTACATGTGTCACGTCGTCTTAACATCGAATTTGTTTGTATACCAACTAGCTCCTGATTTGAGAAGCGATAATTCGAAATCGATCGGTTTTAATATCGGATTTTTTCTTTTTCATTTTTTACAGAATTGGCACTTGCAGCATTTTTCTTCAGCGCCACCAATTTTTTTTACTCTAGTCAAACATATACCTGCCTTTCATTTGTCGCTTCATAGCATTCTCTCAACATTTCAACTGTAAAACGATATTGATGCAAGATCCGGCCCCAGAATGACCGAGCTGCTTTTAATTTCAGGCTTGAGATGAAAAAAAATATGATTTAACATTATTGCTGCACCGAATAAGATCACTCGTCCATTGTCTATACCCAGGTGTTCCACGCATGTTTTATTATTATTATTATTATTATTATTATTATTATTATTATTATTATTATTTAATCATCGCGTCATTTTGTTTCGCAGGTAGATTTATTTTACTCATTGAATACTTCGGCGGGCTTGAAATACAATGTGATCAGTTCGGTTGCGATAAAGACCACACGTTACGAAAAAAAAAGTAAATATCGAACGATTTATTCGAGAAATATTTTCTTTTTATTAATTTTTGAATATTTCTCACGCATAAATAAATCAGTAAGGTGAAAGTGCCTTCGCGAAACTAGAGGGTCTGTATATGAGAGGGACAGTCGGCAATCTTCGGACCGTAAGAGACGGCGAAAAAGTAATCTTTATTTAGCAGACGAAGAGCCCGCGAGTGCTCACTTTGCTTTACCAGTAAAACAAAAGAAATATTAACTGTATACTTTTCGGCCTTATTGTTGACCGTCTGTCTGTCAGACAGTCCTTTGGGTGTAACCCGTTTTGTCTTCGATATTAACGTGAGTGTAATATATATTCTACAAAAACACTGCCCATGGTCGTTCGAAGGTGCAGTTTCCAATATCCCTTACCCGTTAATTTTATGCATTTAGATAATAATTACCGACAAAAACGCAGGAGTTCCACGCTCTTCCGACGACCTTGACCATTGCCATTAAATATTAACGTTTATGGTAAGATGTACATAAATAGCGTCAACAACAAAAAAAAATTAATAAAAATCTGTGGACACCAAATCTATCGAGTGCATTTGTCTCTTTGATTTTTTACAACCGTATCAGGCCAAGCTAATATTTATGAGTTATCCTGTTCTTATTTGTATAATAATACTGTTTCTATAGTCACGTAAGTGTAGACCGATTTAAGCTATATCTTCGCTGTCGGATATTGTTTACTTCTAATTCGCATGAGAATCATTTGTTCGACTCTTTCGTAAGTGAAGTACTGTGGAAAATCAATTTCCACGTGTTCGATCGTCCAATCTAAACCGCGCCTCGCGATACTTCGTAGAAATTCTTCGTACATGGGTGCGACAGATTCTAAATTTGCTATGGTGAAGACATAACGCTTTTCTAGAGCCACGTAAGCCGTTCTGGCGGGATCTTCGTCGAAGAGTTGCGCCAGAGTTTGGACGAATCCATCAGTCACTTCGTCATCGTATATAACTGCACACATAAAAATACACATTGTTAAAAAAAAATTCCATTGCTCATTACCGTTGGTAATCTCTTCCAGGATAAAGACTCACCATCGGCGGCCAAAATTGCCGAAACACCCTTCAATTTATCACGTAAATTTGAAGGCCAATTTAAATCCAGGAAATTCAATTCCATTATAGTGAATTCTGATTTTACGAGTTGTTTGTTTCTCTTGAAGTTATCTTCGATCAACTTCAGTATTCCTCCCACATTGACGTCTTTGAACCGGAAACAAAGAATAGTGACAATTTGACAAAAAAAAAAAAATTATATAAACACACCATTTTTATCCGGAGTACGAATTTTAAATACCTGTACAAATAATTTCGTTTGCTAATGAGCTAGCAACGATACTAGTCAGGCCAACTCCAGAGCCGAGCTCTAAAATTTTGATTTTCTCAAACAAACGTGGATGAGACAGAATGTAATCTGCCAATAGGAGAGCCCCGCGCCATACTTGCAGGCCAACTAGCTGCAATTCTGTGGATACGCTGTATTCTGAAGAAACAAAAATCAACTGCGTTTTAACCTTCTACTTCCAGATATGAATAAATTTGTTTCTTCAAATAGATATAAATGACGATTTACCGATGGTGATGTTGCCTTTTTTCGGCCGATTTACTATCAAGTCACCATCATCGTCGTACTGTATGGAATGATTTTTTGGGCCGGATACGTATGGTGGATAGACAAATGAAAATGTTCTGGTTACATCTGGAAACAAATAATGTTTCATCAGATTAAATGTAAAGAAAATTTTTCTAACAGCATTATGTAAATAAGTGGATATTTTTCGGATGTAAAGTACGATAAAAACGGGTGGTGGATTTAATCTTCAAATATAGAGATTATTCGATTATATTATTGTAATCCATACCGCGTACAATAAAAACAATTCAAGCGGAAAAATAGATAGCACAAAAATAAAGAGATCTCAAGCGATCGGAGTACAAATGCAGAACCGATAAAACTACGAAAATATTCTGATTATATCTCGAAAAAGAAAACATTTCATCAAGTTCTATTAAATAACAACACGCTTAGTGTCATATAGATAGCTAGATTTTTTCGGAGCAAATCTCCCCACAATCAATATATCCAAGCTTTGAATATAGCCGATATTCGACGATAAAAGTGCAATCCATACCGTGTAGAATAAAATGAAAAAAAAAAAAACAAAAAAACAACAACAACAAAGATTTGAACCGATCAGAGTTCAAATGGCGAACTGATAAAGCCGAGTAAAAAAAATATCTACCGATACTCACGATTTTCTCCAGACTCCACAGTCGGATCGTTACTTTCTGTATGTATTTCCGAAGTTACCTTGTAGTTTGCCATCTGTTATGAACAAAAATATAAAAATGTTTCAAACACCAAACATATATTCTTCCGCCAGTTGAAACTGAACGTGCATGGTAGTTATGTGGTTTTATGCATTGTTACGTCAAAAGCTCATCAACCACTGCTAATAATTTGCTGAATTGGAAAAAAATTATTTATCTTCTCTCCGCAAAATATATCATTATACTTACGCTAATCGACACGTGACACAACTAGATTAGTAAAATTATTGCAATTTTTTTTTTTAAGCTACTGTCTTTAGTGTACTGTCGTGACGTTATACAATGGAGTAATGACAAAGTCACGACTACACAGGCTATTTATAAGTCTCCACTGTCCCTGCTGATTATGAAATATTGAGCTTTCTTGGCTCCTGTTCAATGTTCCTAGGGTCTTGTTGGTTGAATTTTGGTTTTCTACATTCGATCGCCATTGTTTATGCCTCTCGTTATGTCGCTCAAAAAACTATTGTTCTTGCTTGTAGGCTTTTTGCTGAACTTTCGATTTTTTAATAAACAATAAAATACGAATAACTCCTTGTCGCACGAAATATTTTAAAATTATTTTAGAAATACTTTGAATTCTTTAAATATTATTCGGATTTTTTAAATATTATTCGGACGCAATATTTTAACGGAACATTTCTTGAATAATTCAGGGGCATTTTTCATCTTGTGATAAATGTGGAATGTTTCTGAAATATGGCGGTGAAATATTTTTTAAACTATATTTTATTTTATGTTTCGCGAAAAAGTTTCTATGAATGTTTCTGTGTTTATGCAAGTTTGACACGTAACGCTGTCTTTCACATTTAGCTGAAATGTAAACAAAAAAAAAAAGCAGCAAAATGTCTCTGAAGCATTTTAAATCTAAGATTTATGGGTGTACATTGTTTGAAAAACATTAATATTTTTTTACGTTGATGTAATATTTTATCGTGCAGCCGATATATTTGCCTGCAAATATGAAAGATATTTGAACGTGATCTCTATGATAATGAATGTTGTTCCACATCGAAAGAATTAATTATGAAGCGATGTTTGCACGAAAAATGTGCTTGTTTTTATCCACGATAAGTGTCTGCTCGTCAACCAATAGTATTTATCGTATTTATCTATTCAAACTTGAGATGATTCATCGAAGAAAAAAAAATTTTAATATGGCCGCTTTGCCCGCGAATTTCAAACGCTCCCATCGCTCGACGGACAAGTTGGCAAGAATCCGTTCAGAGATGCGTCCGTCTAGGTTGAGACGGTAACGACATTAATTTCGATTCGCTCCGGTACTCGCCCACTGGCTCGGCAGCTTTTCTTACCAGATTAACGGTGCTTCGAGCGATGTGAGACACACTACTATAGCATTCATCGAAACAGCGATTCCGAAGGTCGTTGCCATGTCACAACGCTCACCGAGAAGCCCTAATGAAAGTGTATCAACACCAGAGAAAAGTGATTAAATATACTACTTGTTGCTATGTTTGTTAGTATTTTCTACAATTAACCGTTGTCGTTCTTAAATGGTGAAAAACCTGTCCCATGAAATTAAACGAAAAATAAAATATTAAAAATCTTGTTACCACGAATTATTCGTGTATTCATAGCCATTTTTCTGAGAAAAAAATGTTATGCCGTCCGAAAAATGCGCATGTATAGCCTTTGTTTATGTTTAATAACGGTTATTCGATCGCTTCGATTTTTTTTAAATCTAATGAACCGTAACGAATCTCTCTTTTGCATTTAATATAGTCAGTATCTGATTGCATCGAACAGAATTAAAGCGTTCATAAAACGATGATGTTGTGTACATTTCTTCATAAAAATTTCAAACACGCAGACCCCACGCGACAAAAAATTTCAACCGATACTTTGCAAACTCATGATTGGCGTTATTATCAGTACTTGCAGTGGTATAATCGCTTTTGTGTTTTGACCTTCGTTCTGATATTCGAGTATCAAATAACGCTGTTGAAAACACCGGTTCGGACGTGAATCTCGGCAACGGATATTTATCTTGAAACTATCGACTGGGGGTTATACGTATAAGAACAACCGATTGAACGGAAGATCCTCTAGAAGTGGCGACTGCGAGGGCCAATCACAGGCCACCACGATGAACGCGCCGTGCCACGCGTTACCGCGGATTCACGCTGCTCTCGTGTACTCAGGCTCGTCCGCCACTGCCTCGTTGTCTCCACATTCACGCTCATTCCGGATAGAAGCAGCGCGTCGTTGGCATCCTGTCCTAGGCAGCTCGTCACTTCGGTTTTCCAACTTTTGTTTCACGAATCTCGTTACGTTCTCGCATCGCGAGTATTACATCGTAAATCCGCGTTGAAAACGTGTAGACAAAAGTTTCAGAAGGAAAAATGAAGTTTGCCGGGATATTATTCGTAGCAGCGTTTTGCCTCGGTGGATCGTTTGCGAGCATCGAGAGCGAGGAAGGTGTACTGGTTATTACCCAAGACAATTTCGAGAAGGCCCTCGAGGAACATCAGCACATCCTCTTCGAATTTTGTAAGTATAAAATCAATTTATCGAGATATATAGAAAAAATTATATCTCCAATTTTTTTTTTCTCAATTCGCGTTACGCCGAGCATCTCCTGTTGCTTCGAAGCACAGGCGATGAAACCGGCTTGAGACACACTGCGTGACACATACGGCAATGGTGATTCCAGATGTTTGACCTTTACACGTCATCACGACTAACAGAGGCACGCTTCGCGAAACGTATCACTTTAGAGAGATTTTATGACGATTTCCCTGGACGGTATCGCGATGGTATAGATCGCTCGCGACATTTGCGTCACCACATCCGTACCTCCATACTTGTAATTCACGATATATATGTATACATGCATGCACACATGTGCTTGGAGTTCGTGCAGGTAGATGATTTTTAAAATTGTTCGAAAAATGTTCTACTTCTATTTGGTATTTCCAGATTGAATTTGTGTAATTCGTATATTAGTGAAGTCTAATCGATTCATGAAACTGAACAATTTACCGATCAATCTATGATCACTTTTTTATTCAGATATTTTGCTCTTATCTCTATCTCAGCTCTGATGAACTACTCGCAAGAGTAAATTAGTTTGAAAAAAAAATTTAGCCGTTATATGCATTAGGAATGACAACAATATTATACACTTCATATTCTGCAGAAAGATTTTTCTTTGATTTTCATAGGTGAAAGCACGAGGTTGTCAGACCAATTAACTTTAAAAGTTTAACATTTTTCCAAGATTGAGTTATTTTTGAGTCTGCGAGCATGGTTCTTTTTCTCGATGCAGTTTCGTTAATGATGTTTGTGTTTGCAGATGCGCCATGGTGCGGACATTGCAAAGCTTTGGCCCCCGAGTTCGTGAAAGCTGCTGCCAAGTTGGTGGAAATGGAATCCGATGTGAAATTGGCAAAGATCGATGCCACTAAGGAAACCGAGCTTGCTGAGAAGCACGGAGTTAAAGGATACCCCACGCTTAAATTTTACCGCAAGGGTTCCATGATCGAGTACAGTGGTGGACGTCAAGCTGATGACATTGTCAACTGGGTTATCAAGAAGACCGGCCCTGCTGCCAAGGACTTGCCATCCGTCGACGAGGCTAAGGCCTTTGTTGAAGCACACAATGTTGCTGTCGTTGGTTTCTTCAAGGTAAAATCATTGTGTCTAAAAAATAAGCTGATAAAATGGGATTTAGGCATGAAAAAAAAAGGATAATAATCAACAACTTGTTGCACCTGGGGAGTAAACTGACGTGTGCAATCTCGTTTTGATGTGGTTGAATCAGTCAGTTCATTTTTATAAAAATAACATATTTTCTGTGTATATTGACAGCAAATACCTCGGGTGGTGTAATTATTGGATTATATAACATACGACTTTGTTCGTTTAGTCACGCGATGTCCATGGTCTTTTCAACACAATTTCTTGTGACTGAGATAAACCATATGAATCACCGAGAGATTAAAAGCTGGGCTTCTCCCTTGACTTTTTTGACTCCAAAATACACGATAAGGCTCAGAATTATTGAGCACTTACAAAAAATAAATAAATAAATAAATAAAATATATAATCATGAAGGACGAAGAGAATGAAGAAGCTTAATGGATATTTCGAAGAAAATTATGAATTCACGGGAAAGGTCATATTGTCCCCACGTTTTTGCTTCAAACGAAGAATAATTGTGCATCATTATCAAAGTTCAATATCGCTGTAATTCGGTACAAATTTATCGTACAGACACTATTGAGTAGAAATTCAGTTAAAAAAGACAAAATATATTCCACAGGATCCCGCAAGCGACGCGGCGAAGGTATTCATGGAAGTCGGTAACGCTGTTGATGAATTGGTTTTCGGTATTACCAGCAACGAAGAAGTGTTCGGCGAATACAAGGCTGAGGACGGCAAAGTCATCCTCTTCAAGAACGTAATTGTCTTGTTAATATTGATCGAACGATAAAACGAGTCAAAACAAGTTTAAAAAATTAATTCAACGTGAATGATTTTCGCTAGTTCGACGAAGGGCAAGTTGTATTCGATGGCGAGTTCGACGCCAAGAACCTTCAGCAATTCGTCACCGTCAACGCACTTCCCCTTATCGTCGACTTCAATCAAGAGACCGCGCAGAAGATCTTCGGCGGTGAAATTAAGAGCCACTTGTTGGTATTCTTGAGCAAAAAGGCTGGACATTTCGACAAGTATGTCGAGGGAATCAAGGAACCTGCCAAAAACTTCCGCGGTGATGTAAGTATATCCATTTCTATACATTTACTCTACTTACAGTACGTGAAATAAATTCTTAGTTCCTCTTTAACACTTTTACACTGTTCAATGCCACTAATCTGTTTGATATGTTTTTGAGTAAAATGATAGCATATCTTATTTTTGAGCTGATAGCATGTGGACCATACTAATACAGTTGTTTGATACGTATACAGGGTATTCACTACCATTTCAAGCAGGGTCTATCGAACATAACTTTATCGCAAATAATAGAAAAACTTTTGGTGATTATAATTGACTAATTTATACGGACTATGTGCGTAGGTTCTGTTTGTGACCATCGACGCTGACGAGGCTGATCACGAGAGAATTTTGGAATTCTTCGGAATGAAGAAGGAAGATGTACCAGCAATGCGTCTCATCAAGCTTGAACAAGACATGGCCAAATACAAACCGGAGAACCCTGAATTGTCGAGCGAGAATGTCCTGGAATTCGTGACTGCTTTCACTGAGGGTAAACTTAAGCGTCACTTGTTGACCCAGGATGTACCGGAAGACTGGGACAAGTCTCCCGTCAAGGTTCTCGTTGGTACCAACTTCGCTGACGTTGCGCTGGACGCGAAGAAGGATGTCTTGGTCGAGTTCTATGCACCTTGGTGTGGACACTGCAAGCAGCTTGTTCCCATTTACGATGCTGTATGTATCATTTACCCTCATGAATCGATTAGCTTTGCAAATTTGTTCCATCAACCTTCATCGCTTATTATCATTAATACGAACCAATTTTGTTTTAGCTTGGTGAGAAATACAAGGACAGCGAAACGGTTGTAATTGCCAAAATGGATGCTACTGCAAACGAATTAGAAGAAGTCAAGGTCAACAGTTTCCCGACTATCACTCTCTACAAAAAAGAAACAAACGAGGTATGTTACTGGTTATTATTCGTTTTAATCGAATTATTATTCATTATTAAATTTTTTTATCTTAATTTTTAGGCTGTTCAATACAACGGTGAAAGGACGCTCGAGGGTCTGTCGAAATTCATTGAAACCAATGGAGTTTACGGTCAAGCTGCCGAAGAAGTAAGTTTAAAAGAAATTTGTCACCTTTTTTTTAGTAAGTTCTTTTTGAGTAAGTTTAGTTTAGTTTTCCCAATTTTTATCTCAAACTTGCAAATTCGTGGGTCATTTCTAAGCAACTACGTTACTCATTACAGGCACAGGAAGAAGATGAGGACGACGATGTGCCAAGGAAGGACGAGCTGTAAGCTGCCGCACGTAACCAGCGTAAAAAGCGATAACCAGTTCGTTTGTCACCTTCAACTCGAAGGAAATATCCCCCTATCTCCTGTCTACCAAGCTACACAAACTCAATCATCCAACCAGGATCCGCCGAGGTTTCATTCCATGGAAAAGCACGATACAAGATCACGTCGAATCAAAAATTTATCCATTGTGATACATCAGAAAGAAGCGCCGAGCGATTCTAAAAAAAATCGATGAACAGTTTTGCCAGTATGTGCCGAAGCGCGCGAAAATATTCGCCAATGCACATGCAAATCCTACGCTATCCTGAGTTCCAACTTCTACACTCAAGAGTATCCGATCTAGCTTGGATACTTTCTTTAGCGTACGCCTTTTAAAATCTGTATCTGAATTTAATTCAAGCCGTTTAGCTTAAGTTGTATGGGCTCACGCCAACACAACTAAAGCACTTGCTTGGTGGTTAGTCTTGAAAAATCCAGAGCGGCATGTTGCCCTCTTCCCCGCCATCGCCCTCCGCTCGCTCCTCGACAATAACCTGCCGTTTCCTTTATCGGAGAAAAAATCTAAGCTAGCAACTCTGAGACAGAACGGCAATTTGTTGGTCTCCCCCTCCCTCACCCCATTCCCCAAAATAACTTTTTATTTTTGTAAGATCGCTCCAATTTTTTAATGTAACACGATTCCATACTCATCGCGCATTTTCTGAATACATTGGAAAAGTAGCAAACGTCTATTGTCGACTGAAATTGCACGAGCATTGACATTTCCATCTCAAAGCATTTAAGAAATATAACACACACAAATGGTTGTTATTTACGTTTAGGCTAGGCATCAAATTCGCAATTGTCCCAGTTTCGACTGACTGAAACGGTTAATTATACTTTGTGATGAGACATGATCAAGAAAATGAGATAAAAAAGAATCATGAACGGGCGAAATTTTATCTTTAAGTCTTTATTATATATTATTCTTAATATATAAAGAAAACTGATATTATTCTAATACTTTTGTTTTTTTTTACCAATCCCGAATCAAGTTAATTGTATGTGCAATTTACGCAAAATTGCGAAGTCATGTTTGCAGTTTCGGAACTCCATAATACGATAACTGTGAATACGGGAATTATATTCACTATAAAAAACATGCGTTAGTACCATGTGCAAAGTACCTTACTTTGCACGTGGCTTCCTCGTGTCTTACAATTTTGCTCATAGCTTTCTCTTATATAAAGGTTCGGCGAACCATTTTTTGCTTCGTAGAATAAGTTAGGGAGAAAATTATAAAAAATGGGGTTGCCATGTGCAAATTAGTTTGCAATTTTTTTTGTAACATTAGAAAATATCGACTATCCTTAAAATTTGTCAAAAGTGTCAAAAGTTACCGCTAGATGTATTGTAAAAAATCGCTAGATTTCGGTCAAATTCAATAATATATTTCCTTGCAATTTTCATGGAAATTGCATAAGAAATCAAACACACGTTCCCGGATGCCAGCTAAAAATCGAGTTTCTCGACGTTTTAGATTATTTTGAATTCTCTGACATTATAAGGTCGATTTTTTTTTTGTTTTTAAACCAAAAAATCAGAGCGTTGAAAAAAAGAAGGTCGTTTAACATATTCAGTGAAAGATAAGTGCAAGCAAGATTTTTTTGTGAAACTTCAGGTATTTTCTTTGTTTCTATTAGAATGAAGAGAACCCAACAATGAGCACTCACTCTGTTGGTCTGGCATTGCTATGTGACTTTGCCTTCCAATTTTTATCATCGACTGAAAATGTGAAGAAGGTTCTAGAGGCGGAATGCGAAGAGGCCAGATACGTTCTGAGACCATGGCCAATCGAGACGATAATTACGAAGGAAGTTGACGAGAGCTGTTGCACCTGTGAATCTGTGAGTAATCGTTCAATCCGTTCGAACATTACCAACTTGTTTCTATTACTCGAAGTGAATGAAATTCATCTGCTCTCGTTTTTTTATCTTACTTTTTTCACCCAGGAAACATCTCTGGACGATCACGCTGAAGAAATCTACGAAGGAATCGGCAGAGCATTGGTCCAGGCTCAAGAATTGCGTGAAAAAATTGCCATCAATGTTTCAAAGCAAAAACGAAAGATGCGACAGCCAAGTCTTCAGAATATATACATGCCGGTTTCTGTGGCGGGTAGCAATAAAGTTCCTGCAAAAAAAGATCAAAGCTTGAAGTCCCAAAAGGTTTCGACGACGACTTCCGGTACGGCATTCAACGAGGAAACATCACAAGGAGTTGTAAGCAAAAATCAGTCCGTTCGAATGAAGTCGAACACCGCCTCAATTTTGGACAAGAAACTTCTCCGGACATCCGTCGGGAATACCATGGCTCAAAAAAACAAAGCCAAACCAGCAAAAAATTTCGTGGCGGCTAACAAGTCGAACATAAAAAATTGTAAGCAGTTTTCAAAGTCTACGGTCGATTCGACTTCTCAGGTGAGATACGACTATTGGTTCGATATAAATACTAAATTTAATGAAATTACGATTTAAATAATTTTTTACATAATTTTTACGATTTTGCAGGTGCAGAAAGCGAGCCATTTTCTATCGCCGCTAAGCGGTACATCCCAGACTCTCAGCGGCTGTTCAACTTCGATTGCAGAATTGAATAGTCTGATGGACAGAGTTTCCGTCGGAGCGAAGAACAGTGAATCCAGCACGTTTTGTCTTCAACAGAAGGATCGTACTTGTCCCTTTCATGGAGGGAACGCTCAACAATTTGTACAAAAGAAAATTCGAACCAAGGTAGACATGATTGAAGGGCTCGATAGATACGGAGTTCCTGGAGATGTGGTTCGGATGTTGAAGATGTATCATTCGTATTTGAACAAAGGATCGGCCGATGCGAGCGATAAGAAAGGACAACGGGCAGCCAATAGATTTCTTATGGAATTCAGCGTGATGGTAGGAATCTGTGAAAAATCATGTATAAGCATTAGAACCTTATGCAATACGAGAGAAATTTTTTGGGAAATCCAGCTTTTGGAAGAGTTCATTAATAATTTGTAATTTTTTCAAATGTTCAATTACTTTATCTATTGCAGAACGAAGATCGCAGCTCTAGAAGGAAAGGGAAACAGTTGGCAAGTTTGACAACTGATTTTGCATCCCTGTTTCGAGATTCCTATAGCATGTCGACCAGATCTGTGGCTGAGGCGGACTCGATCGGTCTTCGATACGCCGAACTCGACTCACGAAGCAAAGAATGCCAGCTAAAAAAATTGGACCCTGTGGAATTTAGAAAGCCAAAGTTATCGGCGAATTCCAAAAATGAGTGTCTTTATGGCAGAGGGTGGTCTTCGAATGGAGTTTGGAATCCTACCGTTATTCCCGATGGTTTTCCAGGTCAGTTTGATTGTTCTTCAGTTATTGACTCCTCTTATCGCCTCGAAGAAGAAATCTCAGCTCCGGCGAGACTCCGGCGAGCGTGTCCGTGAACGAAATGCATTACGGTTTTGTTTACCGACCACATTTTACGTTTTCTTAACGTAATTGATTCTCTCAGGTATAATGCGAGCTCTCTGGATTCGGTACGCTAACAAACGCCAGCTGTTATCGTTCTTCGAGCACAATCAGCGACTGCAACAGCTAATGTATCACCGGAATCTGCTGGAATTGCTGTTGACGAAAGTCGTACCGGATGTTATCCAGAACTTCGATCCTGGAAGTAAAGAATACTGTGAGGCGTACAAGACGATTTTTACAGTCGCTCAAGTATTGAATCCCCGACTCCCGGTACTAGTTCGAACAGATATTTAATAAAAGCTCAGTTATTCCAAGAGCACGAATCACGAAGCTACCGTGGTTGCTACAGCGATGCCTTTTTTTTCAATGTAATCGATTTAACAACCTGCTTTACACTCGATTGCCGCCCTTTTCATAGTCATAATTCGTTCGTAAGACTTTTTTGTATGCATTAGATAAGAATAATGTCGCAATAAACGTGCCGAGTTTTTAATGTGAGCCGAAATTTGTATAGCGAACGATTTTTACTGTATCATATTAAGAAAAATGGAACTCCAAAGCGTGTATGTCAAGCCTCGCGCCGAATTTGGAAAGTGTTGCAACTTCGAAGAAAAAGACAAGCTCGAGTCCGATATAAAACCTAACACGACGTTGATGCATAATTATGTTAGAGTCGATCCGGTGACTCAAGGAACTCAGTGCAACAGGAGTTACGCTGCGCACGAGGTACTCGTACGAAAAATAAAATATGGCATCGTATAGAGAAACAAGAAACGATGTAGATAATCTAATGTTAATTCGAGCCGAATAATTTATCCGGTGATTTTGAACCGAACAAGGCATTTGCTTGACAACAAGCAGTACAAGATACGGATATAACCTGAGCCGAACCATGATTTGCACAGAATTTAATTGTAAACTTCGGTATTTAAGGTGAACACAACAACTGCGACTTTCAAAGAATCGGGTTTGCATCACGTGGAAGGTGGCTGGCCAAAAGATGTCAATATGCACGATTTGGAGCAAACCGTCAGATACAGACGAAAAGTTGAAAAGGACGAATTATACATTCATACAATGCTGCAATTACTACCTGTAACTATTCTGTAAAATTAATTTTACTTCTCATATTTTAATGGGTTCTTGTGAGGCCGGAACAGTTGTTCAAAAGCTATTTTTTTAAGCCGATGGAACATTGCATATCTCAAAATAATGCTTGCAATATATACGAGCAATACTTCCAAGACACCGAACCAGCTTCTCTGGTGCAGCGGACCTTTTCACGAACGGTAAACGTTTACCGTGATTTGGCACCGCTGAAAAGACCGATCACTCATCTGTCGTGGTCGCCGGATCAAGGCACACGGATAGCTGTGAGCTATTGCAATACCGACTTCAAAAAATCGAAGAACTATGTTCCTTGCTCTTATATTTGGGACGTAGGTACGTTAATCGATTATCTTTTTGAACTGCCTGAATTGCCTTCGAGTTGCTTATGATTTTTCTTTCTTTTTTTTGTTGCATAGAAAATCCAAACAATCCATTTTTAACGTTGAAGCCACTCTGTCCTATATTGACAATGGAGTACAGCCCAAAAGACAGCAACACGCTGGTCAGTGGTTTGATGTCGGGTCAGGTAGCTTTCTGGGACATCCGAAGAGGTTCCGAGCCAGTGGAAACAAGTTTGATAGAGAACAGTCATCGAGATCCTTGCGGCAAAGTTCTGTGGATAAACTCCAAGACTGGTACCGAGTTTTTCAGTGCCTCGAAAGACGGACAGGTATTTTGGAACTAGAAAATGGTAATCGTTTGATGATATGAAGAGTATTTTGTAGGTGAAATGGTGGGACACGAGAAAGCTTCAGGCCCCCACAGAATCATTAGTGATCGACTTGACGAAACCGGAGGAACAAGACATCAACAGAGCCACTGGTATCTCATCGCTTCAATTCGAGCCCTCTATTGGAACTCGTTTCATGTGCGGACTGGAAAATGGTAAAATAATGAATTACTACATTTGGCTAATTTGTGTCCACGTTCGTGAAAAAAAAAATTATAATTATGTTTAATTACAGGGATGGTCATCTCTGGAAACAGAAAGGGTAAAACACCAGGTGAAAAGATAGCGACCAGATTCAAGGCTCAATATGGACCTGTAATCAGCGTCGAGAGAAATCCAACATTCGTGAAAAATTTTCTGACCGTCGGGGATTGGACCGCCAGGATATGGTCGGAGGACTGTCGAGAATCGTGTATCGCATGGACACCGTGAGAATTTATTGAGAAACTTTAAATTACGCTGTTGAAGAATTTCTCTGTGATAGTGTCGATGATAGTAAAAAAGATGGGCAAAAAATGACTGATCCAGATTCTTCGTGAAACGTACATTCAGATCTTTAGAGAAGCAATAATAAAGTTGCATCCTTGGAGTATATTTAAATGCAAATGGAATCTAGTTGCATTCTTATTACGTTATGCTATTTTTCAGAGGTCACCGGGATCTTTTAACGGGTGGTGCATGGAGCTCTGCAAGATTCTCTGTATTTTTCCTAACAAAAACGGATGGTACGCTTGATGTGTGGGACTTGCTTGTTCAACAGGATTCACCCGTTCTCAGTATTAAAGTAAAATAATGTCAATTGAACTGGAAGTAACCATTCAAGTAACACTTCCGGTACAATTACGATTTGACGATTTTAGGTATGCGACGATGCACTGACCTGTATAAAACCACACGAGCAAGGACAATTGGCTGCTGTTGCCGGCAAAAATGGCACTACTTATCTGTTAGAATTCTCGGATGCTTTGACGGTCAATCAGAAAAATGACAAGCTGCTATTGACTGCGGTAAGACTTCCACACTTCGACATTCTCTACATTGAAGGCCCCATACAATATTGATTGATTTTACAGCTTTTAGACAGGGAGACGCGAAGAGAGAAAGTGATAGAGGCAAAGAATCGTGAGATCAGATTAAAAATGAAGTCCTTTCGCGTGGACGTTGACCCGGAAGGTCATGAAGGACACTCCAGAGGAAACGTGCAGAAAATACAAGATCTTGATCCAAAGAATCCTCTGATAATGCAGTGTGAACAAGAGTACGAAGCTGCTATCGAAGCTGTAAGAAAAATTATATTTTTCTAAACACTTTGATTAATCAGCTTATATTTATGGAAATTGAAATTTTTAGGAAATCGCCAGAATGGCCATAATTGACGATAACGAAGTGAACAACAACCATCTGCAAAATAGTCCATCAGCCGGAAATTGAAAATAGTCCCAAGCATATGTGAACCCTCTCGGAAATTATTTTTCATAGGACGAAAAATGGAAATTTAAGATCTTTGTTCGAAAATATAATTCCCTGAGAACGACAATAAGTCCTACCGTTGTCCAACACGTTTAATGCCCTTCAAATGTTTAAATAATTGGATTTGTTAAAAGCTCTAACATATCGAATTATTGATCATATGATGATCATTATTTCCACACGCTTCCCCAAAACTATGCGCCCGTTGCTACAGCAACAATTCTTGTTTATACGATGGCTGTCGCGCTGGATACTGTCACAAATAATATAGATTTTAGAAAAGTTATATAGAGCCCTTGATAAACGTATCGCATTCTGTGCAACCTGATTAGTGCAACATGGACGGATGTTTCAGTTACAAAGAGCTAAAAGCTCTTCAAGATTTAATCGCCCCGCCAAAGGACGACTCCGACTCTGAAGATGATCTTCCACAAGCTGGGGCTAGAAAATTGGGTGAGATTAGAATCATGTTTAATAAAAAAAATCCACACCTTGCAAAAATGGATTCACAAAACTGTAGAATGATCTGTCGATGAATAAAAAAAAATTACCAAAGGCCCTGGCAACATCGGCGCTGTAAAGGGAACCTCACAGAATCATCCAGGACCTCATGCACCCTTGAAACCTGAAGGTGACGAAATTTGGCATCCTCTGGAGGCGTCCACTGCTCAAACATCAGAAATTTTGGATCCGAGAACTGTCCCCGAATATGAGATCAAGTATAAACAAGCAGTCACCACTGAAGACGTGTTTTTGGGTGTTGGTATAAGACAAAAATCCTGTTTACAAGAGGACCAAATGTGCTATAGTTAATGTGCGAAATTATATTTCACACATTTTTTTTCTTCCCAAGTGTTATTTTCTGATCGCTTAGAACAATGAGCGCTACTTACATCAGAAAATCACACGAAAGAATAATGGTGTAGTGAAAATTCGTCGCACGGAGTCGATCCTTTTATTTTTCCCTTGACAGATGAGTTTCAAAACTCCTGCGTCAGCATCCTGCGAGTGGCTGACGGTCCTCATAAAACTTCCCGGTGAAACGCGGGAGAAAGTTGAGCTATCGGTTGAGTCCGATTTCGTTGATATCCGCAGCCCCAGGTAATTTACGACAATTTTCAATATTATTCAACGAGTTTTCTGTTCCTGTCAAAAAGCATAAAATAGTGCCATTAATATAAACGCGATTTTCTTTGCACAGATATAGATTACATCTGCCAACGCCTCATACAGTCGATCCTAATGCTTCGTCGGCAAAATGGAACATTGATTCGTCGACGCTGGAGCTCGACCTTAGAATGCGCCGCGAACTTGACGCGGTAAATTTTTAATAATTTATTACTTCAATTTGTCGCATACAGTTTTGTCATATTGACATCGAGTAATTATACTTTGTTGCGAGTTTCATATCATATGAATACAACCATTTATCAATATGACAATTTATATCCATCACCGTGTGTAGCTCGCGTGCTTTGAAGTAGATTCATCACCAACAGACATATGAAATACGATACTATCCAGGTATTATTATATTAAAAAAAAAATTAAATCCACACTTTTATTTGGCCTGCATTAAAGGGAGACGCTTGAATTTTTCAAAGCGTACGTTGGTTCATATTTCTATAGAACAATCGGCTTTCCTCGTGGCATGGAACTTTCATGAAACTCGTATTTCCGTTCCTTCACTATTATTGTAATCGTCATCATCTGTAAGGATAATTCACTTCGACTATCGGTTTGAATATAAGGCTTTAGCGTAGCAGGACAATGTTTTTACGCCAGAATTAACTTATTGCAGACCATTGCAATGAAGTAAAGTAGAAAATATAGTCCTGACATTAGGAATATTATATAAGGCACATGTTTGGCACAGTACAAAGCCTTTTCCATTATCACAAATGTTACTTTGCCTACTTTCTCGTTGTTTTATCTCAACAATTTTCTATTCGCCATTATCGAAGAATTCCTCGAAATCTATTTCCATTTGCGTGTCCTCGAGAATTATGGTTTCAGCAGCCGTTGTGATATTTTCCGCGGTGTGCCTTCGCTTCGATTTGGCAATGTCATTCATTTCATCTATCGTAAGCTCGTCCTTGTGCAGGTCTATGAGGATTGCACTTCCCTGTGAATTGTAGCTCTCGGGATTTTTGAACGGCTGTGCTCGATAAAATTTTAAGTAACCGCAGCCCAATTTAGATTTCGTACATTTTCGTATAATTTGTATCTGGAATCATTTAACTAATTCTAGCAATTTTATCGAATGTTTCGTAATCGATCAATTTCAAGTCCGTCCGACTTTTGAGTCCTACCTTTTGATGGACATCGTGATAATATTTCTGACAGTGATTTGTACCGATGTAAAGAGCATATTCCAACTGGCGTGCTGCTTCGCAAATATCTTTTTGGTTCAGATGATGTTCAAAGTCCAATCTGACTTCATCATAATTGATCCTCAATTGTGCTAGCAATTTCCGATATGACCTTTCTCGCAACTTTTTCGTTTTAACGAGAGTTTACAATGAGCATGTAAATGAAAGTAACGATTTTCCATGCCGCCTGTTGATATAGTTATTAGCTGAATTCACTGACCTTTAATTTGGGTCTGGAGTAGACCGCTGTTTCTTTAGCGTCTATTGCCCATCTGAATGGAACAATTTTATCGCCGGCAATCGAGTCTTGCTTCCGATTCTTAAGTGCTAGGATATCGACCATCGCCTTTCTAATGGACTCACGATAGCGAAAGAAATTTTCTACGCTTGTCTGTTGACCAATCTTTTCCCGACATACGTCGCAGCTTGCGCGGCATTCGTCGATCGTTTGTCCGAAATAAGCCGCGCGTGTAACATGGCGGCATCTGAAAATGGATATAAAATACTTTTAATTGGGGTCAGACGTAATAACTGATGGACTAACAAGTGGAAAAAGTAGTGGAAATCAGACCAACAGGCCGAAAAGGCCAATGGGACTTTTGAAACCCACTTTGTTTGGAGGCAATAATCGACCACTTCTTGAAAAAATCGAAGATCTCGTGCCGCGTCGACAAAATCGCTACGAGTCTTCATCAAGGTCGATTTTATTTGCGTTATAATGTTTATCTCTTCCTCACAACTAAAGTACACACGGCAGTGGGCTTTTCGTCCGTTGACGTTCACTCGTCCGGCTTCCTGTACAAGTTGTGGAAAACTCATTGGGGTTCCCCAGTGTACCACGAAACTGAAATTAAAAAATATCTGTTAAATTTATTTGAAATTCACGTAATTAGATAAGAAAATTAGTTTACTAACACAACATCCTGTCTGTGGAGACCAATTCCGAATTGATGAGTTGCCGCGATAATGGGTATCTCTCCCGCGGTCCATCGTTCATGAATCGATTTGCGTTCGTTCAGCAACAGATCTTAACAGGAAAATTGGGGCCGTAGAGTAACGTGAAATTTCTTTACCTTTTAAAACATCAAACTTGGTCGATAGAAAGACTCAATCAAATTGTTGAAAAATTAGCTCCAACATGATTCGCACCTCCGTGATATGTGACAACAGGAATGTTCATATCGCCCAATTTTCTCGCAATTGTCTCGACCGCTTGCTTTTTTCTGCAAAATATTATACCATATTTCTTTCGTTCCTGCAATCATTGAAACTTTTATTCCGTCTTATACCCTCGTTTGTGAAATTTGACGATTTTCAAACAAATCGTGAAACTACCTCCGAGTGTTCTTCGTTCAAAGAGCCAATCGTTTTTTCAATGAACTTGCTCAAGTGTACGATCGGCTGTTGTATCGTATCTATGAAACGTACGTCGTGATACACGACCGGACGGTTCCGACATGTGAAAAACTTCAAGGGTTCTTTCATGTCCAGTTTTTTAATTATATCTCGTCTCACCTGTGGCACAATTTATATTTTTACCGTATGGTCTTACAATTATATTCAGACAGCATTTATCTTCATAACTCTTCAAAATCATTACCTCTGCCGTTGCGGTTCCGGTGAGTGCAATTTTGGGAATGTTAGAACACACATTGCTCATTAGCTTCGCCACATGTCTGTAAGCCGGTACATAGTCATGACTGAGACGACTAATGCAGTGAGCCTCATCAAAAACAATGTACGCCATGGCCTTTGCATTGTTCAAAGTGATTATCAGTTTCTGCAAAAAGAAGAAATTGGTATTAATATAAATAATAGAATTACTAAGAAAAAGCAAAGCCGTTGAGCTTATTCGACCACAATAAATCATACTGTGCAGACTTTTCGTTGCAAACATTTTTATGCAACTCAATTCACAATTGAAGAAAAGGAAATAGAAAATAATTGTCTAGCCAGCTGATTTTCACAAGATGAGTTTCTTGATTTTAGTTAGTTATCATTCAACGGATCATTGTCTATATTTGTTTAGTAAATTTAGCTATACAACTTCTATCCATAAGCTAGTTATTGGTTCATTACCTTGACCACCTCCACAGTAGCCTTGTCCAAGGATGCATAAAGAAATTGAAATTTGTTTTCATCAGATTCTAACATATCGAGTAGAGCTTTGCGTCTATCCTTATGTATACTGGTATGCAAATATTCTGCTTTGATCCTGTGTCGTTTAAAAAAATCTATGTGATCCTAAAATTAAGTATTCATAATTTGTATCAGTTGCGTAATACAATTTGTTTATCATTGAAATAACTAGATTTACCTTAGCTAAGCTGTTTGTTGGAACAAAAATGACTGTCAAGGTAAATGGATTAAGGACTGTCGGTAACTGGAAGCACAGGGACTTGCCAGCGCCAGGCTGCAAATTAATGTACACGTCTTTGTTACCTATAAAAATTTTTTTTTTTTCAAATCCATAACACATCTAAATACACAGCTACTGTTAAGTTAGATAAATAGGTATATATTTTTTTTACCTTGCAAAACTGCTCTAGTAGCTTTTTCCTGTTCAGTACTGTGAAATTTATCATGACCAAATATTCTCTTTAGCTGTTTATTTAACAACCCTGGATCATCCAATAACGCCATGGTTGTTACTAACGATTGGCCAATCAGCAAGGTTAGTTTTTACCCGGCATGCGAAGGTGCGTGCAGTGACTTGTTGACCGTTACCGTTGTCCTGATCTAATAGCGCATGCGTCACATGATCGAAATTTCTTTTGTCTTTTCTTTCCTTGCGACAATTAACCGACTGTATTCATAGAGATTTAAAAAATGAAAATTATATTAAAGCCATTGATCGCTGTAATATTGGTTCTCAGTGACATTATTTGATTTCCGACGACAAAATGCATCGTTGAATTCAAAGTGAAAACCCCTTTGTAAGACGATCTCCCATTGGGTACCGCATTGTTTACGATGTCACGGCATGAACTGTGCGTGCCGCCTTGACCCACGTGTGATAAAAATTTAAGCTGAATGTGTTTTTCTCTGGGTACTTGACAGACATCGCGAAAAAAAGTGATTTGCTTATATGTGTATATGTTATTTGCTTATAATTAAGTCATTAATTATAAGTTAGTTATAAAGAGCCGAAAATCGTTTAAAAAAATCGCGAAAGCTAATCGTTGAGCTTGGCAGAAAAGGTTGCGACATGGCAAAAAAAAATTGTTTCCGCGATATCAAAGTGAATGACGGAGCGAAAGAGTGATTTATCAACTCGTCGAGGGAACAATTACACGAGACGGACCGGTGAGTAAAATAAAGTCATATCCGTCCATTTCGCAACCACGTTCGATGAGTTAATCGAAGGTTCTCAAAAAAAAAGCTTCACTGCTCGATGCGTTCAGTACACACCGGGATCGTTTACGACGTTCCCCAAATAAAAAGTAAACGTCTAAATAATCTATTACATAAAAATTATCGTAGAATGACGTCATTTCTCTTTTCACCCGTAGAACTGTACACGAAAGTTGGTGCGATGGAAAACGTCGTTTACGAGGTACCGAAGCGAAGGTTGAGCGACACGGTTAATTATTGCCGCGCTTCTAACCAAACTCACAAATTGCTCATAATTAGGACGGTTGTCGCGCGATTAATGCACAAAGCGTACTTCAAAGAATGACGCTCGTGGATATCGGATTGTGGTGCGATTCGTTAATTATTAAAATATAGTATATTTTTTATTCCCTCACGCAACGATGCCTGGAGTTAAAGTTAATGTGTACACTTTTACCTTTGTGGATGTTGGAATGCTATAGCGGTTGAAATTCACGAGGGCCTTCGAGCAGAACCTCTCCGCACGTGTTAAACACCCTTGTCGAGCAGGGGTGGGTTCCGTTGCTGACTTTAATTAAACGCGACATGGCAACGGGTAATTAATGAACGCGTTGCTTTTGCCTTCCCCCTCCCCGGCTTCAGCCGTTGGCCCTCCCTCCCCTCCCCTCCACTCCTATACAGTGTACAGCGATACGCGTGAAACTCCTCTATAGCGCTTAATTTACGTCGATACGGAACGTAACCTATTCTTTTTGTATCCAACTACGTCTTTAGCATCTCGTATCGAATTCTCGTCTGGTTTCTCGCGTTAACGTTGCTTTCTCGTGTACAGAGTGAACGAGACGGCGAGCGTACTTTGGTTCTCGTAATTAACTTATTTAACGCTTCAGTGAAGAGGCGTCTGGGTAATTAATAACGCACACCAACTGCCATTGCGAAAGATGCAAAGATGTTTGTGCATTTGCGGGACAATTTTTTTTCGACCGCTTTTATGCAGGATGTTTTGTCAGCCAACAGTCTTGCATGGTTGAACAGGGTAATTGAAGTAATATTTAATTAGGGAAGTATAGGTGTACTTATTATCATGTTTATTAATCGTGTATAATATATACATTTTTTTTGTTTTGGGAAAATGTGGATTTTTTTTGCCTGTTGTTTTGAGTGTTTGGCTGTTTTCCGTTTTTTTTTGTAAAGCTGATTTTTTATTTCTGTGAGTTAAGCGTCTTGTATAGTCAAGTACCAAAATATTAAACTCGAGTCACATTATCAAAATTGTTGATGGTAAATTAGGCGTTACCTTTAGCGAAGCACGCCAGCGAAGGATCGATTTTTTTTAGTAAATTCAATTGTTTAAAAGTATAAAATATAAATGCGTTAGTATCGAAAAGTTACGTCTCTGTTTTCAATAACGTATAATTAAATAACTTCAACACTAAATAATAAATAACTGTAAGAGTAAATAGGCAATTTTACATACGACACGATTATAAGCGTTTCGGGACAACGTATTGATTGTAAACTTCCAACTCGAATTTGACCTTGGTTATATCTCTCGACGACTGTCCAAGAGCTTGGAGACAAAGGCGCGTTCGACAACGCCAAGCTGAGACGTGCGATCTTATTATAAAAAATACCCCCAAATATCTTTGCGAGAGAAGAATAGATTTTCAATGGAAGTTACGTGACGTTGGCGCCAGTGCATTATTCGTTTATATATTGTTCCACGTACACAATTAGATTTTAACCAAAAATCGGACGTTTTTCAAGATTTCTCTGTGAGGAAACGAAGGTACATCACACTACTAGAAGATTCAAAAACAATTCTTGAGCATTTTCTCAGAAAAAAAAAAATCCCCTCTAGCTATGAAAATAAAAAAACTAGCTAGAATTTATAATTCTCCTTGATCTGATTTTTGACATTTATTGACACGCCATCACGAGTGAGTAGTGCGAAGTCAGTTTTAATTTCGCGATTTTTCTGCGAGATGAAAATGTTTCGAGTCACCGGTTCACGAGTCGCTAGGCGGACGAGGGTCGAGCAACGCTAAAGTTACAGATTCCGGGCTACCCGGCGCGAGATAACTGCCAATTGAGATACAAACGTCGGGAAAGTGCCGCGATAGGAAGCCCCGGGACGCGAGACGCGGCGTGTACGAGATGCGAAAGGGCCGAGTGCGCTGGTTGGATAGAAGAGCCATAAAATAGTGACGGCGTTCGTCGTTTGGTAACGACGGGCGAGTTGTCGCGCGACGGCCGGCTCGGTCGCTATTCACGCGATGACAATGGACGCCGAGTTTCATTGTCGAGGGTTGGCGCCCGACGCGCTCAGTTCGCGATCGGAGCGCGCTCTGACGGTCACGAGCGGCAACACACCTCTCAATGCGGCGACGGCAAACGAACCGACGCGCCCGGTCCAGAGAAGCGCGCGGCGCTGTGTGACGCCCCGTTAAGCGTAGAGGTCGTTTCTTTGTTAGAAAAATCGTGGAATAAAAAACAAAACAAAACAAAGAATGTCAACACTCCGCAAGTTCGCAGAAATCCCCATCGGAAATTCGCACATTCCGTTTATCGCAATACACCAGCGAACATCGACGAACCGCTCTTTTACACCTTTCTATAGTTCGTGAACAACTGTATATTCGATGCAGTCGATCATGCACAGAGTCACGCGGCCGCTCATCACAATAGAACCGGTTAGTTTTATTTCTCGTCTTCCCAAACGTATTAGAACTCTATCGAAATAAAAATAAAATTATACCGGAATGAAAATAAAATTTTCCAGAAATTACAATATTCCAGTAGAGTTTAATTTGAATTCCGGTAGAGTTGTGAATGGTAGAAATGTAAATGTGTAAAAACTCAGAATTACCACAGAGAAAATCGTGAATTTAAAAGATTTTAATTTAATAGAACATCAATGACATTTTTCTTTGCAATTTAATTATCGATCAGAATATTTTATTTGTTGTCGTTGTTTTTTTTTTTTTTTTCAAATTATATTATTATATTATTGTTTTAATTTCATTAGAAAATTATTATTCGTCAGAGCCAGTTGACGAATGAAGCCTCATATTTTTTTCGTGTCACATAATATGGAAAAAAATATTCGACACGTTAGTTTCACTTGATTACATAACGTGCTTCATTTTTATTTAAAACCCATGTGACGAATTCTCGAAAAGTTTATTTAACCGGAATGCAAAGATGTGAGCGTGATTCTAATATCGATGTGGTTGGTTAGCAGGATGAAAACGCGACATGCATACTTGACAGAAACGAGGAGGACATTTATCAGTCACGTCATATCGACCGTATCTAGGTTGCTCGGTGTGTCCGTCTCGTACAAATACATTCGGTCACTCAAAAAACGCGACGGATATCAATCAATGTTTTTGAATGAAGTTGTTAACGGCGCCCACTCGTTTGTACCTCACTTTGGTGTACGTTGTTAAATTTTTAATCCGAACTACCGGATGTCTTATAGCGATTCACATTTTTTTTTTTTTCGTTAATTTTTTAATTTTCCTATTCGTCACAGAGTTTTAAATTGACTGTTGAAAATCTCGAGATTTCAATGACGAATGTTTTCAGAAAAAAAACAATGCCGAACACGTTCGGTTCATCGAAACACTTGTGGTAGAGTTTTTGTTAAGGAGGATTTTTAAAAAATTTACTTATCACATTTTAAAAATTTAGCAGATTTCTATCCGTAGCGAAAAATCGTAAGAAATGCTGCATTTGACATTTGTTGCTTTTTTTTTTGTTTATTTGAGCTTTAAGGTGGAATTGTATAAAGCCCACATTGGCGAGATTTTTTTTTAGAGTCGAAATACTTCAACGAGGTGGAAGTTTCATTTTTTTCAATTTTTATTATTTAATTTAAGAATAGTAATAAAACATTTATTTTGATTTCCTTGCGAAACACCTGCCCACCTGTCCGGTGACCAGTCGGCAACAAAAATCATGCATGCCATTTCGAGACCGCAGGCAGTTAAAAAAAATAAAAAAATAATGTTTCGCTGTTTTTGTCAATTATTCAGGAAAAAAAAAGTTTACTTTATCCTCCGCAGATTGTGTCATCGAAACGGTATTCATTATTGTTTTTTAACCGACGGTCACGTTTCGCTTAACCGTAAGTGCATTTGAACAATCCAACTCGAATCCTTCACGATTGTCTTTTTTTCTAACTCCAATTTGAAAATAAATTTTCACCTTCCTAATTTTTCTTCTCAATGACAAAACGGTAAAATAATGAGCGGTCTTTTCGACAGAGAATGCTTAGCGAGCGATGTAAAACAATGACGAAGTTAGGTGCAAATCCAGTCACAGCATTTTTTTTTTTTTCAGTTTTTTGTCTTGTCAGTCCTTCGTTTCATCAGCGGCGCAGTTCCAGAGATGAGGAAGGGGGTGGTGATAGTCGGGATGAGTTCGGACGAGGGATTCGAGATGAGTTCTGACGAAGGGCACTTTTTTTACCTTCTTTTTGCTAGGTCTCAGTATCTAGTTTGCCTAGTTGCCAGAGGCGACCGATGAAACGAGGATTAACGATGATGCGTGGTGAGTTTTCTCTTGTATCTTTTTTTTTCCAACCGGACTTTACGCAGTGCCTCCAATTTTTACAATGAACCGTCCCCTTTTTTTCCGGCTCAGGCAAAAAGGTACCAAACGTGGTGCTGTAACGAACCATCACTCGGTTTTCACGATAGAGTCAATTTTATACAATAAAATACACCTGTGAACATGACAAAACGGACGATAATGGCCTGGACCTGGCCTGGATAAATTATATCGCGAGTTAATTTGGGTGGACCATATTTACTACATGTAACTCTATATATAAAATTTACGCCATCAGGACTAATATTTTTGCGGTTCAATATATAAAAAACGCGCTCGTTTTAATTATGTAAATATCTCTTTAATTCAATTTAAGTAGTAGGTGATGATGAAGAATCCAACTGATTTATGTGCAATTTTTTTTCGTCGATATGACTATCGGTTTTCTGACTAACCGGAAAATAATTTTCTCGGTTTCAGTACATTCACCTGGATTAAATAAAAATAATGAGATAGCTTAATCGAAATAACCATCATATCGGATTTACATATATTAATTTTTTGCGAACGCGCTGTCCGACGAGGACTTTTGGAATTCACGAGTGCTTTTATCGTATGAGATAATTCTTAAGAAAATGGTCATCGATAATTAAAAAAAAATTTCAAGACGTAAAAAAAAAAATTTACAAGTACATAAAACGTCACTTTACTGTCGTAACATGACGCGCAGTAAATGAAATAGCGACATCCGGGTGATTGCACTCACGAGGCAAACACGAGAGGCCAAGCGTGTACCACGTTCGTAAGCTCCGGTTCGAAGCAAAAAAGATTCATGCTTCATCGTCAATTTCCGAAGTGCTTTGCAAGCGGATTTTTTTTTTTCAATGCAATATACGTTGTAGCCGGAAAATCAAAAATATTCCTCGTTCTCAACTATTCTTCCAGGGGCTTAAAAAAATGTAATATCGAGATCAAAGACCAAAAGCTGAGAACTGCAATAATGAATTTTATTCGGCAGTTACGAAGCGCAGTGTTTTTCATTTTCTATGAAATGGAAAGCTCTTCGATTGGAGTATGGAAATTTATGAGCATACGAAATCGTGGAAGGAATCGTGACTAAAGTCGATGGCTCGTTCCAGATAGAGAAGAATCGGGAACATTGGAAGGACGGGAAGTTAAGGTTGCAAGAAGCTTCGAGGGTGCTTCGGCCGAGCCACGATGAGGTCACTGCAAATCCATCGGGCACACCCATGTCTAGGTCGAGGACACGTACGTATGAAATGTCCGGGGAATTACAAAAGCTCGTTCGAGGGGTTTTGCCCTTTCGCCTGCGACAAGAGACTCGAGCCACGCTGGCTGGCTTTTGTACAAATCGATCAACGATTGTGGTGTTTTTCTCGCCAGCTCGATTATTCTAAAAATTATTATCTCGGATTTTTCATCTTGACTAAGCTTTTATAGAGCTACAGTTAAATATCAGTTATTGCAAGCATTTTTTTTTCTCATGACGCCAAGGAGTAAAAAACCAAAAATGGGTTCTTGCAAATAAGAGAGTTACAGAGTTGATTCCACCTACACATAACTTTATGCCTTTAAGTCCGAATGCATGGATTGTTCGTGACTTTAAGTTTTTTTTTTTTTAGTGGAAGATAACAAATGTTGACTATGGACATTTTCTGTCGTTGTTGCGATGGACGGAACACAACCGTTACCAATGATTCATTAACAAACGTCGCCATTAAGTCTACCTTGGATTGAACTTGAAAGGATTTATCATCGGACCGAATTGAATCCTCCATGGTAAATTCTAAGCTCGTCAACTGCACCCGTAGCGTAAAACCAAGATTTATCGCATTGGTGTCTGGGAGCTATTACCTGGTGTAAGCAGTTTCTTACGACACTGCCCGAGCGATTTTAGGCCAGTCAGCGTTCTACTCGCCTGCCGAAACACGGAATAATTTTCACTCCGGCTGGGAATTATCTGGCAAGATTCTAATCAAAGTTAGAATTCAACTTTCGGACCACGCGCAAAAGCTTTTCTTGCCCTGTGCCATCTCGCTGTTTCTGGCAAAGCCATTCTCTGGCTGATATTACAATCATTCATTAATTAAATAATAACAGACCAGGTTCAATTACATGACGATAAACAGACCTATCATCAAATCTTACAATATCAGTTCAATCTCTCCGAAAATATAAATATTTTTTGCCTATTAAAGCACGTGATTAATCGTTTGATTAATCGACAATTCTGAATTAAACGGCTAATACAAATTAAATTTTTGAAAAATAACCAAACAAAACTGATCTCTATACTAAAAATTTTTTAAAAATTTTTCCAATCTCCGATTAATTGAAAACGTTGGTTTAAAAAAAAAAAAAAATTTACCAAAATAATATTTACAAAATTCTTATCACAGTGTAATATTATGTCGGCTGAGGTATATAACGATACCGAGGTATACTGTCGATATAGGTGAGAGTGGCTCCTCTTCATCATCGCGACGTGTCGTGCCGTACACCGGTCGCAACTTCGCCTGTCCCGTTTGACAAATAACCCAACGATCCTCGGTACATTAGGTGGTGAGCGACAGGCATCGCTGTGCCCGGAGAAATATGACATTCTGCAGCGGAAATACATTGATCAACGAGACGCGAGTACTTGTGCGTTCGGAGTTTCGTGTCTTTTGACCGCCTTTATTTGTTTCGAGAGAATTTCGAATCGTAAATAGTACAAAAATACACGGCACAAAAAAAGAAGAAAAAAAAATTGTACAGAAAAATAATTTATCGGAGTAACAAAAATGATTCGATGAAAATTTCTTGCATATGGATTTATCTTGGCGGTTGTGGGTGAAAAAAAGATGATACGAAACTGTCGTTAAATCTTCAGATTAATTTAATATTAAAATGAGCGCGTCGAACTTCGCAATTGTAAATTCGACTCTGGGGGTTTTTTTTCTTCGCTTCGAGAGTCTTTTTAATGGTTCTCCCTCGATGCAATTAACGTCACTCAATTCTTAATTAATCCACAGGTAGTGGAATCTGTGCGTCACCGACACCCTCTCCTATTCTGCGCAAACAACCCTCCGTTCCTTGCTCCCTGACCGAAACTCCGCAGTCGCAGCTTTAGCCGCCGGAAAACTTTTCAAATCAGCGAAACTCTCTTTTCACCTGGTATTATTACCTCTCGGTGATTTCTTCGCGGGTAATTCCCAGCCGTCTCGTTCTCACGAACGGCGACAAAAACCCTTATTGCCATCGTAAGCTATCGTCGAAATATCGAGAATTAAAAAAACCCTGAAATCAGAAAAAAATGTAATGTTCTGATAAATATCTGCACCATTCCATAATTGTAACAGTCCGATCGCCGAACCTTTGATTTCCGTTGATTATTTTTTTTCCCAAACCCCTTCTCGATGTCAGTTAGATTTCTTCAAAATCATCTCCCTGATAATGCGAGCTGGTTTCTCAACGTACTCTGACAGTATCAAAAGTAAAAAAGTTTTCTGCGAGAAAGATACCATGGAAAAAGAATTCGAAAAGGAAGTGTATTGCACTGTAACGTACTAAAATATTCCCCGACAAAATGTGACTTTCAATGCCCACCTACACACGTGCTCAACCTACACAACTTTAATCAAGTTATTCGTTGACGTTACCACCTAATCACACACAAATAAAATGATTAATTAATATCGCCATCTAATCACACAAAAACAAAATGATTAATCAACATGTCCCAATCCACGAAACAATCTCAAAATCCACTTTGAAATTCAAACCCCTATCGATGAGAATTCTCTCGCCAAAAGAATTAGAGAACCGATTTGAGGAACGTAATCGTGGCCTGACCCGAAACATCGCTCGTCATTACACCCTGGGTTTGCTTCAACGGACCCGCATCCGGTACCCTAAAAAACATACCGGTCCAAAAGTACATCGTCCGTATAGAATTATCGGCAGAGTCGCGTGCAGCCCAGAAGTGCATCGGAATTACTTCGCTGCACGAAAGTCCGATTGAATTGAATTTTTAACGAGTCTCGGGAGCTCGCATGAGCAGCCAGATTCCGGGCTCGTTTCGCGGATAGTGGACGACGTGGACGGTGATGTTACAACCTTCTTCCCTTCGGCTATCCTCCACGTGTAAGAAGGTGCTACCGCAACACGGGAGGATGAACGGCGAGCGATCGTGTGCAAATCATATGCAAATTGGCGGACAGTTCAAAGCAATTCGCCAAGGAACGCTGGCTCGCCGGGACGGCGCGTACCATTTATCCATTAGGAACCGGCGCCTCCTTCCTGTCCATCTATAGACAGAAACCGATCGAGGCTGCTCTATAGATGGTCCCGTTAGGGACTTGCAAGACCGCAGTTTGGGTTTCGTCACTGTAACGTCTCAATGTTACAGTTTCCCCCCGTCGGGTGTGTGCTCCAGGCGACGACGCTTTACCGTCATTGAACGAGGACTCACAATCGCCCTAACTTTGTCGCGAACTACCTCGAGGCGAGCCAATCGGCAAGCGGGCTGAAATTGTCCACACGGACATTACGAAATTTGATTTACATGCACGCGACGTTGGAATCGGTAGAGGGTGAAAAAAAAAAAAAAAAAAAAATGAACCGCCACCCTATCACAATTTTAATCGACATTTCTGTGGTTCAGTCGAGGGCTCCCGTGTGAAATCTCGAGTGGCCAGTAAAATACCGGACAGTTTTGGAGTTTTAGGGAAAGAAAAAAGGAATTTTTTCAAAAGTGAAAGCGTCTCCGAATAAAATCAGGGTTTTCGATCGTCTCAACGGGTGATGCAAACCCAATTGTAATTCTAATTGGCACTTGTCTGAGATATTATATAAAAATCAGGGAATCAAATTTTTATCGACTGTCGCCCAATTAACTTTACTTTGTCACAGATTTTCGAGAAAATCAGCGTGCGGTGTATTAGATTTGAAAAATTCTCTGAATATTCGGTCCGTCGCACAAATCATTAATATACTTTTCGCCGATAAAATCAATTGGTCGGAACGTAAGAAGCGCAATCTACTATTTTCATAAATGGTTTCGAGTCGTTCGGATTTACGACACGCGGCGATTTGCGAGTTCTCGTGTCTGGAAAAATCGCGGGTTACGAAGTTAAGGTCAATTGGAGTATGCGGTGAGCGGAAGAGGTTCGACTAACGAGAGCTAACTCGTGACTGGAGTACGCCTCTGGCACGAGCACTCGTCGTATGCTGCACTTCAATCATGCACTCGGCATTCGCGAATTTCTCCTCCCCGGGCGTTTTGCTCGGCGCGATCTGCTCGAGAGATCAATTGGCATTGTGAGAGGCTCGATCGTAAAGTAGCGAAGTGGAGCTACGAATGATCTGCGGGTAGCGGCATCCTTGTAGAAAATCAACAGGCAAATTAACAAGGTCGTGGGTCGTCCCTGTCGTAAAATGATTCTGGTACCAGATCTAAAAAATGTCGATTAATCAACCGGTCGCTCAGTGCGAAAGCCTCCCGCGTTCGCCTCATTGGAACCAGCCGTACGAATAAATATATAAATATAAATCCGAATAAATATATTTATCATATATTTTTTAAGACATCCTTGATATATCGTTTTTTTTTAATTTTGGGCAAAAATACCTAAGAAAAAAATCTTACATATCCGCTTATTATTGTTACTATAAAATGGCAAAAATATTTTGAATGCATCTTTACGGCATGCAGGTTAACAGTCTGTGCTGATACAATTTTTGTCGAAGCGACAAAAATAAAAATAAAATGAAAACAAGCGGGCGCCCTAGGGTGGGTCAATAAAATGGTTTTTTTTTTTTACAATTGACACGGAAAAATGGGTTGCTAGACACCTTAAAAAAATTCTCATCAAGCATGAGCTCTTAATTTTAATAGGAACATCCTCCGCATTGCAGTTTTGTATTTTTTTCTCAGAATTTTTTTCAAATATCTAATGAAAAACTTTTAAAATCCGTACACATAGAAGTTCGATGATTAATATCTTTTGAACGGTGAATTACATCGCCGAAGCATAAGAAACCATTTTTATAGAGCAGTTAATTTCCAAAAAAAATTTGTATCGCGCATTTTGTAAAAGTCATTTATCGTCGAGTTATAAAATTCACAAATAAAAATGAAATTTGTCTTGAAATCATCAAAATTAAATCCTTAATATCTTTCAAACGATGAGGTTTAAGGAAAAAATATAAGATACCTTTTTTTGTGGAGCATTAAATTTCCGAAAAAAATCTATCGAAACATTTTTCTGTTCAATCGATGAATGACGAGGTATGGATTTTTTCTATTGGACTGCCAAAAAAATACAAAACTGCGATGCGGAAGATCTTCCTATTGAAATTAAGAGTTCATGCTTGGTGAGAATTTTTTTAAGCTGTCCAGCCACCCATTTTTCCGTGTCACTTGTAATTTAAAAAAATAAACCATTTTTTTGAGCCACCCTAGGGCGCAATCATCCGGGGATAAAAAGGTTGCTAAGGGTCTTCGACGCTCTTAGCTTAATTCATATCTCGCTCGCGAGATGCAATCTCGCTGTTGCACGGTTGATATCCGGAACAATAGTGCTGACCTTTGATTTCGTATCGGAAGGCGCCGGCGGGATTGTCGCTTGGCATAGGGAAGTTTGCAATTATCGGAAAACGAGAGAATTCACGCTCGCGAGATATCTGCTTCGTCGTAGTGTATCGTTGCGTAAATGCATGCCGTATACCGTCTCGGGTTCCCGGTGCATCCGCGTCCCGGAAGCAAACCCGTGATAATTATCCAATCGTCTGGTTGTCGGCCACATCGTGTCACGGATCAGACGCCCCGGTCGTTGTACAATCGTGTAAAAGAAAATCAAAGACATTCGAGACACAACGATTCGTGTGATCGATTTATCGGTTTTGTCCGTGCTCGAATAGCAAGTCGAGTCGTTGGATGAAACGAATGATCGAAAATCGACCGTGTCGAACTCGAGAGCACGAGACACGTCGGTCCTTCTATTTATTCTATACAGAATATATATTCAAAATACACCGTCTGAGGTCGTCGTTAAAATAAGCGCAATTCGACGTAAATTCAATGATTTTTTTTTATCAACGACATCGACCGTCGAAAAATATTTTTTTAAAATACTACAAAAATTTGCATCTACGACAAATGATTCGAGAACTTTTTTTTTCTTTCAATGTCCCGCAAAATATTCGAGAGACAAATATTTAAATAAAATAAAAATGTATCGATAGAGTGGCGAAAAATATGAAAAAAAATCGCTCACGGTTGGCTGGAGTTGTCGATGAGGATTAACCGAAAATGTTCATTGTACTCTGTGTTTAAGGGTCGAGATTTGTGTAAAACTCGATCTACCGGTTGCATTCGATAGCGGATAGAATAGCTGTATCTCGGTACAGCCGATATACGGGGTCACGTTTATAGACTTTTCAATTTGGTTCGCTCGACTCGCTGTCTTATAGCCGAGACGGGCCGCATAGGCAACCGAGAAGAGCCGAATTGGAGTGTACTTATTGGAGCCGTTGAAATTTCTCGGGCCGGGAAGTACACCGAGGCATTCCGGAGACCATTATAGTTTTCCCGGGTACTTCGTCGGTGATATATATCCGCGAGCGAGAGATGAGGTCGAGAAACCAGAAGGTATATAGCAGAGAACGAGGGGAAAGGGAGAAAACAAACGTCGCGCTTATATACAGGTGTATTATTATAGCGCCCAGCTGAGTGCAAAGTAGAGTGGAAAAGAGTGGAAAAGAGTGGAAAAGCGTTGGCGAAGGGTAAGTGGAGAAAGAAACCCTCGATAAGAATGGGAAAGAAGGTCTTCTATTTGCACATCGGAATTGCCTTCCTTGAGGGTATTCGGTATCACAAAAATATCATAATTTTGTCGAAAAAAAAAAAAAAAATAACGACACGTAAAGACCATTGATATCAACGCGATTTTATATCAGGCATTTTTTAACATAAAAAATCTTTTGGATCGGTATCTCTTTGAGATAGATTTCGAGATCGATATCGCAATAAATTTGAATTGCCGAAACTCGATGTCACAATATCAATATTTCTCGGCGCTACTACCGTTATTATTATCATCATAATTACTTTTATTTATTACTTTCTAATGGATCGACGACTCATTTTTTTTTCATCACTTCACCGTAAAAAAAGTTGAGGGGGAGGATTTATGGTAACACAAAAATATCATAATTTTGTCGAAAAAAAAAATGACGACACGTAAAGACCATTGATATCAGCGCGATTTTATATCAGGCATTTTTTAACATAAAAAATCTTTTGGATCGGTATCTCTTTGAGATAGATTTCGAGATCAATATTGCAATAAATTTGAATTGCCGAAACTCGATATCACAATATTAATATTTCTCGGCGCTATTACCGTTATTATTATCATCATAATTATTTTTATTTATTACTTTCTAATGGATCGACGACTCATTTTTTTTTCATCACTTCACCGTAAAAAAAGTTGTGGGGGAGGATTTATGGTAACACAAAAATATCATAATTTTGTCGAAAAAAAAAATGACGACACGTAAAGACCATTGATATCAACGCGATTTTATATCAGGCATTTTTTAACATAAAAAATCATAATTATTTTTATTTATTACTTTCTAATGGATCGACGACTCATTTTTTTTTATCACTTCACCGTAAAAAAAGTTGAGGGGGAGGATTTATTGTAGAACAAAAATATCATAATTTTGTCGAAAAAAAAAATGACGACACGTAAAGACCATTGATATCAACGCGATTTTATATCAGGCATTTTTGAACATAAAAAATCATAATTATTTTTATTTATTACGTTCTAATGGATCGACGACTCATTTTTTTTTTATCACTTCACCGTCAAAAAAAGTTGAGCGGGAGGATTTATTTAGCGGGAGGATATGATGAGGAAAGCGAAGTGGAGCTGAGTGAACGATTTCCGTTGGTTCGGTTTATTGCGAAATGTGAAAATAATTGAGGAGGGTGCATGTGCTGGCGCACGTATTCGGTGCTCGTTCAGTCGTTTGTCTGAAATATAGGGTAGAAAAAGACGAGGAACAAAACAGTACAGCACCGCGGCAACGCCACCGACGATCGTCACAATTTATGTATTAACGGGCGGAACCGAGAAAATAATAAAGACGTGCTTTAATGGCTGGTACGCGTTAATATTGCCGGTAAGGTGCTTTCCTTTGCGGTGTTGTGTGAAGCGGTAACCGTTGGCCTGCCACTGAAAGATATCGCGTTAGTCGAGCTGCACAACGGTGCCGATAAAGTTATGTGCGGTTAACGCTGTGAAGTTTCTCGGCGGACACCTTCATCCCGGTGTTTTGACGAGTCCGCCACCAAGCTCTCAGGTGAAGACATCGATTATCTCAAAGTTTCACACTTTTTTTTTTTCAAATTAATTTTTTATCTCCTGTCTTGGAGTTTCGATATTAATAAAAATCGATAGTGGAATGAATAACCGGGGATTTGAATTTGGGGTGGGAATTGTCAAGTGCGAGAATGGTTTTTGAAAAAAAACTAAAATAAAATAAAAAAAAAATGTTTGAGACATCGACTTGGAATTTCCGTCATTGTTCACAAGTGGCATATTTTCCAACCGAGCACATCGATTTAAAAAATTCGAAAAAAATGTTTTCGATGAAAAAAAAAAATCTATTTATGAAAAAAGGTAAAGGTAAAGGTAGAGGGACGTTTTTTTACTGATATAATTTTTTATGAAAGAACATTTTTTCGAATTTTTTAATTAATGCATTCCGTCAGGAAAAATGTTCCCTCGCCTCGTATAAGTTCATAAGCGGTTGGTAATTTCAAGTTTTTCAAGGATTCGAAAAGAAATACAAATCTTTATTCAAGAAGCAAACTGTACACACGGAGTTTCGAGACTAAGAAAGTTTAAGAAATTCGTTAGCTTTGAAGTGATGAGGCGGGAGACGGAACTTCAAAGCGAGGCAGGAACTCCGTTTCAGCTGCCGAAGATTAAAAGCTCTTTGGGTCTTTTCTGTCCTTATATTTCTCTCTCTCTCTCTTTTTTTTTTTTTTCCGTTTTACTTCTTGCAGTAATTTTTGGAAAAGTACCGAGCGTGAACGAAAATTAACGAAACAACCTAGAATTAATACATTTTTCGATACCTTTTTCTGTGCGAAACTTTATCACAACGATATCGTAATCTTTGTTTTGTCAGTTGAATAAACACTGTTGAGTACAAAGTCATTTTTTTTATTCCTTAGAATTTTGGATACCTTATATAAAAAAAAAAAAAAAAAATTTCACAGTTTTATATAGAAAAAAAAATCGCATCAAATGTGCAACACGCATATGTCTCTCAGCATACGTATGTGTGCGAATAAAATTATGTTTCAAAGGGTATCGTGTGAATCACAGTCAGTTTTATCGAAACTCAAATAGCACGGCGCTCTAAAAAAAAAACTTGTTCACATTAATGATAAAAAAACGTGCTCCAACTTTTTATCCCTGCCAGGGTAAAATGTATCGTGGTTTGAAAAATTTTAACGAGAATTCCACCTTTTGAACCCGGTTCATGGAGTGTCGTACCGAGCGATACAGCTGCGTATGTACCTCGACTAGAGCCACAGTATTGATTCGTACCGTAGTCGACTCCAAGAAAAAATTAAAGTCAGCATTGATTTTCATCTTTCACGTTTATCAAATTTCAGTTTTCCAAACGTTAAACTGGTACATTCTAATATGATAGATAAAAAAAAAAAAGAGATGCCCCCAGAGAGATTTGAACTCTCGACCCCTGGTTTACAAGACCAGTGCTCTAACCCCTGAGCTATGAAGGCTCATACTACGTCGTGAACACACAGTCATTCAAGAACTTGACAAAAAAAAAAACAATATTTTTCGTCAAAGAAATATTAAATATTCATTCAGTGTCAGTGTCAGCAGCATAATATTTTCATTCAGCATCGTACTACAATGTAGGACAATATACGAGATTTTTAATTAACGCAATGTCCAACGATACAAAGTAGTAAAAAATTAATTTCAATGATTCCTTGTCAGGGGAACGATACATCAAATAATCGTTGCTTTCTGCATTTCTGCATAAAGCAACATTTTTAAAATTGCAAAAAAAGTAACCAACCTTCTTTGCTTTCGATATATTCATTTTACCTAAAAAAAAGTTACAAGCGTTTCACTTTATTCAATATTTCATGACAGTGTTATTAGCCAAGAAAAATAAATTATGTCACACGTTGTAGGACAGTAATTTTGCACATAATTATACACGAAGTGACGTCTATAGGAAGAGTGATTAATTTCACTTCCGTCATTTAGTCGATAACAATCTCGACATAACTGAACAATTATTCCCATGAGTTTGATTGTCGTGGTAGCTTTCAGGATAGTTGAACATACCTCAATTATTACCTCTCGGGTATTCCCTAACTAATTGTCCTACGGAATACTCTATGGTCTAGCCATGTACAAACTATCGTATAATTGTCAGAATAATGTCTTCGACAAATCTCGCGACTCACCGAGTCCTCCGCGAATCAACAAGTATAAAAAAACCTGGATAATTAATGAACAGGCAGGAGACATTTTCAACCTCATCCTTTCATTGTCCGTGTCACAACGATAGTCGATGAAAACAATAGACCTACAATACGATCTGTTCGTACGCTGATTTTTATTGCCCTACTTGCAGGCTGCTTCCTTTGGCTTTGTGTGACGTTGGCCTTCCGGATGGACAGGTGACCCAAGCACGTAAAATGTCACACACCGGTACACATTTTTAACTGTGAGGGATGTAAAAAGTAAAAAAAAAGATTAAAAAAACGATAAAGAAGCGTACACACAAACTCTAATGGCAGTACAGAAGTGGGTAATTAGATGGACGAACGAGGACTAATTGTAAGTGGATAGAGCACTCGGCTTTCCCCGTGAGGTGAGCAGAGGCACGTAGAAACGTCGCCGTTGCCGCTGCTCCTGCGGACTACAGAGGAAACTGGAGCATGCCTCGGTCATAAAGCCAGGTAACAATGAACAAAAAAAATAAGTTCTCGGAGCAGTGGCTTTTTCCCGGGAGATTTTGTTGAATCAAGGCTTGCATGTCTTTTCCGAGCATCCAGGGAATTTTCGTACATAAGAACAAACTACGAGAGTGATACGTTTATTCTATTCTCTTGGTCTTCCGCGGGGATTTTCCCAAGAAATTAAAGTGCGGAGGATTTCATTTTTTTTTTTTTTTTTTTTTTTTTTTTTTATATTGGAAGTCGAGGCTCGCGATACAAATCGAATCGTCGACAGAATTCTGCTCTGACGAAGGAGCAACGCGAACCGTCGTCCTCACAGTGGGAGTTACTCGATAGAGAAAGAACATTTTATAAAACATCCGGATTGGAAAATATGGAAAGACTCGTGTCTTCTCAATCGAGATCTGGACTCTCAGAAATTTCGTTTTGCAACTTATTTAGGTACGAAGGATAATGCTCGAGGCGGAACAGAAGAGCTGATTACTCTGAGACTATAAATAATCGTGGCAAACCGATTCGTCGATGCGATATCCGAAAAAGCGACCTCTTACAGGGTATAAAGGACAGCGTGCGAAAAACCGAGAAAACTTGGCGCAAACGGTATTCAATATTCAGCGTGACCTAGTGCCGAGGGCTGCTTGCCTTCCTTTCTCTATGAATTTCCTTCCTCTCGCGTGTTATGCAATGCGCCCTCGGAGTCTGCGACTCGTCTCAGATCATGCAGAAACGGCAATGCCGCAGGAGGAGTGGGCAGGCTTATAAGGGGTTCGAACCAGAAAAGCGGGTAAAACGCCCTTTGACCCTCCACCTTAGGTTCTTTCCATTTTCACGAAAAATAAAATGCGACAAAAAATCTCAAATCGTTCCGAACTTCAACCACGTTCCCAAGTCGGTCTTGATGAACCCGCCGCAATTTTATTCACGCACTAGAAATTACATAAATTCAATGGCAGGACATATCGGCCAAGGTAGAGTAAAGCTTGAATTATTAACAACAACCATATAAAGGGGGAAAGATACGTCGCATGTAGGAATAGCTAATGTGTGCTGCATATACGAAAGCTCTTATCCGGATAAGAGGGAACATGAGTAGGTCAAAGGATGATGCGATCCATTTCGAAAATACGTCACGCAAGACTTTGCTATCTTTAGGTTTATTGCTTCATTCATTAGAGACTCTGAACAACCAGGAATTTATTTAGCACGCGGTATGTGTATATATCTTGTGACCTCAATTTTCAAACAAGTGTAAAAAAAAAACACTTGTTATTTTACGTTTAAATAACCTCTTTTTGGGGTCACGGATGTCGTTTCTATGCACTTGTGTACGTTCCCGTGGCTCATCAGTCAATAAACAATTGCCCTTGGTATTTGAAGTTTGAGATTGCGATTTTTGATTTTGTGATCTCCTACCACGATTCGCATCCTTAGCAGCCGTGCATTTCCGCAACCGATGGCTGACGAGTCTCGTAACGATTCTCGTTTTACTTTGGCTTCCGGTTTTGTCCAATTCGGTAATTCCAGCAAACCGACTAATTTTCGACTAATTTCCGACTAATTTTCGTCGATGGAACGGTTTGTTCCATCGACGAAAATTAGTCGGACGATCAAAGGCGACGTTTTTTGGAATTGTCGATTTCGCTTTTTTTTTTTTTGGCTTTCGCCACCATTTCGCATGTAGTTATCGAGAAATACATCATGACATATACGTATATATGCCGAAGTTATTGAGTTCCCGCTGAAGTACCTGTCGATGTGAAATAGAGGTTGCCTGAGAGTTCGATAGCGAGGCGTTGAAGCGTCGAGACCTCGTGTTTCATTGGAGCGACCTTCGAGGTTTAGTCACCAAGTATTCGCAACGTAAGGAAAGTTACAATGGCGCTAAGTCGAAGAGCGATTAACCGCTGAAAGTTTATTTCGCCCCTCCGAATCATATTGTCAATCGATTAACGCCAATTTTTTTTTCACTATAACGCAGATGTTTCAATTATAAAATCCGAGTGTAGCGAGGCGCGAAAATAATGATTGCTGAAAATTAAGTCTCAATGACGAACGAATTATTGATAAATTAAATTGATTTCAATGAATAATGGAAAAATCGACACACGAGGCGGATAGCCGTGACTTTGCGAACATAATTTTTTAATGACGCCAGAAACTATTATTCGACGCAGGTAGACTTATGCAGGCCAATGCAATCGCGTGGATCTGTGTGAGTCTTCTAAATGAGTACATTTTTTTCTCAACACCCTTGAGGGAAACAAGTTACTCAGTATCGTTGAGCCGGTATATGGAATGGGGAAATAGTGTTTCATTTCACGTGGAAACTAACTACCGAAAGTTCCGCCGGTTCGCACTTCCGAATTGGGTTAGACTCAAGATCGTTAAAGTTAACGAGGAATGAGGGCGCATCGTAGCGAAGTGTGAAAGAGTTAGTGCCTTTTGAGTAGAGGCATGTAGTACGCTTGCAATCCGGCCGAAGGTGCTGCAATTAAACCCCTTTTGTACCTGATCTGATACAAGAGCAGTCAATTACGCAACTGAGGAATCAAATTAAATTCGATGCGATATACATACAGCGAGAAAATCGTGCGCCAAAAGAATTCATTTTCGCGGTTAACAAACAGGCAAATTCTTTGAATATTTTTAGTTCGACGTCTATTTTACAACCTGTGAGGAGGTGAAGTTTCCAGTCCAAGAACTCGTGTATGGGTTGTATTTATCGACAGCCTATACGTTAGTACAGTTTACAAACGGACAAGTTAGAGCCACGGTACAGTTGAGAAATTACGACCAGAAAAGTTAAGGTCTCTCTTAGAGTTCATCTACCTACTGTGCCATTTTGCTGCCCGTGGTCGTTGCGTCGCTATAGATGCCATGGCCATGTGTGCGAACGGTACGTGGAAGGGAATATTTCCGTAGGGGGTGTGGGCAGGTATTTGAGCAGGCTGCGAAGAACTTAACTCACCTGGTCGTACCTAATTGGATTGGTCAAATTGGATTTATTTGGTCGTCCACCGCAGCCCCAAAATTATGCGTCGTAGAGAATCATTCCGAACAGGACTTTTGCCCACTTTTGTACGATGAAGATGACACCATATTTTCGCGGTACCAACTTTGTACCACCTTTCATACGAGACACAGGAATTGCTATTTTAGTTTTTGGATTAAAGAGTCCGGCAAACTGAATTCTTCTTTGAAGCAACGTGATGTTTAACTGAGGACAAACGCCGAAATAAATTCGGCGCGATGTTATTCCAAATACCCACCTCAACGCGAGTACTTGTACGTGTAAATTATAAACGATACGAGCTCTATGCCCGGCGTCTCTTAAATCCATAAAGCATGTATGATATAGAAAAGCAAAAAATAAAGGTGAAGTACACGGATGAAAACGGTGAACCACTTTGCAGTGGTGGGATCCTTGAGGGTAGCGTGAAATTTGCACGACTGTATATATTTTGGATGCGGTATGTGCGCAAACAGGTACCCTTGTGCATGTTTCTCGGAACTTTTATTTCAAAACTCAAGAGGTTCCAAGCTCGAATTTCGAGTCTCTCAGTTATTTTCGAAACGACTGCAGAAGTAATTATGATAATGCGACGAAGAACTCGTCGGTGAAAACTGGCGAAGCTTATTTTCCTTCTGAAGGCTCCAGTGCCCTCTGAGTTGCTTGACTTTAACGCAGGAGCGTAAAGGTAGGCGACGCGAGATGGCATAGGGAAAAGAGTGTTGAGGAAGATCAGGGGCGGTGCATTATCGCGGGACTCTCTCTTGCTTTGCTACGGTTATGTCTGAGTAGGCGCTGCCGTATAGTCTTGAAAGATAATCGTGACGAAAGGGCGTAGTACGGGGACGCCGTCGTAAGAGGGCGCTCGCGTTCACAGATGTTTCGGTCACAGGCGAACGTCGTGGTTCGGGTCTACCAGTCGTATAATAAAGTTTTTGTATCCTCGTAAAACGTGATACCGTCTGACTCCGTTTCTCTCGCTCTTGGTGAGGGTTCTTTGGCACCGTGTAGTGACGGAGTAAGGCGCGATAGAAAGCAGTACCAGGCCTCTTGTTCTTGGCTACCTCGCCGGAGTCGAAATAATGGGAGTTGAGTAGAGTTTGACACTAGCGAACTCGCACACTCGCAATCCCGGTCGACTGCCGCAAGACCCAAGAAAACTCATTGCTCCAGAACATGATAATAATGTCAGATGTAAACAGCCCGATAATCGCCAGACTTCACTGTAAAATTAATTCCGAACCTCCACGCCGCATGCACGTAATCAACTGTAGTTTGTCTTTTGAATGGATAAAGTTCATCTATAAATAAAGACGCTAAAGGTAAATTCTATAGGTACCAGCTTGAAAAGTGGGTACTTCAAATAAATATGCGGCCGATTGTTTTAGCAAGTCTCGATGGTAAGGCAGTTTCTGAACAGTATGTTTCCGTATGATGGTTCATTGGAAATGACTTGAGAATTAATGGAGAAGTAGATGCGTCTTACCGGATCGGAAATCGTTGAAAGCAGCCGCGATGGAATTTTGAGCTCTCTGTGAGGACAACATTTCGAAAAACTACTTGATGAATTTCGTTTCAACGAATAAGAAAAGCTTGGGAAAAAAGCTTTTACTCGTTGTTCAGCAATTGCGAAGAGTTCAAAAATAGCAGTGAGCGGAAGCTTTCGCGGTTCCTCTCCAAACCATAAGATTTTTTCTGGCATACGTTGTGTCTGACAGTAGAATACAACCGTGTATATGTACAGTGTAGAACTGTGAACGATTGTTGCGTGTACGTGAGTCGACACGATTCCTCTCGTAGCTAACCCTTATTAATACAACCCCTTTCTCTGATGCTGCAACGAGCTTCTGGTGTAGGTCCTGGCAGCTACGTGTTCCCTGTTATTCATTACGTAAACCACGTACCGCACTCGACAAATTTATGATATGCGTCGCTCGAGTACGCTCTTGAAAACGTCCCTTGCATATCGTCGGCTACGAATTCGTAGGTGCTAATTGAATTTCTGAGGTACTTGTGATTTCTCTGTATATCGTCGTCTGTTCCTTTTATTTCTACATTTGTAAGTCTACGATATTTACGGTCGGTCGGGACAAGGAAAGACGGCAATACAGAGGCTATTGATCCTTGAATTATTCAATACCTTCAACACTGCACTTGAAATGGATGACTCTCTAGGGTAAGATGGCGGTTTCTCGCTTTTTCAATCAGTCAAGATGAGAGTGTCCACTTTTACGACCTGCATATTCAATTTTATGACTTGAAACGGCGGAATCCAATCGACGACCATCGTCCCTACAATATTTTCATACTATAGGAGATCGGGGCAAAATGACATAGTGTAACAAAACGGGACATTGAGGACAATATTCGATCTTAAAATAATTTTTGAATGCCCCATTCTATCCCAACGATACATCCGGATTTTTAAACTCGTTTTGTCCAACGTAACATACGAAAATTATTGGAAAATTGCGTTTCGTTTTCCGATCTGCCCCAATTTGATTTAAACACTCATCCCTCCTAGAGTGCCCAATAAAAAAAAAAGAAAAAAAAAATAGTTTTAGAAATCTCCGACAGTTTCACCATGAATGAATTTTTCAAAAATTGCATTCCTCATCGGAGATATCGTAGGAGAATGATCCGCTGAATCGCTTGTCTCATCCAAAATCTAGGCTTCCGCGTATTCCGGAAGATTGACCTCAATGAACGATGGATACGAGGTCGGTGGATGGAATTGGCCGAATGGGAGATGCTTCTACAGTCACGCCGAGAATTATTCCACTGTCCTCATGTTTATTCGAGGAGACTGCATTTCCGGCAGTCGTAGTCGTGCAAGGATGTGAGGAATATAAAGTCCCGGCTTTCCGAGGATGCGCTGAGTCCTTAAGTTCGTTGTTCAACTCCCATTCTTACCCTACCTCGGTGGTGATCCAAAACCTCCCTGCTCGCTTCTCGCGGACTCTCGCGCGGCCCTTTCCTGCTGGTGTACCAAGTGGATACAAGTCTACCAAGTTTGTCGGTCAGTGTACCAGTGCACGTAGCCGGATTGCAACGCGCGCTTCTTCGATCCTCTCAACGCGATTCAACCCCCGGATAAAGTGTCCCCTGTTAGCCATTGTTCTTCGTCATACCCCGTTGTTATTGTTCGCCACGCGGTCGACCAGTTGAGTGGTCTTTCTTCTCCAGCTCCTTTTTCAGCATTTGTCTAATACAAGCAAAAATACGACGCTCGTCAGTGTTCTCATCCACCTAGTTCGGACACACAGTATAACACGTGTTTCTTCAATTTTATTACTTTTCCCCCTGCAACGGTTCGATTTATATGGCGCCTTTATTGATTTATGAACGTCCCGAAACCCGACTAAGTCGACTACGGAATTTATGGGCTTCGAGATATCGCGACAGTACCTACGAGGAAAATTGCAGATACCAGTTTGTAATTCTTTTTTACGATCGCTCCGGAATGGCTGAATTTTTATGGCTTTCGTCTTTTCCTAATTATTAAAATTGTCCTGCACAATGAACAGCCGTACGGAGATTTTTTTTTTTAGGCAGGATTGATGGTCCAGCGACTTGATTCTTGCGTTCCGGCCATAATGAAGTGAAGTTGCGGTTCATTTTCTGGCACTCGGTAAAGAAAATGGGCAGCCTAGGGAAAAGTTAAATTTACTTGTTCCTTCTCTCTCTCTCTCTCTCTCGTCTAGTTCGTTAATAGAGACGAGAGACGTGCGCGTTACTCTTTTACATTTTCTATTAAAAAAGTCTACCCGTGTATAATTAACACACGACGGTTATAACCCGAGTCTCGGTGTGTTCACTTCATAAAACATTCATCTTGGCTCACTGTTAGGCTGAAATGTCGCTTGATACAATTATGCGGCGAGGCTCGATCGATCGTTATCAAGAATGCAGAATACAAATAAATAAAATCCTGGATAAAACGATCCAGTATTTCGACTGGCGTCCACATAAATACAGTGGTCGTCGAAAAAAAGTTCCACACGGAACGTTTCACTCATCCATCAATATACATATTTTTGCATCACTTTATTTTCGTTTGTGTTTCTTGTGATTTAATATCATCAACTCGGAATTGGCCGTTGTTCACCGCAACGATGACCTATTTGCAAATAGTTCATCGACCGCTACCAAAACCATTTTCAAGTACGAAATAGCTCCGGACAGGTTAAAAGGTGACTGCTAATTTTATATATTATTAACTTGATTCCCACTCTGAAACCATTAATGGCAACGGCGAAGAGTACGCTAATGAATCTTCCACTCCTACCGAAATCATTTTGGAGCTGTACACGGCCAAGTACAAAATAGCTCTGGATAGACTGGAACGATCGCAGGAGATTATCGAACGAGCAACTCGTTGAACCCCTTCTAATATATATGTACATATATATGTATCACCATTAGTATATCCAGAGACCGTATTGCCCATGGCATATACATCGATTGTATACGTTGGATCGTGACACGAATTAACGCAGTTTATCCAACCAACATAACTGATTCAGTATTATTTCGAGCTGAAAGTCCATTTCGCAGCCTCGACTATCCCTCCGGCCGTGGTACGATTTCAACTTTCCATCCCACTTTGAGCGCCGCAGCAGACGAAATGCGCTGTGGTGCTCTGTATAACGGGTTACGTAATGGGTTGCGAAATTGAGTGATTAGTACTTCTAATTGATACATTTATTCTCGGTGGATTTCCGTTCCATCGGTCTGGTATTTATCAAATAACCGAACGCCATTGTTCCGATAATTCGATGATCAACGATGAGGAAGTGGTGATTCGGAACAGTCGCTGGTAAAAAAAAAGAGTTCCGAAGGTTCATTAAAAAAATTATTTCAAAATTGCTCACGCATCATTAAACCGTCCAATAAATCACCGAAACAAACTTATGGTCCTTTGTACGGATGAGAAGGAGTTTATGGTAAAAAAGTTTTCGATATAGGAAAATTTTATTTACAATTAAAAATTATCGTAATGTGTTTTTCCATTGGAGATGTTTAATCGAAATTACGATTAAAACCTCTTTTATTCGAATTTAAGAGTAATATAAAGAAAGATAAAAAAAAGGGTCGATGAGTCGGATCTTAAAAGCGGAAAAGTCGTCTCGCGAGTCGAGAGGTGAGGAGTGTCTTATAGAAGTATGCCGATAAATCTCTATCGAGAGTTCATTGGTGGACGAATCACATAGGTAAGTAGGGTAAAGTCCATATCCGTCGAGGATTGTTACACGGGGTGCGGTAAGCACTTGCGAGACTATGTAAATCAGTGGCGGAAGCGCGCGTTACTGCGCTCACAGTGGCTTTTTGGAACGTGAGACGTGTATAAATGCATTATACATATACTTATGTGCGGGCCCGACCGCGTGTGTGTTCAACGTCGGGCGATGAAATGCTCTTCACCAGCATCCGACAGTTACAGAACTCCTACCTTTGGTACCGGCACCTCACTATATACAGCTATTAAGCGGCTTGACTTTGAATAAATATCAGCGCGGTTGAATTTCGGAGCGTCGAGCATCAATGGGGGGACTCGCTCGTGTACCTCGAGATTCCATTCTCATTATCATACGGACCACAGTTTGATAATCCGGTAATTGAGATGCGACGCCTTTACAAAGCTACCGGGAAAGGTGAAGCTGAAAATTGTTCGATTTTCCGCCATGGGTCGTAGCGAAAATCCATCGCTTCGCGGTTTTTAACATCTCATTTTCCGGCCGTAAGTGACATCATACCGGAAACATGTCACTTCCGGTTTCTTAACAACTCATTTTTCGACGGGATGTGACATTGTACGGGAAATACGTCGCTTCTTCTTTGAACATCTCATTTTCCGGCCGTAAGTGGAGTTAAACTGGAATTATGTCACTTCCGGTTTGAAAATTTCATCTTTCGACCGGAAGTAACGTATTTCCGTGGTTATGCTCGAGCTTCGAGCTACTTCGTGCGCTTTCATAGATCGGAAACGTCTTCGACTGTTGAAGACTGCGCGGAGTGCGCCAAGTCTCACTATCGAGTAGTAGGGGCAAATCGTTGAATGACGCAGAGAGTCGAACAAGATAAAATATCCTTGAGGATGAAGAATTGCGAACGCAAAACCTACACGAGGAAAATAGAAACATTCGAGCTCTGAGCTAGTGCAGTGGACGCGCGCTCGCTCGTTACCCAACGCGTTTTCCTTCTTTTTCGTCGTTTCGACACGCACATGTCTCACGGATAGGTCGGTTTATTCGGATATATTTTCGTCTGTTCATTACTCGTGTCCCAAAATCGTTGGATTTTTGTTTTTTTCCACGGATTTCGGTGGAATTCGACCACCTCGGCAAATGCAAATGAATCGCTGATCCAAAATCTGCCGCATACATTCAAAGGTACGCATTGATTCTTTGTAAAGCATAAAAATGATTTTAATCTCTGTTATTTTTTAAGCAATAGTAAGTCACGTTGTTTAGATGTAAAATAATAACGAAGATCGTTACGCGGTAGGGTTTGAACGAATATCGGGAAAAATACGATATATCGAGATTACAAAAGTACCAATACGATCAAAAGTGAAATCCTGTGATTCTCGGCTTGATGGTTTCAAGATTTAAAAAAGTTACCGTTCGTAACAGAATAAATAATCCATTAATCACTGAGCCACTGTTTCGACTCAATGACTTCATAATTAACTCTGGATCGTGTCGTTGCTCTTTAATTATAATTACGACGGTCGTATGTTAAATGATTTATCGTTAATGAATTTCAACAAATGGGGCGCGCATTCAACATTTTAAGCTTCTTTTTTTTTTTTTTTTTTTTTTTACGGCGAACAACGCACGTGTTATTTTTGTTTTTTACGGTTAGTCGGGAATAATTGAACGGCCACGCGCACAATTACCATGTCATGCGTCTGGCGCGCGGGGCTTCGTATTTGCTCTGAATAAACCATTGTTGCATCAAGTTACAGTGGAATCCGTCTTTGTTTCATTATCCTTTCAGGATGCAAAATTTTAGGTCGACGCGCAGCGTACCGGGAGGTTGAGGAGGTTTTCAGTCGTTCGATAGTTTGCGAGTGCGCTGGTCAGTAGACAGTTCGTAAATCGAATTTTGTTCGCGAAAGGTTTTAACGAGGTGGTCCCAGAGGAATAGAATCCCGACAGAGTCACGCTAAAGTAATATCAGCCGGTGTTCGAGGCGCTTGCTTTCGACGTATTCGGTATACGGCACGCTATTATATTGTGGATCAATCCTTTTTTGCATCAAAATTAAATTTCGGTTTATATCGGGGTCGGTTTATATCGTAATACAATTGATAGGAAAAACATCGAGTCGAATTTCTTATTTTTACATTTCGAGTTAAATAATTATAAATTTGTAAACGAAAAAAAAAAAAAAAAAAAAAAAATGAGTCCGTCGGGAATTTCGATAATTAAACCGCTGCTTCGTTAGCCTCGCAAGGACAAAACCGTATCACGTTGCGCAAAGGATTGACAAGATATGTCACAGTATATAAATTTGTATTGTTAATGAGGAATTTATAAAAGAATCATAAGTCCCGGTCGAATTACGACGATTGAACCATAAATTTGAGTTAAATTTCATAGCTCAGCAAGGACAAAACCGTACCGCGTCAAGCAAAGAATCGGCGACGTATTTTACAGTACAAGGTTTTTTTGGTTGCTAATCAGTGACGGCACCGGAAAAATAAAATAAAATCTGGCAGGGCATAATGCAATGTGATTCAGAGTAACGTTCAGCTAGGAGCGAAACATTGGCAAAGCGTATATCGCACCGAAAAACGGTGCAGCCGTAGTTCGTTGTTTAAAAAGTGGGACGTATCCCAGAGGCGGCAAGAGAATGGAACAACGGGGAGCAGAGCTAATTGCAAGAATTATTACTGCTCGGCTTGAAGTATCGTTGGTTATTCGCGGTAATGCATCATCCGCTCCCGTAACCTACTTCGCAGTGGCCGTCTCGAATCTTCGGATCGTACGAAATTTATTGTTCGATGCAACTTGGTCCATATTACAGAAAGATTAATTGATAAAGAATGGACGGCGTCGGGGGTCGACGAACTCGACGATCAAAAGCCCAAGAATTCTACGCATAATTAATCATTGATAAATTATTGCTCCTCGATAGTATTCGCTATGTTGATGAACTAAATAAAAAATATAAAAAAAATTAAAAAGCACATTTATACAGTTTACAGTTAATCCCGAGATTTTAGGCGAGATTTTTAGGCGATCAAAGACATTTCAAATCACCTTTATAACGATGCCTACAAAATGAAGATCTGTATTAACAAAAATACAGAAACCACTGTCGTTTTTTTTTTTTTCAACATTTTTGATACTTCACAGGCAGTATGATTGAATAAATTGAAACAATTCGCCGATGGTTAAATTTGGTCGAAGCGAAGATTTCGTACCGATACCCGGGACAATTACAGCCTGAAACAAGCCACTGCCAATGACTTCAACTGTGTTCCATTCTTTGCGATTCCTCGGTGGAAAGAAAACAATAAATATTTGTCGGGTAAAAAAAAAAAAATAGTACAATGGAGGGTAATAAATAATTAAAAAGAAACCGAGCATTGCCGTAATGCTGTGGAACACGAAGAGAACTGTCCGGTGCACGATGCTATGATGCACTTATCCGAGACGGAGGGTTGGCTCTTTCCTTTCATCTTATTAATGGAGGCACTTGGGCCGTAGCTCGCGTGTACCGTCTTGAAAATTCTTCGTTTTCGGTGTATACGGCACTCGAGCTCTCGTGCCCCTGTGCCGAGCAGCCTTTGTTCTCGAATAACATTTCGCTAACGTTGCTTCCACCGACGGGAAATCGAATACAGCTCGCTGCGTGATACATCCATCCGTACGCTTCCGGTATCACCATGGCTTTTCATCTCGTCATACCGTTGTATACGATTCTCGGGTACAACAGAGCACAAAAGAAACTCAATTTTTTCCCATTTTCCCCTGTTTGCAATCACGTCGAAAGCTTAATTTCCAAGTCGCGAATGTTCCGGTGGAAGCTCGGCTTTAATGTGCTTTAATGTAGGCGACGAAGTGCGCTGAGAAATTAACTCGACGAGGATTTTTCCTCGCGATTGAATTTTTATGTTTCATTTAAAAAATATTGCTTCGATCGTGTAGATGTTTTTTTTTTTTACACGACTGTTTGTACAGCAAATGTTTGGTAATTTTTTTCTAGTTGTTTCGTGGAAGCTTATTCGAAGCACAACATTTTTCTTTGGTTGACAAACTGCGCCTACAAAAAATATAAAACTCACCTCCAGCCTCCTGTTTGCCCTAACAATCAAGCGGCACGATTTTAGTATACTTGCTTTGCTCGTATACTGAAATATCAAATAAAAGCTCTTATCGCGTGGCGCACGACGGAGGGAAGCACGCGAGCCGCGAGTTGGGCAAGTAGCGAGGTGTGGTGAGTGTCAGACAAGCTCTAAGTATCGCTCGCGCGTTTCGATGTGGACGCTGTGGTATTAGTCACAGCGACCGTGCTTAAAATATGAGGCACAAAACGATTTGATTTAATGAAAGTGCGCGAACCTCCAGTGGAAACGTAGCAGAAATGTATTATTATTATTTTGCAATTTCTTCCTCGCCTGAGGGTGAAGACTTTTAGTCGAATCGTTCCAGGGGTTTTCATCAAATTGAGCCAATTTCACTACATTACGTAACTGTATTTTAACCGAGCAATTTTTTACCAACTGCTTCCGGAACTGACTTATCTCTACACTGTAAATCATTGGCACGTGGACGATTAATAAAAAATAAAGATAAACACTCGCGGTAGAGCCGTAGAACCCGAAGTCGCTCGTACAATCACGACTGCCGGATAGAAAACCAGGAAAGCTATGGAAAAAACCGATGAATTTTTTGGGACATAAAAAATTCATGGAAGAATCATGGAATTTTTTTTAACCCCGGAGGTTTCTTGAATCTGATGTTTTCCGTTGAATTGCCGTGCTGCACGATATCTAAAAATTTTCCTTTCATCAAACTCGTCGACTTCACAAAGTATACGGTCTTTGACTATTTCGTTATATTATTTTCGATGGAAATTTCCCACATCGTGAACTCAGTTGATATCGATAAATCAATAAATTAATAATAATTACGTGCTACAATATTACGTACTTTTCAATTATTCTTTCCCACTTTGATCGATAGACTGATAAAGATGAATTTCAATTGGAGAATTTCCTGGCGATCATGATAATTCGTTGATGGTCCAGTAAGTCGCTGTTGATTTCGTTTTTGCGTATTTCTGGAATTCTCGGTTCTCATGTTGGTCTTAGGTTTTGGATTCGCCGTCATGGATTTTGGTTGTTTGCTCAGTGGCTGATCAGTAGCAGGGGGATTAGCCGATAACGTAATTGGAACGGACAAGCGTCCTGGAAAAGGAGCTCACGAAAAAAGGGATACAGAAGGATCAACCGGTGCCAGTGGAAATAGAACCGGGATTTCCTGTAGAGGGAGATCGGATACCGAGATCGTATCAGCGGAAGACCGTTATTCGCTGTTGTAACAAGGCTTTCTTTGGATAAGAGCGCTCTGTAGGACAGAACCATACGCAGTCATGCGTGAGCTTTGAACCGTTGTGAGGTCACGGCCGTACTCGTCGTCGCAGTCTTGCGCCAAGATTTTTGGGATACAGTAGGCACCCGAATAAGTTTCGGTCTCGGGAGCTCTCCGAATTAGGCACGACGAGTAAAAGTAAGTTCCACCATGGTGGAAGTAGCAACACGGCAGGAGTATTCGATAACTCTCGAACATTAATTAAAGAACTCTTAATTATTCCGTTCGTAACTCCTGAACTTCACTGATAGACTTAACTTGTTCGAGCCCAGCGTAGCCGGTCGTGTACTCTATAAGAAAGCCTCTATCCGAACTTTACTGGAAGGTCCTTTGACCCGTGCCGAATTTACACGGGGCTCTCACCGGAAACTTTATCGCGGGTCGAAGAAGCTGAGGCGAGTTGGCAGCAAAGGCTCCCTTGTAACAGGAATATCGACTGCCAAGTCAGCGAATCTTCGAACTTGATTGATCGCCGAATCTGAAGACGTTCATTAACGCAGTTGGGAGGCCAGAAAAATTCCCTGATCTGGTAGGCCGTGACGGTTCGCGAATAGTTTCCGTGATATTCAAGCCTGAACACCACCTACGAATCTGTACTGCATTACCACTGCGATATAAATCACCCATTTGATTTGTGTCGCCTTAAAGATGTGATCAGAAATTCGATAACTAATCACAAGTCGTATGATTGAGTTGCGAGGAAAATGTTCATTGACGTTCGTATTTCATCCCCATTGACTCGATCAAGAATTACTCCATACCAATGCTTGCGGAACATCAATCCGGAACACGATCACGAAGGATCTGAAAAAAATGGATTGCCGAGCTGAGCGAAAAGAGTTAATTCCCACAGTACAGTCTACTCCCACGGTACTCGCCACACTCATATGTATTTATATATACAAACACACAAACGCATAGGTACTAAGAGTGTACGTGGTAATGGCAAAGCAGCGGCACAGGAGAAATTCTTGTGGGCCGCCGCGCGGAGAAGAGCTTTTGCGCCACTCGGGGAGGCCGGGCTTCACAGAGTTGTGCGGCGTCGCGGCGCATTCTGCGAGAACACACAGTACTGTACGTGCCGGCATCGTGCGCGTTCACCTCAGTACGCGAACGAGAGCTGATCAGAAGCGTCGAAACAGCCGGATTCTGGTGGACCAAACGAGAAAACCTAAATAACCCCCCGATCGCGTGAAAACATTGACTGGGTAAAATAAAAATTCCCATTGAAAAAGAGCGGTGAGAAAAACACGAAGGTTCGTGTCACGTTGCATCGGTGAACTTTGAAGCCTGTCGTAGGTTTTCAAAATTGCGGTTCGAAAAATGAGCATGTATGTGGACAGTCGTTATTCGACTCTGCACGTTGTCCAGTACGTTTGACGCGGGAATCGAGTTTCCTGGCACAGATTCTTGCAACCGATTCGTTGCGGAATTTCCGACGGGACACCAACTTGAGCTGAAGATTAATTGTCGGTAGTGAAGAAGTGCGGAGGTGACGGAAGAGTGCACGGAAACGTGATATGGAAAAATTGATGAAGGGAAGGCGGAGCAAATAGAGAAGTACACTGGACGAACAGTGGGTGAGGACGGGGATGACTTGCCGTAGCAATCGCGGTGGGGTTTGTTTTCCGCGAATGACGGTTTGAGGAAGAAAGAGGAAGAGCGGAGAGTCGAGTGTACGCCGGCAGGCAAAAACTTCTTAAGGCAAGGGGATTGGTGGAAGAAATAAAGAGTGAAGTCTTGAGTGGGTCCAGAGTGTATAACTCGAAGAAAGAAGTTGAGCGACTTTCCTGTGGACTTTCCGCGTGTGTAAGAGTGTGTGTGTGTGTGTGTGTGGGTGTGCGTGCGTGCGTGTGTGTGTGTGTGTGTGTATGTGGTGTACGCCTGGGTAGCCAACGTGGCCACTTCGGAGCTAACCATGAATATCTCGAGTTTGCAACCACTAAGATAGACTGTTTTCCTTTAATCACAGCGGACTTGAAATTCGCTTCAACAACCTCGGATCGGATCAAAGTTTTACCCGAATCAGTTCAATGACTTTGATCGCTCGCGGTTTGTTTTCGTTGTCTCTGATGATGGAGCATTTAACGCAGTGACCGAGCGTCTTTGCGCACTTTATCGAGACTCAAGGTACTGAGGATAAAGAGATTTGAATTTGCTTCAATAACGGTCAGATCTGGTAAAAGTTGATCGGAATCAATCGGATCACTGGAATTGCCAGCGGTTGGATTCAGTCACTTTTAGGCGGAGGTTGTTTCGAGAGCTCTGTGCCAACTTCGCGGACTATATCAGGAGAATCTCGTTGAGACAGGACCATTAATCAGTTTGCTGAGAGCTTTGTTTTTGCGGATCGCAACTAATTAAGCCGTTACTTTCGATGACGGGCTCGACAAGGCACGCCAAGTTTCTTTCGCATTTCCTTGATTGATCATCGACTCGACAAAGTACGCCTGATTTATCGACTGGTTTTGGGACATTCGTCATGTCTTGATTATGTTTATGCGATGTTGGCTACCTGCCCGACCAAAGAATCCGGCAGTTTCATCCGCCGACTCGGAAGATATTTGGGCAATCCGAAGTCCTCTGACGATCGATGAAGTGGTCGCGCGCCCTGAGCGAATGGCATAAACCAGCAAGAAAATTCACGTCGGCAAGCAAATAAAAGTAGCGTCGACCTATCCAAATCCTGCTTTTATGCGTCCACTTTCATGCTCGAGGCGATGTATAAGGATGGGAGGAAATCTAAAAGAAAGCTCTGCATAGTTTTCCAAACTGGAATTGTTTGAGTTCGTGCGTCATTCCGTTGGGACTGTAAATTGAATGTTTCAACTGAGCGAGGAAAGTGGTTGAATTCGCGTAGTCAAAAACTCTGCACCATCGCTCCAGCAAGTATGCGATATGATTCAAACCATATAGATAAAATAATGCCGAAAGCGTTGAATCGTGAAAATACAACTGGAAACAACGTTTACGGACGGTGAATAAAATGCGATTTCGCAACGACACTGAGCGGAAACTCGCTTGAAATTCACGGAAATTAAAAGGAGCAACAAGTTATCAAAAAATTATAAAATAAAGAAACACTTCCTCCGAAAAATTGTTAAAGTGATTTTGGCGCTTGGGACAATACAGCGGTGACCGGTTGGTCCTGGTGGAAGGAAATTCGTGAAAGCTCATGTTTCGAGCTGGGAAAGCTTGCACCATGATTTACGTGGTTGCTTGACTAATTGTCCTTATCGTCGGCTTTATTGTCGCTAATTAATTAGTGTGTTTCTCGTGGGTACAATCGCGGTTGGTTAGCAGCGACAGAGTTTCGCATTGGTCTGACACCTCGTCACTGAAAATCAGGTGAGTACGTATACAATGATGTATATGCATATATCGACCACTACCGATTCGCGTCTGCGTCCATATTTCACTCGTTGTAGCCTGTGTTGTCAACTATTATATTCTGCATGGAAATTACATTTGAAACGTGTAATTTATGCGGTTTATGTACATTGGCGTGTCAATTATTCGTCACCGAGGATTTGTGAACCCCTCGCGTCAATTCAATTTCGAACTTATCGACGTCCAACGTGATTTCAAAAGAGTAGAAAACAATTCTGATTTTGTTGTTTTCTGCATTGGTGTCATGGAAATTTTTTAAATTATTTACTCAGCATTGGCAGGCGTTGTGTTATTATGAATCGTTGGATTTTTTAAATTACCGAGTCAAATAATTCTACAAGATTTTCTACACTTTACGCGTTATTTTGTCAACTCAAGATTTCGTCGGATTTGAGAAAGTAATTTTTAAAGTTCATTGTTTTTTTTTTGCTTTTTTTTCTCTCAAATGTATGGTCCACGGTAGATACAGTTTATAGCGGGAAAACATAACGAACTTCTAAGTTATGTGACCATACGTTTCACACGACCGCGCTAACTCCGCTTTTACCCCTGGAGCAAACCGTTAAGCCTTTAGTGGAGTCGTTCGGCACGTGTTCCTGACGACGATCCAGCGCGTACTTCGTTCTCTTATGCTCCGCACCCACCCCCGTCGTTGCTGACTCCCAGTCTTTTTAGAACCGCCAAATGATGAAGGAGAGCACGGAACAACCCTTTCCGTCCCTCCCCATCTTTTGGCTATTATTTTCCGGTACCACAAAAGAAAACTGCTGTATTGCCGCGATGTTACCGCGAATTGCGAACTCACGAGGCACTTGAAATCTTACGAAACGGTAATCGTTATTTCTTTGCCATGAAACTTGGCCAAATTTTACAATTAACGAGTACTCCTCGGATCTTGATGGTTCATTCGTTACCTCCACAAAAATCGTCAATAATACCAGTTGTGATCATTGCCTGGATGGGCGACCGCTTTGCGGCGTACCGGCTGAAACATTAATCGTTGAGCGAGATGTCTCTGAGTAACTTAACTGCGAATAGCAGAAAAATCAGCGGAATATCGCCAGTTTTAGACTGAGGAGAGCTAAGGTAAAAACCTCTGACGGTCATCCATGGAAGGAAACAACAATAATAAAAAAAAACTGTCCGGCAATATACCGTGGAATGAAGGAGTCACGGACAATAAAGTTCTTACGAAAATAATAATAATAAATGAAAAAAAAAAAAAAATATCCGGGGTACGAGTTCGTAGTGATAAAGTCCTTTATGAGGAGAATAAAAATGTGACGACCGTTATGGTGAGATAAGAAAAGTTTTTTTTTTTTTTTTTCAATATTTTACGTGATGTCATTTCTTGTTGCTTTTTTTTAAGAAGCATTTCTTTGAACGGTGGCGTCGCGCATCGACGACAAATAAAGTTGTCCTCATTTCTTCTCAATTTCAAAAGACAGTACAGACTTGTATTTTCTCTCTTGGTAACAAGAGCAAACGACATACGAAGCTTGTAAATAACTTCGTAGTCATTATTCCAGGATTCTCTGGTGGCCGAGAGAACGTGTCCACGAGCTTTCTACTCCGGCTTGTTTCCGTGTCAGCCAATATTGGTTCTTTGTACGGTGAGGAACATGCGTGTGAGAAACATGTTGCGCGGTGACAAAGAAATTACGAAGTCATTGAAAAATCCGTGCTTTATCATTTTACGGCTACTCTTGGAGTAACGAAAGCCCTAGGATGCACTCGCTCCGATCAAGCGCGTATTTCGATCGTTGCGACACATCTCGTGCGCCATTTTTCCCCAAGTCTGTTTGGCCGCTTTGCGTTCCATTTTCTTCGTCGGTTCCGTTGCGCGTTCTTTAATCAAGCCAATAAGCGATCTACAAGCGGATCTTCGACGAGAACCATCGAAGAGAACCAATTGAGGACGTTAAAGAAAAACCAAAAAAAAATTTTTTTCAGGGTACGATTACTGAAATCAAGTTGAATGAAGCACCAGTAAACAGCAAATATGATCGGTATTTCAATAATTTTAGTATTCCGAGTCATGCTATGTTTCCTTGTGAAAATCCAACGGAAATTCGTCTTCGCATTTAAATTTTTCCTCACTTTACAGAGCGTCGTTCACCTTCGAAGCTGCTCGCTATCGTGTCAATTTTATTTTCGTGTCGCGACACCGTGCCCGACGGTATTTCGCTTGTTCGAGAGAGGGTTGAAAGCAGCGGGGGAAAGTTTGGAATGCGACGGAGAGGGTTCGAGGCAAGAGGACGAAAAACAATGAGGTGTAGTGGTGGAAAAAAACATGAGGAATGCAATCGGTGGCGAAAAAAGAACAGGCCGTCAGGAAACCGGAAGTCGAAGAGATGTTGAGACGACGGCAAGACGAATCTTGGACAGGAAAGGCGTGAGCGTTGAAGAGTTAGGATCGAAAATGGAAGTATCCTTGCCGAAACGCCACTTTCCACCCGCGGCGTACATTAGTTGTTAAACCAGACTAGGATCAATAAATTCCGAACTGCGTTCTCGAACGGTCGCTCCATTTCGCCGTTGTTTAATATTGGACTTGAGGTCGGTTAGTTTCGAATTCCTTGTCGCCGCTTGCAGCGTAAAATGTTTTTGCATTGTCGTGGATTATTATCTTGTCCGAGCGCCAGCCTACCCATTTATGCTGGTTTTCCCCGACAATACCTATCTGTATCTGCACTGCATACCGCGCCCAGTGCAGTTACGTAGCTGCACCGACGACGTTTACGTTTGCATTTACGGTTATGAGCCGGAAGGCATGCAAACAAGTTGCTCTGGCGTGGCGCTAAGCCACCAGAGGGGTCAACACAAGCTGCATACTTCGCATCTTTCGGCTGGGTGGCTTCCTGTGTACCTCTCGATATTGCCTATTCGGGGGCTTTCTTGGTGTTCGGTATTCGACTTTGGGCGTATTAGCCATCGGATAATGACTGCGCCATTGGCTGTTTATTTTATCAGTCGGTAATCGTGGAATTGCGCAATTCAGTGCTTACTTTATGCCACACCGTCTGCGGTGAGTGCGATTTGAGTAGGTCGCTTCGTTGCATACTCCAATGGCAGATCCTACGTGCTCGGCCTTCATTGCTGTACCAAAAGGGGCGACGAATTAGACGATCAACCAGCAAAGCGTGTATAATGCCGTAAAAGTGCATTGAATCATAAAGACTGAATCTTATTTCCCACACGATATTCATTCCAGTTCTGCAATGGTAATTGTCGCCGTTGCATGTTGGGTGCTTTTATCTTGAAGCAGCCATCCAATCGGCGTATCGAATCGAAAAGCGTCGTCCGATATAAGCGACGCAAATTTGAACAATACTTTCGCCGGTAGTTCCTCGAGACGCCAGTTTTTTTTTTTTTTTTTTTACAAGTCCCTTCAGATTTTAACATAAAATTACCTCGCGAGAATTCCCTTTTTTTTGCTTCCCCAGAGCTGGATAAAAAAGCTCGCCAAAGACGTAAACAGCACGTTGTGTACGCAGTCTCAATAGAGCAAAAGTCGCAATCAACAAAGTGCATTGTATTTTTCCCACCTTTTTCCACATTTCGTTGAGTGGATAAAAAAAAAGAAATCACACGTTCGTTCGATTTTTGGTGCGCGCTATCAATTTTGTTTGACGTACTCCAAAAACTTTTCTATGAATTCCATGAGCTTTCAAAACTAGTTTCTAATGAAAAGAGCCAGAACACAGCCACCTACCGCCGGCTATTCGTTTAATCATTCGAAATTCGTTAAATTTCGTGTTGTATCCGATGTAATACATTAGCTGGAACTCGAAAGCCAGCGCTTTCACACAGGTGTCGGAAACTTCCGTCCAGCAACGAAGGTAGCTAATGGAGAAGCGCTTGGACCATTTACTTTATCAGTCGGTGTACCTAAAATTTCGCAATCTCGCCCAAGTGTCGTAGGTCCAGTTTCCCGGTGCATGCGCATGCGCGTTACGTGTTTTCCCCTATCAGTTATGTTTTCGGAGTACGAGAATTATTGCTCGCTCTGCGTGGATTACCCTCGTTAATGTCGAATACATGCAGCGAGAAAAGTGCTTTGCAATTCTGGCGTTTAATGCCACGTTCTTATCAATGCCACGTTTTACACTTCACAGTACTTACCGTGGTTACGTGTGCGTGAGTGTGTTTTTGCACGTTACGAAACGCAAAACATTTTTCACAATCTCGTCGATGAAAAATAATTTTGTAACTTTGGAAAGGTCAATACGTCACCGTGTTTGTTAACATTTTTTTGTGGTAATGTATTAAACGTTTCGAGGCGAGCCCCGATCCTGCGCTAATATGGCATAATAATAGCATTCGGATACGCTCGGAAACGTTTTGAAAATGGTAATCGCACGGAATAATATAATTTTCCGGTGGCCTGGTTCTTCGTAGAAAATATTAAACTGCGAATAAAAGTATTTGCCGAGTTGGCCATCAGCTCTAAAAAATTTTTATCCAATACAGCGTTGATACGACCACTGACGAAATTATTCCGACCGACGAATTTCGGCGAAAAATTAAATCGCCACTTTCGGTACTTTTGAACGCAGATGTTTCTGCCTCGGAACAACAACGAAAAAATAGAGAAGAGTCATTGTGTATTTTTTTTCAAGCGGCTCCGTGCTGACGCGAAAAACCAAAATAGCGCGAAGGTTCACCATGTAACTTTTTGTTCTTAAAAATTAAAAACCTTGGAAAAATCTTTGAGTATTTCCGCGCCGTTTGCCGCACTAAATGTGAAACCGATAGTAGTTTTGGTCGAGCGAAACCTTGCTAATTAGGAAAAATGGGTGTTTCAGGTTTTTAGGCGTGACTGAAATTGTATTAAATATGAGAACTTTTAAGTATTTGTCAGATAGATACGGTAAACCATGTTTTTTACCCCAACCGCGCAGTCTCAGCCTGTATTTTCACCGTCGACGGTATTCCTCGCGATTTAAAAGAAATAAAGCTAGACTTTCGTTAGACCGCGGTGCACGCTCTTGCAAAGTGCGGTTTCGTGTTGAAAGCCCGCTAAAGCATACTTCTCCTTTCCGTCTGCCTAAGTTATATCGACGGCTAAAAATCAGAAGGGCGTAACGCTCATCACTCAATGCGCGGCTTCGGTTCCTTTCGATTTTCGACGGTAAATATACTGCTTTAAAAACGTCGAAATTTTTCGTTTGGATTTCGCTCTAACGTTGCCGTTCAAAGTACTTTGGCGGTAATATATTTAACCCAAACATCTTGATGGTACGTGATATTTTTTCTGTAGTTACGTTTTCGTAAAGAAAATATTTATTTTGCATATTCTTGAATAACGAAATTCCATTTTCATGAAATATTTCAGTCTTCGAATTTTTCGTGCTTCGCCGACACTTTTTTTTCGTGTGTATTTTTTATTATTATTTTTTTTGTATTCGCAACAATAGCCTGCGTCATGTTTAAAATACCTGGAAGAAATCTACATCTCCGGCGAACATTTACATTAATTATTAAGAATAATACACACCCCGTTGTACAAAAGGCCGTCCGGTACTTTACATCTTGCTTTATTTTTGACAAAGGGAAACAGAAGAAAAAGAGAAAAGGAGACAGGGTTGGTTCGCGATAATAAATCTAAATAAACGTACACGCGGGTGAGAGTTGAAAAGAGAAAACAGGTCGGGAATGAATCAACCGGCAAGACTCGGATAACGCCAGTGCCCACTCCCGTGGCTCTTTTAGGGTTGCTTTTCTCCCGTTTCACTACTTTCATTATTTAGATCCCCGAAATTTATTCACTGCTCTCGTATTTTCGTTCTTGTTTCACCTGCCCGAAAAAGTGATGAAAACAAAAATAAAAAACAAAATAGCATATTTTTCCCATGTGGATTGAATAAAAAAATTAAAAAAAAATAATTGTAAATTAACGTATGTATATGGTTTTCTCATAATATTCCGGTATTTTGTAAAAAATTGTAAACGCCAGAAAAGTGAACAGACATATCAAAGAAATAAAAAATTGTCCACGAAAAAAAAAACGTGAATATTCCAAATAAAATTTTTAATGAACGTCGATTACTGATTACACATTAAAATGCGAAATGTTGGCACAATCGCTCGATAAATTCTCGAATTATAGTGCTTTGTCATTTTTTTGCAACATTTTCGACAATTACCTAAAAATCTCATTTTTTTTTCAACCCAGAAAAAAAATCCCCCATGAGCAAAAAAAAAATGAGACTCTCAGCAGCGACAAAAAGTCGTCCTGGTGTTCAAGATAAAAATCGAGGGCGACACAAGCGGCAAAAGGTGACTTGAAAAAATCGCTTCATCAGATTACTGTGAACTGGTCAGAGGGTCGAATAGGGGCGCGGGAGAGGGCGCGGTTCCTGTCAAGCGAGTAGTAACTGGCCATCTAGCTCCGCATTACGATCCGATAAGATTCGGTGAGCGCGGCCGGCCAGTGGGGACCGGACACGCGCTTGACCGGCGTCCAGGATCGCTGAGCGAAACGCAGAATGCAGTGGCGAATCATTAATCACCCGAGGATCCGATCGCCTGTGCAATTAATCGCCTCCCGATTCGATCAAAGTCTTCGGGGGCCGGAGAGGCGATCGAGCTCACGCCCGGGAACATCGAGTTATATGCGGCGAACGGTATGTTCATCGAAGAGATATCGCCGCAGCTATATCCCAAACGGAACATTGAACAACGGCGACAGGGAGCATCCACGTTTCCGATTAATGTCCCATTGCGCCGGAAGTGATGTTGTCCAAATTGGTGCACTGTTCATTGTTCTGGCGGCAGTGGATTAATCGACGCTTCGATATTTGAGGAAAGGCGCTACATCCGGGATTCGAATTGTATATATTTGCGACAGGTACCGGCGACCATCGTTGACGAAATTTCCACGCTCGAGCCGTGAAATTCTTCGGGCCCGCCAAACCCATTAGCGGTATTCCGGGATTAACTTTAATAACTTTTTTTTGTTTTTTTCTCGCAACGGCAACGCTATCACGTAGAATCGTCGGAATGCATATCACGGGACACGAAGTTCTTTCGCACGTGCATACACAAATTCACAAAGTTTATCCCCGTATCGTAAAAAATAATTGTTTCAGCATGTTTATCTATAACGATTTTTGCACGAAAGCTGCGTCCGTAGCTCTCAACGGTACGAAGCGTCGTTTGCACGAACTGGAATAGACATTGCAGTTCGCGTTACCTACTAATTTAACTCCGGTACGGTAACGGCCCGAACTATTCCGTTGACACGCATCATAAAATTCAACGCGCATCATAAAATGCAACTTATTAGACTAATACTGGGTAAATGCGGGTGAATCGGTAAGAAGCCGATATATTATTATAATTTTATATCCGCGATTTATTATCAAGTGCAAGGTGTGCGCGAGCGTCCTAACTTTGTCATTTTACCTTCTCCGTGCGACGTTATTGCATTTTGCCAGCAGCTTTCTCGTCACGCTCGCACACCGCCTCCAGAGAAAGCCGTCTTATTTGAAGTTGCGTTGTCGCAATGTCTCTCGGTACTTCTCTTTCAACTCGTAGCCTTTTCCCACAATTTTTTCCCCCTTGCTTGTTCAACCCTCTTTCTATTCATTCGCTTTTCCACTTCGGAGCTTCTCTTCTTCACACGTCCCCGTTGAGCCTCGTCATTCGCGTCTATTCTGAGCAATTGGGGCTGCCGGTCGTCGTCGGTGCGGCGGCGGCCGCGACGAAAAGCTCGGCGCTGAGCTTAATTTGCATCGTAAAGCCACGCAGTGTTGGGGATGTTCCGGCGATCTGCGATGAAAAGCGTCGATCCTCGTTGAAAAAAGTAAGTTTAAGAGCTCGCCAAAGTAGACTTGGCGGACTTCTCGAGACTCTGGCCGAACGCCAATTCCTCTCCTCTTTTCTTTCGTAATACCATTTTTTTTTTCTCTAAGAATGAAAAAAAAAAAAAACGTTGTAAGCTGTCATTCAAATTACACGCGGTTGAACCCGTAAAGCGAACGTAAAGGCTTAATAGAAGAGTGTTACTGCGCTTTGTACGGTTTCACCTTGTTCGCCGAAAGACCTGTTTCGTACGATCCGAGAGTGTGCAAAAACACGAGTCGGACCAACTTCGCGCGGGAGAGCAAAGGTCGTAGAATGTTTCATTCATCATGACGGAAGCCGAATTCCAGGTCAAAGACTTTCAGGAATTCCCGAAAGTTGTAATCAGAACTACCATTGAAATTGTTGAGTCCTTCGTTGCAACGGAAAACATTTCCGAGGCGAAATATGGCGCGATGAAAATATAAGAGCCGTTCGTAGACGAAACTCACTTTTGTGGAATTCTTGACGAGCACGTTGCGAGTGTGTGAAACACCGTTCGCACCGTTGAAAAGACCCGAAGGCACACTGCATATTGCTCCGACATTGTGCAAAGTCGTTCACGAAAGCCGAGAAAATGTACCGGTCACTTTTTGGAACCAACGTGCGAATTTCAATGTGCCAGGTGTTTCATGAAAATTTCAAGGTATACCGAGTCTCCCCTCGGGCCTGATTAATTCCAAGTCCCTCCAGGGTCAATTAAGTCTCCATCCGTAGAGACTCTGATACCAACGCTTTTTCATCCGACTTTTGACTCAGGAGTTTCGTGGAAAATGTCGTCACATATTTACATGGCGATAAGCCGTGAAAAGAACGTAATGAGACCGAACAATTCACGGCGACGGAAGTGGAACTAGTTGGGCCACGGCTAAGAGACCTTTTCCAGTGCGCCGCAAGGATTCAAGGATACCGGATGGCTTTGCGCGCAGATAAGAGAGACGTCTGCCTCGATGAAACCCGTAGCTGAGCAGCTTCTCGAATACAACAATCGCTCGGGTATCGCGTTTCCTTTCAGGAAAAACGTAAGCGAATGATGCGAGGGGTACTTTGGCTGTGACTCGATTGTCGAGCGCCTCTGAGTCGGTCTCGGAGGCAGAAAGGTGAGTAAGAGTAAAAGAGCGAAAACGCTGAAGAAACCGCAAGAAATCCACACTGAAGAATACATCCGAAAAAAAAAAAAAAAAAAGAAAAAGTAAATAAACGGAGCGAAGAATTTGTAAAAGTGGGAGCTTAAATGGAACGCGGAGAAAGGATGAAAGCGAAGATTCAAGAGGAAGAGGTTTTTTCTCCTCAGACGATGGAATGTAAATGTCACCGGACGTTTGGGAAAAATGCCAGTGGGAGAGCCCTGGAGAAGAATTAGCGAGGGCGCTCCCCGCGCTCGCTAATTAGGTTTCGTCGCAAAGTTGAGACGTCGACCACGATGAGGCTAACGAGAAAAGCTGCGAAGTACGAATATAAAGTGACGTGTAGTGGGAAACTCGAGTCGTCTTTTGGCCGTCTGTTACGTCGAACGCCAAAGTAGAAAACATCACGAACGGTTTCACCGATTTTTCGGTATGCATCAGCTTTCGCTGATGAATCTTCGATGCGAGTCCGAATAGTACATTGATGAAGGGAGAGGCGAGGAGAATAGTTCGGTACGAAAAAGGATTTATACAAGCATGAAATCAAAGTCGTCGATTATCGTCAAGGTGAATCGCGGATATCAGTCTCTGAAAATCGCACGATCTCCCGACAAAATTGCCGTCGCGATACGTGCTTGGTTTTTCGAAAAAGCGCACAACAGTTCGCTTCGTTCTCACCGCGAGCCGATTCGGACACTTTTTTTGTACATCCATTCAATCACGTGTTCTCTTCTATGCGAACTTCACAATACCCAAAATCATTGCTCATAGAAGGAACCTCTGGAATGGACTAACTTTGTATTTCACCGGAGCCTCCGTTGGGTCCTTCGAGCTGCGTCTGGCATTCAGCAGGCTGCATTAGAGGAGTCAGGTAGAGAGCATTCATTAAAGTAACCATTAAGCGTTCTTGATATTTCAATATTGTAATATTTACACCTTCGCTAGGTGTAAACTATTCCGTTTTGTTCCGTCCTTCGATTCAAACCCTATGATTGGGGTTAGTCAACTTTGACGCGTTACTTCGCGTGTCCCAGTTCTGATATTACATCGAGCAGTTATTAATGAGAGTTTATCGTTTGCGTCGAGCGAACGTGGCAGCGTGAAGCGGCGTGCTAAAACGATCTTACGAGCATTTCGAGTGATTGCTCGATCGTACCAGACCTCTTGATTATTCACGACTCCGTTGGGAACTCGAGTGACGTCGCGACTCGAGCTTTATTATCGATTTTATAGTGGATGCGTCGCGAGCCGTTATACATTTCATTAGTTTTCATGGCACACTGACTAGAACCAACTTTCAACGTATATTAATTACGGCGACGCGCAACAGTCATGATCGCGAGATGAGCAGCTCCAATTTAGCAATCCATTAATCACTCAAAGCGGTCATTTCTCGCGGAACAATTAGAACAGCGAAATGCAGAATTATTTACTGGCGTTTGCCGTTCGTTCCCGATTTACCAAAAATTGTCTCGGAGGAGTTCGGATGAGAGTTTTCGTTATTGCCCGAACACTCCAACGTCGACTCAGCCAATCACCGGTGTCCACATTTCGAGACTGTGTTACAACTATTTAAAATAATTAACTCCTGACTGGACTCTTGGGGAATAATCGTTCGGCAAAAAACCAAGAATCCACAGCTGAGTGAGAATAAGCCGTGAGCAATTGTACTCGGGGCGGCTCGTCTGGGTGGGTTCATCTTGATAGCTTTCCACGTATAAGGGTGAACGGTCACGCAGCCCTCGACCGCGAGTCAATACGAGGGTGGCGCAAATCGGGACGATGGGGCAAAACGGGATAATGTGGTAAAAACGCAATTTTTTTGATATTCGTCGAATGGTGGCGGTGTTGATAAGTGGATTTGCTTCACTCACCTTGCCTGTTCGCTCCACGGTGACGACGATTAGATCGTCGATACAATTTTGAGCTCCACAGAAAATTCCCAATACTTCCGCTGATTCCGTTAATTCGGATTTTTTTGAGACGATCATCGAAACGAGCCGACATGCGGCAGCGGCCAATGCGTCAAGAGGAAATCTCACAAATATGGAAATTTGGCGGGGTTTTTTTTTTTTGTATATAAAAGTATAGGAAAATTAGGCCGTGATGTGGTAGTATTGCCAGGGCAATTCTGAATCCTGGCGCCGGGCCAAACCTCCTTGAAATCCGGTTCTTGTGCAGTCCCGCTTCAACACTGGCCGGTCCGCGAGCTGTATCCACCCCTTTTTCCCCTTTTGTCTCTTTCGCTTTTCGGTCCCCTTCTTTTTGATTTTTTTTTGCCTCCTCTGCAATTCGCGTTATCTTTATTTCTACCGGCAGGTAAACCTCCCTATCGCAACTGAAATAACGAACGAAGAATAGAAAAAAATTGTTTTTTTTTATTCTTTTTTTTTTTTTTTTTAACTGAGTCAAAAAAAAATATACTTTTCGGAACGTAACGTCAGGCTGAAGATACGAATGTAGATACAGAGTCGAAGAGGACAGCCGGCCAGAAATGTGCTTCGATAAAAGGGGAAAGCCTGGCCGTTCTATAACTATGAACGTAAATAAAACTATGGATGCAACTAGGAGTTCCGAAAGGATGGGAGGGAAGAGTGCCGAGAATTTTTCCCGCAATAAATGCTCCGAGAAAAATACACTTGTCAGCGTTAAATGTACCGCGACTGTGTCGTACTAGTCAGCGTTACAGTGGAACCCCGATTAACCGGATGCGAGGAAGGGAAACGTTTCCGAATTGTTGAAATCCCGGTCAATCTGAACTTCACAGTGAAAGTGTATAAACCAATAATCGCTGATGGTACAACTTTATTTTATATATATTTACATATTTTTAATATACACAATGATAGTTGGTGCAACTCGCACTCAATTTTTTAATAGTGTGAACTGGAATGTAAAGTTTTTTTTAAATGTTTTTCTCGTACACGGTAAATTCGATTTTCTCCAAGCATAAAAAAAAATATATATATGGGAAGAAACGCGGTTAATCCACTCTCGGTTAATCGCGGTTCTACTGTATTAAACGATACAATGCTCAATGATATTCCGCCGGACTATCGTGAGTCACCAATCTTAAGCTTAAAGATCGAATGGCAATTGTACTGGAAAAAAAGTAAATTTTATTCGTACGTTCTTGAGTATTCACGATGGGTTGACGGATATTATCCATTGTCTTTTCGTCCTGTCAGCGTCAGTTTCGTGTCGCGAAATTTTCAGCACCGCGGGAGACGATGGCTGTCGGGTTGGAGAACAATGGGGCTCTCCGGAAGACGTACGGGTTGGCATACTGGAAAAGCTCTGAAAATAGCAGACGCGAAAAATTGTCTCGCTTTCCGGTGATCCGGTAAGCGAGTCCTCGCGAGATGAGCGATATAATCCAGTTTGCAAGACTTTTCGTCCTTTCTTTCAGCAAATTGTTACCCGTTTTCAGCGACTCGTTATTATCATTGTTTCACGCTGGAATATGGCGTGATGTCTTTTATTCTGTCCTTTTACATCGCCAATTGCGCGATTACACGGTTGTTCGATGGGAAGGTGGAAACGTCGACTTTTGTTACAAAAGTTACGAGGAATTTTCAATCACGGGTTCGAAGTTTCGTGTAAATTCGAATACGTCGAGTGTCTCTAAAGCTTACATAAATAAAGGTTTTAATTCGATATTTTGGAATGTGCACTGAGTTCACTGTTTCCAGTGTCCGCAGTTTGGATCTCGTCCTTCGAGAGACTTTGCTGTAGTCGGGAAAATTCCTCGCTTCCGGACAGCGCATTTGAAAATTAAGAAAATTCTCTTATTTTTTCTACGTTGCAGTTTACGATATTTCGTCTCTAAAGCTTACATAAATAAATATTTAAATTCGATATTTTGGAATGTGCACTGAGTTCACTGTTTCCAGTGTCCGGCAGGCAGAGAACCTGGCGAGGAAATTGAATATACATCTTACAGTTCCGCTGCGTACGTAAAGTGGATCAGCCAATTCCGGTATTCCAAAGTTACACCGTCGAGCCAAAGCATGCGCAACAGTGTAACGCAGTTTGGATCTCGTCCTTCGAGAGACTTTGCTGTAGCCGGGAAAATTCCTCGCTTCCGGACAGCGCATTTGAAAATTAAGAAAATTCTCTTATTTTTTCTACGTTGCAGTTTACGATATTTCGTCTCTAAAGCTTACATAAATAAAGGTTTAAATTCGATATTTTGGAATGTGCACTGAGTTCACTGTTTCCAGTGTCCGGCAGGCAGAGAACCTGGCGAGGAAATTGAATATACATCTTACAGTTCCGCTGCGTACGTAAAGTGGATCAGCCAATTCCGGTATTCCAAAGTTACACCGTCGAGCCAAAGCATGCGCAACAGTGTAACGCAGTTTGGATCTCGTCCTTCGAGAGACTTTGCTGTAGCCGGGAAAATTCCTCGCTTCCGGACAGCGCATTTGAAAATTAAGAAAATTCTCTTATTTTTTCTACGTTGCAGTTTACGATATTTCGTCTCTAAAGCTTACATAAATAAATATTTAAATTCGATATTTTGGAATGTGCACTGAGTTCACTGTTTCCAGTGTCCGGCAGGCAGAGAACCTGGCGAGGAAATTGAATATACATCTTACAGTTCCGCTGCGTACGTAAAGTGGATCAGCCAATTCCGGTATTCCAAAGTTACACCGTCGAGCCAAAGCATGCGCAACAGTGTAACGCAGTTTGGATCTCGTCCTTCGAGAGACTTCGCTGTAGCCGGGTAAATTCCTCGCTTCCGGACAGCGCATTTGAAAATTAAGAAAATTCTCTTATTTTTTCTACGTTGCAGTTTACGATATTTCGTCTCTAAAGCTTACATAAATAAATGTTTAAATTCGATATTTTGGAATGTGCACTGAGTTCACTGTTTCCAGTGTCCGCAGTTTGGATCTCGTCCTTTAAGAGACTTCGGTGTAGCCGGGTAAATTCCTCGCTTCCGGACGGCGCATTTGAAAATTAAGAAAATTCTCTCATTATTTCTACGTTGCAGTTTACGATATCTCGTGCGGGATATCCCAAGTTACATCGGCAACTCTTACATCTCCACCAGTCACTACCGAACGAAAATCTCCACCGGAAACAAAAATTCTACCGGAATAAAAAATTCTACCGGAATAAAAAATTCTACCGGAATAAAAAATTCTACCGGAATAAAAAATTCTACCGGAAATAAAATTCTACCGAAATACAAAACTGATGTAAAAGTGGCGTTGTATAAAAAGTGGCTTTGATTCCGTCGCACAATAAATTTGGTCATGCATGTTAGCACATTCGCATAGACAAAGATGACGCGTCGTTGAATCCGGCTTGCTCGGATAGTCGTGGGTACGACGTACGGTGTTCGAAAGGTGTGCAGTGATGCATGCAAGAGGATGAAGATAGTCAAGTCGTTGCGCACCGCACGTTGCAACTCAGTAACATTATCCTTTGGGGGAAATTCTGTAATTACAGTCTCAGCGAGCGTCTGAAATTGCTTTATGCAGCCGCATAATCCATACGTGAGTTCTTACAAAATTAGACCCATATTACGGTACTCGAGTCGGTAAGAATCTCGTTCACAAATTTATTTTACCACCGAAGATGCAAACCGTACGGGGATTAAAGAAAAATCTTGACTTCGTGATTTCCCTTTGATTATTGATGACCCGCTGTAGAGCTCAGTGTGCGTTAAATTCGAGTGCGTGAACAGAGCTCTTGCACTCCATATGAACCACCTCCGAGAAACAAGCTATAAAGTTCAATTAATTTTGCAGCCGCTCGATATGTACGTGTTCGAAAGGACTAGAATCAGTGAGTTGCTATAAAGTTCTTCCGTGTGTGTCTATCGATTGTTGAAGCTAAATTTGTCATGACCCGGGGATTCATAAACCACTGGTGTGCTCTCCCGGTCATTGCTAGTAATGAAGTCGGAGTTCACAGCTGAGACGTAGCTACGCTGAACGTGCAGACGTTATCTTTCGGCCCGTTAACTTTGCACCGGTAAATCGGCGAAGTGATCGTTGCGCGCGCGTTTAAAATAAAGCTCACGGAGTCTATGATATAAAATATTCACCATCGTGCAAGAAATTCAATCTCAAATTTATGTCCGTATTTAATTCAATTAATTTAAATTCCGACGGATTGAGAAAAACGGCCTGGAATAAGATTGACGGATCGAGACTATTGTAATTCTACTGACTGGAATTTTCGGTAGAAAGTACTCGTCGACAGTTCTGAGTATTATTGTTGAAAATCAAACCAACTTCTGGTAGACGTCTTCCTGCAGGAAAAAAAGGCTTTGGCGGATCCCAGAGGACGAAAGGAATCGGGGTGTGGGAAAGGATGAAAGGTACCGAGAGAGATTCTCTGGCAAAGTTTCCAATCCCGTCGGGCGGTATGATAAAAACGTCGCTCCCAGTGGACCAGCCTGTGAATACAAATTAACATCTCGATGCAAATTCTACGGTGATATTATTGAAATGAGTCCTCCCGGTTCTCGGTCGCATGTTGCAGTTTTTCCAATTGCTTTCTCTCTGCTCCTCACCTCGCTCACATTTTCCTTTCTTCGGAGACACGTAACTTTGAGCTTGCCCCATCGCCGTTAATCCACTGTGAGATGTACGCGAAAACATTTTTTTCCAGGTCGGAAGAGTAGGCTTTACGAATGACATCGAAAAGTCACAATTTTTATGCTATTTTTCTCGGCAACGATATTTTGCAACGATATCGGGAATAATAAGACTACCGAAGGTGATCGCGATTGGACGGCAAAATTCCGGTGCAACGTCGAAGCGAAACGCGTTCTCCCCTTTGATTTTACGTCCGCCACGATATTCGAGAACGGTATTCAACAGATTACAAACCGGCCAGTCGGTTTCAATAACGGCGACCATTATTCGCGCGTGTGCTCGAATTCGATTATCCGGCCGCTGGGAAGAGTTATTGACAATTAATCGATAATTAATTATAATTGATCAAACAGCAATTTATTGGAAAATAGTAACAGTCCGATTAGCGGTGAACTGGGCAGGGGGAAGAACCGCGATTCATCGAAGGTACTCGACACTTGTCGAATAGAACAAATTGATCAACGGCGCGATGGATGTTCACACAGGCGGTCGGGGGCTGCAAAACCCCCGGTGGCCTGCACGCCCCCAGCTGAACAGCCAATTCAACCCTCCATCGCAAACACTTTGTGACGGATTAAAAAAGTGAGAAAAAAATTTCAAAAAAAAAAAGGAAACCCCGTTAGTGTCCATCGTTTCGTCTCTGATATGATATCTCAGCTTTTGGAATTTTGTCCATCGTAGCCGGACCGAAAGCTCCAACATTGCCGCAATGGTGCGTAGCCACACTTTACTCCAAAGTCTGAGGAACTCGCCCGCGCCCTCCTGCAGCTTCCACAATCGCTGCTGCATCTTACACACACAGTGTAGTTGTGTGGGGTTTCTGCTGGCTGGCTGGCTCGCTGGCTCGCTGGCTCGCTGGTACGTTCCTTCAGCGTCCGTTCCTCGCCAGCTGGAATTAAATTCTGGGCTGTCGGTTCGTTATCCGAGAACGTGTCTCGCTTTCGTTTCGAAAGTACATCCTTCTTTCGTTCGCAAGCTCCAACGTTCGCTTGCTTGCTTGCTTCCTCGCCTGCCAACACCAACACCAGACACAGCCTTCCGATCGTTTTCCACAGCGATACTCGTATATACTACGCTGTATCCGGTATGTAAGCGTAGCTCGACTATTTCGTGCCTCCACCCTCTTTCTCCTGTGATCGCGAGGGAGCGACTCAGTTCCGCCCTGATTCGCGTATCGAACTCATCGTGTGTACATACCTTTATCGACTATCCTCGAGCGCATAGTACACTCCAGGGGAAATGAAATTGCAACCCTCTCGACTCTTCCCACTCACTGGTGCCTTTTCGTTGCTAAATCGTCGGACGGTTCTTCCGTGTACATTTTTTTTTTTTCCCCATATTAATCATTACACTTATACGAATTTTTTAAATTTGAGGGCAATGCTGAATTCAGTGATTCATCGTGTAAATTTTCAAGGCTCGTTTATTTGATTTTATTGTCGTTATTAATTTCTTTTATCTTTACAGATTTTTTTTTCACTTTTACCCCATCCGGAAAAAGTCGACCAGAGTTTGGACCGACTTTTTCCGGTGGTCATCGTAGTTGGTCCAACACAGTCACGCACGGTTGGCCGTCATAATATTGTTGGTCCAATGTCAGCCCGGCTCTAGAACCGCATCTGGGTGGGGTAAATCGCCGTTTCCGTATGACGGATTTGCCATTTTTGGAGTAGTTTTTCTCAGACTATTCGTTCAATTTTTATGCCCGTTCGAACTGACGTCGATAAGGACCAATTAATTTTTTTATCAAACTTCTCCACTCCTGATAAATTCATGGCTCTCTGACAAGACTGATGTTCTCGAAGAAAGCTCGGGAAGCTCACATCTAATCACGGCGTTTCGCTTCAGTTGTTATGCCCAGCTTACAGCAAAGACTCGAAACATCTCATCCGCCAAGATCTTTCCTTCCAACTACCGACCTCATTATATGATACTCAACGCGACCTACTTCCCGCTGCGTTTGATATTTGGATAATTATATGAATTTATATGAATTTCGCTCCATCGCTGGCATCGTAGGAGTCAGCATCTGGGTTCGGGATATCACGACAATGTTGACTAGAGAATATTCCATTTTTTTTTTAACCTCATTCCTATTTATTTCCGTCTTCCGAATGCAAGTACCGTCGATTATCGTTGATATTCTCGACGTCTCGGAGCGATCGGAGATACTTGAGATTATTTTTATCTGTGCTGTTTTTATTCCCGATCGCCTGCTGGGTAAAGCAGACGAGAGTTCTGCATTTCAACGCGACAAGCCGACTCGGCGACTCTTCCTAGGCGCCGGTGTATATCGGAACCGTGGGAAATTACCCAGCGGATTCTGATGTACCAAAATTTCATGTAATCAAATAATTAGTCCCATTGAAAATAATCTCGGAATCTCTCGTCAAGATTTCGATCATCTTTTCCGACTCTGTATCCGGAGCTTGCTCCAAAATCTACATCCGACGAGATGCATTCCCTTAAAGACTCGTTGCTCCGAATCAATTCTGAAGTGGCAATTAACAGTTTAACACATTTTATCATTTTTACCATTTTTTTTTTTTTTTTTTTCAAGACCTTCCAGTCGACCTAGTCATTGGCAACACGTATATTCCAACGTTTTTGCTCAAAGGTCTCGTGTTTTTTTTTTTTTTTTTTTTTTTTTTTTTTTTTTTTTTCCCTCATTCGTCGACTTATCTCCCTCATCTCCGTCGGAGTAAACATATTTTTCGCGAATCCTCTCTCATTTCCAGAGCGTGTCTCCGTCCGGGCCGCGTTCGTATCATCGCAAAAGTCGCGCGATCGTTTCTTAGCAACTTTTCTCAAAGGGAGTCGTCGAGGGCTCAACGTGCCCGATCTTATCCTTTGGGAGCAGTGCAGAAGTATACACGTAGCAGACAGCTCATAGTAGGTACATCCGAGCCTCCAGGGAAGCGAATAACTCACTCGTCGCGAGCTCCCCCGGAAATGAGTGAAACCCCTTCGGTAGCGTTCAACTTCGAGGTTCTGCCGATAAAGATCTTTACCGAGTTGGAGCGACAACGAAACGACGTAACAGACGTTGCTAAGCGATAAGACACTTTTATCTGCTCAAGAACACTTGCCTCGTTTTTGCTCTTGACGATAGGACTCGATCGCACGCTTACGTTTTTCGATACGCTTTCTGGCGATTTTCATTCTCGAAATTTAAGCAGAATTGCCGAATCTCGGGGAAAATCTGGAGAATTTTTTTTTTTTTTTTTTATGAAATATTTGTCAGTGAAAATTTATAAATTTAAAACCCGAAGCCTTTACCGGTGCGTTGGCAAAGTGGTTAGCGTGCTCGCCTCCGATACCAGAACTCAGGTGGGTCGACGGTTCGATTTCCGAGGCCGTCGATTCTTCGAGAAATGAAAATATGGTCGGGGCATGTGGTTGAATCGTACTCGCGCGTGTACGTGTGTTTCACAAGGTTGTAGCCGTAGTTCATGTCCACGATCTCGACAAAACCCACCGTAGCTCCAGCGCCGTGACGTAAATCCGCGACAGACCGTATCAGCACAGATTTTCTGCAATTTAACACGATACCGGAGGTACGTCGGCTGCAGCTCCAAAAAAAGGAGAGTGGCTCGGTGGATAAAACGTCAATGGACTGAATGATAAGTGATGGTCGGTGATTGGAGACCAAACGAGCTGACCCGCTATTAGAAACTCGCGAGTAGTTCAGAAAAAGAGGGAGGAGTGCAGATAAAAAAATTGAAATCTCGGATGTCTTGGACAGCCATTTCTAAAATCGGCGGATCGTCCGAAACAGAACATCTGTCGCGAGTTATTATTGACTATAATCGATTGCACATTGCCAGTTGACAAATTACAATATCAATACGGAAATTCTTGTGCATCGATTGTAACTTAATCAAAGAAAATAAGTGTACAGCGCTGCATCCGGTGTTATTCTACGGTAGGTGTACTTTCGATGTAACAATGGTCCGAGCGCTGTGCATTCTCCCGGTGAACCGTAAATACCTTTCTACTAACACAGCCGTACCTTTGCACAGTATCGAGAAATACCGTGCGCAACGTAGCTCACTCCCATACAGTGAACCGGTGAAGCATCCATCCCATTCGTTCGACGTAATCCACAACGAAATACGGGCTTCGCTCGTTTCTTATAAAGCTCTTGAGACGCGTTCGAGTCCTGGCTTCGAAGCTTCGTTAGTCTCTTACCCACTCGGCTATCTTCCGATTCACCCTTTTTTCACCCTTTCGACTCCTCTCTCAGTTTGCCGCTGGTTCACTTGCGTGCCGGGAGTTCGGGGGGTAAGTCGACCACAATGAGTAAGGTTCGGTCCTTTGTTCACTGTCTTTTAACCTTATCAGCCTGATATTAAGCACCGAGTGTGGAAAAAAAAAAGTGTCGTCTGGAAACATTTAACTTCTGGAGCTCGTAATTTTTTATACCTGCTGGATCCCTCTTAGAGCGTGTGAAACTCGCTGATTGTACGAAACGTCTACACAAGATAAGACGGATTGAACTCACGGAATAAACGGAGAAAATGAAACTCCGGAGAGTCCTCGAAAAGCGTCGCTGGGAAAATCGGGGAAAGGTATCGAGTCGTTGTCACTCGAGACCACCACAATTTCCGCTCGAACGACTTTATTCCAGTGATACTACGTAGGAAACGAAACGAAGCGCGAGAATTCCAAAGTTTTGGCACGTTGAGCTAAGTAAGTAGATGTGGCGGGGAGTTGTCAGACTGGTGAGGAAGCCTGCCAGCCGTGCCAGTATGGCTGGAGTTGCGGCCGTCCAGCGGTCAGTGTCTAGATTGCAGTGCCCGGTTGCAACTGGCGATGCTCTCCAGTTGGATTCCGAAGCATAGATCCGAGAGGCGAGATGTAGAAAGAGGTTTTCCGACTTCGCGTGCAAGCTGATTGCACAAAGAGTCGAGAGGAGAACCAATTTGATTGATTAACTCATACCCATGTTCCGACCGTTCGACTACTAGCATCTACGAGCGAGTCTGGCAATTCAATCCACACGTGTCACTTTTTTCAAAACGTTGGCTGCGAAGTTGAATCCATTCATTGCATTATCTCACGGATATAACATACAGGTGATGCGAGACATTGATCCGGTCAGAAATTGTCGTGATGCCTTTAACAATTCTCGCCGAGAGATGTTGACCATCGAGCTGTGCCATTTTGCTCCGCTCTCCTGTGCGTCAAGAAACTGCCACCAAAGCTCTGAATTCCGTTTCAGTGGATTTGATGTTTCCACTGTGAAATCTGATGAAGCTCGTCTAAGGTGCATCCGCGTAAACAATGAATTCATTCATTTTTTGAGAGAACGATGTACCAATAATTTCCTAAAGAGACGTTGGCGCTTCAACACCATTCGTATGTGGCAGCATTAACAAACTATGATTATTCCCGATAGCAGTTGTTACTTGTGGTGAAACTTCACCGAAATACCGTACTATGATTTGATGGATTGGACGGATCAGTCGGGTCGAAATCGACCAAGATGAACCTTAGACAAAAGTGGTCACCGACCAACCTCTCATAGGAGTTCATGTACACATATGTCTGCGTATATGTAGGGAATGAATAGCTGGTAGATAGGTATGTGGTTAGGTCGGTACCAAACGCCTATGGGACTTGTTAACATAGCTCGCAGCCAAGGGAAGGTTCCTGGTGAATCGGCCGGGAACCTAGGGTGCAGTTTCTATACGTTCCCGAAGGTTTTCCGCTACGATCCGGCAGTAGACGTACAGGGGCGGGCAAGTACGACTCAGTGTAAATCTGCCGTAGAGACGTCTCGAAACCGTCGACACTCGGCCAACATGCAAATCCTTGCGAGGTCTGCCAGTCGGCGGGCAAAGAGGATAGGGAGAGAGGCGGGAGACGCTGTAGTTTATCCATATTAATGCTTCCAATTAAGCTTTAGGCACCGGCTTTTCCTCTCTCATCGCTTTCCGTCCTATGCTTCCTTCAACTTGGTCTCCGCGTCATCCTGTCTCGCCCATCCAGCTCGTGTACCAGATACACCCTGACACTGCCTTTGCATGTATTTGCTGATATCTCCAGGTATGAACTATGTACACCAGTGCCGTCTGCATGTCAGCACACGGTAAATGGAAACGAACAAAGTACGTAGTAGATTCCACTACCACGACGGTCGGTTTTGTAGCCACTGAAATGCAACACTCGTTGTGTTCAGTTCCGCATAGTGATTGACGTACGTTCGTACGTTAACGACTGAAAGTTTCCGATGCTGGTGGACACGAAAGCTGGAATCTGTGGTGGTGCCCGGAACGAGCTTTATTTTCCACCAATATTGAATCACACGTCCCTTCCTTCTCAACGTCGAGTCTGTCCTTCGCCCGATTCGTAGCGTGTTGAAACGCTTCGCGTTACCTGCAAACCGGATCAGACTGCAATGGACGATTACGCGCGCGAAAACGAACGTAAGATTCGTTTGTTGGAATTGCAAACAGACGATCAAATTAATTACTGCTTGGTGAAAGAAACTTAACGTTCCAACTGCTGAATGGATTATAGAGACAACAGTGTGCAGTATTCAAAAGAAGTATGAAGTATTCAACGACACTTGGACTGAATTTAAATGGAGTAGAATCTGTGGAATGAAGCATCGTACTCACTCATCGTCGCATAAAAGAGGTCACCTTTATTAGCAACTGAAAAGGTTTCAGGACAGGCCAATCTAATTGTTCACACGTCATTAAACTTGATGACGTCTGAAGGATTTTACCTTGTCGAAAATAATAGTTTGGGCACACGAGTCCTGTAGCGTGCGGTGATTGTGTCGTACAACTAGCTCATTGGATGCTAGTCCTGCCACTTGGAAGCCCGAAAGTTCGAGGGAGCCAAAGCTAAAGCATAGTCGTATATCCACGTCTAGAATCTCACTGTAGACTTCGATCTACACGAACATTGTGTGCTGATGTGAGCGTTGCCGGGAACGTCGCTCTGTGAATTCGTCGGCACCGCCTAAATCAGCAAACCCGCTTAACCGCCAACGGTTCGTCCGGTTGCACTCCGGTGCTGCTGCTGCTGCGCGGTCGTTTTCACTGAGCTCTCACCACCTCCGGAGTGCTAAACACCTCCAAGCTTTGACGACGCTTTTCGCACTATCCAACGGACACGGTGTATTGGTTCTTCGAGTGCAATCACCAGAAGACGGAGAACCGCCTGGCGAAAATGTACGTACCAATTAAAACTTGATCTCATAATCTAATAGAAAAATCTCGATTCATACCGATGTTCTATTTCACCACAATGACAAACTGCTTTCGCACGGCCGAATGCAATCGAACCAACAAAAAATTTACAAGTAATATCGAAACAGTTTCATCGTGTTATTGTGTTCAGTGTCTCTACTTCCACGATTATAAATTCCTCTGAAAGGCTTCACCAAACGAGCATATTCGAATTATATATGCGACACAGTTTTGTTTTTTTTTTTTTTTTTTTTTTTTTATTGTAATTAATAACACTTTAACGAATGCTTCGCCGAAACTGTTCCGGAAATGAATCGACCACAGTTGCCAGTTCGGCCGCCATTAAATTTCCCAAATTTCGGTGGCAAGTTACGGAATTGTCTTGAGCGGTGCAAAATTCAAATGACAAGACAAGGGTCCGCGGTATAACGACGTTGTTGAACGTGTCTCATTTCAACGCGTCGACCCTAGACGGGGACCGTCCTCGAACGTACGCGGTATGAGACGTGTTTGTATTATGTTACGTTGTTGTAGAGTTGTTTTAATAATAGGAAACTTGGCAATTTCGAAACACGTTTCGCCAAACGGGAGTGAAGCAAACACTGCATTAGAGACTCCGCCGTGTAACAACACGGGGAAAGCCGCATAATATGCCTGCATCACCGCTAGCGCAATGTCTGAACATGAGTTTTCGACGCTGAGGCAAGAATTGTTCTGAGCCGGTCTTTGCGGACGAGCACGTCTTATTAAAGCGTCTTCCCCGGAACACACCGGAGCGTATTTCGATCCACAAATCGATCTGCTATTGCTGCGATGTCGCATCAGCCAGCAAATCGTTCTTGAGACGTTTGTGGTCTTTGAAGAATCTTTGGACGATAGAGGGACCGCCCTCAGCTTTGACTCTTAAACGTGGAGAGAACGAGGTGGCGGCGAACGGTCGGAAACCAGAGGAAAATAGGAAAAAGGCTTGTGTGTCTGTGTGAGGATGGCTCGCGATCAAAACGCGCTTTGAATATCTCGCCCGATTTCCTCGAAGCATCTCCGGCACCGATTCGAAGGGGTCGCGCGCTCCCATCCACCGACTCGAAGAAATCCAATAAAGTTTTTTCGGGACCGATCATTCTCCGCTGACAGAGACAAGAAGCAGCCAACAATTTTATGGGCGAATAATGAATAGCAATTTTTTTGTAATTTGCCTTCAAGTATGTAAATTGCATTGAAATCGGGGGTTACGTTGGACGGAAAAAGGGATCGGCTGGGAACGATGCAAGAAGAAAAAGGTGTAACCGGTAAGAAGGTTAAAAAGAAAAGTCACGCGTAACGTATGCCGATGTCGTTGACTTTGACGCCGAGCAGTCCATCCTTTATTTCCGACTCTCATTAGCGAAGTTGGTTGTCTTTGATTCCAACGGTTGGCCACTTCGTTTATATCCAACAGCCAACTTCGGACCACCGGTTGCGGTAAGGAGGGATCGAGACACCGTGTTCAGACTCTTTTTGAGTGTATGAGACAATTTTCGCCACGGACAAACAAGAACTTGTTACCTGCTCGACCTATCTCAAAGTTGATCCCGAGCCTTTTGCATCCGAGCGTGAAACTTTAAGTTCTACTCTCGTATCACGTTGAACCTTGGGGGATTCGACGGAGATCGATTTGCCACGGGGAAACAGGACTGCCGTGAAGACGTATGTTGCCTCGTATCGACTAGTCCGGTCCAGAATGTCGGCGTTCGTAGGTACGAGAGAAGCCGTAGCTTAGCGTAGAATGCAGGTGTAGACTGCATATCCCTCAGATACGCGGTTTATCCGGACGATCGAATGGTTGCGAAGCTTCGATTCGTGGTTGGCGCAGGGTGCACCAGAATTTCGCCAAGTAGCGTACAGGCCAACATCGTATCTTGGACAGGATATCCCACGAGGTACGGGTACATGCGGTGAATTGTATTGATGCAGGATAACCCAGATGTCGATGCGAGATTATCGGGCTCAGGTTTGGCTTGTGGCATCTCTGCGGTCTCCTCCATATCGGGGCTCGACCGGGCTGTTCCTGTGTGATACGAGGCACGAGACTGTTCCGCTGTCTGCATACTCTACTGTGCTGCGAGCGATCTTGGTATTCCGTGTTCCCTGAGGCTGGAACGCCACACACTGCATGAATATATGGAAGAGGGTATGAGGCATAGCTTACGGTACTGTTGGTACTTAAGGCTTCATCGCTTGTGGTACGATTATGGATGGTGCGGGGCTGATCGCTTTCGGTGACTCAGTATCAGTTAATCAACGCTTCCTCACTTTATTGCTTCCGCGTTCGATGCGGCATTTCCATTGGGAGCAAGAAATAGCCGCGTGATTAGCCAAATGATTTTCTCCAAGATGTTATCCGGTTGGACGATTCCTCGTCACCCATCAATGGCGTTATCATCGGGGCATTATTTCCAACTTGAATCACCGGTGCTCCTTCATCCATTGATCATTGATTTCAATGTGCCTTGTAAATTCCTCGCCGATACTTAACTAGAAATTTCTCCTGGTCATCGTGCCTCAACGATTTACATCCTCCAAATGGGTTTACCGTTACATCGGGTGTTCGACCCGATGAATTCACTGCAACGGCTCGGTCACTATGACGCGCTGATACCGTGTGTCCGGATCAGTTAAAACCACGATAACACGTTCTCCATTATTAAATTATCTCTCCGCGTTGTCTGCTCAGCCGCGTTACGGAGATTAATCGATGCAATGACCTAACCCTATCATCACATACTGGGGTTATCAGTCGTGTTTGTGGGGGATGCGATCTCGTTGCTGTTGGGCTGTCCAAAGCTATCCGACACGCACCGCGCGCCATCATTCGCTACTCCGCGTGGAAATTCATCATGCGGGTTTCTCGAATCAAGTAAGCATTCGTCTCTGATCCACCAAACTTCGATAACACGCCTCGGTACGTTTAGCACACGCCGTTAAGTAAATTCCAATTAAAGTTTCCGTACGATTTTGGTCACTGGCAGAAAAAAAATGTTCATACAATGTTAACCGATTTTACAATGCGGAAGGACGAATAGAATCGAGCGACAAAGTGAAAAATATTGGACGCATTACGAGGCGACCATATCCGGGAACTCAATCTCCCATGTCCGATAGCGAGGCGAGTCATGAATGGGCCAAAAATCCATTACCGGAGGTAATTAATATCGCGGTTTCGGCCACGAAGTGTCGGAGAATTTTTCCAATTTCCCAACAAAAATGATATAATAGCATGTGCATCGTAACCGCGTGCAGATACGTCGGGATTTACGAATAACCCGGCAGGTAATCTCGCCCAGTACTTTTATGTCCCGATGAACAGACGCGCAGTGGCAGTCGTAGCGGCAATGGTATTTGTAGTAACAGCCACGGTTGCTCACGTTATGCTTCGCACGATCGTCCTCACTCGGAAATTCGATTGACGCTTCTAATATCATAAAATGCCTTACTCCGGCGAATATTGCGCCCGACTGTGTCATCAAACTCGAAAGTCGTCAAGCGTGCACGATCGTGACGGACGATTCGCACGTAATTCCATCGAAAGCATTTTTTAAAATTTCATTCGCCTTTCCGACATCAGAATTTCTTTAATTTCCAACTCCGCTGTAGAAATGACAATTTTAATCATAGAAACAAAAAAAAAAAAAAAAAAAAAAAAAAACTGGCCATTGAAAAATTATTACAAATCGTTTTGTCAAACGATAAGTCGTAAATCATTTTTTATTTTATTTTTGACGAGATCGGATAAAAAAAAATATATATATTTAATATCTCAGAGAAACGAAACACAATCTCGCCCATATATCAGCTTGAGCAGATAACACCTATAGGGAAACCTGTCGTAGTGGCGCCAGGGAAGTCAGGCTCTGCCGTTACATCCAAGATTTACAGACGTCGCTTCTGGCGTTCCTGGGTCGCGAAGAAGCCCTCGACTACCTCGCAGGAGAGTAACAAGGACCGGGGCGAGCAAATGGCGAATAGGTGTTGTACGACACGTACTATAATGGCTATACATATCGAACGGACGGGAAATCACGAACCCTTTTCTACTCGAGCCATCGGTAATCCGATACCGACGTACCTGCGTTTCCGTTTCATCCGTCCGAGATTTGAATACACTATGTTACACAACGTCGCAGTAGCGCGCTTAACGATCCGATAGGATTGGTTCGTTGCATAATATAAACGTCGTTCATTTGCTCCGTTTCGAGCAACGCCGCGGTGCCGTTCAGGATCATTAGCTAATAAACATTGTCGTAATACAATTGATCTCGATTGACGACTGCTCATGCTGAAGAATCCGGCATTAAAAAATGAATGGATAACTGGGTTTTCCTCCAGCTCTGACGTTTCGCTCCGCTCTCCTCTATTCTTAAAAATCTATCATCGGAAGACGTCAAAGAGCGTCCGGAAAAAGGCTGACTGGGTCTCACCTGGACTTTCGTAGAACTCGATGTAAAAATTTCGGAGCGAGTAAAAATTTCGGATTCGAGTAAAAATTTTGGAGCACTGCGTCGTAACCGATATAATCTCGATGACGCCTTCTTCAGAAATCCTCAGGATCTCATCAGTGCCCGATGCGACGCGCGACCATTTTTACTCGGCCAAGACAGTCGTGTTTCTCCGGACAAAAAGTTCGGCGGAATCGAGGGTGGACCAGCCAGAGAGAATTGCCTTCACGCAAAATAGTCCGTTCGGCAGCAGTAATTATCGTCCGCCGTTTCGAGACCATGAGTTGCAAAAAAAAGAAAAGCGCTCTTTCCCCGGAGAATTGGGAGACCGCGAAGAAAGGCAATTTTCCGTTTTCTCAGCTGTCCGCCGTACCAAAACGGCAGCCGTTGTGGTTTTTGTTGCCGACCGAGGATAGAATAGCTTGGAAGGTTGCGACCACGTGACCTTAAGATGTTTCCCACGTTGAATGGCGTACCGGTGAAAAACCTCGGGCGAACAGCCGGCCGAGAAAACGTTCCTGACGTTTGGCTTCGAGATTTACGAGGTTCCCTTTGCTCCGAAATTCTGGAGAGCCACGAATCGGCAAGACGAGTGAGCGACCGGCGAACAGTGCGCTACCGGTACCGGAATCGCTGTATCGAGGTTGCAAACAAGGTCCAGCACGCACAACAACGTTCACCACGCGATCCTTTGGGATTTCGAAGGTACAGGACGTTTGGTTCATCGTTCGTCCGTACACAGGTGCACATCAAACGGTTACGTGTACCTGCGATAGTGGCAACGGTGTGAGACTCGGTAACCGGGCCAGTACGGTACCGGAGAACCATGGTATGCCGCACACGAGGGCCTTCTCGTTTCGCCGTACGAGCACGACGTCCAACGTTTCGGCCTCGCGTGGTTTCGCGTGCTCGTATCGCCGCCTGCCCACCGTTTAAACACCAACACACCCCCGGATCGTACAACACTGCACGAGAACCCATCGTATCGACGACCACCCTATATCCTTTCACAGTAACACGATTTACGAAGCACGAAACCTCCGGACTCGATACCGAGAAATTAATGGGACGGGCATCGCGGCAATTGAATCGTTCGGCCCATTCCTCGTATAATGCCTGTGGCACTGCAGTCGGGTGAATCCAAAGCGGAGATGTTTCTGGACTATCGAAGCCAACTTCCGCTCAATATTTTTCAGATTCTCCTCGAGTCATTCGTTGCTCGCGCCGATATCGCTCGCGATTGAGTACGCACGTGGAAATTCGAGTCTCGTGGCAACCGCGACGGTTCCGATTGTCGGGACACAGTGAAAAGCGAATTATTTCGTCAGGAATCGGGTACGAGAGCGTCGAGCATTTTTCGCATAATATTATAGACGAGGATTCACGATACAGTGAATGTTCCGCCGACGCTGACGCTCGACTTGTGTGTTACATGGAAACTGAAATAAAGTTCCGGTAATTGACGGAACATTTTTTTTTTGATTTAATAAAATTACACATTGAATCGCGAGAGTTTTTGAGAGTGGGATAAATAGAGTCCGAGTGGCTCCAAAGGCGAATATAGAATCAGTTGAGAAGATTCTCGGGCGAATACGAAATTTTACTCGTTTCTCTGGAACGAAGGTCTACGACCTCGGGTACGAGGCACGATCATTGGATCGCCAAGTACATTGTAGGTATAGTGAAGCGGAAGACGCTCTCTCAATCATCCACCGGAATTCATATTCGAGCGGCGCATTCTCATATCGACGATATACATATTTCAGTCCATTGTGGCGCCAGCGAGGCATATGTACTGTGATATGAATGCAAGCTCGACAGCCTCCGGTACATAATGCGAATACCTCTAGATGTACAGAAGTACGCGGAAAAAAAAAATGCAATCAATGCGAAAGTCGTGAACACGTTAAATTTCACCTGAAAAAAAAGGCTCGTGCGTTTCATTTTCGACGCGGTCTCGCGTCTGAAAAAAAACAATCGGTAGTTATACAAAAATTGAATTTAGATGAAGTTCGAGGTTGAACAGAGATTTTTCAGTGTAAATGGGATTTACAGTGTCCCTCTGGATCAGTCTATTGTTTCGCGCAGGTTTATTTTTTTTTTCAAATTGGAAACAAGACTATTGTGGAAATTGCACGAATCAGAAAGCACGATTTTAAATTTACGACTTGAGGTTCAGATGTGCGGTGTAAATACGTCTAAAAATTAATGAACAATCGGAGCTGAGCATTTTTCCTGTGGCAAAAAAAAATGCATCTCCGCAACCCACAACAGCAGTAATCGAGCTTAACGTGATTCGAAACGCATTCTTACTCTCTTTTTCCGTGTCCCGAAAAAAAACACCGGTGCAATTTCTGTGACACACAATGGCGCTTTTCCATGCTCTTGAGCTTAAAAATACAGTTACAAATGTGCAATCTATATGTAAAGGGGACGTGCGCGAGAGCGTTAATTCATAGATTCTCGTTAAACTGAGTGCGTCTGTTGGGAAGGGGTGAGTGGGCAACTTCGTAACGCGAAGCATTTTTTTTTTCGCATGGTTATATTTTATACCTGTATAGATCTCATTCCGCCGGCACGTAATTTATGGAAGCCCGCTGAGGGAAGATATACCGATTTTTCTATCCGCTACGCAAATCCCCGCAGCGCAAATCGCGAAACCGCTGAAATTAGACATTTTTTTTTTTTCAACCTCTTTTCGGAACCGGCGCTGCCTCCTTCCGTAAATAATTTATTCAAAGTGGTTGTTGAGTGGTGGTAAAAAAAAAAAAACGAAAAAATGTACGGAGCGACGGATTTCCAATTTACAATCTTAACACCAATTCTCGCGTTGCTGAAATTAATTTTCCGATATTTCAGTCCTGTAGCAGTGCAATCTAGTCACGTGGTACGGACACAGGACAATTAATCGTCGTGTTCGAAGCCATTTAAAAATCTTCTCATGTTCGCGTCTATATTCCATATAAGCCTGCACGGGGCAATGAAAAGCGACAATGCGAGCACAGAGCTATGGAGATATATCCGTTTTCGCAAATCCAACATAATACCTCATCCTCGATACTCGTACCTTGCGGAGATTACTAATATACCGATAGGGTTTGCTCGCAATGCTGTGGGCATGAATGGATCCTCAGAGTGGATGACGCATTTCTGTTTGCCTTTAATGCCATTTGTACCAAATCTACGAGCCGACGAAGAGATTATCCTAGGATAAAAGCCAAAAACCCAAAAACTCACCAAATTCTCATGAGAGATTTTTCCTTAATTTCCTTGCTTTTTTTCCCGATTTAACGCTGGAAAAGCTAACGCTAATTTGGCAGTTCGACCAATTTTTGCATCAACTTGTAACGAATGAACGGCGAAATTAATTTTCAACGAGACAATTAAACCACGGACTTTCTTAGGGTTGGAATCTGGAGAACCTTAATTCATTGGATTGGTGCTGCAGCTATCAACGTGTCAAACTCTCACTGAAGGAAGAAACGAACCTTTGCCAGTAACTGTTATTGACACGCCCGAAATACCTACCACTTACTCATAGCCGGATTCCACTTCTGCAAGGCATTGCCAGCGCGCGTTCCTCTCATGCATATTCATCGGTACGTGTTCGTATCGCACGACCGTAACTTCGCGTCGTAAGTATGCCGGTATCCATAGATAAATACGTGGTTCGATCGTCGATATCGATAGGACAATCTAGTGCTCCGTTAGGAAACAAACAAGCAAAATAGAACGGAAGGACGGCGAATGGCTTGTCGGCGATATGCGAAGGTTCAGTTGTGTGCATGGAATATGGTAAGTCAAAGGTTTATGAACAAAATCATGGTCGGGCTGTTCATGCAGGTAGTGGAGGGATCAATTTGCTATGCAAAGTCGGCGCTCCAGGCCGCGCCTGGCCGAAACTGGGCCGCGACGTGGACGAGGAAAAGACTGGGTGCGAAATCTCTGTTATTTACTAATTGGCGAACTAATAGGTCAAACTACTCGGTGGTGAGGACGTTGACGTGGAGGTTCTCGAAAAGAAGAACTCCTTTGGGATTGTCGTTGGGAACAGGGCGAAAGGCCATCAGTTCCGGGGGATGTCACGGGCTGATGCAGGGGTTCGCCCCACCATATGCGTAGGTTCAGTTGTGTGCATGGAATATGGTAAATCAAAGGTTTATGAACAAAATCATGGTCGGGCTGTTCATGCAGGTAGTGGAAGGATCAATTTGCTATGCAAAGTCGGCGCTCCAGGCCGCGCCTGGCCGAAACTGGGCCGCGACGTGGACGAGGAAAAGACTGGGTGCGAAATCTCTGTTATTTACTAATTGGCGAACTAATAGGTCAAACTACTCGGTGGCGAGGACGTTGACGTAGAGGTCCTCGAAAAGAAAAACTCCTTTGGGACTGTCGTTGGGAACATGGCGAGAGGCCATCAGTTCCGGGGGATGTCACGGGCTGATGCAGGGGTTCGCCCCACCATATGCGTAGGTTCAGTTGTGTGCATGGAATATGGTAAATCAAAGGTTTATGAACAAAATCATGGTCGGGCTGTTCATGCAGGTAGTGGAGGGATCAATTTGCTATGCAAAGTCGGCGCTCCAGGCCGCGCCTGGCCGAAACTGGGCCGCGACGTGGACGAGGAAAAGACTGGGTGCGAAATCTCTGTTATTTACTAATTGGCGAACTAATAGGTCAAACTACTCGGTGGTGAGGACGTTGACGTAGAGGTTCTCGAAAAGAAGAACTCCTTTGGGATTGTCGTTGGGAACATGGCGAGAGGCCATCAGTTCCGGGGGATGTCACAGGCTGATGCAGGGGTTCGCCCCACGCTGGTTTGTAAAGAGGTATAGAGGAGTATCGGAAAATAGTCGAAGTTCGACGGTGATGTAGTCCAAAGCCAGCTTTCCAACGAATTAATGGCCATTTCCTACACCGAGGAGCCAATATTTTATGGGTTTCTCGCTCGACCGCAATCGGAAAAAGTTTAGCGAACGCCATCCGGAAAGGGGAATCTCGCCGCCCTCGACCCCTTCGTTGACCCCTCCGCAGGTCCAGCTGTAGTAGGTCGCAAAACGACGACCGCGCTGGGTTTGCTGAAAATTTTTTATAAAAATTAATAAATATGGAGGGTTTTCCATATTTTTTTTAAACACGACTTCCAGAAAGGGAAAAATGGGCAATTCAGAAGAATTCTAATTATTTTTCACTTATTTTTTATTGTACGACTGAGTATGCCTTAACTGGATTAATTAAGCAAAATATTTAATGAGACACGCATTAAGAAGAAGCTTGCGAAGGCTTTCGTCAATAATCAATGTGGAAGTTCCGCTCAAAGTTACGTATGCAGCGCACAACAGTCAGAAAACTCTCGCTAATGAAAATTCATTCAGCCTGCAGAATAATGGAATACTTACTTTGTAATATGGGTCGTAATTCCGCAAGTCGAATCGAATGCTTCGTAAATGTTTGCGCCGTTAACCGGACTCAAGCTCGAATCTTATCGACTCAGGCTAAATTTCATGTATAAATGATATCGCAAATAAATGAATGAAATATTATCACGATGACGGAATGCTGCATTAAACTCGTCCCGTAAATTAATAACGCAGTCGTACGTGTATGCCGGCAAATGTAACATGCGATGCAATGAAGAATACTGCGGAAACGTTGATCGTTTGTGCGATAAATGCAATATTTCGAATAAATATAATTAAATCGTGGGTATTTACCCAATTCGTTTCAAATAAACCGCGCGCGCTGTTAGGGTCACGTGGTGCGGAGGTAACTTCGAGAATCAGAACGGCGGAAAAGTAGATTCAGCTTAATTTCTTCGGATTTTAATGATGCCGACTCGATAGAATTAACGTTAAAATCAATTTAATAACAATTTCACCTATAAAATAATACGTCAGTCGTAATGCGAAGAAAATGTGCAATTGTCAGTAGCAATGAGAGGGGGAATTTATAAACCTGAGAGGTTAGAACGACGCAACTGAGCACAGATCAGGATATCAGTGCTCGGTTCGATGGATGTTTTCAATTTGCTTCTAGAGTTGAGGTAACCTGGCCTCGCAAATAAACGGGGTTGTACTATAAGCCTTACGGAATGCGCCAGAGAGCGTACGAATTGCTATCGCATCGATGCCCAAATCAATAGTCAATCGATATTCCGCTAGAATCAGGCGCTCGCTTCCAACTCGAACAACACGCCGGAAACTCTCCGCACATCGGGATTAGCCATGGTTCGCGGATTCTGCAATCTTAAATCCTGCTGTTAATAATAGCGAACTAGTTTCGAGTAACCCAGGATCTGTCCGGGCGAGGACGAGAGTATTTTAACTGCAGCAGCAGGGCAAATATATGGAGTTAGAATCGAAATACAAAATTAATCTTGTTTGCTGCGGTGCAAATGATCAGTACAAATATACGTGTCAAAAAAATAATTCGGGATGAGGTTAGAATCGAATTAGAAAATAAATGTCGGGTCAGACTGCAGTTCGGATAAAGAGTCCAAATATACCTTCGAACTCAAGACGGCAATAGCATATCGTGATGATTCAATTGAACAATAAAAACGAAATCCAGGTCACGTGAAAAATTGTTGAATTAGGATTATTGAATTTTTCGCTTTGTTAATTTAATTTAATTTAATTTAATTACATTATTGGAGACAAGATATTCGTGCAATGAAATAATATCGTCGTAATTGCAACTCAGGCGGCAAGACATTTGCGAAATTCAATGTATCACCAAATTAATTCGGGATAACGAATTATTAAAGCAGTTCAAAAACAAAATTACGGAAGCGAGACGTGTTCGACTGATATATTTAATCCGCGGAAACTTCGCGCTTCTGCGATATATTTATATATCGAAAATCCTGCATATTTATTAAAATCTGAGTTGCGGAAAGATAATACCGTGAATATGAATGTCCATTCGTCAAAACTCTCGACAACCGACGAATTAAGAGGTGAGCGGATGAAGCCTCGTCGTACAATTAAGAAAGAGAGTTTGCACGAAATTTTTTTTTTTAAATAGAATACCGGAAAAAAAAATTTTCTCCGCCAAAAAGCGATATACGATATTCCCACAAAATAATGAATATGATAATTATACATGATATATTAAAATATGATAATTCCCACGCGATCCGACCGTAACGTAATCCGTCTTCATTTGTACTATTCGTTTGTGCATCTCGTGTGTGCGAACTATTTTTTATTTTTATTTTCATTTTTTTTTCAAACCTGCAAGGGATTGCTAGCGATGGAAAAAAAATTTTCTCTGCGAAAAAGCGATATACGATATTCCCACAAAATAATGAAGATTCACCACAGAGCCTTAGTGAGTCAAGGGTGTTTTTACGGTTTGGCGATAGCTTCGAAAAAATACGGCAAATACTTTCGTTCGGTTCGCTCGAACGAGTATGCCGGATATACACGGTCCCGGTTTGCAAATAGTTGCGCATGTTTGAAATTCGTCGACGCACAGTGGATTGGAATTAGGGGATGTTGTATAGGTTCGCTGAAAATCACGGGTCGAGCGTCAACGGCGCCGCTGTAGCTGACACCAATGAAGCTACAGGGAGCAGAGGGTTCAATCTGGAAAAGGGGCGGACAAGCTCGACGGGACATCGAAGGCAAATCGCGATCCGACGCTAACGTAATCCGTCTTCATTTGTACTATTCATTTGTGCATCTCGTGTGTGCGAACAATTTTTTATTTTTATTTTTATTTTTATTTTTTATTTTTTTACAAATCTGCAACAGATCGCTAGCGACACACGATCAGTCACTGCGGATGAATCAGGACGATGAGGTCGAAAAAAAAAAAATCCATAGGTGAGATGTTAATTGATACGCTTGATAAAGCGTGGAGATTCGACGGATCCGCATCAATGCGAGACACATCAATCTTCTGCACTAAAGTTGTCTCAAACACTGATCGGACAGCTCAGATTAAATTCCCAATATTGATTTGTTGTCTCGTTTCTATGTTGAAACCAAGACACATGATGATGGGAATATAAATTACCGGAATGGCTTGGAATGACCACTGATCAGCGGGAGGATTATTCTTTGACAAGATGATTTTCGGAGAGTCGTTTTGAATGTTTCGTGCTCCAAATTTTTAAGGCCGATTTTTCAGGCTCAACAATGGCCACGAAATTGAACGGGCGCGTTATTTATTCTATGAGAATACAACAGTACCACAGAGAAATTGGCGTGTTAATTGAATAGTTTTTTTTACGTTAGAAAGAATATAGATTAGAGAATGTGTTGAAGCCCAGCGGCGAAATTATATTGACGAAGCGAATATATGGGTGATTCACAAATAGCTGTGATTTTTTATGTCTAGTACTTGATTTATTGTTTGACATGTTTTTTTTTTTATTAAAAAATGATAATTATGATAAATTTGATAGTGTTTTACTGTCGACAATGTATATTGAAGCATATTCATTCATGGGTCACGAATAATTTGCAAAATTATATCCAAAATGTCAGTACCATGGTAAACAAAACAAATAATATTTAAATGAATATTTCCTTGATGTTTTAATCCATTATCACGTTCAATTGATCTACTATTATAAAAAATTGTTAAAAACTTCAATTAATTTCAATATTTAACTAATGTTAAACTTTGTTTTATTCCAAGACTATTATAAAAATTGTTATTTTAATTCTACTGTTAATAAATTTTAAAGATTGTTAAAATCAAGAAAGAAAATACCGTGAATGTCTCTGTATAATTATCAAAATCCTATAATTTATCATTTGTTTTATTATTTTAAGAGATTTAGCCAAATATTTTGAATATTTCATTTTGATGTCAGTAACGTGCTAGTGAAATTTCTCATTTTTGTTCCAGCTTCTTTTCTATTGAAGTTGTAGTAGAGCTACGTTACAGGCTTAATTTTGAGCATAATAAAAGACCAATAGCACCCAGATCACAAGTTTTGAAGAATTTTTCATTTAAAAAAATTTTGGGTTGTAAAAATCACAGTTATGTAAGAATCACCCATATACATATGGTAGATATGCGTTGGCAGCTTTCATGCGCTAATAGATTTCACGCCTCGCTTCTACACAGTCGACGTCACTCGTCTCTCACGCCCATACGCAAATTTATAACGGTATCGCGCGTCAACGATAGCCAAATTGCCGCAACGTGATACGCCTTTTGTTCGCAACAAAATCGTCCCATAAAATACATTCGGTGACACGTCGAAAGAATTCGCAACCCTACGACAGTGACAAATATTATATTCATTTCATTTTCCATTAAATGATTTATTTCATTGTCAACTTCCATTACACATCCTACTACCTTTTTTATATATACGTAAAATTATAATTATCTTTCATAATCTTGCTAATTATTGTGCACTTTATGCCTGTTTGAGATCCTTTCGAGAAATTATTATTGTCAACGGGTAAACAAATGCTGAGAGAATTAATTTTTCGAACAATCTTATTTGCTGCATATTTGCGTAATTTGCGATAAAATTCCAGTTCCGTTACTTGAGGATTCGATACCTATCAATTTATCTTCGTGGACACTTTGAAATAAACAATATTTACGAAGCTTCTCTGCATAATTGGAGTTCTGCGACGATAATGGAGGTGAAATAAAAGGGTAGAACCGTAAAAAAAAAAAAACGTGCAGCCCGAAAGCCTCGAGGAAAATCGTTATCGCACTGCCGCTAACGGTTATTAGCAGAAAGTAATTATCGATAATTAGGCGATTACGTAAGAACTATAGTATTATCCGTAGCGCCGCAGCAGCCTCTCGCGGAAGTCGTATGAAAATTTTATCCATGGGCCATTGCGCCCCGACTATAGCGAGTTTTCCAAGTGCAACCTTAGGAAAATGGATTATGTGGGCGTGGAACCCGGAAAACCCTGATGAAAAAAAAAATCTGAATGTCCTCCGGACTTCCGCAACTCCCCCGAAGGGAACGCAGTATCGATAAAGGTCGTTCTTACTTTTTGGAGGTTTCGCAAAGCCCCAATTTCTTCGGTTTCAATTAGGATTCGAATCAGTGCTTTGAATTTCGAGAATTGCTATTCGTATCACTTTCAGATACAACGGTGATGTCGATGACCTAATTTCTATCTCTCGATTTTCCGCTCGGACCAAAGACGGGAATTATGCACTTTCCTGAGGTCCCACCGGAAGAAAAAATTCCACCGATCATAAAAAATTCGCCCGACCATAGCGAAAACGATTAATATGAAATATAATTAATTTCATAAAATCGATATTAATTTTTCATTTCTGTATAAATTTTATTTGAGTGGCAGTTTTTCTGACGAACTTTTTAATCACAACTGTTTCTTTGCGGTCGTAGGTTTTTCAATGAATATATTCATTTATGAAATCTGGTCTATGTAAAAAAAAAAAATTCCTACGGTATTATTTAACGTTGACTTTGACGGAAAGCATTTGTCTCCGTTACCTTAGATTTTTTTTCAACGCACAAGCTTTGCTATATAGAAATATAAGTTGAAAAACTCCGATGAATTTATCTTAATCTTCAGAGACAATTTGCTCAATATTTCTCATTATTTTCCACCCGGACATCTTTCTCTCGTCGTTCCGAGGAATCGACTTTTCGCGATTCAGCCGTATACGAACGTAGAATATTCATTTTCCATTCAAGCTCACCCTGCCGGATAGAGATTAAGCTCGCCAGTCGATCGAACTGAGCATTAATCTTTCGAATATCATTTTCCGGTAGCTCGACTCGAGTCGCCCAACAGCATCCGCACAGCAAGTAGGTAACTTTCGAGGCTGCTTGATCCTCCGCCCGGGCGTACCGACGGGAGAGCATAAATTGTGATTGAACTTCATCGACGTGATGCCGACTTTCTAAAGAGCTCTCCGCTCCCTTTTTTCCTCGATTTTTGTCCCGATTAACGAACACCGAATGAATTATAAAGTTGTACGCGGTTCGTCTGGATAACGAGTGCTGTGAGACTCGTTTTTCCTAATTAATCCCTCCTGACCTTTTGCCGACGAAAAATTGCATTGCCTTTTCTTCTTTGCTGTGGCAGCGATGCGGGAAATTTCACGACATTTCTCTCGTACCATTTCGCTCATCGGAGACAGATCGAGTCACCTATCGATCAGAAGTCGTGAAATGTTCAAATCGAATCTTCCTGAAATTGCATACGAAGTGCAAGACCAACCGAGTTTAAATGTATAGCGAACGCGGCAACACCATAAAGTCTCCGAGTGTCGAACAATATGTGACATTATTGCGGTCGAAGCACCGTGTTTCAATGTCGTGAAACCGGAACCAGTGGCTCTTCCCTCTTCGCGCGGGTCGACGAGCGCGTTCCCAGTGTATATTGGAAAACGCTGCGGATACTGTACTGGGTTAAAGTCTATATACAGCCAAGTCAGCCGTGTCCCAAGGAACTCGGTGCAAGAGACGACCCACGCTGTATCTGCAAAATTGACTTGAAAGCCTCCAACTTTAACTCCGTGTTCTTCGCACCCCAGACCGCCATCTTCGCGAAAACCTGTAAATTCTCCTTGACAGTCCCATTTTGCTTCAGGACAGTTTTTTTTCGTCACTATCGTTTGATCTGTAAAATTGCAGGTAATTAGATTTGGAATTATCATTAGAATTTTTCTTTGTCGCAACTTTTAGACTGCAATTGTACGAGTGGATGAAGGAACAATTACTTTAACGTTTACATACCGTAATCGTATGTGTTTAGTGTATTTACTTTTTTAATTATTTTTTTATATTTTACTATTTAAAAAAAAAATAACATACTATTTTTTAGTTTTTTATTATTCACATAATTAACAGATTAAGAGTATATTATGCCACGAAAGCGAAATTTAATATTTTTTTTTTGTTACGCTGATTGGCCGCCTATTTCGGTTCGATATGTATCGACTCTCGAAGTTACGCTTGCCATTGATACGGGAGAAAAAAATTAGACGATGTTTCGAGGAAAAAAAAAAATGCACAATTTCGATTCACTATAAAATATTCTATTGTAGCAATTTCGTTTTTTCTCTTTTTCGGGGCAAAAAATGGTGTCAACGAATGAATACCTGTGTATCTCTTGCGTGTGTTCCGTCTCAACTCCGTAGCAATTTATTATTCGTCAAAGTGCGCACAGCGAAGCTTTGTCACGCAAGGAAAATTTTTTCCACCTTCCGAACTCCATTTCTTCCACTACTTCGGGCTTCGCGAAACTTTTATGAATTCACGGAATGCGCGGATATAAAGTTTCGCTTGGACGCTCCGAATAGACGAGGAGAGAAATCCGTCGTAGGAGTTCTCACCGACGGTGGATTATGGCCTCGGGAAAATATCGAGTCGGTGCACGCGAACTTTACGGAGTTTTTAAGTATACGCGGCCTATCGTTGGCGATTTATGGAACAAATGAGATCGATTTGTCATTGAATCGAATCGCAATTCATTGAATTGAAATTCGTCGAGTAGCTCCCACGAATAGATTGAAGCACCAATCTCCAATATGATTGAAGCATTGGCTCGCAAACAATCCGATTGTATTTTTTTCCTTGTACAGTTATGACGACGATATAATTTTTTTTTATTACTGATGTTTATTTTTGTTGCAGTTTGAGGAGGGTAATAATGATGAGGTATCTGTGGATGTGCATCGTTATCGCCGTGGTTCTGCCAGCAGCCGCTCCATGGCAGACGGATCGCAGTAAGCCCAGTAGAGTGTCCTTTACTAACGCTTTTACTAACACTATAAAATAGAAAATAAGGCTAGCTGTGTAATATAAACATTCTTATTGCGTTCACTTTTTCGTAACGTTTTAATGCGGACAACGAAAAAAAATAATCATTTTCGCAAGAACTAAGCTTCCTTTGTAAAAAATTAAAAGGAGTAAATTTTACAAAAAACATTATCAGAGTAAAGTGAAAGTTTGAACGATAACGCGAATATCGGATTGATGTAAAATTGCAAGAGTTTCTGTATGGTGAATTAGAGACGACAAACGGAAGTGAAGAGAATGTAGGGCAAGAGTATCTGGAGTGTGACATTTTTTCTTCTATTTTCAGTGCCCCGTTTGTACGGCGACAGGATTCCCACGAGAGTTTTAACGCCGAACAACAAAAAAGTTCAAAGGAAGATCGTTCTCTACCACAACTTCTTTCGAACTCATGTCACTCCAACTGCAGCCAACATGCTCGTCATGGTAAGCGTGTCTCGTCCTCTCCTACACCTCTTGTTCGCGTCTTGTTCGCCGAGTTTGTTGAAACGTGGATAATTGAGGTTTTCACGATAAAGGAAATTATTCAATGAACAATGTATAAAAAGAGAAACAGCTCGTGATAATGGGTCTTTGAGGATCTTCACTTTAATTCGCTGTGCTAAGATAATTCGTACCATCATAAGAATAAATGAAATTCTACTTGAGCCTATCGGACAATCTAGTTGAGGACGCCACCGCGGATGGCGTGCGCGTCTACACAGCTTCGGATCGTACGGGCGCCCCTGGCGGCCGCGTCGTCAACTGTTTACAAGTGAATTCAGCCAAAAAAATTATTCACGCTGATTTCAACCGGCAACGTAAGCATAAGATAGATGTCGTTAAAATTCCCTTCGGATAATGCTCTATCGAGAAAAAATTCATTTCTTTTCATCGTCAGAACAAAATAACGTTTCGTCGCAGGATAAAAAATACGCTTCGGCTTCGGTTGTATGAAAAATATTTTCGAAGCGATTTATTCGTCGGAAGAAAACCTAGAGAAGCAATGGAGGGTATTAGCGGTTGACCACCTAATCGATTCACCTCTTGTACGTTTAATGTCCGAAGGGAGGGAGTTCAGTCAAGTCGCGCCTCACTGCTAGTTCAGCCCCGGCAGTCGCGAGACCTTCCTCACCAGGATGAGCAATTAAGAGGGTTCGCTTGTGGCTCGAAGCTTGCGGTCATCTCCTCTCCTGCCCCGCACCGTCTCTGTGTTCCTCTCAGACTCTCCCCCAACCTCCCACCGGGGCACCTCCCGGTCCTCTTTTATTCTTCCTTTTTTATTTCCTATAAGAGCGAAAAGCCGACGTCCGCTCGATTAGCTTCGATGCGCATCCAACCTCCCATTCTTATAAATCACCCTATATTCAGCACGTTATACATTATTCCTTTAACCAGAGAACCCGAAAGACACCCTAGGGTATTTCTCCACTGGGTAGTATCGAACGCTCCAATTTTTTTAAACACACATCAACGTTATTTCTCACTGGAAATATTTTCGAATCACCTAGCATTGCTGTCAATGTGCGCTACAAAATATTTTTGTAGTCTTCAAAGCTTGCAATTTATTTTAAAAAAAAATTAAAAAAAATTCCGACAATTAATGGAAAACATACTGGAAAATGTGCACATTAAAAAATAATAATTTCGTGAAAATAAATTTGTCGAATAAATTACTATCTCATATTCGCCGGTTAATGCATAAAAACCTAATCTTTCGTTTTGCATGTCATTAAAAATTTCCGTCTGTACTTTTGTTTTCGCATCTGAGGCCAGAAAAAAAAAATTACGGAAGTTTGTGTACGAAAAGTTGTTGTGAAAAAAAAATGCCTACAATTTTAAGAATGCTTTCTCACCTTTCTTTTTCAATTGCGGCAGTATCTTATGACCGCAATAATGACACTAGCATCATCTGGTCGTTCCAGAATCGGTGACAAATTGCTGCAACACAATCCCAAGCCGAACGTGTACTCTTGTGACTGCTCGCCAAAAATGTCCCTAGAGTCCTCATCCATAAGCTCCAAATGTTAATTATAGTCTGCGGCTCTCGCGTAAATCGACTATACTACCTCGACTATAACCAAAGGCATTTCGTAATTTCCCTATCGTTTCCTCGTCTCTACAAGCACACACCTACACGCCCTACAAGCCTTATGGGCTACGAATATATCTCATTTTTCTTCCGTTCTCTCTAGTCTTCTCGCCATCTTTCTTCCATCGTGTAGAACTTCGCTGTCATAAGTCATAGCAGTTTCCTTTTACGTGGCACTCTTTGCACTGGGTGAAAGTTGCGATAATAAAATATGAGAAACGTTAAAACAGATCGGTTTTTCAATTCGTATGATTTATCGAAAAAATCGAGTTATGCGGCAGTCCACTGTACGCCGTTTATCAAATTTTCACGGCAAACTATCGTCAGAGTGATTTATTAGTTCGCCGTCGCCGAAACATCAACTCATCGTTGGCTCATCAAATCAGGAGACAATTTCGAAACTATGCGTCAAACCCTGTCAGTGAAATATCTATCCGTAACTAGATTGATTATTGGCAAAGAAAACGACTATCTCGCGTAGGATTTAAATTTGAGCCTGGTTGATTTTATTTCGAAAATAAACGGAGTTACATTGAGTTCGCGGGTTTGTTGGTTCGCGACATGGAAGAATATCTCGAACGAGATCTGCGACCAGTAGAATGTAATAAAAGGTGTGCGCAGCGGCCGTAAAGCTGCGGTGTCGCGTTTCATCGGCGCATCTCATCACTCTTAAATCGAAATTTTATTTTCGCACTCGTAACGTCGTTCCCATGCGGACTTGCACTCCACGGTTTATCGTTATTGTCGCGTTCTATATTGCAGAAGTGGCACAGCGGGGCTGCCAAGGCTGCGCAACAGTGGGCCGAGGCTTGTTACGCCTTAACACACGACAACGCGACTGGGCGCCATATCGATGCGTTTGGTAGCTGTGGTCAAAACATATTCATATCAACGGCGCAAGTTCCCTGGTAAGTTTTCCTGTAATTTCATAATTCACGTTTCCGAGCTGCACTGAGAAAAAAAAAACTGCATATTAAAAGCAACGATATTGACCTTTGACAATTAAAAAAAAATTCTTCCTGAAAAAAAAAAAAAAAACGGTACATTGTATAATTACGACAGTGACAAAAAATTATAGCAGCGAGCATAATTACAGTTTCATCAACTGAATGTATACGATCAGAAACTCCGCCTACAAACTTTCTACCTGAAAATTATTCGTTGCAGTAGGAAACACAATATTTTTTCTCAGTGCGATTTAATGCGTTTTGCACGAGAGCAAAATCGTTTTATCATTTTTTTGAACTGAAATCATGAGGAAATTCGCGAGTCATGCTTTTTGATGTACAATCGCAGAATGTATCAGCGAGTTTTTATACGAGATATCGTTTATAATTTTTTAAATCGAGACAATCTTGCGGAATATTATTTCGGGTAAAAGTAACTCGAGCTCACCTGGGAAGATCGAAATAAGCCGTAGAAACATTCGACGGGGGTTTGGAAGAAAGTTTTTCTCGAGGCTGTTCAAATATTGCGGATTGTGTTCGCTGGAGCAGACGCGGAGCATCAATGTGACACGACGGCGCCAGGTGTCCCGGATCACGTATAATCCTCGATCCATACTCCAGCTCGCGACCAATTCTCCATCGAATCCAGTCACGAGCATCGAATTCCAACAGCCGCTGTCTGTCGACCCTTGTAATTGCCTTTATTAATTACATTTCAATTAAATCATTTCTCCATTAAATATATATTGCTTTCGGTGAAATCCAATAGAAAGTTAATATTCATCGATCCAACACAATCTTCCAAAACAAAAAATTGCTCCGAGCTGTATGATTTTCTCAGTCAAAGTCTCCCAATGAATTTTTCTCATTACCGATCATTTACGATTTAATTATTAAAAAAAATAATAATAATTGCCTCATAAAATTTTCATGTCCTTTTTATAACGCTTCGGCTCAAAAATAATTGTCTTCATACATGATGAACGAAATTTTTTCTAAATGTTGAACTTTTTCCGCGCTCAATTTCCACGTTGAAATTGTGAATTACCTTACTAAATAAAAAAACATAAATAAAAAATAAAAACGATGTTCTCTCAGTGAGTTACAACCGTATTTTTCGCGCAGCAGATCCGGATGCCTTTTAAGTATAATGGGTAACACCTTTCGTCCGTCATTAATTATTCCCGGGTTTACAGCAACTCCCGCGTTTGCTTATCACTCTATCCTTCTCCTTGCGCCATGGCGTCGTTGCACCACGGCGTCCAATGTTTTTCCCGCGTCCAACGCCTCGCAGCTTTTTTCGCCAGGTGATATAAATCTCTGGACTGGGATTCTCACCCTGCAGAGTTACGGAACCACTTAGCAACACCGAGATACGGGCGAAGTGCCCTGTAAAAAAATCGTAAAGGAATAATGCCCGACTTCCCGTTCTTCGCAACCATTTTACTACTTTTTATTTTCCCTCCCGTTCACCCTCACCTCACCGGTACGATTTTCAGTTTTTTTTTTTTTTTTGTTATTGTCAACAGTGGATGCAGCGCCGGCTCTTGCGTCCAAATTGCCGAAGCAGCCAGCTCCATTTTGCTCATGACAAACAAGGTTTTTATGACGGTGAACATTTTTGCTCGATATTTCAACGTGTTCACCGAGTTCCGCGAAGAGTCCCTCGCTTTTAGGATTACCTTGTCATTTAATCGTTGGAAGCTTGCGAGCCAACAATTTTTCCCACTTGTTAATATGAAATTTTTGCTGTGGAAAAACTTTTGATGCCGAGAAAACGTTGGGGCTGTTGCCGATGGGGAAAAATAACTCGAATCGGCTTTTTCGGGGTCTGAAAAGGTTTATGAAGTTCGAGGACGCGATCGTATATACCGAAATGAGAAATGGTAATGGAACTATCGAGAAGCTTTCAGCGTCTTCGCGACCTTCCGATTGGTTGTCGTTCCCGTCTCGATGCATCGACTTTCCGTGGTCGAGGAAAATAGCCGAATCGAACCAACGAGCATCAAATCGCGGCACGTTGGACATGTTGTGTTCGACTGACGATCCGTTGCCCGAGAGACTTCGAGTCGGACCGAATAATACCGGATAGCTACAGAATCTTTCTCC